>JAPXFQ010001420.1:0-648665 GCA_028564705.1 Apricaphanius iberus
ATGACAATTTAGGACAGGACCCCTTAACCATCCTCCAACAGCTCCCGTGCAGCTGGGATCTGAGGCGAGCTGGGTGACGGTTCGTAGGAAGCCTAGCGCCCGACCCCAGCCCGCTGCAAACCTCCAGCCCCTTTCTCTGAACAATAGGTTCGCCCTGCTCAGCGACGCACCCGCCGAGCAGGAGAGGCCGATTCTTGTAATTGGCAGCTCCATAGTTAGGAACGTGGCTCCAGAGACACGAAAGACCACAGTCAAATGCCTTCCAGGGGCCAGAGCTGCGGACATTAGGTCCCATCTGAAGCTTTTGGCCAAGGACAAACGGCGGTACAGCAGGATCGTTATCCATGCTGGTGGCAATGACACCCGGCGACGGCAATCGGAGGTCACTAAAATTAGCGTAGCTTCGGTGTGTAGGGCTGCCAAAAAGATGTCTGACTCTGTAATTTTTTCTGGTCCCCTGCCTGATCGTACTAGCGATGACATGCACAGCCGTGTGCTGTCGTTTCACCTTTGGTTGTCAAGGTGGTGTCCAGAAAACGATGTGGGCTACATTGATAACTGGGGGGCCTTCTGGGGAAAACCTGGACTGTTACGTAGAGACGGAATCCATCCCACCGCGGACGGAGCTTCGCTTCTTTCCAGGAACATTGATAGGGTTATCTCTAGTTCCCCATTGCCGTGACAACCCAGAGTCCAGCTCAGGGATCAGGGACTGCCACCCACCCACTACCCTATAGAGACAGTTTCCCGTCCACTGCCCAAAACTAATGAATTAAAAGTTAATGCTACTAGAGCAAAGTATAAAAATCTCATAAAGATAAATACAACTCTGACTGAACAGAAAAATAAATCAATTAAATGTGGTTTACTGAACATAAGATCTCTCCCCTCAAAAACACTCTTAGTAAATGACTTAATTTGTGAAAATAATATTGATTTGTTTTGTCTTGCAGAGACATGGTTGCAGGAAGAGGACCATGTCACAATAAATGAGTCAACTCCCCCTAGCTACTTAAACTTTAGTGTCCCTCGAAGTACTGGTCGAGGAGGTGGTGTAGCCACCATCTTTCATTCAGATTTACTAATTAATCTCCAAAAAAATAATAATTACAGTGCCTTTGAGCATTTAATCTTTAGCCTTCCTCATACACATAACAAAGCAGTAAAGCCACTTTTATTCGTGGTCTTATATCGTCCACCAGGCCCTTATTCTCAATTTTTAGATCAGATAGCAGATTTTCTATCTGACTTAGTTTTAAACACTGATAAAGTCATTATAGTCGGAGACTTCAATATTCATGTTGATAATGAAAGTGAAAGCATTCTGTTATTGTGCCTATAGCGAAGTGCAGCTCCCCAAAATCCTTGAATGATTTTAGACCTGTAGCCTTGACCTCATTGGTTATGAAAAGTTTTGAGAAAATTATCAAAGAGGCTGTCTTACTGCAGGTTGGAGATCAGCTAGATCCACTGCAGTTTGCATACAGGTCTGGCAGGGGCGTGGAGGATGCTGTGATCACACTTCTGCACTTTATCTTTAGCCATCTGGATAGAGCAAAGACTCATGTCAGACTTTTATTTGTTGATTTTACTTCTGCTTTTAATACCATTCAGCCCTTTCTGCTCGCTCAGAGACTGATTGCAGATTTTAACCTTGATTTGAATTTGGTGGGCTGGTTATTGGATTTTTTAACAAATAGATCCCAGTGCGTGAGGGCAAACAGCACCCTATCTGAAGTCACTTTTACATCCACTGGTTCTCCCCAAGGTTGCTGTCTGTCTCCTCTCCTGTACATCCTGTACACAAACCAGTGTCGCAGCGAGTACCAAGATAGATACATACTTAAGTTTGCTGATGATTCTGTTATTGTCAGCCTGCTATCAGAGAATGAGCGGGATCATGGGCCAGTCCTTAGTGACTTTGTAGAGTGGTGTGATAGTTCATTTTTACAGCTGAATGTATCTAAAACTAAGGACATGATCATTGACTTTCGCAGAACACCACCTCCCCCTACAGTCACAGTTATGAAAGGCACGAATATTGAGCTTGTGGAGACATACAAATATCTTGGAGTCATTTTAGACAACAAACTGTGTTTTGAACCTTTGGTTGACGCTGTCTCAAAGAAAATTCAACAAAGAATGTACTTCCTTAGGAAAATGAACACTTTTAATGTTTCTTCAAAAATGATGACTCTGTTTTATCGTGCTTTTATTGAATCGGTTTTATCCTACTGCATAGCTGCTTGGTTTGGAAGCCTCTCACTGACAAATAAAAACAGACTTGGTAGTCTGGTCAAAGTGGCGAGTAAGATTTCCAGGAGAAGTCAGGCTCAACCAGGGGAGTTATACATTAAACAGGTCCAGAGGAAAGTTAGAGCTATAGCTCATTCACAGGATCATCCCCTTAGAACAGAGTTTGAGCTTTTGCCCTCTAAACGGCGCTATCGAGTTCCTAGCTGCAATACAAAGAGGATGCAAATGTCTTTTATTGCGTCAGCTGTGAGGCACCTTAATGGCACTTAGCATTTTATATTTACTTACACAAGTTGCATTTTTGCACTTGATTGTGTCCTGTACTTTATTTATTTATTTATTATACATTATGTACATTGGGCGTTAATGTTACTTCCTTCACTGGTTGGTTTTGTTGGTGAGTGCTGTTGTATGTTTGTGTCTTATGTGGATGCATTGCTGCAAATCCAATTTCCCTTGTGGGACAATAAAGGTAGTTTGAACTTTGAACTTTGTGATAGTCTAAATACAGCTTTTAACACTATCTTAGACTCAATAGGCTTTACTCAAAATGTGCAGGGACCAACCCATCGCGGTCACCACACCTTAGATCTTGTGCTGACTTATGGCATTGACTGTGAAGAAATAACAGTCTTTCCACATAACCCTATCCTGTCTGATCATTTCCTCATCACTTTTAAACTTACTCTAACAGATCATATCAAACCTGAAAGAAAACTTCATTATACCAGTACGTTATCAGACAATGCTGTAGCAAGTTTTAAAGAAGCTCTTCCAACTTTAATTTCCTCAGTACATAAAAGTACAATAGAAAACAGTGATTTAACTCGTAACCCTTGACGTTCTAGTTCATAGCGTTAATTCCTCCCTTCGTCTGGCAATAGACAAAGTTGCCCCACTGAAAAAGAAAGTGGCCAGCCTTAGAAGATTAGCTCCCTGGTTTAATTCAGAGCTACATACCCTGAAGAAGAATGTTAGAAAACTAGAGAGAAAATGGCGCTCCACGCATTTACAGGATTCCTATTTAGTGTGGAAAAATAGTCTATTGCTATATAAAAAGAGCCTTCGAACAGCTAGAACAGCATATTATTACTCTTTAATCGAGGAGAATAAAAATAATCCTAGGTTTCTTTAAACTTCTCAATTACTTCATCCTTGAGCTTTCTGACGTGTTCTTTGGCCTTCATGCTGTTTGCTAATTATCAAACAAAGCTCTGAGGCCTTTAAAGGACCGCTCTGTTCATACTTCAATTAAAGTAAAAAAATAAAGTATCTTCTTTTAAGGCAATTAAATGCACTTTTTAAAAATGCTATTTTATTTAAGGGTATCCAGATTAACTCAAAGTATGAATTCATAACACACTTTCTAATTTTAAAAACTTAAAAACTATCATATTCCTTTCACTTCCTAATCAGGTGATATTTTTTATTGTTTCATCAAACAAAGACAAATCTCAACTAAATTATATGGCGTTTGTGGTTGTAACGTGACATGTGAAAGGGTTAGCACATGTTAGCAGTTACTCACACAGGATCATAGCTCTATCGAGCCAACCATTCCCCAAGCTCTTAGTAGTGATGGCTTCATGCAATTCTTTATAAATAAAATAGACTCTATAAAAAATAAGATAATTGGGAACCTTCCCAATATGCTTGCTTCCTCCCTAGTTAATGAGGCAACATCAAAAATGGTTGAACCTAATATACGCTTAAACTGCTTTAATGCAGCCGAACCTTCTGATGTACTAAAATTATTAGCTTCATCTAAACCTTCAACTTGCGTTTTAGACCCAATCCCAACTAAACTCTTAAAATAAGTTTTCCCTCTGATCGCTGCTCCAATTTTAGATATAATGAATCTATCCTTAGTCAATGGATATGTACCACAGGAGTTTAAGATAGCTGTAATTAAACCTCTACTTAAGAAACCATCTCTTGATCAAAACGACTTAATTAACTATAGACCGATATCTAATCTTCCCTTCTTATCTAAAATTCTTGAGAAAATAGTTGCACACCAGATATGTGAGCATTTAAACAATAATGAGCTGTTTGAGAAGTTTCAGTCAGGCTTTAGAGCTCATCATAGCACTGAAACAGCTCTGGTGAAGGTTACTAATGATATTCTCATAGCCTCAGACAATGGACTGGTGACCATTCTGGTCCTGTTAGATCTCAGTGCTGCCTTTGACACTGTTGATCACAATATTCTCATAGAAAGGCTTCAAAGTGTCGGTATAATAGGAACAGCACTAGGTTGGTTTAAATCTTATTTGTCTAACAGATTTCAGTTTGTTCAGGTAAATGATAAATCTTCCTCAACCTCAATAGTTACTTGCGGAGTACCACAGGGTTCAGTGCTTGGGCCGATTCTTTTTACTATATATATGCTTCCTATTGGTAAAATAATTAGGCAGCATGGGATAAAATTCCATAGTTACGCTGATGATACACAGCTATATCTATCAATAAATCCTGATGAATCCAATCAGTTAGGTAGACTACAGGCATGTCTGGAAGACATAAAAACTTGGATGACTCTAAACTTCTTGCTTCTGAATTCTGATAAAACAGAAGTTGTCGTCTTTGGACCGGAATCTCTGAAAAAGAAACTACTTAGTCAACCCCTTCACCTAGACGGCATTAAATTAGCCTCCAGTAATAAAGCAAAGAACCTCGGTGTTATTTTTGACCAAGATATGTCATTTAGATCTCACATTAAAGAGGTCTCTAGGATTTCCTTTTTTCACCTTAGGAATATTGCAAAAATTAGAACCATCCTGTCCAGGAATGATGCTGAAAAAGTAGTCCATGCCTTTATTACTTCAAGACTGGATTACTGTAACTCTTTATTATCAGGTAGTCCACAGAAAACAATTAAAAGTCTTCAGTTAGTCCAAAATGCTGCTGCTAGGATTCTGATGAATATTAAAAGAAGAGATCACATTTCCCCTGTTTTAGCTTCTCTTCACTGGCTCCCAGTAAAATCTAGAATAGAATTCAAGATCCTCCTTCTGACATATAAAGCTCTTAATAATCTAGCTCCATCATACATAAGAGACCTGGTTGTTCCATATGTTCCTAACAGAGCCCTTCGCTCTCAGACTGCAGGTTTACTGGTAGTTCCTAGGATTTCTAAAAGTAGAATGGGTGGCAGATCTTTCAGCTATCAGGCTCCCCTCCTATGGAACAGGCTCCCAGGGTTGGTTCGTGAAGCAGACAATTTGTACATCTTTAAAACTAGGCTTAAAACTTTCCTCTTTGACAAAGCTTACAGTTAGAGATATGTTAATAGGCAGTTAGAGACAGGTTAGACAGGTAGCTAGGAAGAGATAGGTTAATGTTAGTAGCTAGTTAGAGTGTCAAAAGCTAGGAAGGGATATGAAGAGGTAGAGTAGCTACGTAGAGATAGATTAATGTAAGCCAAGTAGAGAGTGTTAGTAGCTAGGTCTCCTAGTAGCCAGGAGACAGGTTAATGTTAGTAGTCAGGTAGAGTGTCAAAAGCTAGGAAGAGCTAGGAAGAGGTAGAGTAGCTAGGTAGAGATAGGTTAATGTAAGCCAGGTAGAAAGTGTTAGTAGCTAGGTCTCCTAGTAGCTAGGAGACAGGTTAATGTTAGTAGCTATGCTGCTTTAGGCTAGGCTGTTGGAGGATATTATTAGGGTCTGTTCCTACTTTCTCTCCAACTTCTCCCCAACTGCATGATGTGCTGTCAATTCAAGTGCTAACCTGTTTTCTCTTGGTCTCTTCCTACAGTAGGTGCTCCTGGCCCGCCCTGCTTGACGACCCTGATTAAGATGGCATTGCAGTGACGGAAAGTTCTCCACGTCCTGCAACAAACTTCTGCATCGGTTCTGTTGCTCTTTCTGTGTCTCTGTTCTGTGTCTCTGTTCTTTATTCTCAAAAGCAAAGACGGTCTCGGCAGATGACCGCTTGTGCTGAGCCTGGTTCTGCCGGAGGTTTCTTCCTGTTAAAAGGGAGTTTTTCCTTTCCACTGTCGCTTCGTGCTTGCTCAGTGTGAGGGATTGCTGAGAATTACACGACGCAATCCTCTGTGATTCTCTAATTTCTAAATTAAACATTGTATTGTAATAACTCTTCTTGTAAAGTGCCTTGAGATGACATCTGTTGTGAAACGGCGCTATATAAATAAACTGAATTGAATTGAATCTGTTCTGAGCTCTAATTTTATATTCTGCAGTTATTCTTTAAACTGCAAGCAAGACGATTCTTTTCACTAAGTTTCCCCAACCCGCTCGCAAGAAAGCCGGCCATTACATGATGTAGCCTTGAGCCCCAGTCTGGCTGCAGCGAAGCAACATTCACCAACATTTTTCCGGACTTAGTCTGTTTTGCTTTTGAGTCCGAAACTGTTGAGTCTGAGGCCATGTCCACACGTAGCCGGGTTTTTTTTTTTAAACGAAGATTTTCCTCTGCTCCTTGAAAAAAAAATCTCCATCCACACGTAACCGGATAAATGCGTTTTTCAGCACATTCATAGACGTGGCAAACCTGTAGGGGGCAGTAGTTCTCCCCAGTCCTATCCGCCAAGAGAAACTTTATATCCTCTCTTCAGCACGCAGCAGTTATACAGCTTATAAAAGCAAACAAACAAGACGCGCTTTAACAATGGATGATACCAACACAGCGCTGAGGAAATAAATGCTGTTTTCGAGAGTAAACACAGGTCGCACACGGGTGTTGGAGCATTTTTTGTCGCGAAAGTGGCGTTACGGCTCTTAAAACTCCGTTTTCAACCGTCCACATGTAGATACTGAAAACGGAGAAAACGCAAATCTCCACTTTGGCCGGAGTTTTTAAAAAGCTTCGTTTTTGGTGCCGAAAACCTCCGGCTACGTGTGGATAACAGGCCAAATCGTAGAAAAATATCTCCGTTTTGGGAGATACCCGGCTACGTGTGGACAGGGCCTGAAATGGGTATCCCCACCCCCCATGAGAGATTGCCTCATGCAAATGTATTGGCCCAAGACAACCAACAGAGGGTTCTATAGGTTACAGACAGTACAACCAGGGGTATTCTTACATATGATCAGGAAAAAATACCACAAATGAACCCATGAATTACATTTTTACAAAGCTAAAAATCCCATTTGAGTTTCTTAATGCTTAATAAAGGCATTTCTACAGAGCTTGTTTTCACTTATGTGCCAAAGAGAGCTGAAATACTAAAAACGTTAAGCATTAATTCAAAAATATAGTGTTTCAGTAAATGTTCATGTCAAACTGTTCTCAAGTTTCTGGAGTTAATTTGTTTTAAACACAATATTATATATTACACATATTACAAAATAATGAAGTGTTATTACTAAGATTTTTGTCATTGTTTATTTTGAATCATTAAAAAACTGGGTATTTCTTTTGAAAGTTTACATAAATATATTTTTATTTACTTTTTAAAAGTAAATAAATAATAGTGAATATTTTTTTCTTTTCAAAAGTCCTACAAATTTTAACCAACATTCTTGAAAAAGACATTAAAGTTGAAATTGATCTTGAACCATTTTGCATGGAGGCATGGCTATTGTCTTTTTGGAAGGAAAAAACTCAACATTCTCCAGTGAGAATTGGTTTGGGTGCTATTTTCAGTTGCTATTGACAGTAATACAATCTTGAAAACGGGGCAGATATTACATTTTATATCCGCTTTTTTATTTTCTAAATATCCATGCTTTAAAGGTGGCTTTATATTGGATTGGTGGGCTAAAACACAATGTAGGATTAAGCACAATTTGGGTTTAAACAACTGAAGTGTTGTCTGGATTCAGGTGGAAATTAAGTTAAAAACTGTAAGTTAACACTCCACCTTCTGGTCATTGATACAGAGCAGAATAACAAAGCTAAGGATGTATGCTTTTTGTCCTGACATATATTTGAAAAGGGCTCTGATCTTAAAATGTGTTTTGTGATCTGAAACATTAAGTTTTGATATAAAAGCAAAATCAGAAGAAATCCGCAAATGTCAGTTACTTCCACCATGCCTGGAAATTTACATTAGCTTGCACCTCAGCATATTCACCGATATATTGCCCACCAGTGCAATGGTTTAACTTGGTGATACAATAAGTAATAGCTCAGAACAAGTGCAGTAAAAAAAAATACAAATAAAAAACTGACATATTTAGGGATCTGTTGCAAAATCTTTCAACTGGGACTTATTTCTTCACATTGATATAGCTGTGAAAGGCTTTTCAGAATCTAGTGCCAATTTATGTCATTCTCATTTATCTTCACTGCCATAACCAGAAAAACAATTTGTACATCATCCTGTAACTCAGCATTACCAAATTTCCTTAACTTTCATCATTTCATTATGAAAATTTGACTCAAAGAAGGTGAGATGAAGGGAGAAACACATCATATATCCATCTTCACTATCCCTCATCTCTCAGAAGCTTTTTACTCTCTCCAGTAATCATGCACTCCTCTCATTTCAATACGGAGCTGAGTGCACTGAGTGAACACTGCAATCTGGTCCTTGTAATGAAAAAGTATATTCCAGCTCCCCCTCCTGAAAGAAGGCCCCATTAGGAGACTCGGTCTTATTGATTGAAATGCTTTTAAAGTTGCACGTGCATTAATGCAGAAGGGAAGACTTCTGAGAGGCATAAGTCAATGGTACCATACACAAGCTTCTGCTTAAAAAGTGATATTTGTGATGTCTTATTTAGAAAACCAAAGGCACAACGGATATCTTCCAGTCTAACTCTGAACCAGTTTAAATTTTAGTACTCTGAGAATGATAAAACTAGCCAACAATTTTCAACTCACCAGCAAACTACATTTTGATGCTAAATTGACTGATTTCATATAGCACTTTTGTAGTCATACTGGCCGCTCAAAGCACTTTACAATGGACTAAATTAATCAATTCAGACTCACAAATTCATACAACAAAACAGAGCTCGGCAGGCAATTTGGGATTACATGCCATGACCAGGGGCAGAGTGACATGTGGAGGCTGGAATATAACCTACAACCCTTGGATTGCAAAACAATTACTCCACCAACTGAGCCACAGTGTGTGATCGGGATTCATTAGTGATGAACATTGAATAAAAAAAACCCAAAATTCTTCAGTATCCCTTGAGGCTTTTGAAGAGATCACTGTCCTGCCTTTGGTCAAGATCACTTAGCTAAATTCCCAAATGCATGCAGAAATCCAATCATAGCCCCTATGGTATTCTCATATTTGATTGTGGCTAGTTTTATTAATGCTATCTGCTGCTATTAACATAATTTCCATGCTCCGAGGTAAGCACAACCCGACACATACTGTAAATTTCCCCACACATATCAAACCCGCTACATTTAATCATTCAAGCTTGCTTTAGAGATTGCTTCTTAACCCTTTACTCTCTCCTCCAGAGGTTATCGTTGATATTGAGGGGAAGAGCTGTGAGTTTGATCTGACCCCTCAAATTGAATCATGGTCCAATCAGATTCCCCCCTGAGACTGACCCCTCGAGCCAGCCAAAGTGGTCTTGTCTTATTTGGAAAGCACAGCCATGGATCCACTGCTGTCTGGGAGGTCTGAAAGGGAGTTTCAGATGGTTATCACATTGAAGGGTAAGGAGAAAAGAGGAAGGTACAAAAATGTAGCTAGATAGGGGGAGAAAGGGAATTGTGAACAACAATGTTGACACACTCCTCAAACTAACTCACGCTCTTTCAGGGTCATATCTCAGATCAGATTTATAAACTGCTCATCTACCAGTGAGTGTCCGCTGATCAGATTTATTTTCCTAAGAGATTTCCAGGATGTGTCGGATCCAGAACTGAGTACAGCTTCCTTAGTTTAATTTGCCTCAGTGGAAAGAGAATAAAGTGAGCATTTACTCTACAGGGCTGCAGGATGCAGACGCATCAAATTTGTTACTAGAGTGCAGTATGGTGTCAGAGGGGAAACAATCTGGCTTGCTGCTTTTGTCTCCTAACAAGGCATTAGTTGGGTTCCAAGGTGTACCACTGTTTCAAAAGAGCCTGATTTCCAAGCCACAAAAATGTGATAAACTACTTCACTTGTTATAATCTGTCAGTCAGATGTTTCTTGAGAAAACAGCAGTGAGAGACAGTTTAGCTACTTATTCCAACTACTTTTATTTTAAGACAACATGGATAGATAATTAATGGTAGCCAGCGACAACATTTTTAGGGGAGTGGCTGTTTGTCAAAATCAAGGTTCTGTCACAATCCTTTGTGATTGTTTTTTGGTAATATTTGTAGTTTTATTATGTTAGATATGAATCTGCATGTTTCATAACAGCATGAATTCCATGCCACAAAAATGTGCCACAATGGATCTCATCTTTATTATTCTATCACCAAAATGGATAATTAGTAAATGTTAGACAACGAGGTACAGAATACTTAGATCTTATCTGCGTAAGGCTGAGCCTCTGATGGTTCCATGTCTCCCACCTGCTACAGGTTGAGAAGCAGCCAATCAAGCTGTAAGCACCAAAGGCACTCCGGCTGTTGAGAATCGAACCTGATCTTTGCTTCGGTCTCCCCGGATAAACTCCATCACATTTTTTTTTTTTGGAACCCTGCAAACTTGATGTCCTGATAGGTTGGATTTTATCCAGCCTCTACAAACAGAATAATTTGCAATAAAAAAACTGAACTTTTTTCCAAAGCTAGTGGACTCTTGATTGCACAAATGCTGATAATTATCTGCTAATTAACAACTGAGCTGAGGGATCACATAGCATATGTCTTCCGTCTCTTATGTCACAGTTCAAGATTACCAAACTTTTTAATTGAAATTTCTGCCATTATGCACCGTGGAATTTAAAATACCCTCAATAAACTTTTCAAATAGTAATTTATAGATAGTATTTTATATGCATTTTAGAAATTTTTTAACCTGCAATATATTATTTAAGTTTGTAAGTGCTTTTTTCTTGGTTTCTGTCGGTTTCCTTTATTTCCTTAATTTCTTAGATTTTATCATTCTTTGTAACCCCTTTACTTTTACTTACTATTTCCTTCTGTATTTTTTGAATATTTCCTCTCTAGTCTTCTGTTTTTAGATCTTAGCTTTCTTCTCTGTTTCCTCCTTGCCACACTTCCTTCATTCCCAATTGCTCTGCTCTTTCTCTCTCACCTGCTTTCATTAATTAGTACTCAGTTTGGTCCGTCATCACTCCCTTCATTCACAAATCACTGGATTCTCCATCTCACTTTCCCTAGTTACTTTGTTCTCTGTGTTTGTTGTTTTTTGCTGGCAACTACACTAAATTGGCTATGCCATAAGCCTAGTTTATACTTCTCCAAAAGCAAATTTACACACAAACGTATTTCATTTATGGTTCTCCATTTCTTTTTTCTCCATTCTCCATTTATTTTTCAACGTTGTAAAGCAATTCTCAACCAGGACAGCAGGGGGTGCTAACTTTTCATTGTGGCTATGCCTACTATCTGCCTACTATCGCAGCATTGATTCAGTTTTTTCCTTCAGCCTGTGAACGCATTTCCCCCTCAAGGAGCAATGGACAACAGAAAGTAAGTTTTGATTCAGCTATAAAGCTTTTTACTAGATTTGCAGCTCATATAATACATTAAAAATGCATGGAAACAAACACAGCAGCCTTTGTTGTTGTTTTCCTACACCTCCTTGTGTTCAAAATCGCGACAAGACCAGATTAGATAAATTATCCATTCAATATAAAGCATTTAGTGCCCAAACGCTGCATTAACTACTGATTACAGCGACTTGGTGAAGCGATCTCTGGTTGTTACTGAGCTGACCAATCAAGGGCATACGCTATCCGTTGACAGATAGTTGAAAAATGGGGCTCGACTCTGTCCGTTCTTGTGTAGGTGACAGAGAGCCCTTGCGTCGACGGATAATGGCATTGCGTCAATTCGTCTCTGTCAAAATGGAGAAGCATAAACTGTCCTTTACCTGCCTGCGCTTGGGTCCTAACTCCACAACTCAAGACAGGTTCAGTATGTCCCTTGGATTTGAAGACTAAAGACAAACACATCTAGAGGGGAGGAGGTTGACAACTTCTGCTGAATCGATGTGCAAAAATGGACTTTAGAGTTCTGATCAATATTTTATTTTCTAATTATTTGACAATGACGGTAAAATTGTGTTCTGAATTCATCAATTAGTCAAAACAAATCTTGGTTTAATGTAAAAAAATTGTTTACTCTTATGTGATTTTTTTTGTAGTGGCAGTCATATAGTACTTGCATTGCTGTTTAAATAAATACCTTCATCACACTATTCTGTATCTGCATTGTGTTTGAATGTTGTTAAACACAATCATATTACACTCCTGTCACATCCTATTTTACGCAGACACTCTGTCTACACAGATGAAGATTCACTCATTTCAGAGAGCTGGATGCTTAGAGTGGGGCCAACTGAAAGCTGCCCAATTTTTTTCTAATTAAACCAATTAATAAATACTGTGAGACTGTGCATACAGTTATTTACATATTAGTTATATAGTTATTTACATATTAGTTAGCTACCTTTCAAGGGGAAATTAGATTAAGTTTAACATAACCCATTCAATAACGGGAGAACACTGTAATGGTACATAAAATGTGCTTAATTTCTACACAATTTTTGGTTGCATATACTTGTGTAATTTTAGATGACCCAGTCTAGCAACACTGGAAGTAATATGACAGAAGCTAAAGTAATATTAAACCATGCATTTTAAAGCCCTTCTTTTTAAACTATAGCATCTTGAAACTACTACATCATACTGTGAAAATATCATTCCAGTCAGTGACTTGTGCTGACATAACATGAGAAAGATTTTTGCAAAGTTGCTGAATCTTCAGAAATATTTAATTTTGAATCCTTTACACTTTAAGATTTCAGTTTTCTCTCAGAGGAATGTAACATTTTGACAATAAGCTGCTCTGTGGACCAGCCACTTGACTGGCACCGGTCACCCATGAATTATTCAAAACTCAGTCCAAATATCACGTAATATCATTCTAGCAAACAGAGGAGGGAGATATTCATATTTCATCATTGACTGTTGACCTTTTTCACAGACCTGTCTCTCATTCATTCCCATTGCATCAGTATAAACCAATAAAAAGGTGACGGACAAAGCCTTGATCAAATAGCACCACTGGGGGATGTGTCAAGGGAGAGGAAAACTGCAGATGAGACTGTGTTACAGTGGCAAGCACTTGGTGAATGAAAAAAAAAAAAAAAATTGCTGTGATAGCCTTTAGGTAAGTTAACTGCCTGAAAGTCCCCAAACTGATTTTAGGCATAGCAGTAAGTGTAGGTGTGAAAATGGCCCCGAGTGTCGTTAAGCCACTTTAAAGGAGCGTTTGAGAGGATGTGGTGATAAAATATGAGAAAGCATTACACTTAAAGCAAACAATCTAATCTGTTCTCAGGTTTTTTATACTTACAGTGTGTTAAGATTGAAAATCCTTGTACTGTTTAAAACATAGTTATGTTAGTGTAGGCTCATAAGGTTAATAATTAAACCAAAATAAAACACAATTAAAAAAAAGATATATACTGCTCAAAGTGATGGGCTTGGTTGAATGAAGTAAATATGAACATAACTGGGGAAGGGTTAAATAAACACGTAATACGTCATTTCTACACATTTTTGGAAAACTATAAAAAAATATGGAATTGGAGTTCAGCAATTTTCATGTCTGGAAATTAAAGAAACTATAGTATATCCGAACTTCAATCCCTATCCAATTATATAAATATATATCCTTATTTATTTTCTTAATTTTGTTTTACCCTCTTCTTTTTTTTATTGTACATCCTCTGTATTTGTCAGCCCTTCCTTTCTATTTTTTTTTAGTATGTGTCTCCCTCATTCCTGCAGTTCTTCTTTGAGTCGTACGTTACTTCTTTCTTTGTTTCCTTCCTTTTGTCAGATCTATCAATTTCTTCCTTTTTTTCTCCATCCCTTCTCTGTTTTTTATATATTTACTTTTATGACTTTTGCCTTCCCTTTCTTTTTTGGTGTTTGAACTTTTCATATTTAAAACCTGTCCAATGTACATCTGCAAAAAAATCCCAGTACACCTCTATTAAAGTACACATTAAGGTATCTTCTGCACTTCAAATATGTATTTTTCTGACATGTTTCAAATATTTCTGTTTATAAATGAATGCAATCCCCTTTGAGTGCAAAATTTAATAGATGACACAATTAATTAGCCCTGGTCCTTAAACCCCTTTAGAGCAGTTTTCGAGTGTTTGTTTTCCAAACCACTCTATTAGAAATGATATTCCATTACATAAATGAGTGGGCTGGAAATTAATGGATTTTATTGTTTAAAATTAGTATTACCTATGTCACTTGGAACAAAAAAGCAACTTTCAAGCTAGCTTGTTTTATTGCCCTATATTCATGTGTTTTTTTATAACCAGGGATCTTTTATATTTCTTGCATAAGCTCATGACCAGCTTTGTGTAGAAATATGTGGAGTGTCTTTTTCTTGGAAACTGATGGTCAGTCTAGCTGAGAACAGTCTGAAGGAAGCATGGGTAAAACTGCCATGACCCAGGCACTTCACAGGAGGTCAAGCTCTGTGAGGGCTTTGCATGATGGGAACAGCAGGAACCCATAATTTCCATAATCTGTTTGCACTGTGTAACCACATGTACAGTATTTGTGTGCGTGGGTTGAGAGTCAGTGACTGAGTGACGGTAGGAGTCAATGAATGAGCAGGATGAGGTGACGGAAAACATTTAATCTTTTGGATTTTTTTTAGGTTTTATGTTAAACACTAAAAAGTGGTGCATAATCAGAAAGCAGACATTACATTACACATGGTTTTCAACATTTTATTGACAAATTGGAACCTGATATGTCAGGCATGCATTTGTATTTTTCCCCCTAAATGTTGAAACCAGAATTAAATCCAAACAGCTGCTTTCAAAATGGCATATAACTTTTATTTAGTTTAATCTCTTTGGCTAATTTAACGTTAGTATAAGCAAGGCCGTCCAGTGAAAACCTCAGAGGTTTGTTAAAAATGAGATTAATCAACAAACAGCATCTTAAAGACCAAGTCACACAGCACACAACTCATTAATAAAGTTGTTAAAAAAGTTTAAGGCAGGATTTGGTTCTAACTACACCTAACTTTGAATATCTAATAAAACACCTTCATAAAAAAGGAAATATGTACATTCATTTAATGTTTAGTGTAATTTCAGTAAATCTTAAATACATTTGTCTTGTCCTCCACCTTACCAGTGACAACTTAGAAGACGAAGACTGAAACACGAATACCCACACAGCAAGAAGACAAATTCTAAATAAATGTTATTAACCTCAGTCGTTGCCTATACTGTGTAAGGAGCCCCCCCTGATTTTATATTTAGTTCCCATGGAGATTTTGAGTAAGACTACGTTGACACTTTCTGATAACAATTAGATTTAATTACATTGCAGTGGTTCAAAATTGGCAATTATTTTTGTTGTCATCATTGGTAAAAGAGATGAGGATAAAGTAATGAAGCCGTCAATATCAGCTACTTCACTTTATCTGATGTTTAAATGAATGCAAAAGAACAACTTTTGACATAAAAATGAATGCTGAATAACTAATGAGCTTCAACAGCTCACAAACACTCTGTCCCCATGAGCATTATGTTTTTCATCAGCTTATTAACACTTAATGGACCGTATTCCTTTGTTGAAACTCTATTTGGACTCACAGATCCAGTAAGGCTCAGATTCCCAAGAACAACTAATAGGTGAAATTATGTGTGACTGCAGCAATGAATTATACTACTTGTATGTAAAGTCTCAGGTGTTTTCTCTGTCTCATAATAGTGTTCATGACCCAGCTTAGGTCAGTCCAGAATTAACTGGTAAGCTAGGAGCTGCTTTATGTCCATCAGAGACAAGGTCTCCACCTTGTAAATGCTTTACGCTGTAGCACTTGCAGACGTTTGGCATTTACATTTATTGCCTTCTTGGGTTAATTAAACTTGACCTCTGCACCATCTTGATTAGACAATGGTAAATAACGACAACATATTGCTCTGGAGATGGGTGTTGGAAAGAATAAATCAGCCTCAACTAAAAGCTGTGAAACACACACAAAAAATATGATTGTAATTTCTGTAAAAATGGCTCGAATTGTATATCAAGGACATCTGTAGGAAACATGGGCACTTTGGAGGAAACACATTTGCAAGGATGTGCTTGTCTATTTGAAATCTCAAGTTGCTGTGTCTGAGAAAAGCAATAATTGTAAAGATTTTAATTATGTGCTTAGTCTACAACAAAAATCTCAAATGGATTATATTTTCCCACGGTATAATAACCTTGAATTAAGATACCACACATACACAGTAATAGGGTATTATAATTAAGAAAAAATCAGCATAAATACTCCATAACCTTACTACAAATGGTGGCTGAAGCTCATTTAGTTTCCCACCATGACTTTTTGCCAATGTAAATATTTCCGAGCAGCTAATTTTGGCTTTCTAGTAAGCGAGAGAAAAGTGGATAAGGATTCCTGTAACCAGTAGAAAGCCGGTGAGCAGAAACACGTAGAGGAGGGATACTACATGCATCACTCTACTACAACCATTTGTTTGGTTTTTTTGACAGTGTTACACTTGAATTTGTTCATTTACTCAGTCATGTTATATCATGTTGTCACATTTTTTTTAGGTATTCCTACAGTTCTACTCATTTAAGAACACAATTGTATTCTCATAAAATAATTTTTTTTAGTAAACCCAAAGTATTCATTTAGTAACCTTAGCTCCTCTTATTTTGTAATTTCATTATGCACCTATTTTGTTTTACACAATTGTTTATAGTATTTACCTTACAGACATAGAAGTTTAGATTAAATCCTTTATGTGTTGTTTTAGGCCCTATTTATACTGAGACCTCATCTGTATATTTTCAAAGACGGAGTCAAAACATATTCTGCCCATGTGGTTTCTGAAGTTGCTGTAGTACAGTGCCAGACCCATTGGCAGCGCTGTGACACTGCCAGAAAACGAAACAAAAAAGAAAAAACAGAAAAGAAGACTCAGCATGCGCGATCAGCCCTGTAGCCAACAGCAAATTTAGCTTTAAGTGAGAGCTTTATTCAAATGTATATGGTGTACGTGCCTCTCTGGATCAATGTTTTGCTGCTGGTGATAGAGGACGGGCAGTAAATCATATTCGATGCTCCATAATAAGGTGCGTTACATGTGTGTTACATATTCGAATGGGGCAGATCCTCTCAGAAGAATGCACAGAGACAGCTGAGCCGGTATTTTGATATTCTCCTCTTTGGAACCAGTTTTTAAAAATGATCGTTACACCTGTGTCCTGGAACGTCGGGCCCTTGCGGATGAGACAGCTATCTGAGCTGGTTTTGTATCCATGAAAACAGGACCTTCATTTAGGATTTTTTTCTGCCCTATTGTTTACCAAACTATTTACCACTTTCAAAGTTTCCCATAAAACTACCAAAGAATCAGTGGTTAAACATCAAGGTATTTGTAATATTCAGGCATTGGACTTGATTAAAAATTTAATTTAATTAATGAGAGGCTTTGTTAATGAATCTTAATTAATTGCATTTTACAAGCATGGAAATGTTTGCCTAAAAGCACCATTAGCAAAATTTGAATGGATTTTGGTGGATGGCATAATATAAAAAACAACACAGACATGATTATTGTAAACTGTAGGTCTTTAAATATCTGAAACACTTCAGCTAATTGCATTTCAATTCAGAGTGGCAGTAAAATAACAAAATATCCTTAGCCAAACTTTAACAGACCTAAAGCTGAAGAGTAATTTTAAGTCCTTTAAGTTAATTTTCTGAACTTTGTCTTTAAAAATAACAGCCAAAATTCTTTGTTTATTTTTTTTTCTATAGTAACCATAGCTCTGATGTATGCATCAATGTAATCTGTGTGCCAGGATATCATGCACTGATTAATGTTCTGCATTGCTTGGAATTGCTTTGGAGGGCGAATAAACATGTTATCTTTTTAACACAATAATTCTTCTGTAATTAATAACCACAATTAACATGTTAAATTCTCAACCCTAATTATAATATACAATTCTACTCAATATATAAATATGCCCAAGTAAATATTACTTTTCCTTTAGAGTATGTTGCCTTCCTAAGTTAAAAATGAAAGCGGTAATCATGCTGTTTTGATTGTTTAAACTTGATTTTTCACATACTGTTGTATAAAAATTTTCAGACAAAATGAACCAAGTAACATATGCTACAATCTGTAGAATAGCTGCATGCCAACTTTTTGCTCACTAAAGCAGTAAAATTTAACCACTCTTGTTTGTTTTGCCTACTACTTCTCATTGTTTTATTCTCATTTACTCCAGCCACGTTTTTTTTTCTAACAACAAGCAAAAACACAGGCAGTGGACCATCACTGACTCGACTCAAATGACTTCTGAAATTGCTTTGCCCCCCTTCCACCACCTCCCTCGTGACTCACGTACACGTGTCACAGATGTTGTTTGGCTGAGTGGGGCAGCATGCCAAGATTGAACGTGTCCCACTATTAGCAATCGAGCTGACTGTGCATGACATAAGTCTTTCTTACATCATTCTTTTTAGTTGGAGGGGGCAGAATAAAGTAGGGCTGAGGAGATGTTTTTTCTGTGGCAGCTGACTTCATCAGGCTTACTCTGAACTTGGACACAGAATAAGTCGCTGTGAGGCATCCTAGTTTGATTCAATACAAACACATAGAGTCTTTGGGCTTTTAGCAAATGTACTTTGTGAGGATATATAAAGCAGCATTGGAAAAATAATGTAGGCCAGCAGCCAATAGTCTAATAAGGGAATTGCAGTAGCACATCTTAAAGTTGCAATAAGGCTGAATTCATGTTCTTAGTGTTCCCCCTACGCCTGAATTTGTACCTTAGACAAAGTATGGTGGGTGAGGGCCCCAACCCAAAGTTACAAAGTAATTGAAAAATTGAACCCAGAACAACATTTTTAATTACTGGTTTACAAATTTACTTGACATTTTTTTAAATGTGGTTTTAAATAAATTTAACAGAATTGTCCCATCCTACCTATAGTATTACATTCGATCAGTAGAAAGTGACTTTGCAGCTCAGATATCCATCCAGGGACGATATTTATCCTAAAAATTAATAAAACCTGATTTTTTCAAAAAGTTATAAGCAGGTTTTGTGTCTATTTTTTTTCTGCTTCAAATATACTGTTAAGAAAAAAAATTATATTTGTCCCCTGGCAAATTTCTTCAGTTTTTATTTTTTTGTGTTGCTGAATAATTTCAGATCATCAAGCTAATTTACATACCCGACAAAGATTACCAACATAAATAAATGTAAACTTGTTTTCATGTGATTCCATTTAGCCGGGGAAAAATTGAGAATCAGCCATTCTTTTGGCTTAGTTCAGGTCGGTGTTTCTTATTTAATATTAAGAAATATAATGGACAGAAATGGAATCCATTTTAAACTTCCTACTCAAAAAATGCTAACAAAATGGCTCGTTTCAGATTTGCTAATCTGACATTTTGACAATCTCACAGAAAAACGTTTATTGATGAGGCAAAAAAAAGTTGGAAAGCTTTAAAAGGTATACATTCTGTTACAGCTGGTGAAAGCTAACACATAGTGTCAGGAAATAACAGCATATCTATAAATAAATACAGTGGTGGGTCTGCTTTGCTGCTTCAGGGCCTGGACAATTTGGAAGCCAGAGGTTTTGGAAGAATGAATGTAACCATAAATAAAAATTTAAGAAATTACTCTACATTCCATCCTTTTTTTTATCAGAAAAGCATTCACAAACAATGCAAAATTTTCCTTCCATGACAAAATGCAAATAACCAGTGTTGGGAATAACAGCATTTAAGTATAACAACGTTAATAACAGTGTCATTTTCTAATTAATTACTTTTCCCATTATTTCAGCGCCATTACTTGGGATATATTGTGATGTGTTACTACAATGTTGATGAATAAAGCACAGCGGTGTGAGGCTTTCTGACAGCCCCACTTCAGCTGCAGTGAGAGAGCAAGTGTTATGGCAAGCCAATTCAGCATTTATTTTGATATCTTGACATCAGGCATAATTGTCATGTACATGCAATCCATTCCTGTCCACCAGCTAACTAGTGAGCCATGTTTGTGATAATTAGTTAACTATTGACAGCCCAAATGTCCACTAGTTAACTAGTAAGGCCCAAATTATCTCTAGTTAACTAGTTCATATGTTTAATATCTTACTAGTTAATTAGTATTGCTCAGCATGTTCACTAGTTAACTAGTTAACTGTTTAAAATATGTTCATATTTTACTAGTCAACTAGTAAGGTACAAAAAAGTTTACTAGCTGACTAATGAATGTCAAATTCCCACTTGTTAACTACTACATAATTTGTCCAGCTGCTTGATCAGGCCAACATGCATGCCATTTTTGTCAACTAATTAACTAGTGAGCCTTGCTTGTGCACAATATTTAACAAGTGACAGCAGAAATGCCCACTAGTTAACTGGTGAACACTTTGTGGCTTCACTAGTTAACTAGTGACAGCCAGAAATAACATATGTAATATTTCTTATTATTGTTAATCTAAAATAAGCGATTTTTCTTCAATACCTTCCAGTTTATTAGATCAGGTGACACACCACATCAGTCTCGAAATGTCTTACTAAATCTAAAGAACCAGAAACAACAATTTATTTCACATTTGAAAGCATATAATATTTTATGATAATATTTTACTGTAGTATTTAAATAGCTTCTAGATCATGTCACCAGGGCACACCAAATTAATCTTAAAATGTATTTCTAACTCCAATTGGATAGTGTTCTGTTTACTGCACAATATTACAGATACAGAGATTTGGACAACTTAATGACCGGATTTTCCTTTGTTTCTTTTTACCCACAGCTATCTGGCTTAAGTTTTTTTTGCATTTTAATGAAAATGAGTGATTATGTAGATTATGTATTTACTTTTTGTATATATATATATATATATATACAAAAATTTTCTGCTTAAGGCTTCAATCTTATTGAGTCAAATGCCATTTTTTGTAAAATACTGTATATGGTGTTTTTTTATTAATCATTCAGTTACAAAAATATCTATGTTATAGATGTAGAATGTAACTGCATTGTAGAACATAGAAATAATGTCACAGTTACTTTGCTGCGATGCTAATAACTTTAAACGGTTTTACCAGTATGTAACTGAGTTTCTATCGCAAATACTTTTTGGAGAAAAGTAATTTGTTACTACAACAAATTATTTTTTTAATGTAATTTGCCCAAAACTGCTTGTAAATTTTAATAAATATATGTGCAAATGTGAATATATACATATTGTATGTATATATATATATATATATATATATATATATATATATATATATATATATATATATACATACATACAAACAATTATCTCTGCATATGAATAAGGTTTACATGATGTTATTAAACCAGGTACATCACTATGGTTTCAAAGAGGTGTAGTTGTAAAGTCTTGGTGGCATCCTTTCTTTAGGTTGCTCTGAGGTCAACATCAGATTAACTTAAGTGATGCATCCCTCCTGCCAAGACGCATTACCTTTGACATTTCTCTCGAGGTGGACACATAAGGCGAACATTTCTTTCAATTACGCCCTTAACTTTTCTTCTTATTAAACACACAGACAGATTAATTACAGAGCACGTTAAATGATGGGAAAAAAATTAAAGGTGCCCCGAAACGTTGCATTTGGTGGGAATCCGCTTGCCTCCTTGTTGCCCTCTCCAGCTCCTTAAGCTGTCATGCCCGCTATTCAATAAGCAATCCAGTGGCGGAGGCGTCCAAACAAGCGAAGTCGTGCGGGGCAGTTTGTTTCTGTTTGCCAGACAGGTTCGATTCTTGCAGAGACACGGCCCACAGAACCAGACAGCCGGGGCTGCAGGCTGGATAAAAACTAATTATGGTGGTGTTAAAAGGCAAGCTCAATGAGGTAAGGAAAAGATGGCCAGATTCTCAGCAACTTTTGACACAGTCTATTCAGGCCAGCAAAGAACCAAACAATGCCTTTTTCCTTCTTTGATTTGAAGATCCACACTTTCCCACTGAACTGTATGTCATCCAGTTATTTGAAAATAGATATTTTTATTCCTCCACTCATGTCAAAAACACTATCTCCTCAAAATAGAAGGGGAAGGTTTTTGGAATGAGAACCATCTGAGTGGGAAATGATCATGCATGCAGTCTCTAATCAATGCCAATTGATTTTCATTCAGGAGGAAGAGAAATGACAGTGATGCAACATCCTGGTTTGTCTTATTTCAGCCTCTCAGATCTCTGTGTGAGACCGAGGAGACAGATATCCATCACACCGTCCAAATGATCATGGTGATAGAGCCGGGCTATATCTGGAAGCAACCAGAGGGCCCTTTGAAAAGACAGAACAACGGATATGTGGGTATCAGATGAAGGCATTAGGGAGACAGTCGGAGTGACACAAACATGTTGTGAAAGATGAGCAACATCTGGTGCAATAGAATTTATTCTCTGATCTTTTAGTTCATATGCAGAAGCACTATTTGCTCCATAATCTTGGCCCTAAATCCCATGTATCCCCTAGCTTAATGGCCTCTTTAGAGCATTAACATTTTCTACTTTTGCAACTTGTTCCAAATATACTTTAATGTTTCTCTTTTGCCCAGTTGAACTGCCTGTCTAGCTCAAAATAAACACTTTCCAATAGTTTAAATTGATCCGTTGGAGTTTTATGGGCTATGAGGGACCATCTTGACCAATTTCTTAAGAAATCCACAGTATCTGGCAAAATCATTCACTCCCCCTTGAACTTTGAACCATTTTATCAAATTAGAAACGCAAACTTCAAAATAATTTCTAGGAATTTTTGTGATAGAACAACAAAGGTTTGTGTTAACAGTAAAGTGGAAACAAAAGGTATTAATTTTCTCCCCAAATTAAAATCTGAAAAGTGTGGTATGCATTTGTATTTAGCTGCCTATTTTAAAAGTTCTGTCACAAATTCTCAACTGGATACAGTTCAAACACATGAATATGCTTTGATGTAAACCAAGGGCACCCGAACTTTTTCACTCAGAGGACAAAAATGAAATTCTATCATAATCCAGTGGGCCAAATCCAATATTTTACACAAAATACAAATACTAATAGTATCATACAGTGCTTGTCTTTGTTATAGAGTTATTTAACATTATTTTCTGTGTAAATAATATCAAACAAAATTTGACGAATAAGTCATACATAATTATGCATTTAGAACATGCATCTGACCATTGGTATTTGATTGATTTAGTACTGATATCAGTGAAAAGAAATTCTTCCTCTCAACATTTTAAAAAAATATTATTTTGTGTGTAGGCCGCTGACGATGTTGCTCCATGTTGGTAATAGCTTTTTAAACCAACAGCCTGTGTGATGAGCCACCAACTGGAGGTAGTTTGATCCAGCCTGGTGCTGCAGCCAAGGGTCATGGGAAATTTCATAAATTGATAAAATTAACTAGTGTGAAAATGTAAATACGTGCACAAATATACTCTATAAGCCCATTACAGTTGCTTGTAATTCAATTTTAAACCTAATTTATGAAATTTTGCATGTATTTTACATCTGTATTCACTGGGCCTGTTTATAAAACGTGGTTCAAGAAGTGAAATAATAATATTTGTGCATATTAGATTTAGGTTCTGATCAATGCATATTTTTATATATAGTCAGGGTCGTCCCCTGGCGGGCCAAAATTAATGGTTTGGGGGGCCAACTTTTGCCCGCGGGCCCCACGTTTGGCACCCCTGATCTAAACATTTACATTGTAGCTCTGGTTATTCGGTTACTTAACGGTTGTTGCCCTGCTGGAAGGTGGACCTTGCTTTGTGTTTAGCTCCTTCAATCTTAAACTGCACTTTGAACTGCTTATTTTTTCCTGCTAAAAGGCACACCACACCGTGATGCTGCCAGCACCATGTTTCACTAGGGCTATAGTGTCTTTAGGGTGTCAGTTTTTGTGCCACAAATAGAATTTTGTATGCAGGACAAAATGGTTAATTTCAGTCTCATTTGATAGGGGCGTCCTATTCCACAGGTTTATTGAGTCACATACATTGTTCGTTGCAAGCTACATATGGAATTATTTTTTGACATTTTTTTTAACAATTTAACAACCTGGCCATTTTCTTATGTAGGTCCGATTTGGGAAACACTAAACTGATAACATATTTTATTCAGACTGAAAATAAAGTAAAACTGAAGGCTAAAGAACTTCTCTACTGATTGCAGTGTATTTCATTTGAGGGTAAAAGAGACAAACGGTCTGAATACAAATGTTCAGCACATCTTAAAATCTTTTGTTTGTAACTTCACCTTTCTTTCCAGTGATCATTTGTCTTCCACTTCATAGTAATGCACTATATGCGTTCATATAAAATGAAAACATTAACATCCACAATATTGTAGATTATGATTTTACGATTCACAAAACATTAATACTTTTTCAAGGGACTGTACGTTACCGACAATATTAAGCAAACAAGGAGAGAAATGTGTTGAATGGGATATTATAAGTGGCATTGTCATGAAAATAGCAAATGATCAGGATTGCATGAAATGTTTGTACAATATTTCAGCAGATGAAAAAAACTAATTATACAACACTACTTCAAAATTGATCAAAAGTGAGAAAAGAAGGTGGGGAGCAATACGAGGAGTTAGAGAAGTGGTCAAAGCTGCCTCCAACAAAATGAGTGCAGCCCCTGAACTAAACCCAGGGGATTGAAAGTGGATTGAATTCATTTCACCATACAGAGACGGCTGCGGCCGGAGCAGGGACAACGATAGCGAGGGGGGACAGGAAGAGCTCGGAATCAGTCAAGGAGTCCAACGAGGATGAAGAGAAAAAGAGCAGTAGGATAAGAGGAAAAAGGCAGCGGTGTGTTACTAGCCGACCAGTCGAGCTTTGCAACCCTGTTCTATTATACCATTACAGAGACAGGGGGTCCTGCTTTCACCCAGCCGTGCAGCCTTTTGGTACAGTGCCAAGCCTGCTGGCCGCTCTGCTGAGTGTCCCACCATCATCACCAGGAAATGGACACAATTGGAAAAGCCAGACTAATTCCTGGTTGACGGGAGTAAAAGGGCAGGGGGTTCCCAGGGGTTAAAATGCCTTAATCTTTTTATCCTCTGCTAGAGAGGACTATTCACAGATTTGATACACTCACCCTAAATCCTTAAGTGGCATGGCAGGGCAAAGCTGAGTGAAATTCCTAACAAACAGATTGGTGCCTGCAGCCAGCTCAGAACAGTGAAGGCAAAAAGCATTGAATATAAAAAGTTTGGATGACACTTTCATTGTACTATTTCTTGTAGCCTACCTTCGGATCAGTATCTTGGTTTGTGGTAAAATATATAGTATATATATATATATAATAAAGACTAATGCCATGCTCACACCTGGCAGCGCATCCAGGCGTCGAAATGGACGAAAGTTGATGCTTTAAAATAAAAACCCTGCTGCTTGCACACTTTGTTTGCATCGGCAAGTCATGTCAGTACGTCAGGGCAGGGGTTTCTCTGTTGCTAGTTGTTCACAAACGTCTTCCACCGGGAAACTAGTAGTGCCTAGTACCCTTACCGGGTCTTACTAGTCTTATGTATCATACCAAGAAGGTTAAAAGAACATATTTAACTGCTTACCTGGCACTCCAATATCCTCCGATATCTTCCACCAAAAAAGGTCCCATCTCTTCCTGAGACTCTGCAGTCTTCCAGCTCGATCTATCCGACTCCAGCTCTCTGATCCCCGCGGAAACCCCGGTCGTAGCTCCAGCCGGCATCTCATTAAGTTCATTTCAAGGTTAAGTTTGGATATGTTGTTAGTGCAATATTTCAAATAGGTAGTATATGTCATTTATTAAACATACTGATCGATTTAGGGTATTATTATAGCTGTACTGTACCACATAATTACTCTGTCTGCCTGAGAAGACTGTGCCATTCTGCTTTAAGCTACCTGATAGGCTATTATGAAAAAATGACGGGAAACTTTTTTGTAAAATCAAAAAACATTTATCGACCACTCTTTTTCTATCCCATCACACATCTATTGTTCGATAGATACTGCTATCAAATTATTTTCCAGCCCTAATCGTGTTACATATTTAAGAAATATAGCCAAAAGTAACTTAAATTAGTATAACTCAGTTAAATTTTTTGAGAAAGTAATTTTTAATGCAAACATGTCAAATGTTTGAGGCTGTAACTTGTATGACAAAATATGTTTAAAAAAAAAAAATTATAACTTGCCCAACACTAGTAACTTGCATGCACAACTCTGTGATAAAACATAGCACTGTACCATGTTGTAGTACTAATGAAGACAATACTGACCTTGTTAAGGATCCTCGTCACTCACTAGTGCAAATAAATGTATCCAGAGAAGCATGGCCACGGTATACTTTTAAAATAAAATAATAAAGCTCTCATTTGAAGCTAGATTTGTTTGTTTGTTGCCACTGTGTTTTTCTGGAATCATCACAACTTCACCAATGGGCCTGGCATGTTACTACAGCAGCTTCATGAGGCATCAGGACAGAGCTTTTTGAAACTATACCCATTTTGTCTCTGCCTAAACAAGGCCCAATATCAATGAAACATTGACTTTCACAGTTTTTTTTTAAATGGAGAAAAAGAGCAATAATAAACTGTTTAACTCATCTTTTCTTGAGTCTTAGCTCGAAACATTTGAGAGAGGCAATTTTTTAAAGAAGCAATCAAGTGATCTTCGAAAAAAACGAAAAAAAAAACTAGACCGGTGCCTTTCTCCTCTACGAAGTACTCTATATAGGTGAGCAAGATATTGTGGGTGAACTAGAGAATATTTACAAACAAACCTTATACTCTTTAATAAAACACACAGACCCCCTTCACTGTATGCGTTCCTTCCTCTACAGTCCTCTTTCTTGGTATTCACCAGAATATTAAAATACATTCTCAGCATCCCCAGTTCCCTAATGAGGCGTGATTACTGTGTTAAACTGCTAATTAAAATCAGATATTAAAGCCTACTACCCATAATCCCTCTTGGCTTGCGCTACAAACAGGATGGCTGTCGCCTGGTATTATGCTCTGACAGATCTCAGGCAACTCCTCTCACCTTCACTGAGCTGCCAGTGCATCAATCAGCACCTAATCTTTAAACTCTGTAAAATAATGCCAGCACGAGACTGACACAACCCAGGATTTTCACCTCCTCCTTTCTTCATGTGACCCACTTGTGCTTCAGTTTTACACAAGGCTGAGCCCAAATGTGAAGGGAAACAGATTACAGAAAACATATTTCAAACACATTGCATGTGGTAGAAATGAACCTATTTGAACAAAATGAGTGTGACATGCCAGCAAATAAAGAAACAACTATTTAGGAAGGATCTGCCTTTCACAGAACAGCTGGTGGGCTATTATGGAGCACCCACTAATGATCAGCCATGCAAAATTGAGCGGCCATTGATCTTTGATGTTCATTTGATTTTCAGGCATGAAATGTGGTCTTTATTCAAAATCTGCTGAAAAGGATGATGAAAACATTCTCTCTCTGTCCATCTTTGCTTTTCTTGCTCGAAGAGAAACAAGACAATTTTAATATGAATTAGGATTAAACTGTTAAATGATATGCAATCCAGCTGTGTATTTTTTTGTTGTTATTTTTTACTTTTTGATGCCATGCTCTGTCTTGTTTCATTATGCCAAATATTTTGTGTGAATTTATTTGATAAGCCATTTAAAAAAGGGCATAATTGTGAAGTGGAGAAGATTATGATTAGAATTTCCAAACTTTTTATTTGCATATGTTTTCAGATCTGATGTTTGGGACATTCTAACAAATTATTATCATTTAATTTAAAACCATTTTTTTCAGCAATGGCTGTATGTTTTGGGTAGACATCAAACTGGAAGGTAAATCTTTTTGTGGCTTCCAAGGGCATTTTTACATGTGTGGCCGTGCCAGAAAACAGCCAGGGAAAAATTCTAATTTTTTCACATCATGCAGGTCTCAGCCCGTACTGGAGTCCAGTGTTTAACATGACGGACTACACCAAAACAGTAGGTGGCGGTATACAAATAATTCTGTAGCTATCCAACAAACAAGGGAGTGAGAAGTACCGACATCAAATAAAATGTCTAGAATGATAACACATTGGTCCACTGGTCAACTGCTACATGAAGTCATCTACAGTGTGAGTGTTTTTGTAAACCCACCACTTTTTAACCTGGTGTGTTGCTATGGGATGCTTGAACAGCATTGTTTTGATCTCTTTATGGTCACATGGCGAATTAGTAACTTCGGTCGGCGGTGTCGTCAATTCCATGTGGAGCGTGTCTATTGTCGTAGATAGAGCCATGGTACGGCTTGTGTTCACATGATTTGTATCCCCGGACCGTATCCTGGCATGGTCCAGGCTGTGTTCATATGGTACAAAATTAGTGGATTTTGAGCAAATACGGTACCCGAATACGGACTCGAGCCCGATGTGAAAACGCCCTAACAAATTTTAGCTCCATCTTTCTTTCCATCAACTATGACCAGCTTTGTTTTCCCGGCTTAAAAAAGCACCGTTACATGCTACTGCAAAGACCACAAACAGCTGTATTTATGCTAAGATAAATTAAACATAGGTTGATTCTACTTACCAATTACATTTTGTGGGACTGGATTTCAAATATAAAAAAGGCATAATAATAAATTGCATACAGATACAAACCACACTTTTTTAGATTTGGTTAAAAATCTTCAATCACTTTGCTTAGACTTCAGAATGATGGAGCTCTTGCCTTGGTCTAAAGTATAAAATCCCAGTAAAATACTTCAATTTTTGTGATTGTAAAAAAGGTAGAGTGTAAAAGTGTATTTCTCTTATGGATTTCAGCCCAACAAATATCTCCAAACCAATCAGAACCTGAAAGGAAAGTGTTCTCTTAAATTAGCAATCAATTGTGAGTAACCACAATTCTTTGGGAAGCAGTGTTCAGTTTCATTACCAATACCTTGGCCTGATTACTGTCAGATCTGTAGAATAAAAAACAACTTTAATGCAATTTCTCTGCCAAAATAAAGTTGGCTAAAATATAAAAACTGTAACACACAATGCCCAAACTTAATGGGTATATGGGTATTAAATAATTTGACTCAGTCTGAAAAGGAGTATTAAGCCAATTATAAAATTTTAAACTCCAAAAAACTACAGTAACAGCCATTGTCTACAAATGGAGAGAACATGGAACAGTAATGAACTCTTCCATGAGCAACTGGCCCACCATAATGAATCCTGGAGTGCATAAATAAATCACTGTGGAAGTCACAGAGAACCCCAGAACAACAGCTAAAGCACTGAAGGCCTAGATTTATGTCTAAAGATAAAGAAAGGCTTAGTGCAACAGTCAGTGATGTCATGATGATGTGTGGAATGTGTGCTGAGCCTCAGCTGGCAACAGTGTTTAAAATGCAAGCAGACATTGTGAAAAAAAAACACCTCATTGCAGGCGAACCACTAATGAATGATCAAAAGGCTCACTGATGTCGACACTGATCGCAGCATTGTCTTTTGAAACAGGCTATTTACTTGAGTAGCTGTTTGTTGGAAAAAGTGACTTGTAGGTATAATGTTACTCCATAATACTTTTTAAGTTATAATATTTCTGAGGCAATAATACTCTTGCCTGAGTGCAAGTTCTGGATAATCTACGTACCTCAAATAACTTCAAACAAGAAGAAATAGCATAGTCCACACAGTTCATGTTGAAATAATAATAATGGATTAAATTTATATAGTGATTTTTTTTTGTTATTCTTCAATAGTCTTTAATTGTAATCATTTACAAACCCTCATTCAGTGTCTGATTAAAAAAATCCAAATGAAACAGTTACTAATTACTTGAGTAGCATTTAAATCAATTTTATTACTCTTACTTGGGTAATTTTTGGGATTGAATGACTACTTTTTACTTCTACTTGAGTAAAATATATTGTATAGTATAAGTTTTGGTTACTCAACCCACCGCTGCCTTTAGCTGAATATGGTGCAGGTGGTGGAATGGTCTGTCAAGTACTTAATTGCTTCTTCAGAACATAAACAGCTTACCACAATTGATGGAATTTTAATTTCTGAACTCTAACAGAAAATCCTAATGAAGAATGCTCAAACATCAGTTGAAATGACATCTATAATTTCAAAAATGTTTGGAATGTTGTCCAAAGCCCAGCACTATCTTTTAATGGTACAAAATAAAAAATAAAATAAGACTTTTTGGTGAAACTCTTCACTTAAATCCAATTGAGATGCTTTGGCGTGATTTTAACCACATCACTCATACTCAGAAACCCTCCCGTGTGACTGAATTCAACCAATTCTCCAAGGAATAGTTTAGCAAAATTCAACCATAGCAATATGACAAATAGTTTAAGTTGTTACAAATGCTTGATTGCGGGCACCACCAGTTATTCATTTTATGTAGTAATTTCTTCGTCACATAAGGCCAGGTTGGTTTCAATCACCTTTTTCCCTTAATAAACAAAATCATCATTCACTAAATGTGTTTTGTACGGTATATCCTTTTCTTAAATTAAAACTAGTTTGATGATCTGAAACATTACACTGTCAAGAAAAAATCTGGTGAAATTTATGTGAGGGCAAAGACTTCTATTCTAAATTTTCTTCATAGTTGGAAAAACTATGTTTCTCCACCAGTCTCTTATTATTCCCTGCTGCAGAGTGGGTGAGACCTGTGAAATCTTCTGACCCCATGCACAGGGTGATGGAGCACTGATGGCATAGCTCCAAACAAACTCAGGTCTCCACGGTGGAGAGCATGGGGGTGAACTCTGAGCCTCACGCCGCTACCTCATTATCCTGCGTGCATGCTGGCAGCTGTTCCATCACAAACCCTAATATGACTGGATAAAAATCGAGAAATAAGTGCTCTCGCCAGAACGTAGGAGATTATATAAGCAATGGCTAAAGTTTGCTGACCCTGTGGCACCATTCAAACATCCAGTCATTAAGGGAATATCTTTCTATTTAATCAAAAAGAAAATAAGCAAATGGCTCTTTTCAGATGGGGTTGTATTCTGTTGCTTTTACTCATGCTTTTCAGCTTGGAGAAAGGATGATTAATGAAGTAAGGAGGACACATGGCCAAAAAAAAAGCATCAAATAACCACAGGCAGAATGAGTGGGGTCATGAGCATGAGACGCTACTTCAGCTGGAGGGAGTCCGGCGAGGATGAAGCCACTTCTGTTTTTGGTGGCTAGTGGTGGCCTAATACAACACGGAATGCTAATGCCAAACCTCGGGCCCCCAGGGACTCTCCCTGTCTACAAAAACACAACCTGCCCTGGCATGTTACGTGACAGTCCCAATTCACACTCCGAAGTGCAGAAAATCATAACTACATAAATCACAAACCACTGTCTCAATCCTTGATATCCCTCGACGTGAGTCTTGACTCTTTTCTAAAACTTGTTGTTTCTTATTGTCCCCTTGTCAGTTGTTTCTTCTAGTTCTACTCTCACTCCCCTTCTTTACTGTTTCCTGACAAACCCTTACCGTGGTATTCTCCTGATCTGCTTCAGTGTGTTCCTGCCATTGATAGATTTCTTTAAAAAATGGGCACGTATATTATTTCAAACCATTTTTATTTCCAAAAGTGATGCCACCACTGAAATGTTCATTACGGTATGCACACCAACAGATGGCTGTTATAATTAAACAAGCAAACAAGATCTAACAACGCTTGAACATTCACCAGGCTGTGAGTCACAGAAATTAAAAGCAAAGGAAATGTGTTTGTGTCTGTCATGTTTATTTAAGTCTGTCTTCTCTTGGTTGAAACCTTTAGATCTACTAATTTCTTCTAAAGTGGTCAAAAAATAGATCAAGCCTTTTAAATAAATATCAAAAATCTGTCTCCCCCAGTAATATTTGGAATGCAAAAAAAGGCAAAGAAAAGATGAAGAGTCTCATGCAGAATGGCAGACTTGTCTCTGTGTTCCCTGAGGCCTATGGTGTGGGCACTGACTCTATTTGACATCAAGATTCTGCACTGAGAGAGACCGAGTGAGGCAGAGACAAAGAAACAGGGAAGGAGACATCACAGCTCTTATGCCTGCAGGGGTTGTGTAAATGTGAGTCATGCCATGATGGGACGACTTGTTCGGGGTAGCATCACCCTTATAACTTTCATTTCGTTTAGGGAGTTCACACAGCTTCCTCGCTCCCGCTCTTCTCTGAGTGGCAAAAAAGAACTGAGATAAAAATACAGAATTGGCGAACTGAGATTAGATGTTAGGGGAACAAGGTGATGTCTCGATGTTTCTAGCCATAAATTGCATCTGCCTTGAAAAATGTAGAACTTCTATAATCAAGAAGTTTAACTCCAGAATATGGTTGTGCTATGTAATAAAGTTTTTTTTTTTTTCTTATGTCCTCCTTTTTATCTCTGTGTTGCCTATTTAGGATGCAAAAAACAAAAAACAAAACACAACACTAATTTAAAAGACAGAAAATTAGGCACCAATACTGGTATTGGGTATTGGCCCCGATACTGCCTAATGTACATGTATTGGTATCGGCTAATGTTAACTGATACCAAGAACCAATACTTAATATGTGGAATGCAGCAACGATTTCACAGAAAATAGTAGTTTTTAACTTTTACATTTACGGTCTGTGGTCATTGTTATTAATATTTCATTTTTTATCTAATTTACCATAATTTTTTGTAACAAGCACAGAAGAGAATAACACCTGACTCCCAATTGGTAGCACTTTCTTTGTGTGGAAGAAGTATCGGCATTGGTACTCGGTATCGGTAAGTACTCTGGTCCAAGTATCGGTATGGTATCGGTTTCGAAAAAAGTGGTATCATTGCATCCCCACAGAAAATCTGACTTTCTAATATAGTTTCACTTTAGTTGTCTATATGTTGCTGCTTGGATTCAGTTAGTATTATTAGGGTAACTACCACTTTCAAAGCTTATTGCTTTCACAATTCTAATTATTTTTCATGGAATGCTTTTTATGTTCTCCTTTCACAATCACAAAATCTGTTTGAATAAAAAAAAATAAGAATAACAACAAAAAACTGCACACTATTCAAGTCCAAAAAAGAACAATTCCATATGTGATGACCTTGCTCATTCACCTAGCTAAGCGTTCAATAGCTCACATTCCGACCAAATAAATTTCAAAACCTGCTGTACCAACAGTAAACTCAAAACAATTAGACTATGAAGCCAATGCGAAATAGCTGCTATCTATATTGTTGCTAAGTTAGCAGAAATTCCAACTGTAACAAAGCTCATATTTTGTTAGTGCTTTTTTAAATACAATATTGTTTATTTGAACACATTAAAAGACATCAAACTGAGCTAGCTACAGTACTAGCCATTATCAACCAAAGCAACTGGTGTCTGTCAGTTTTGTTTGTATAATGTCAATTTCTTGTCTGATATTTTCACGTGATCTGACTTAAGTACATTAGATCAATACATTTTTTTAAGCATTTCAGCTGTTTCAAACACATAAAAAAACATTCTACTAACATGGATTGTAAGGAAGAAACACACACACACACACACACACACACACACACACACACTGTATTCCTTCCATAGGATGAAAACGCAAAAGATTGATCCAAAAACTGCTTTTACTTCAGTCAGAGATGCACAAAATACCTTTCTATTCTTTACTGCTCTGCTTGTGAGCAAATCCAATCTAAGGTATTTTTACCTTTAGAGGCTTTTTTGTTTTTTTCCGCTCCACTCAAGAGTAAACCATCTACTTACCTTTTGAGAAAGACATATTGTTGATGTATTGTGGATTTACCATACCTTTGGATGACCTGCCTTTTTCTAAGACTCACATATATACGCATATATTTATGTCAATAAAAGAATAAAAATAGTACACCTATGTTCTCATTTCTTCTCAACCGACTTTCTTTTCGTACTATTCCATAGTCATTGTTTATTTGTTTTTTTTGTTCTGTAGGAAGTTAAATATATTGATAATGTCAATAAGAACATTCTATTACTTTTTAATTTAGTATAACAGGGTACTATATTCCAAAGTTTTTATACAGCATACTACAGCACATATAGTGTTGCTCACTATTTGGGTAGCCAACTCATAAAATATTATGATATATTATGATCCATGATCAAGCCAAATTAAATATGACTAAACTTTAATCCGTAGTTATTATGTAATGTAGTCACACAGCCAAATTTCCCTTTAGTGGACTATTGCTTGATTATAAAAACAAATGACTTAATCATCATTAGTTAGTTGCATAAAAGCCTTTGTTGGTACAATTTAATTTCCAAAAAAGTTAGGTAGGAAAGAACCAAAGCTACATGAAATGGTTAATGTATTGGTTAGTTGTATATGCAGCATTCATCACTACTACTAAGAAATGAAGGGTAGAATAAAGATGCATGATATTAAAATTGAGTTCTCTTAACGAAACTATTACAGATTAGTGTCATCAGAGCATAGTTAATGCACCATAAAAAAGAAAAGAAAAGAAAAGGATAACCAGAAAGCAATACAATTCATCAGAAAGTATCATGGTAGAAAAAAAAAAAAAACAAAATTAAATAATGCCCTGAAGCACAAATGTGCCGTTGTCTGTAGCATGCTACAAATTGCTATCTACATCTACATAAAGTATGTACATCATGATATTTACTCTGTACTGAAACTAATGATCATTAAAAGTTTTCTGGAGGGCATAAAACAGCCTGAAAGAGAGATGTGCTTTGAAAAACGGTCAGCTAAAGCACAGTATGCATGGTAGCATAATAAGCTTAAACATGCTAAAGCTTGAATGTTGTCCATTAATTAGATACCAACCACATCATTTATTTTATGTCCATACTACTCGTCAAGTTAAAATGAAAGCGAGAGCTCTGTAAATGCATTGTTTTATAAATATTTTCACCACACTGAGGTTTGGCTCAGCACTGACCCCATATTGCATTTGAATTCAGTGGTACAAAGTGAAGCCCCAAGCAAAACTAGCCATAAACCACTAGAGATGGGAGTAAAACCTTTGGGTAATGCACTCTTCACAATTGGCCCTATTTACCGAGGCACCTGAATGAGAGCTTCATGGTGCAACACAGCATATTACCGTGTAGGAGGACTGCGTGGGATTTCAAACCAATCATTCGGAATCCTTCATGCAGCCAACAATAAACGTGAAGGGAGTGGATAGTGCCAAGTCTACGATGTTTGTGTGAGTGTGTGTGTGTGTGGGTGTGTAGGTGTATGTTGATAAAAGCAAACTTTTTTTTCACATACACAAAACATTGTTTCTGTAGAGAAGCATTTGCAGATGTAAAGGTGTGTAAATGTCTTATTATGCATTTCATCATGGCTTCTGCTTTGTGTCAGAGTGTAAATACATAAGGATTGACTTTTATACTGGTACCCCAGTTTCTCCTATAGCTCCAAAACCTGCATGTTTTCAGTCTTTTTTATGATGCAAAGCAGTATGGTAATGATAACAGAGCATATCAGAAACATTAATTCACCTTGAACTTCATCAGATTTTGTCATGCTAAAAACACAAACCATAGAATTAATGTATTTTTTTTCAATTAGCCTTCCCTGATGTCTTGATAGGTTTACATTTGTGTAAGACTCCATTTTAAGACTTTGGCCTGAAGAGTTCTGTGTGAGATATCCAAGATGTAGTGTATTGTTTTATAACCTGTATACTACAAGATTTAAATGACTTTTGCAAAGTGGTGGCAATAAATTGTATATATGACTATTAACATAACTGGGTGAAAATAAATGCATGTTAAACTCTCATTTCTATTTGTAAAATTAGGTAAAACCTACATGCTTTTCTATGCACTAACTATTTTGTGGGTCTCCTGTGTTGGCCCTGAATTAGTAATTTGTATATTGCAAATGAAACAGCTGTTAGAGCTGGTTCTTCTGGGGGGGATGAAACAATTTTTTTTCTCGTCTGTTCAAGCTGCATATGATTGGTCAAATCCATGATGTGTTGTGGGCAGCATCTGTAGCCATTTTCAAAAGACACAACGTGCCTGCATATTAAGGTAATACTGCATGCGAGGTTTGTCGTTCAAATACACCGTTGCAGCATGGTGATGTGGGAACACTGCAGCATTCATGCCGGCAAGCTTGAAAGTAATCTTAACGCAATATTACTGCCACACTGGACTAATGAATGAAGATAATGCCTTTCCCCAATAGAGGCTGATGTCATATGTTGATGATGATATTTTGAATATGTGCTGAGCCCCGGCTGGCAACAGTATTTAAAATGCAAGTAAACATTGTAAAAAAAACCTGATCGCACTCGCCTCATTGTCGCCACAGGCTGACCAGTTATGAATGACCAAATGGCTCACTGATGGTGCCATTTATGCCGGCACTGATGCCTGCAGCGTTTTTTCTGAAATAGGCTTGTGTGTCTGCACTGAGCTGGAAGGGGACTGGAGAGGGAGGGAAGGGGGATACAAACACAGACAGAGAAATGAGAGGGAGAGGAGAAAAAAAAAGTGCTTTAGACGAAACACTGGAAAGGTGAAAAAATGAGTGACAGCATGTACCGCAGCAAAATTAGATGCATTTCAGTTATACTGACTTCTCAAAATTCAGTGTAGAATATGAAACGTTTAAATATACCGAGCATGTTCTGCAGTTTTCTACATAATCTTAGACTTGCTTTGTTGTTTCATTGTGAATAGTTCTGTTTACATTTTACATACAACTAATGCTTGTTTTTGTACAAAAAAAAAATGTGTAGAGGCTTTTTGGGAACCGAAAGAGCCGGTTGTTTTTAGTGAGCCAAACCATAAGTACCAGCTTTCTCTAAAAAGAGACAGACTTCCCATTACTGCCCTGTAGTGGATTTGACGTCCTGTTCCTCACCTGTTGATTGACTTTTTGGGAACCTAAAGAGCCGGTTATTTTCAGTGAGCCAAACCATAAGTACCAGCTTTCTCTAAAAAGAGACAGACTTCCCATTACTGCCCTGTAGTGGATTTGACGTCCTGCTCCTCACCTGTTGATTGAGACAGGTTCAGGCCCCCTTGTGGCTCAAAATGCATAAAGAAAAAGAGGGTTGAGATGAGCTAAAGACAGTTTTCAGAGTTAGGTGATATTATTAAAATGGGGGACAAAAATGTGATTTTTTTTTTAAGCAAGGTAGTTGAGAAATTAAAGAGAAAGTGATTTACTATGTTGAACAGATTTTATTTTACAAACAAATAACATCTTAACAACTTACACTCTTTCTAAACCCCAGGTTTGACAATGTAATCTAAAACCAAAATCCATTACATTAAGATATGTAGTATACTTTAATCTACTGGACTGTGTTGGTGGTTATTTGTCTCCATACCTGTGAGCCTTTGTGGTGTATACAGTTTGGCCCTACACAGTAGGAAACAGAGTGGTTGGCGTTGCAAATCCCAGCTGAATTCCCCAGCAAAAGAGATAAAGTGCCCACCTTCTGACCGTACATTCCAAATAACAGCAGGATGCCCTCTTTGATATCTGCCCAAAGAACTAAACTGAGCTCCCTTGCCTATAAGGTGGCATTTTCTATCAAAGCAAAGGCCATAATCCAGATTTATACACTAAACCCTGTGTACACTGACATAATACTCCCTAAGCTGTCTAATTCCTTCTAGAGCCCTCGATGTATTCTCCTCTGTCTCTAATTTTGGTCTGTTTTACTCTTTCCCTCTGACTCACAGTTTTTCTACGTTTCTTTTCACACGGCCAGTAGTTCACCCACTTCACTGTATTTTCTTTGTTTTCTGCCTTTCTGTTTCCCGTCTACTGAGGCCATTGCTCGGTCTCTTCGGCACATATTGTGATGTGTCCCCGCCCACCCCATCCCACCCTATATTCTCTCTATTTATTCCTTTTTGTTTTCTTGTCCATTCTTCCATCATAATAACAAACAACAGCAACAATAATAATCTGTGCAGTGCCCAAACAAGCATCCAAGAGCTGTAGGTTGCTAGGATACCCCACGGTCACAATATCATCTCGTTTTAACTGGGATATGCCGTTTAATCGAGGCTGTGTAATTGGCCTACTCTCTTGTGTTTAAGCAAGCTTAACTCTTCAGACAAACATACATTTAGCAATGCTGTTGAGCTATCGTGTTTCAGCAAATAAAGCCAGCTGATACAGCACAGCAACATGCTCAACTGTATTGTAGCCCTATCTTTCTGGGCTATTCAAGCAGAAGCAATGATGAAACAACTCATTCTTTGATTGCCATCTAGCAGAACAGCAACCACGGTTGGTGCATGTCACGTGAAACAGAAAACGGTCAAGCTCCTCGTGACATGTGGTAAAATTGCTCTCGTGTGTCACTTTCTGCATGTGGGCAGCATGAGCGGTAACTCATACTGACACCACATAGACGTGCTGGTGGTTTTTTGAAGTGGTGCTGTTGTCTCAGCGGACTCTGACGAAGGAACTGTCATACGTTCATGGACACGTTGCCACACAAGCTGACTGTCACTGATTCAAACTGGTGATGAGGTATTAAAAAAGTTTGCAAGAATAGTTTGGAGGTATGGCACAGAAGAAGAAGATGCAGCAGAGATATAGATACATATCAATAAATCGATGATTAGTCCATGGTCTAGAAGTAACAATGTCCATAAAGCTTTAACATGAATGTACCTTTTTCACTCAAATCTAATTCATTGTACACAGTGGGGGGTGATCCCCTTTCTGATAGTTGGTTAAAATACTTAGGTTAGCTGTTTCTTAATGTCCGTTTGAGAATATGCTACAACAACAAAACATCATTTTTAAGGTTTTTGGACATCTGGTCTTTCACATAAAATATGAATCAGAATTTCTTTACCAGGGGTGCAAAGATAGCAAGTTTCTTCACTGTATAGCCCAGTGTGTATTGATTCTGACTCAATAATTCAGATCCAAGATCCCATATATGCATGTATATAGTGATGTGCTGTGTATCTTAACCAAAAAAAAAAAATTAAAATAAATAAAGAAATTAAAAAAACACTACCGTGCCTCCTCACTGTTTCTGGCTTAATGTGCTTACTTCTTCGAAGTCTCTGTTTGACTGACACCAGACAAGTGACACTTTCATTTCGGCTCCCTAAAGTGTTGGAAATTGAATCTAGAAAGTTCACAGCCATTCATTCTTATTTCAATAAAATATGTTGGTTTTTTTTTGTTGTTTTTTTATCCTGAGTGGCCCAAACCTTTTGTTTGCTATATTTAATTTGTTAAAGCACCTTATATGATCTTACATTGACCACTGTTTTCCAGGGCAGATAATTAAATGCGGTCGGGGTAGAGTCATAATAAAGAAGCCCCAAAAAATATGTTTAATTTAAATGAAATTCTGGCATTTTGTGATCTAGATGTCATGGTTAACAGATTATTTTTGCAAAAAATCTTTACAAATGTTGGCACAGATGAAGTTCTGCTACTAATTAGTCTCTAACCACCATAGTCAATGCTCTATTTTTAAGATGACATACATACATAGCTTTAAACATGAGACATTCTGTTTGTGCTTATTCTGTGCTCTGTGGGGCTGTGTCCAAATGAAGTAAGCCTTGCAGACTGTTTAAATGCTAAAGGAATTATGTTACCCATATGGCAGCCATCAGAGTGTTGGACTGTGCAGAAACTCATAGGAACACAAATAGATGCTCAAACTGTACATACCCACTGGCAGATGTTAAATATCATAAGAATCAAGTGCAAGCATTTTGGGGACATTTTAAGTCTACATTATACACACATTTGAAAACAGAATTATTACAAATAAAGCGAACTTCCTGTATTTAGTACATAATGAGAGTAAACAAAAAAGGTTACACACATAAAGCAGAGAATTCAGGCTTTTTCTTGCTACTGTTGTGCTCTCCACACAGCTTAAAACTATTCTTAATAGGATGACTGACTGGTATATGTATATATTTGCACTGATAAATTTAAATTGGGATCTTTGAGGTCAAAATGACGAGGAATTTAATGTGCAAGTGGAACAAATAGTGAAAGCTGGTCACTCACTATTAAAAGTGAAGCGACAAATTTGCACGCTTTTAACTATGATTTTTATGTGTCCGAAATCAAGCGTTCTGTGATGTTATCTCTAGAATATTGACTATGTTTTTCTTAAATCACATTGTGACAAAACTTGCGGATTTCCGGAGCACATTGTCTGTCTGGAAGACCCTTTGATGCCAAAGCTTTAACCTTCCGGCTGATATTGTTAGATGCTTTTTTTATATTTCCACACAACATGATCTGCTCATAATGTGAAGTGTACCAGTTCCTCTTGCAGCTATCAACAAAAATCATAACCTTTAGTTTAGTTTAATCAACCACAGGACATGTCGGCAAAAAATAACGTCTTTGACCCTGAGTGCATTAACGAACGGTTATCTGTTATCAGTATAGTCTTTTGACATTTCCACTTGCTCACATTAGTTTGAAGATGAAAGTGGAACCTTCAGGCGTCTGGAAGTTCTACTAAAGACAGGTCTGGATGATAATTCAATAAAAATATCTGTAGATCAGGGTGTCTCCTGGCATAGCGGTAGAGCAGGCATCCAATACGCAGAGGCTAAACCCCTCAACGTGGCTGTCTGGGATTTGATTCCCGTCCGTGGAACATGTGCAAAATATCTTCCTCTTCTCTCTCTCATTCTTCCTGTGCAGTAACTTTTGAAAAAAAGGCACACAAAAAACAAGCTTTAAGATAAAATTAAAACAAATATCTAATTCTGGTGAGATATCTGGTGAGATAGAAAAAAAAGGGTAAATTTAAAAAAAAGTGTTTTTTTTTGTTTTGTTTTTTTTGTAGCCTAGTAGGTAGCTTTAAACTACAGTAATTAATTACTCCAAACTAATCACAAACACAGACAAAGGCAGCTCCGTCAATGATCCCTCTCTCCTCTCAAATAAAATAGAGCAAAATAGGGCAAATTACTTGATTGCAACAGCCATCACAGCAAGAAGCAGTGAAGGAAAATGTCCTGAAAAAAGGTTTTAGTAGTTCACCAGCAGGTACATTTTGCGTCCCATTTTGAACCGATCCTCGACAAACATGTGTTAAGCAGGACCATGTTAAGGCTTACTGTTACACGGAGAGAGGAGAAACACACCTGGCCCGTGGCTTTTGAAATTTTCCCCTCACGGTCCTGCATCAGGTTCTCAGAAACAAAAACACAACCATGGGTGGGAAGATCTGCTGGCTTCAGCCCTCAGTAACTGGACTGGGCTCTGGTGTTTTGGGCTCTATCTACACTCAGCCATCGGTAAGTAGCTGGTTAGCGTTAGCTTTTGCAGCTGAACCGAGCTCAACTTGATTAGAATCAGCTTTATTGACACAATTTTTACACACAAACAATACCAAATGTACGAAGTAATAATCTAATAAAGATAGATAGATAGATAAATCTTTAAAAGATAGAAAAAGCATCAAGATAAGTTTTTTAATTTAAATTACAAACATAATTTGAAAAATTTAAATATAATGGTTAATAAGTCAGGTCTCTTAACCTGATTTGTTTTTGCTTCTTACAAACTTTAAGTTATGGTTTAAATGTGTTGAAAAATGCTGAATTTAATTCTCAGTTAAAATTAGTGTACTAAAGAATAGCATAAAACGACCGGGGATGCACATAAAACATTTTTTGATCATTATTGATATTGGGCGATATCGATCAATATAACAGTATGCTTTTTCTATATCGTCCAGCCCTAACTAAAAGATTAACCTGACTCGAAGACCTCCGCAATCCTTTTCCTTAGGTCCTCAGATTTGTTTATAATGTCACAAAAGGAAGCAGAATTTTTGTAGGTGTTGCTTTAAATAGGTCCATAGGTGTGCCATAGTTTACTTCATGTGAAATGAGTTAACCTCTCGGTGCCTTACAAAGCCATGAGATCGTCTCGGCTTTCCCAAGTTGTTTAAAGGCATTGTGAAAAAGAAAAAAATTATAATTTGGTGAGAAAATTATGCTTTTGGATGCAGAGCAATGTATGATGGACAGAGGGGAATGTAAAGCACTATGATATTCACTTGTTTGTTCCCTGCAATTTTCTCTAAAAACAGAGATATTTTTCAATGTGCATAGAAAACTATGACTTTTTTTGAGCATTATGTTTTGCATCTTTGCATCAGTTGTTTTTTTTTCCTTTTGAGGGCCCTTAAAACGGAGCACTTTGTGACCCCAAGAAAAACAAAAGCAGTTGAGTGGTGCAGGGCAAGTCCCAGATCCAAAAGAATGAAGTGGCACAAGATTAAAGCAGGAGCTCACATGCTCAGCAAACCTTCCCGAGATGTGTGAAGGTTACGTTAACCGTCGCTGCTGTCCGTCCAACTCCCCCACAGCAGTCTCTTTTCAGCATCGCCCAGTCGACTCGCCTCGTTTTCTTGTGTCTGACTTGTGTTGTTGTTGTTTTCTCCTGTGGGCTGAATTTTACACAGTCTGTCAATCTCCTGAGCGTCACACATTAGAAGGACCAGTGGAGTGAGACACCAAGAGTGATCCCTCTGGGGAACAACTCTTCTTTACCACCTCCCACCCCCAACCCCCTTTTGTTTGTCTCTCTTTATCTTCCAGCCTTACTCTTCCTCACAGGCTCTTGGTCGCTGTCGTTTTTTTTTTTTTTCTATGCTTATATTTTCCTCCAACTCCATCAACAGCTCCCCAGACTCCTGGCCAAGTTTGAGTATGTCAGATCCCCTCTGTTTGGAGAGGCTACGCTACATCTGTTGACGCGCTCAGTGCTTGAGTGGTTGGCCAAACTGAGCCAACATCCCCCCAGCATGCATCACAGCGAGTGTGCGCCTAATGAACACGACTAAAGGAATGCGCCCACGTCTATTCACTGCCTTTTTGTTTGATAAGTTTTCCCCTCTCACAATGGGGGAACTGTTTACAATGATCCTGACCGGAACACAAAGATGAAGTATGGCGTCAGATGACCATGAAATGTCTGTGGAAACCTTTCAAATGAAACGCGTATCACAACACCAACTCTCTCATGACTTCTGTGGAAAAAAGTTAGCAAGTCACAAGGAGAACCCAAGTGAAAGACGTTATCACAGATAAGGAAATTGGTTAAACTTTAAAATGGTGAGAACACTGTGACCTAGTAAAACAACTGACAGGCAGGAATTCAGAAAGGTTAAAAACAATAACAGGAAAAGTCATATGTTAAAAATTATCTCTTTTTTGATGAGCAAATTTCTTTATTCAAAGCACTGTGTTCTGGCATGAGTATGCAGATGGAAATACGCAGGGAGCCAGCTCTGAGAGTTAAGGAAATATATTTAAAAAAAGGTGCTTTTAACTTAAGCTTCTGTGAGAATAGCCTCGGCATTCTTTAGGATTTAATGAAAGCTCCAAAGTGAGTGAAAGCCTGAAATAGCATTAACCGGCACACAATAGTAGCCTTAACTGTAGGTATTAAACCTTGACAGCCAAGACCTAATTGCTTGGCTACTGAATAGGCCAATGGGTGGCCTCGCTCTTTGGCCGTGATGTCAGAATGTCTGACCGGCCAATGGTTTGCCCTTTTCTCCCCCATTCTTCTGCAAATTGGAAAAATAAAAACTCAGACTTTGCTCTTGAGTTAACATTCGCTTCACCTTCATGTCTTGTTTCAGGCCTTTTGTTTAGAGGATTGTCTTTACTGAAATTCATCTTTGAACTTGAAAAGGTTGGCCTTACTTTTTTGTCCGATATTGACCAAAATAATCTTTTTCAGCTTTATGTGTAGCTACCGTTAAAGGTTACGTAGTGTAGTGTTCTTTCCTATTAATCGATCTCAACCACCACACTAAGAGGAAAGGGGGATAATATTTTTAAACTTGGGGCGCCCGTCTTAACCACCATGTCATGTAACACCCCTTGTCATTTGATTATTCATATCTGCTTGTCATCAAAGCCAGGCCCAAAGATGCTAATCAGGAGGATCAGGACTATTCCTGGTGGGCCGGTCTGATGTTTGGGCCACAAGGGCTGGTGTCACTCTTCTTCTTTTATACAAAAGGCATGCCATATACTGAGCCCAGTGATCAGCTGCTCCCACTGCTGATCAGCCGCGTCCATTCGAAGCTCCCATTTTTTTTCCTCTCTCTGACTGCATCAGTATCCGTACCTGACCTAACACATTGGTGTATTCTGTAAGTTTTGTACAGATAATGGAAAGCATAAAGAGTAATGATGGTGCAGATTAGGCTAGAATCAAAAAGAGGAAGGCAGAGAAACGCAGCTAACTGTGCAAATATTGGCAAATTCTTTATTAAAACTAGTTCAAAAAATGAAACATAAAATAAAGATTAACCCGTAATTTCCACTGTATGCAAATCTCTTTCGAGCACAAGTGTTAACAAGTGTACTGACTGTTTTACAAGCTCGCCATCTAAAATAACAAAATATCAAACCAACAGCGTGTAGATTGGCAAACCGGCAAATGTTTTCCTGGCTCTCTATCACATCATCATGACAAAATAACCCCCGGAGCAAGCATTTATTACTCAGCATCCATACATTCTGCTTTATCTCTAACGGCTCACTCACAGTGGCTGACCACACAAAACATAACAGGAGAACAGCATGGTCATGGGCTGCAGCGTCCAGCTCTGCAGCTCAGCATGCTGCAACTTTCCTTATCCCAAATCCCCACCGGGCACAAAACGGATGCAACCTGGTTTTAATCAGAGGTTAAAAAGCCTCCAGCAGTGAAGCTCCAGCAACTTCCAGCACTTGCAGCCCAGTTTATTGACCTCGGTTCATCTGATAGCGTCTTCTTTGGTTTCTTTGGTGGATCTGCCATGGCTCAAGTCTCAAAACTGCGGGTTTGTCTATATCATTACGCAGTAGGTCATATACTGCCATAACACGAAACTGAGTCAGTAAATCCGGGAATGCCATCCACAGTTGAAAAGTTCTATAATACAGTATTCAGCAGTAGGACCCTCCTATGTAGTGACTGGTCCAAAAACGAACATCAAAAATGGTGTTCTGTCACCAAAACGTTTCGAAAACAAGTGTTTTTATTGGCATAACAATTACAGTGTGTCTTTAAATAAATTTGCAACATTTTTTAAATGAATAATAATTAAATAATCTATTATATTTGATACTGCAGAAAAGTACATTCTGATGACAAAGAATGTTTGAGATTTGTCCTTTTACTTATATCCTTTGTGAAAACTAACTTCTGATAGAACTTTTTCCTTGTTGAGGAAAAAAGAGAGAGTGTCATAAGTTAGTACAACACTTTTTATTTTTACTTCCATCCTTTAATTTAGTTTTTTTTTCTATTCTTTTATTTAATTTGTAAGGGTTTGAATATTTGTAAACACTTATTTGAATATATTATAAAATATGATTTTGATGAAGAGAATAAGTTGTAAACAAGGTTTTAATAGGTTCAAGGTTTTCATTAGCTTTAGATATTATTCAGTTTTGATTTAGGGTTTTCTGTTCTATTTTAGTTTTAATTAGTTTTAACCATTTTATAGTTAATTTAGATTTGTTTTATTTATTTTTTTCTTATTCTTCATTTTAGCCCTTGGAGTTCTTTTGTATTTTCATGCTCCAAGCTTTTCATTCTGATCGCCTCGTGTCTACTAGTTTATCAAAAACACTGTTTTGGTTTATCCATTTCGGACTGGCAGCATTCAAACTCCATTTATTGTTCTCCATCTCCATGAGCAACCTGTATGGCCTTCAACGTTCCATCATGAATTCCAGCTTCGCGTCCACATACCACCAACCTGTCTTCGCTTCCTGGATCACCAAAGAGAGCAACAGTCTGAAATCCAATCTCCCTCGCTGGTGGAAAACCTCACCATCTACACTAAGCTATTCTAGAGAATCTAAAATCATCAATTAATCATAATTTCTCATATATCTTCTGCTCTCCTGTCTTCCCAATCTTCCCTGTGTCATTGGATTTTTCCCCAGACGGAACCTGCACAATAATTAATTATGCTGCAATAAACCTTTTAATTATCCATTAAGTGGTATATATACTCAAATGTTTGAGCTTATAAACTCAAAAACAATGTGGCAACTGATTGCCCTAGTTTATTTGAGGTTCTACTAACTTTTTTAGATTTAGTGTAGCTTTGAAATAATTAGGATATGCAATAATGCTTAGCAAAGTCAGATGTTCCCTATGGAGCATCTGACTTTACCTGTGTGGGGAAGAAGTTTGTATGACCAAATATAACTTTTCCAGTGAAAATATTTTGAAATGACCCAGAGAAAAGCAACTGTTATGGAGGAAATCTGAAATCGGTGTAAGCGGCTTTACTCCCACACCGACTACTTAGTATACAATTATTGGTAGCACATTGTCTTATTTTCATCTGACAAGACCAAGAAAAAAGAGAAATCAGTCAAAGTAATAAAATACCAGAGACTTGATCTTTTTCCCTAGGAGTGTGGATGGGGGTGTCAATGGTACATCCAATCAGACTCCCAATGAAGTAAAGTACTCCCTGGCCAATCGAGGAACAAGTCACTGCAATGGTGGGGTACAATCATGTAGTTGAGAATTCTGTTATCCAGCCAAGTGTGCTAATCAAAACCTTGTGTGCCTGATCAATGCGGCTGAAAAACAGATTGTTCCCTTGGGGAACTGCTAGATCTTAGAGGGGTGTATCAAAGGCCAGGGAACAGGGGACAGATAAGAGAGAGTGTCGAGGCTCTGGGATGATGCAGTAACCTCAGAGAAGTTGAGTGATTTGATTGGGTAAAAAGTGAGAAACTGCCCACAGAGAGAGCAAGAGCAAGATTAGACATAGAGATACCAATCCATACAGGTTTGCCTTTTTTAGTGCGGTTCTGTTCAGAGGTTATAAGCTGACAATCTTTAACCTATAGTAGATGATGATTTTAACAGCTTGATTTTAGTGAAACATAGATCATCTTTTCTAGCTCATTAGTAAAGGCCAGAAACAAAAGCAAATTTCAGACACTTTGCTAAGTATTCACAATCCACAATAACTTCCTTTAAAGCTCAGAAAATCATATCCAAGAGGAGTTTGGTTTTAAGCCTTTACTTAAAACCAAAAACCTATTCAGGCTCTTCTTACAATGTCTACTTTTCATCAATAATACTAGGCAAATATATAATTATGTTGAGTGAGCTGGTTTCAAATCCAAGCCTAGTTTGTTTCTCCATGGAGTAAGAATGTTAGAATGTTCTTTTTTGCGCATACATGTGTTGTATCGTACAATCTAAAAACATGATTGTTAGTTGGTCTCTTTCAATTGCTCTATGTATACAGTGGGGCAAAAATGTATAAGGGATAATCTCCCTCGATCTTGGGCTCCTCGCAAAATCTTGCCCCTTGGGGTCAAAGTGATCACAAGAATGGCGAGCAAAACTTCAAAGGGGACCTAGTGAATAACCTGCGGAGAGCTGGGAGCAAAGTATACAATACGCCACCAAGGACTAAAATCCTGCAGTGCCAGTGTCCCCCTGCTTAAGCCAGTACATTTTTAGGCCCTTCTGAAGTCTGTAAGGAGGGCATTTAGATGATCCAGAAGAGGATTGGGAGAATGTCATATGGTCAGATGAAACCACAATAGAACTGTTTGTTAAAACTCTGGTTGTGTTTGGAGGAGTAAGAATGCTGAGTTGCATTTATAGAATACCATACCTATTGTGAAGCATGGGAGTGGAAACATCATGCTATGAGGCAGTTTTTTCTGCAAAGGGACCAGGATGACTGATCCTTGTAAAGGAAAGAATTAATAAGGCCATGTATCATGTCATTTTGACTGAAAACCTCCTTCCATCAGCAAGGGTACTGAAGATGAAACGTGGCTTTGTCTATCAGCATGAAACACCGCCCGGGTAACAAAGGAGTGGTTTCATAAGAAGCAAGGTCCAATGCCTTGTCCACACATAGCCAGGTATCTCACAAAACAGATATTTTTCTGTGGTTTGGCCTGTCATCCATACGTAAACGCAGATTTTTGGCACCCAAATACCAATCTTTTTAAAAACTTCGGCCAAAGTGAAGATCTGCGTTTTCTCCGTTTTCGGTGTCTGCGTGTGGACCGATGAAATGAAAAAAGAGTTTAAATAAATTGCGTAACATCACTGTCTGCACTCCAAAATACCTTGTGTAACACATGTTTACACTTAAAAACTGCATTTATGTCCTTAGAGCTCTGTTGGTATTATCAATTGTTCAACCGCTTTTTGTTCTCTTGTTTTTACAAGCTCTATCACTGCTGTATGTGGAAGTTTAAGAGTAGAAAGTTACTCTGAGAGGATATGATTTGGGAGAACTACTGCACCCTACAGGTTTGCCATGTCAATGAATGTCCTTAAAAACACATTTATCCAGGGATCGGTGGATGGACTTTTTTTAAAAGGAGCGGAGGAAAGTATCCATAAAATAAATAAAAAATGAATAAAAAAAACAGCTACATGTTTACATGGGCCTGGATTATCCTAGCCAGTCTCCAGATCTCAACCCCATAGAAAATGTTTGGAGGAAGTTGACATCACTGTTGCCCAGCGACAGCCCCAAAACATTACAACCCTAGAGGAGATGTGCATGAGGGAATGGGCCAAAATACCAGCAACAGTGTGTAGGTACAACCAGGGTTATAATAGTTATTCATTGATGAAAACAAATTTTCCTTAGTTTTAGTTTTTATTTAGTTGTGACACTTAGCATTACATTTAGTTTACGTTTACACGCACAACCTACACCAGCTACACAACTCTGGTGTAACACCGCCTCCCATTGTTATTGTTTGCAGTTTTGCGGCTAATTTGTTAGCTGCCGAAGCTCATCTGTCATGAATTTTTGCTGCAGACTGTTTAATCATTGTTTCAATTGCTTCTCCTGATAGCTTGCAATCCAAAGACGTTGTTTATTTTCTTGAAAGGAGGCAAGTTGATGGGATCGTATCCAACTTTCCCATTCAGTTTTTTTTATCAAGGCAATTTGTGCAACTAAAAAGCCACAACACAGATGATCCCATCTGTTTCTGGTGACAGCACGAGAGCAACATAGACATTTTTCTACTAGACTTCATGAGGCACTGTATGAAACGAAAACTAAGCACATTTTCTCATTAAATTGTGTTTGTTTAGTTAGTTTTGTTAACACTCGTCACAGTTTCAGTTCGTTTTCGTTTTGTTTTAAATCCTCGTTTTTATTTTTTATTTCAGTTAACAGTTACTTCTAGATTTTAATTATTTTGTTCCTTTTCGTTAACAATAATAACACTGGGTGAAACATTTCATTGTCATGGTGCATTTTAACATAATAATTAAAAGGTGAAACTATTAACTTTTTAATTACAGAAGCCTGGGATCTGGTCCTGGATCCTAGTTTAAATTCCAGCTTTGAAGCAAAGCCAGTACTGTAAGGTCTGTAGCTTTGAGGTAACTCTGTTCAAAGTGACTGATCAAATCACTAAATGAAAAAAAAAAAGATGAAAATAAAATCTAGCGTTGATATGTTATCCCTGCTAATATTGCACACATTCTGCCCTGTTGTAGGGTTGCTAGCTGTTAGTTTCTTGTAGCTATGGCTACCTGGCCAAAACAATGATGCCGTCCTGTGAGTGGTCCCATTCAAAATGATGTTAGAATGAAAAGCTTTTTTAGATTCAGCCGTTTTGTGGTGTGTTTTCTTTCTAACTGATGCAGGGAATTGAGTTTGGAGAAATAAATTCACATGCAGCATGCTTATACAACTCAGAATGACTGCGTGTATTGAAAAGAAAACAGTTTTTAAAAATTTTCATTGAAGGATACGTTTAATTAGGGGTGAGGATATCACAATCACACAGTGAAGTTCCTCCACTTCTTGTCTAACCTAAACGTGGCTTTAATCCAGTGCATTGTAGGATTATTGATCCTTATGCCATGAGGTCTGTTTTTGTAGTCCAGTCCACATGTCCATCATAGCGAATAGCACAACACAGTTAAGATGGCAAATATATTTCACATTACTGTATTCGCGCCTCATTAGATCCAAATTACTGTACAGTTGAATGAAGGGCTGACGCAATACTTTTTACCATGTAGCTACTGTACAGCAGTTTGTCTGTGCAGACGGTAGTCTACCAATAACTCTGAATTATACAGGAAATTGGTAATTGCGTTGATGGGAAATAAATCACCTCTCATATTAAGCTGGAGAGGATTGATTTTTAACATCTTGCACTTTCAAGTCATAAGGAAACATAAAACGGAGTTTTAGTTATTAATGAGACAAAAAGTATGTTGACTATTCCAACCACCAAAAAAAGGAATGCAAATCATGTCCAGCGGTTGGATTCTGCAGCTTATTCAAGTTAGGCTTTTTAACCTGTCACTTTCCAATTGACAGGTGAGTCTATAGAAAGTAATGCCTCCATACAAAACAGAAATGATTGGCAACGTGAACAATGCTGCAAACATTATCTGTACATTTTAGCTTCTCGAACTGCAAAAAAGTACCTCCTTATTAGCTGTGATAACTGTAGTTGGACAGGCTACTAACTCGCATCTGTGTGTTTCGCCACACCTAGAGTAGAGGCACTCTTTGGGGACAGATCACAATATTTTTTACTTCAGCTGCAATGTTAGGGCAGGCTTGTATGATGGTTGGGGGTGTTTGTCAGAGAAATCAATATTTTCCATTTTTAAGGATGCAGAGTGAATTATTACAGAGATGAGGGTTGGGGAGAGATTGAAGGCTTAGTATGAGGGTTCACTTAGACGTTCACAAGGACATTTACTTCTTTTATATATATTTGGAATTAACTCTGCAAACATGGATTTTCCTATTTCATGCCATTGTCAGGCCACATATTACCAGGTGTCTTTTAGGTTATATTCAACAGCAGCATCAGTGAGATGAGAAACAAATTTCTTTTTTTTTTCTTTCCAAACAGACACATCTCTCTATCTTTAGATGTCAATCTGATTTCTTTGCTGAGTCTTCATTGTTAAGCCTATGAGATGATTGTTCTGTAAGGAGAAACTGAAATTTTAATGAATATGTCCAAAAAGAATGCCAACTGTGTAATCTCCCAATGACCTGAAATCCTTCCAGGGAATGATGAGTTCAGCGCAGGCTCGCTCTAATTAAAGAGCCACTCACAATAGTGATGAACAAATTATGAAGCCAGTTTTAAATGTCAAGATAACCAATTATCTAACAAAAATCCCCATTAGCGTAGTTCCTGTTGGCCACAGGTGATGGAGCTATTCAAAATAATGGGACTAGCATGAGCAGGATGGTGTTGCAGATGGTGTCACAGAAGAATTAGGATACAACGCTTAAATTTAAGCAAATTTGGTCAAATAAATCCAATGTCCATCTTATGAAATGAATGATCATGATTTTCAGTTTCAGGATGTGATGCAGGGTGGTACAGTGGTTAGCACTGTTGCCTTGCAGCAAGAAGGTTATGGGTTTGTATCCCGGCCCAGGGCCTTTCTGCATGGAGTTTGCATGTTCTAACCTCCAGGTACTCTGGCTTCCTCCCACAGTCCAAAAACATGACTGTCAGGTTAATTGATCACTCTTAGGTGTGGGTGTGTGCATACATGGTTGATTGTCCTGTCTGCCTCTTTGTGGCCCTGTGATGGACTGGCGACCTGTCCAGGGTGTACCCCACCTCTTGCCTGTTGACAGCTGGAGATAGGCACCAGCCCCCCCGCGACCCCTGGAGGACTAAGCGGTTCAGAAAATGGATGGATGGATGCAGTTATCAGGTTGAGTGTCACATTACCAAGAATGGTTAATTGTAAAAATGGTAAATTATTGTGTTTGCATTTTACGTGGCTGGGTGAGTTTTGTGCACGTTTAGGTGCCCTTAACTTACGCTTAAGCAATGAAAAACCTGATCATTTGCCGCGCTCATTTCAGACTAATTAAATTCCCAGGAATGTGATGAAGTTTAAGGGTGCATTCACGTCAGCCCTGTTTAGTCTGCTTGAAACGAACTCTAGTTAATTTGCTAGTTAAATTTGTTAAGCAGTTGTCTGCGGCTGCTTTGAACTTGCAGCAGCCGTCGCGGTTCAGCTCTATGCAGACGGCATCTGTGCATTCTAAGTCTTGTTGTCTAACATCTGCTTATACCAACTTTGTTAAGTAATTTGAATGATATTAAAGATTAGAATCAATGTGACATGTGGGTTGTAAAAAATGAAACAAAAACTGTAAAGATAGCTTGCAGGCTAACCATGTTAGGTACATTGGGAAAATGTTTTTGTGTGGCTATTAATTCTTCTTCAGGTTTCCCTCTGTCTGTCTGCTCTCTGGAGCATGCATCATGCTCATTGCTGCAAGGTTGTAGTCTATCATATGTGTAATTTTAAAATTTTCAAGTTTCTTTGGTGTCGGAACTAGCATTAAAATGTTATAATGCCTGCACCTGCTCGCCTTATTTGACTCACCTGATCCTCGTTCCATGTCTTTTATTTAAAGGGGCTATACTATGCTATTTTACAGCTTTTGACATCTGGGATAGACATATATATGATAAAATGTTGCCGCTGGTGGAGGGCATAATTAGAGTGTGTTCCTACTTTCTCTCCTACTTCTCCCCAACTGCATGATGTGCTGTCAGTTCAAGCGCTAACCTACTTTCACTTAGTCTCTTCCTACAGTAGGTGCTCCTGACTCGCCCTGCTTGATGACTCTGACTAAAATGGCATTGCAGTTACGGAAAGTTCTCCACGTCCTGCAACAAACTTCTGCATCAGTTCTGTTGCTCTTTCTGTGTCTCTGTTCTGTATCTCTGTTCTGTGTTCTCCAAACCACAGACGGTCTCGTCAGATGAGCGCTTGTGCTGAGCCTGGGTCTGCCGGAGGTTTCCTCCTGTTAAAAGGGAGTTTTTCCTTTCCACTGTTGCTTCATGCTTGCTCAGTGTGAGGGATTGCTGAGAATTACAGGACGCAATCTTCTGTGGTTCTCTAATTTCTACATTAAACATTGTATTGTAATAACTCTTCTTGTAAAGTGCCTTGAGATGACATCTGTTGTGAAACGGCGCTATATAAATAAACTGAATTGAATTGAATTGAATATAGTATTAATTTGTCCTGAAATTTAAATTGTATCCTGGATTCATTGTTGGATCGGGAAGAAAAGCCTCTTGTTTCTCTGTATTCCTGCTTTGATTAACCCATGATGAGCCCATGCAGACTTTAGACAGAGCCTAAACCACCACAGCTGAGTCCAGTAAGCAAGTCTTTTCAGCTCAGTATATAAAAAAGCCAAGGTTGTTGTTTTCACCTGTTTACTGAACATTCTAAGATGCTACAGATCAATTAATTGACCACACAATGCCGTTATAAGATCACATAAGCATCTTAATAAATGGCTAACACACATTAGTATTAGTATGTAGCTACTTACTTCTCTGTCCATCAAGTGTCGTTGTTGCAAGTGATCCTGCTGCTGTTCCATAGGAATGTAGAATAAAATCCTGTAATCCACGCAGCCAAACAGGTGTTTTCACAGAGACCTTTTAGAAAGTAAAATTCCTCCAAAAAAGTGGTTCCAGCTGCTACAGTCCGGAGCAGCTATGTGTTTTGAGAAGGGGGATGTTTGCAACCAGAGATAAGCTGCTCTCTGGGAGTTCTCTTCCTACAACATAACGTAACATCGTGACGTAAAATACGTCACTACTTTACCACTCAGTTGTTTTCCAGGAGCTCAGAGAGCAGGATTCAGGAGGATTACTCAGACATGTGTGAATTAAGACAAAAACCACTCTGGCGGATTTTTGTTGTTTTTTATGTTTTTTCTTTTGCATGATATAAGCCCGTTAAAATCCATTGGGTTCTTCATTCCAGGTCAGATCATTGTGATGTATTTTTCTCCTGAGGTTTTCATCTTCATGTAGGTCCATAATAAATCTCTGTCTGCACCTTTTAATACACACATGTGCCTGGGTTCATCATTAATCCAATATCCTGACAACTCACATCAGAGTTTACAAAGAAGAATCTTATGTAGGGACGCATTAATGGGGCTTATATATATTTGTTTCCCATCAATCTCATGTACAGCCCTGTGACAGCTTAATGGATGCTTGTACTTGTGTGTTAACTGTGTTTTATTTGATGGTCAAGCCCACAGTGGTATGTGCCCAAAAAATACCCTCAGTGGCCCAATGGGTGTCAGCCCAAATGAGGAACCCAGCAGTCTGCCCAATTCCTCAGTAATTTATGTGGGCCTCCCAAAGTATTATGTCCAAGATACTACCCAAAGTGGCCTTTTGGGTATCAGTCAGTATGAGAGATTCATCAGTTTAAGGACAATATATCCCTTATTGGGAGAGAAATATAACATTCTATCTAAAATTATTGCTGCACATTGATACTATGTGAAAAAGCCTTGACATTTCCACAGCAATGTAATTGTTTTATAATTTTTTTCTTAGTTAAAAATCAGCTCCAATAAAAGTAAAACCAGCATGTAAAAATATGTACGACAAAAACCCCAAAACAATTGTGAGGGCAATGATATAAAATCAGTGAAGCTGTGAACCAACACATTAAAATCAATAATTTTCATATTTGTGTGAGCTGTCTTTGCCAGGATGGAAAATGTTTTCAAATCTGTATTGCCACTGACAGAAACTACTGAAAACCCAAATTTTGTGTTTTCAAATGAGGAACCTAAAAATCACAGCGCACATTAGATAATGTTTTTGAAGTTTATTTCAATTGAGTGTGAATTCCAGTCCAAAACATTTTAGCTGAATTTTAAAAATGTCTTTTTTTTTTAACAAAAATTTCAGTAAACGACTGTGTTTTAAGTTCGGATTTACTGAAGCCAGTAGTCTCAACACATCTCAGGTTTTCCATATTCAGTTTGTTCTTAAACTAAATAGGATAAAAATATTAATATATCTCCCCTGCTTTAGTTCTCATCCATGGAACACTGAGTACGATGATCTGCTGTTTTACATAACTCATATTTGGCAAGTACTATAAGTCAGAAAATAAGTGAAGTGAATTAAATATAGAAGCCTTCCTTCTGTCACCTGACCTTTTGCTACAGAGTAACAAGTGGGGGAGGGACAGCTCTGTGTTCCTCTATACAGCTGGAAAAAACTAAGCCACTCCGACTCTTGGATCTCATTAAAAGTACTTTAAAAGATAGAACAGAAAATTTTTGCAGTTTTAAAAACTAACTTTTAAACATCTGAATATTGTGGTGCCTCTAGCTTAGGCTTACTTGACCCTGGCAAACATTGAAGCTAAAAAATAGCATGGCAACTTGCACAATCATTCGATGAAATATTTAGATTTCCCAGCGCTTTTGACCATTGATTGCAGCAGTAAAACCCTATAATTGTCTGTCTTTAATGACCTTCATTGATTAACTTAATTCCCTTTGTGTTCCTCTGCAAGGATCTTGATCGATTCCTACTAAGGTACCAACACTTAAATAGTTCGACAGACAGGACCCAAGAGGTAGACATCATGTTTTAGTGAAGAATGGACTTCTGAGTGACTGGCAGATACCTCACTGAGACAAAGAGCTCTGGCAGAGCTCCAGTCATACAGCGAGAGAAAGAGAGAGTTTTTCTCACAGTAAAGGCAGCATTCATTGAGAGCCTCGCCGGTGAGGATGTGATGTCTTTTCTGGGAGTATTGAGGGACGGATGGAAAGAAAGGGAGGGGAAGCTGAGTAAGAGGGAAGGAGGCAGAGAAAAAACAATGGGGAAGATAGAGTAGGGAGGAAACTTTTCAGTTTGTGTTTTCCACTCAAAGACATTTTGACAGGGCAGAGCCCACTCTGTGGCAGGGAGAGGAGCCATTTTGAAGTCTCCAACCAGCAGCTTGAGGGAAGCAGGGAGCAAGAATAGATATATCTCAGGGCTGCCGTGGTGTTTTTCTTTTCTTCTGCTTCTCTCTCCTAACACCAGTTTCATTCCTGTTTTTGACAGCCAACTCCGAACCGGCAAGAAGGTGTTTTATCATTTTTTTTCTGCCGAAACAGTAAGATGGTGCACACAGGACTCAGATACTGTTCATAAACAGATAAACACACAGGCGGACCAGACAGACAGGCAAACAGCCGCACTCTCACTCACAAATTCATATAAATAAAAGCCAGTGGCACTCAAGATGTAATCATGCATTGGAAATGACCGGCTCTCACTGCATTTTTTTTCTCACTCGGATACTGAGGCTGGGGAAGGCCATGAGGATGGGGATTGTAGGGGACACGATCTGTGATTTTCCAGTCTGACACAAAGTGTCACTAAATAGAACATCCATTTTCACTTTAATGCATGCAAATAGCAAGCTGCCAATTGTATGGGGGCAAGATTTGCTATAGCAGAATGGTAAGTGTTTCAGAGCTTCCGATAAGTTTTCTTCTCATCATCTGACAAACTCTTTGTCGCCCCTGCTGAAGAAATGCATCCCCACAGCATGATGCTAACACCACCGTATTTCATTGTGAGGATGAGGTGTTCAAGATGGCGGGTAACAATGATGAGACAACAAATGAGTGTTACTAAAGAGAAATTTATTTTAATGTAGGGTGGCTGTTAACCTTTCATTAACTTTATTAACAATTGAAAAAAATTGTTTGTTTGTTGTTTTAAAAAAAAAGTGATATTTTCAAAAAGCTGATTTTCTGCACATAAACACATACAGGTACTGACAGCCAGTTAATCAGTTAGGGACAAACAGGAAAAAGTAGCAGACTGATCCCTTATTTTTCCACAGATTGGAAAAAAAGAAAACCTTACCCGTTTCGTCAGTCTGGTCTCCTTATTCATGATTCTTGCACTGCTCCGTTTATGGGGCTTTCCAACTTTTTTTTTTAATAATTACTTAATCTGACTTTTTTTACCGTATTTGAGATGAATTTGGCCTCTAAAAAAATAAAAATAAAAATAAAAAAATATAACCAGGCTAATAAGGGAGCATTCAGAAGCTATAGCTGCCATGTTTGTTTTGAAATAGTTGTGCAGATACCTTTCTGCAAGAATTTTACAAAAGTAGAAAAAGAAACATTAAATAATAATGATGAGTTTTAAAATAAACACTGATGATTATGGATTTTTTTTTATTGTAGAATATTGATCACCAAATAGATGGCAGCCACTGACAAAGCAAGCTTTACTATGTCTGAATGATGGATCATGTCTTCTACAGTGTCTAACATTTTTTCTGTTACAATTGCCTGGTATTTAGATCTGTATATCTTCTCAACTGACAAACTTTAGGTCTACCTTTATAAGAAGTGCATCCCCCACATCATGATCCTCCCACCAGCACAAGTTACTGTGGGAATAATGTGTGTAGGAATATGTGAAGTATTAGTTTTTACTAATGGAGATTGGCAGAGTTGGCAAATAGACAATCTGTGACTATTCAGTCTAACAGAAAATGAGTGTCACTAAAGAGAGCCTCTATTATCACTTCAATGCATGTAAATAGCAGGCTGCCACTGGCACAGGGGCAAGATTTATGTTGAACAATTTTAGGTCACAGGAAAGGGAGGAGTAATTCATCGCTATTATTTCTGCACCACATCTTAATAGTGTGGCTACTGTTGCATGCTCTTGCTATTTTTTTCCTTTAGTTATGAAGGGTCGGTTTCAGTGGCTCGGAATTAGAGGGGCTATTGTGCTCAACTTTCCGTCTTAGAGACAGATTTACAGGGCTTCTTCTCCTTTGACAAGTGCAGAGCCAGTTAAAATGAGGAATATAGAGTGCAGACACTGGAATTATGACAATATGAGTCGCCTCAAAACAAATTTGCTTCTAATCAATCCATTCGCAGCAGCCACAACGACCTTCATGTTGTTGAAAGAAGGCCTGTGAATGACTGCTTTGAGAAAATCCCCTTTTGAAGTTTGAGGGGCTTTGGTAAAGCAAAGTGGCCCTTGTGTCAGTGGTGTCAGTGATTAAGTTGTGACTGGGTGACTTGACTGTCTGGGTGGGAGTGAGTAATGCCTACACAATGTATCTGCCCCTTGTGCTGACTGGAGTGAAGTGGTGCCAGAGCTTGTCAGAGCTCAGACCTTTGAAGAATTAACAAAAAGAAACACTTCAGCCAAAACCAAATGAGCAAGTAGTAATCAAATCACAAATGTAGGAAAGTAATATTAGCTAATATATTAAGTAGTAAAACTTTTGTAATTTAATATCGTGAAAAATACAACATTTTGGAAACGTTTATTTTAAAGTTAATTTGTGCGGTCTTTTGCAGCCTATGAAAGGTTTTCTTTCAGGATTGCACTGTATTTAGTTCCATTCTTCCTCCCATTAACACTGACTAGCATCTCTCTCCATATGGGAAGAAGCATCCCCACAACATGTTGCTGCCACCACCATGTTCCCCATACATAAAATTGTGTTTGTTAAACAATAATTAGATTTTGTTGGGTCGGACAGGCGAGCAGGTTGATGGCGGCAATTGAGTTGGTGATTGTGAATGTGGTTTAGCAGGCGGGAAGTGGTGCAGAGGCTCCATGTTTGCCAAAATCACAACTCTACCACTTCAATGTCTATTTGACTTCTATGTTTGGATTAATTACCAGTCAATAGCTTGAAATTTGTGGCAGAATAAAATTTCAATCCTTTTAATTTCTCTGTAAATTTTCAATCACTGAAGTCTACGCAGATGGTGTGACCATCTATTTCACATCAGCAGATTCTAGAGGGATAAACACTATCTGCTAAACGTCATGGACATGTTCTACAATAAAACATTTACATACAAAAAAAGCTACCAGTTGCTGTCCACAATTAGTCTGAGAGAACATGGCAAAAGTGAGTTTATCACTCAAGTGCTGAATCTGATTTATTTACCTTGCTTGTACAAGTTTTTTTTTTTTTTTTTGTAAACTGTCATCAGTCTGTTCTTTGCAGTGTGATATCTGACACATTTTTTTGGCAAAGACACCCTCAAATTCAGAGTTTACCCAGAGATATGCTGATGTAAACCAACAAGCTGCAGCTTTGATGGTGTGAAAATTTGAAGTAATACAACTTGTGAATCTCAAATGTTCTCCCTGGACTTTATTTTGACATTTTTGAAAGGAACAGCAACAAGACAAGCTGTCACTTTCTTGATATCAAGAACACCATCCTGTTTACCCTCGGTGCCAATCTGAATGATCTGTATTGAAATGTTCTGAACCAAGCCTATTATGTTGTGATCGTTTCAGCATTTCTCACAAAGCCCATAGGGAGACAGCAGAACAAGGCATTCGGAGTCTCAAAATAGCAACTTGCCAGAGGGTGTGGGGTGAAAAAGGCCCGCTGAGCTACACCGCCAATGAGCTGGACTTTGCTTTGCTGTGCTGTTGAGTCACACCTTGTTGATATTTCATTCCAGCATTTGGAGGATAGAAAACTGTAAAGCGTTACCACTCACGCCGGACAACAGCAGTGCAACAGTCGTTAGGCCTACAGCCTAACGACTTTTAAACATTTTGAGGGATGCTTCTATTTCCCTCCTTTCAGCCATGTAGTCAAGACCACATGTGCATATTCAGCAAGTGAAATTTGCCACACTCTCATCAACAAGAGAAAACTTACACATATGCATACAGTGTGAAAAATCTGGGCTTGCACCCACACAGAAGAGGACAAATATGGAAATGAAAAGAAAATGCATTATAGAGATTAATGATGATCGCAAACTCATCATACAGTTTTATATTGTTGTGCTTATTTCTTCATTTGTTCATCGCATTAGTGACACTGCAGGTAAAGCTGTGTAAACGCTTTAAAATAAATTCACCGTTTACAGCAGTGGCATCAGCTCAAAAAAAGCATTTGTTGCAGTTCTAAATATTTATAGATTATTAAAAAATAAAAATGGCCCCTTGCGACAAAACATTTTTATAACCCAGATACACAGAAAGTCATGGAATATCAAAAAGAATATCCCAAACACACTTATCAATGAAAAAAGATAAACTAAAGAATTGAGTAGAAATACAGACAGATCTTTGAACACACTATTTTGTCGACAATATAGGGCCACATGCCTTCTTCATAAGCACATGGATTTCATTGTCATTGAGTCCCTAACAAAAAAGTTTGGTACGGGGTAACTCTTTGCAGCTGCAGCAGTTTATACTCTTCTGTGGAGGCCATCTAAAGGGTTGAGGTTCGACAATAATCTCGGACGAAGCTCTATTTTTTTTTACCAAAGAGTATGAGGTACAGTAAGGGCTCTGTCTAATCCTTGTTCATTAATTTCTTTATGGACCTTATTTTGTGCTCTAATGTGCAGACATATTGAAACAAAGGGTCCATCTCTAAACTGTTACAAAGTCCAGAGCATGACGCTGTTCAAACTTTACACTTGTTGCGATGTAGGCAGAGAAAGGCTGTTCTTCTGGTGACTGGAAAACTCATACTTTTCAATTGATTGGCCAGAGAGGTTTGTGCTGAGTGCTGTTTTTCCAATTATAAAAAATCGCAGTTCATTGCAGAATAATTAGCAGTGATAAAGCTAGATGAATGGCATTAAAGCACAGGTGGAGCCCTATCACAGTACCATGCAGGAACTCACGAAGTTCTGAAGAATCACTCATATTTTTACAAATGTTTGTAGAGGTAGTCTGAATGCCACCGTGTGGGAGCTTATACACTATAGTGCGAAGAATATGTTTACAGTAACTACACAGAGTATTTTAAAATGTACTCTGAATGACATAATTTAGTTGAATTGAAACTTGAGATAAAAAAAACAAAATCTTCTTCTGATATAAATGCAGTGAGGTTAAGGTCCTGCAATCAAATTTGGAGATATCAGCTTCGCCATCTCTTTTCACCCTGAAAAAAAAAAATAATAATAAATAAATACTCAGTCGCCTAATTTAGACATATTCTACCATTTGGTATTTCAAAGCTGGAACCGGAACCGAACTGTCAGTTTAACTAGTGCCATGTGTATTTTCTCTAGTGAGTAGAGAGAAATGCCTTACTTTAAAAAGTGCTCACCTTCAGGTGAGTACATCACTGCGGAATGTCCAATTTCAGAGTTTTTTTAGTCCACAGAAGAGAACTAGCAATCAAGCAGTGTCAGAATGTGGTTACAGTAGTGGCAAGACCATCTGCATTTTTAACATTGCTTTAGATGGGTAAGATTAACTTTTCTGCTAAAATCTTAGCATGGACAATGGTATAGATAAAAAAAAAAGCTTTTTGATCAATGACACTTCCAAACTGAAACAGCAATAACGGAAACTCCCACTGTGTATATTTGTTGTTGTAAGTGCAGAACTTCAATATTCATAATGAAAGGACAGCAATTTTTGATAACTGGATCAGAAATATTTTGGAAAAAAATTGGAAATAACAAACAACATTTCCTGCATTCTGGTGAATTTTAATAGGTATTGAACAGAAATTGAGACGTGAATATTTTTTCACTTGATCATATGAAATAGTTTTGTTGGGGCCAGACTTACAAGCCTATGGTGCTAAATTGCAAGTGCTACTTCAAATTAGCGCATACAGTTTTGTAGCCTGTAGCATTTAATGTATTTATTGAAACTGTCTACGTTTTACTATATGTGGCACAAATCTAATAATTAAATGAGTATGCACTGTGGCTTTTTTGCACTTATGAGAGAGAGAAAAAAATAAACTACACCTGTCTTTTGCACCAATTTAGCATGCACTAACACTTCCGGCCCTAGGCTTATATTAATTTCTATATCTAATATTTATGACGGCATTACAAAAGTGCTTTTACGGATGGGCACTGGAGTGGGAGAGCCATACAGTTGTACCTGACAGATACTTTTCAACCAATATTTATTACTTTCAATAAGTACTGCCTCCTTTAGACAAAGATAAATTCCCATTTCCCATCATCCTTACTTATGTCCATAGAGCTGCTATCTCCTGATCTGATGTTCTATTGCTGTGTTCTGCTGATGCTTCAGTTTTCACACATCAACACGTATGATAAAAATAGATATTGGAATTAACATTTTGAAAAGGTTTTTATACAAAATAGATTACTTGTTGAAACATGGAAACCCACTGTGACGCTCTGATGGTCATTGTGCTGCTCTGCCCTGGCGGTCTCTTGCTCACATATCTAAAACGTGTGAAAATACATATTTTAGTCTTTATCCCTGTAGTGTAATAAGCGCATCACTGACACTGACAAAGATAGAAATCTCGTTTTACAGTCTTAAGAAGTAACCCCAATTGAGCGCCTGTTGTATTTTAAGAAATTTTCACACACAGAACCACCCAGCGTCCTTCGTTCTTTTTATTTAGCTAAGTGAAATGTTAATTAATAAATCCCTCCAAGGAAAATAGAATCCACAAAAAATGTAATCCATAAACTCGATCTGTCCGCTACTGCAAAGTCCCCTTTTGCAACCCAAAAGGTTTAATTGTTTCACTTTTTTCCTATGTTCGCCATCCATTCTTCAAGGTTTTCGCGCTCTCGCCTCTCAAAGTGTCTGCGCACGTAGCATACGTCCGCGGCTCCATGCACGTCCCCCGAAATCTATTGTCCAGTTACAGTGATTACGTGGGGTGGTACAATAAAAACATCAGATTATAATCATCAAGAGACTATACCGCTGTGTGCTCTGAGTCAAACAGATGTGTAAACTAAGCAATATAGAGATAAGCAGCTGCAATTTGGGGGGGAAATCTGGCTATCAAATTTGATTCGGGGCTAAAGTGAAAACATCCGGGGCTGAAGCCCCGGTAAAATAGCCTGGTCCCCAATACCAGAATTACCCATTTAAGAAATGAAATGTGTAAAAGAAGAGTCACCAATTGATGTTTCAGTTTAATGTCATATATTATAAATGCTTAAATCACATGAGCTGCTTTAAAACTGTCTTTGTTTAGAACATTGTCAAATTGAATCACTATGGTTTCAGCTGTTGTCTTCACAAACCTGACATGTCAGGTATTATTAATCACTTACTCAAAGGCAGTTAAAAAAACAGGTTGGTTTTTAGCTTTAATTTAGAGCAACTCAGTATTTCAGCAGCTTTGCAGTGGTCTCAAAGTTTGTTCCAGATAAGGGGAGTATTAAATTGTAAGTAGCTCCATGTTTTGTTTTACTTCTAGATGCAAATGGTAGACTTGAGTTGGAAGACCTGCGTGGTCTGGGAGGTATATACAGAGACAAGTCTTCAACATCAGAATCAGAATCAGCTTTAATGGCCAGGTATGACACATACAAGGAATTTGACTCCAGCAACTTTTCTCTCCAGTACAGAACTTAAATAAGTGGAATAAAAAACGGAAATAAAAATAAATACAAAAAATAAATACAAATAAAAAATAAAGGATAATATATACACCAAACCAGGGTTATTGTACAGTAAGTATATACAGCAGTGCAGAGTTTTAGTTTATTGTTCATGTGAGTGGACTCACACTCTGTGACTATTCAGAGTTCATCAGAGCGACGGCCTGGGGGAAGAAACTGTTCTTGTGTCGGGTGGTTTTGGCGTACAGTGCTCTGTAACGCCGGCCTGAGGGGAGTAGCCTAAACAGATTGTGGCCAGGGTGTGAGGGGTCAGTGGTGATTTTTCTGGCCCGCTTCTTGACCCTGGCCCGAAATAGGTCCTCAATGGAGGGAAGATCAGTACATATAATCCTCTCTGAGGACCTGACTGTTCTCTGCAGTCTGTCCCTGTCTTGCCTGGTGGCGGATCCGAACCAGATAGAGATGGATGAGGTCAGGACAGACTGGACTATTGCTGTGTAGAATATGGTCAGCAGTTCCTGAGGCAGGTTGAACTTTCTGAGCTGACGCAGAAAGTACAGCCTTTGCTGGGCCTTCTTCCTTATAGAGTCAATATGGGAGGTCCACTTCAGGTCCAGTGTGATGGTGGATCCTAGGAACCTGAAAGACTCTACTGTGGGGACTGGCCTGTTGGTGATTATGAGAGGAGATGTTGATGGGGGTCTCTTCCTGAAGTCCACTGTCATCTCCACAGTTTTGAGCGGGTTTAGCTCCAGGTGGTTCTGACTGCACCAGAGAACCAGCTGTTCCACCTCCCTTCTGTATGCAGACTCTTCGACGTCACGGATGAGTCCAATGACGGTGGTGTCATCTGCAAACTTCAGGAGTTTCACAGAAGGGTCTCTTGACGTGCAATCAGTGGTGTAAAGGGAGAAAAGCAGTGGGGAGAGAACACATCCCTGGGGAGCGCCGATGCTGAGGGACCGGGTGCTGGATATGAAGTTACCCAGTTTCACCTGCTGCCTCCTGTCAGTCAGGAAACTGGTAATCCACTGACAGGTGGAGGGAGGCACGGTGAGCTGGGACAGTTTTTGGTGGAGGAGCTCTGGGACGATGGTGTTAAATGCAGAGCTGAAGTCCACAAACAGGACCCGAGCGTAGGTACCTGCAGAGTCCAGGTGGTGCAGGATGTAGTGGAGAGCCATGTTGACTGCATCATCCACTGACCTGTTTGCTCTATAGGCGAACTGCAGGGGGTCTAGCAGGGGATCTGTGATTTCCTTCAGGTGGGACAGCACCAGTCGCTCAAAGGATTTCATGACCACAGATGTCAGGGCGACTGGTCTGTAGTCATTTAATCCTGTGACAGGGGACTTCTTGGGAACCGGGATGATGGTGGAGCGTTTGATGCAGGAGGGGACCTCACACAGCTCCAGGGAGTTATTGAAGATCTGAGTGAAGATGGGAGCCAGCTGGTCAGCACAGACTTTCAGACAGGACGGAGACACTCCATCAGGACCTGATGCCTTCTTAATCCTCTGTCTCTGAAATAGTTGGCGCAGATGCTGTTCACAGATCGTCAGCGCAGGCAGGGCGTCAGGTATGGGGATGGTTTGGGGTGATGCTAGGCCTTTTGTGATGGAGATGTTGGGGGAGGTGGAAGGTGTGAAAGTTGTTTCAAACCTGGAGAAAAAGTCATTGAGGTCCTCAGCCAGGCGGGGGCTCCCCACAGGGTGGGGGGATGGTCTCCTGTAGTTGGTAATGGTCTGCAGGCCCTTCCAAACTGCAGAAGAGTTGTTGGCAGAAAAACGCTCCCTCAGTTTTTGGCTGTAGATTCTTTTTCCTGCCTTGATCTCCTTTGTCAGCTTGTTCCTGGCCTGCTTGTACAGGTCCCGATCCCCACTCCTGTAGGCCTCCTCCTTGTCCTGGCGTAGCCGTCTCAGTTCTGCAGTGAACCATGGTTTATTGTTGTTGAACGTGCAGAAGGTTTTGGTCTGCACACACATGTCCTCACAAAAGCTGATGTAAGATGTCACAGTGTCAGTCAGTTCGTCCAGGTCTGAGGCTGCTGCTTCAAAGACGCTCCAGTCAGTGCAGTCAAAGCAGGCCTGTAACTGCATATTTGACTCATCTGTCCATCTCTTTACAGTTCTTACTACAGGCTTAGCAGATTTCAGCTTCTGCTTGTAAGATGGGATGAGGTGGACCAGGCAGTGGTCAGAAAGTCCCAAAGCAGCACGGGGACAGAGCGATATGCATTCTTTATTGTGGTGTAGCAGTTGTCCAAAGTGTTCATGTCCCTGGTGGGACACGTCACGTGTTGTCTATATTTAGGCAGTTCAAGTTTGAGATTTGCTCTATTAAAATCCCCGAGAATGATTAGCAGAGAGTCCGGGTGAGTTTTCTCCACGTCTGTGATCTGGTCGGCGAGGTGATGTAACGCCTCCGTAACGCACGCCTGCGGTGGAATGTATACAGCGACCAGCACAAACGAGGCGAACTCCCGCGGTGAATAAAATGGTTTACAGTTTATGAAGAAAGACTCTAGGTGAGGGCTGCATGTCTTCTTTAACACTGTGACATCTGTACACCAACCTTCGTTAATGTAGAAACACGTTCCTCCTCCCTTTGACTTTCCAGACAGTTCCGCGCAGCGGTCCGCTCGGAACAGCTGGAAGCGCGGCAGCTGTAGTGCGCTGTCCGGGATGTGTTCACTGGACCAGGTTTCAGTGAAGCAAAAGGCGGCAGAACGACGAAAGTCTGAGTTCTTGGATAGGAGAAGGAGCAATTCATCCATTTTGTTAGGCAGAGAGCGAACGTTCCCCAGGTGTATGGATGGGAGAGCGGTGCGTAATCCCCGCTGTCGCAATTTAACGAGCACACCCGCTCGTTTCCCTCGTCGGCGTCTCCGTCTAAATCCACAGAGTGCTGCTGCTCCTCCAGTCAGAATCTCCATAAAGTAGTCTGGTTGATTAAAAACCGGTGAGAAAAGTCCGGCACTGTATAGCCCTATTTGTGGGATTTCTTCTCTGCTCATTTTAATAGCAGAGGGAGTGCAGAAAACTACGCGAAAAAGTAAAATTGTAACAAGTACTAGGGAGCGAAGTACCGAGGCGTCCATCCGCGGCGCCATCTTAGATCTAACATGCTTTGTTGCTAAACAATTAATGGATTTATAAAGTAGTAGGAGTATTTTGAAATCTTGTCTCTGAACTTTAGGGAGCCAATGTAAGGATTTTAGAACTGGGGTGATGTGCTCTACTTTCCTGGTTCTAGTGAGGATGCGAGCAGCAATATTCTGGATCAGCTACAGTGGTCTGATTGACTTTTTAGATAGACCTGTGAGGACTATGTGGCAGTAATCAACCCCAGTAAAGATAAATGCATGGGATTTTATTTTTTATTTTTTTTAGGTTCAAGACTAGACCTTTAATCCAAGAAGAAATATTTTTCAGATGATAGAAGGCTGACCTTGTTATTTCCTTTATGTGATCCTGGAGGTTCAGGTCTGAGTGTGTTATTACACTAAGATTTCTGGCCTTATTAGTAGTTTCTAGCAGTATTAGGTGAGGCTGTGTGCTGACAAGATTCTTCATATTTAGATCAGAAGATAATTATTTCCATTTTGTTTCTATTTAGCTGGAGAAAATCATGGCACATACATCCATTGATTTGCTTAATGCATTCACTTGGGCTTTTGATAGGTTCAATTCACTGGTTGACATTGTATTGTAAAGCTGAGTATCATCTGCATATTTATTGTAACTAATTGTATTGCTAGTTATAATATGGGTTAGTGACAGAATGTAGAAATTAAATAGGACAGGGCCAAGCATCCAACTTTGGTCCCATATATTATTTTTTTCTGCTCTGATGAAAAGTTTCCTGTTGACACAAAGAAATTCTAACAAGCCAAGTACTTTACCAGTGAGCCCAACCCAGCTCCCCAGTTGTTCCAATAGTATTATAAATCGGACTATAATCTTCTACGTTTTTCACACACTTGACCCTGTGGCCTCTACAATGATGTGGCTAATTTATAGATTTTTACTGCTTAACACCCTCCAGGGGGCATTGTAGCAGGAAACGGAAACGTGAGACTGCTGTGTGGACAATTATCATCTGCTGATGAAGAAACTACCAGTAGTTATCATGCACAAAACCTCATCATGGAAAACACACAAAGCAGGGCTTATAAAGCTGCTTTTAAATTACCCGAGTCACACCAAGTGCACTCTGGATATGGTACTGATGTGGTCCAATGTACGGACTACCATAGGCAATCGAGCTGTCCTTTGGAAATGCATGTATACTTCTTAGCTCAACTTAAGTCAAACCAAACTGGAGTTTAAGAAATCTGACTAAGGTTCTCAGATACTGCAATTGGAAATGAAATTTATCTGCATGTAAGTGGCAGTCAAGAGCAGCAGAACTTCTGCTTTTGGCAACTTGGGCACTCCCCCTTTAGGAAGTGAAGAGAACATGCACCAGCAACAAGTGTAACACAATAAAACAGTGTAGTACTTACATAATGTACTGTACTGCTGAGTTGTCGTTGTCCTTTTCTGTGCTCATTGTGCAAATCTTGCCTTTATTCCGTCTGCTTAACTGACTTTAGCATTTATTTACTATTGGTTTGACTGTAGTCCAAAGAACAATGTCAGTGCATAAGGGTGCATGTCCCCACCTGGCATCGTGTCCACTAATCGACTTCATTCAATAGGTCGATTGTTTTAAGTGACTTGTAAACTTTTGTACTGTAGTCAAAAAACATACCAGCACAATGGACTACCACAGGCTGTATTTATGCGGATGTCATTTCAAAGTTTGACGAGGGCGGCCTCTGTGTTTTGATGAGCACAGAAACCAGACTGAAAACTATCATAACATTTAATAATTGTTGGGAAGCTGTTGTAATATTGCCTTTTCAGTCATCTAGCTGATGAATGGAAGATTAGAGATTGGCTTGTAGTTCTTTATTAACCTTTTGTCTAGGTTGTTCTTCTTCAGTAGTGGTTTGATACATGCTGTTTTTAAAACCTGGGGAAAGACACCTGACGGCAGGGATAAGTTAACTATTTGAATCAGCTCAGACCCAATGACAGGGATAACTTTCCTAAGAAAAACTGTGGGTAAGATATTGAGGCAACAAGAGGAGGAGTTTAATTTGGTAATGACTTCATCTAGGTTTGATTGGTTTAGTTTTGGGATTTTTTTGTCTTTCTTTTGTATTTTTTGTCTACATTGGTGTTGAGTGAGGATGATATTGGTGATGGGTTTGGTACTGAAGTACAGATTGATCCTCTAATTGACAGAATATTTTCAGTAAAAAGTTGCAAATTAATTGCAAGCCCTGGTGGAGTTTAATTCAGGGGCTATTGTCACTGGAGAATTAATTATTCTCTCAACTGTTGCTAGTTAAGTCTGCGCATTATTAGTGTTAATGATTTCATAAAATAAGGATTCCGTTGCATCTTTCAAAGTTAAGTGATAGCTGTTCAGTCTATCTTTGTAGATTTCATAGTGAACCTGAAGTTGAGTTTTCTGCCATTTTCTCTCGGCTTGTTGACACTCCCTTTTTTGACAAATGTGCCAGTGGATCTCTAGATCACAGAAATGTATATTTACCTGAGACTACTTAACCTTTAGTTGTAGCGATGCTATCAATGATGTCTGAAATTTTAGAGATATTTAGAGAAGTTATCTACCAACACACAGAGTTTCTGTTGGAGGATAAGTTACTTTCCTACTCAGTTTATGGTGCTACAGCCTGTAATATATGTTAAACTCATTTGCTTCATGTAAGTTTGTTTTTGTCGTTCAGCAATGCAGCCAATCATTTGAATCCCCACCATCCTCACATCACTGGACAACAAAGGTGTAATTTCAGGTTGTCAGCCAACATAATTGCAAATCTATTGCACACAGTGTCACAGCAGTACAATAAGCATTAACCAGTGTAAAATGTAAATAAGGACAGACATCCCCCTGCTTGTGCTGTGTTTATGAAATGGAAAGCATTAATTCAGCAGACCGTGCAATCATCTCAGTTTTTCATTTTCTTTTTCCACATTTCATTAATGCTTCCAGACTGTCCACAGGGGGAAAAAGCAAAATAAGCCTAAAAAAAGTAAAAAGATGCAAACCGTTTAAAATGAGGCTGAAGTCATTGGAAGTCAGCCATGATCTGACATTTGCATTGAACGTCTGGCATTTAGTCAGAAAATTATGTTTTTAGGAAGCAAAGAAGAAAATGTAAAATAGAACAACTATCCTCTGATGAGAACTACTTTTAATCAGTATCAGTCACGGCGTAGGAGTATGACTCAAATGTTTTTTTTGACAATTATTTTGGACTACTCGTTTTCAAAACACCTCATTGTCACTGATGAGGTCTGTGTAAAACAGCAGTGAGTGCTTTCCCTCCCATAATTTCTGACCACTCACCCACTTAAGAGCAAGTTACCCATAACTATGATAATGACTTTCAGCTAGGATTTTAAAACTTGATCTTCATGGTTCTGACTGTAAATGCAGTCTCAGAATTACCTACACACTCATTTCCACTTTGTTTGAGCATATTCCAACAGTCTCAGGGTAGGCAGTTACTTTTTATGTTGATGTTTGATGCAGTGGGCTTGTATTGGTTAAATACATGAGATTTCAAAGAGCAGGTAGTTGAAAAATTGGTAAGGTTGTCTTTTATCACCGTGTCATGCAGCCCATTTCAATTCGTGGTTGCATAATGTATAATGAACTTGAGCGCACAGAAACAGATACTATCAAAGTATTCAAATTAAAACAAGAAAAAAAGAGAATATTTTTGATATGGAAAACCTTTCTTTTTCAGGGGTCATATACAATTCATCAAATTACCATAAATACATTTTTCTCTGTGAACCTTTTGCAGACAATGAGTGCCTAAAGGCTGACGTCCATGAACATGACTAATCACTAGATTTCATCCTTCATGAGGCTTTGCTGTCTCCCTTTGTTGTTGTTTATGAATCTTTTTGCAATTATTTTGGTCTTTAGTAAGTCAAATGCGGCTTGACTGAATAGACCGATTCTATTGGGATATTGCTGTCATCCACTAATTTACTGTTAAACCCTTTATTGAAGTATTCACTATATATCTATAAACTACATACATATTTATTTAGTTGTCTGTTGCGCTTACACATTTCAGATCCCCAAACAAAGTTGTTGGGGGTTTTTTTTCTGAGAAATATTATCTGAATATTTCTAATAATAATTGAATTTATTAGGTGGAAATAATTATCCAAATCATTCTTACCTGAAAAGATGATTAAAATATAACAGTGCACATTTGGGTAAACCATTATAGGGACAAACAAGATAACTTAACTTTGGAAAGTTTGCCTCACATAACATCTGGTTTGAGATATTTATATATTGACAAAGAAGGCAAGGCAAGTTTATTTGTAGAGCACAATTCATACACAAGGCAATTCAAAGTGCTTCAGAGTTGCATAAATTAAGAAAACAGATAAACAGAAAAAAACCATCAACTTAAAAAAGAATTAATTTCAATAAAAAAGCAAGAGTGCAGGTAAAATACTTTCAATTGTCATATGCACGGGTAAAAAGAACTGTTTTCAGCTTGGATTTAAACATTTTTAGAATTGAGGCTTGTCTGACATCTTCGTGAAGACTGTTCCATATTTTAGCTGTCTGAAATGCAGCCTCACCGTGTTTATTATTGACTCTGGGAACCACCAGGAGACCCCTCCCTGAAGTTCTGAGGGCCCGAGATGGTTCATACAGTATGTCTCTAACATGTCAGAGATGTACTTTGGTGCCAAACCATGAAAAGACTTGTACACAAGCAGAGCTGTTTTAAATTATATTCTCTGAGCGACAGGAAGCCAGTGCAGAGTCCGGAGCACTGGACTAATATGGTTGAATTTCCTGGTTCTTGTCAGGACTTGAGCAGCAGCGTTCTGGACGTACTGCACCTGTCTAACAGCTCATTTAGAGAGGCCAATTAGCAGGCCGTTACAGTAGTATAACCTGCTGGAGACAAATGCATGGAAAAGTCTCTCTAAGTCTGTTTTCAACACTATTTCTTTGATCTTAGCAATGTTTTTCAGATCGTGAAAAGGTGTTGATGTTTTTGCTTTGATTTGGCCTTTTTAAGTTCAGGTCCGAGTCCTGGATTACCCCTAGATTTCTAACCTGATTTTTTATGTTGAAGACAGAGAGACTCAAGATGACTGGTAACATTTTCTCTTTGTGTATGTGGGCCAAAAACAATGAACTCAGTTTTGTCTGAGTTTAATTGGAGAAAGTTGTTTTGCATCAACACACTGATCTGTTCAATACAGTGCAGGGTGTATGTATATGCCCATATTCACCTGCCGTCAGTGGTATTGTGATGGTCTGCTCCAGGACATGGTTGCTTAGCCTTAGTTGACAGAATCATATATCTTACACTGCCAGAAAATACTGAAGGAGAATGTCTGGCCATATGTTCATGACCTGGAGCTCAAATACTATTGGATTATGTAAAAGGCCATTGTTGCAACTGAAACCAGCAGTTAGCACAGATGTTTAATGGTAGTTGTTGCCACCAAGGCTAGCACAACCAGTTATTAGGTGATGCTACCTGATGTTAACTTGGTCAAAGAACAGTATGCTGTTAACATGTTGGAGTTAAGCTTCTTGACCCATATGCAGTCCAACACTAGATAGACTAGTTGTCACGTTTTCAAACGTTTTATCGACAAATTGATAAAGTATTGATGATGAACACCATAATAACCCAGAGCACTGCTCTTAGAAAAGGAGAGGAGATTAAATGCTGGGTAAGAATCCCAGAGGTGAGATGATATCCTGAGAGAAATTTCGTTGTTTGTATGAACTCAGGGGAGGCTTATTTGGTGGGTGGTAGGTTAAATGCAGGGGAGGGAGCGCCAGGAGTCCAGGATGTCTCTAGGAGCTTCCTGTTGTGTTCTTGAAGATTAGGTGACAGTTGAATCTGGGAGTGAGGACTGAGCTAGCAAGTTATCCAGGCAGAGCACAGAGATGTAGCATAGAACACAGAAAAACTTTGGGCATGAAGGCTATTAGATGTGGATGGGGAACCAAAGCTTGCAAAGAAGCAGGGGATCTGATCACAATGAAATTGTGATAAGGAAAGACCCTCGAAGGGGCACAGAGAAAGTGAGCAAGGTTTTTCACAAGGAAACAAACAGAAACACTGAAGAGCACACAGATGACTTGAAGTCTTTACCGTACAGTTAACAACACTCAAGCACCTGTCAGGTCTGACAACCATCTCCTTATACCGTCAGCTGGTGATCAGCTCAATGAGCAACACCTGTGCAGGTGCAGCAGGCAGGCTATTTGATTTACAGCTTCTCAACTCAGCCAGGACCTCTGGTGAAACTCTTCAGAAAAATGGAGGAAAAGCAAGAAGCAGACAAGGAGAATCAGAAAAAAAAAAAAACTCAGAGCAACAGCCCAGAGTCCTAACAGTTGCAGGTTTCTCCTTCTTTACCATAAACCACTCCGCCTTCTCATAAGTGTTACAATGTTTAAGGGTTTTCAAGATATTTTTTTCAAATTCTTAATAGCTTTCCTGGTGATGAGGCCAAAGGATCTTTTTCGCCATCACTTTAAGGTGCTTAATTATAAAGATGTGTCCCTTTTCCGTGTGAATATTCTTTAGTTGGCTGGATGTTTTTTTCTTTTTTAACATTATGTACTATACCTTAGCAAGAAAGACAGAGGCTTAACATTATGGGATGTTTTGTACCAATGATGACTCAGTTCATACTCACTCGCATTATACAGACAACTTGTCAGCTTTTATTTATGTTAGGGTTTTTCACACCAGCCAGTTTTTACCTGACTTGAATATATGAGACAGTAACAGTTCTGTCCTACTGGTCAACATGTCCTTGACATGCATAATATTTTACTGGCCTATGGGAGCTTTTATACTGATCATGCATCTGTTTTTACCCATCCTGATCATGTTTTTTTGGTCTTCCCAAAAAGACTACATGAAGTTTACAGCTTTTACCGAATTCAGCAGCTCGTGTCCTGATGAAAACCAGGAGTAAGGAGCACATTACACCGGTCTTAAAATCACTGCATTGGCTCCCCGTATGTTTTAGGATCAATTTGAAGGTTCTTTTAATGGTTTTTAAGTGTCTTAATGGTCTTGGGCCTTCTTATCTGTCAGAAATGCTTTTACCGTATGAACCCTCGCGGTCTCTGCACTCCTCTGGCAGCCGTCTCCTTATCACTCCCAAAGTCAGGACACAGACTCATGGTGAGGCGTCTTTCCATAATTATGGCCCTCACCTCTGGAACATGCTGCCAGAGGATCTCAGGGCCGTAGAGAACGTTCACGTTTTTAGAGCAGAGCAGCAGACTCAAGACTCACCTTTTTAGCTTAACCTTTAACTAATTATTATTTATTAATATATTTTTAATGGCTCAGCATGTTTTACCTGATTTAATTTTTAGTTTAGCTTTTAACTGTTTATTTATTAATCTGCTTTGCATTTTTATCTTGATCTATCTTATCGTTGTTTTACACTTATTGTTTTATACTTTATACACTTTATATTTTATAAACTTTATATTTTAACTTATTTTAAACTTTCTTGCCAGTGTTTCCTCTCTGGGGGCCCCCTGCATTGGGGGCGGTGGTCGGCTGTGGCTGCCTGGGTGTCCCCTGGGTAGCACTTGGGTGGAGGTGGGGTTACCATCCCTCCCTCCTCTGGGCGCCCTGGGTCGGAGCCTTGGCTGCTGCTGCTGATCTGCCTCTGCAGATGGCTCCCATGATGGCATTTCCTGGCTCATCTGTACCAAGGGCCGCTGGCTGCTCTGCTTTTTGACCGCATGCCATGGAGGCCGCCATTGCTCCTCCCTTGCTGTAGTACCTCCATTTGGCCACTAGGCCCCCATTGAAAAGCATTGGACTTTAGACACGTTAAAAACAACTTTAATGCCTGGTGCCCATTTTTTTTAAACTTTCTATGGCTACATATTCTTCCCGAGATAACGCTGGGCTCATAAAAAGCCTGGGCACCAGGCTGGTTTTCGTAAGATAATTTTTTGAAATCTTGCATAATTAATGGGGGGGCCTAACCAAGTTTAGCATCAGAGCTACCGACATGGGAGCAGAATGGGCGTGATTACGACCGAACTACACGCCCATTCACACCCCGCGAGGGCAGAGTCAACAGTGAAGATCCCGCCCTATGCCCTTTTTAGGAACATGCTTCGTCAGAGCTGGGGAGGAGGAGTCTGCGAATCTGCCATGAATTCCCCCATGAATGTGTGTCATTCTGGTAAATGGGAAGGAGTGAGGAGGCGCTGTCTATTCTTTTTTACAGTCTATGATCTGTACTCAGCCCGCTGTTTTTGTAGCTTTTAAGTGTGTGTGTGTCTGTGTCTATGGCCGATGGGTTGGGTTGGGAGGGGGGTGTATTTGCATCCATGATTTTATTTTTGAAGGGGGGGTTGTGGGGTTATTTTAAATCTGTAAAGCACTTTGAGTAACTTTGTTTGTAAAGCACTTCATAAATAAAGTTTGATTTGATTTTGACCAACCGTGTGTCATTGGGTATGTTTTCTACCTGCCGTTTGTCTGCATGATGAGAAAGTGTTTGTTGATTGTTGCACATCAAATCCTAATCCTTAAAATATTTACAGGAAATGAGGTGATCAAACATTACATTAGGGGAAGCAAAACGTATTAATAGGTCATTTGTAAACAAATAAATATCATTTGTTAATATTTTTAAAGGCTACAACTGATTCGTAAAACATTTACAACTAATGAGATGTAGCCAAACCTTTAATAATATGTGATGTCGGACAGGTGACAATCAGGAGGGTTACAGTGAAGTGCTGTAGATGCTGACCAGTTCTTGTGTCTGATCATAAGATAGACATCTTAAAACATGATGGAATGACCCGTCTATCTGTGAGATGTGTCCTGCTAAGTCTTACATGGCTGACATTTTCACATTTTTATCAGATCATGGATTTCCTGCAAAGGTTCCAAACCTTTATACATTTACTTTTATGACACACTGATAGTTTAAAAATAGTTTTAGTCCCTTTTGTATTCAAAACAACATGTAAAGAAAGTGCAGCAGCTTCAGCAGAGAGACCCAGACTTCCCACCCACCTTTCCGGCTTTTCGTGAGAAATCCCAATGTGTTCCCAGACCAGCCGAGAGACAGTTGCTCCAGCGTGTCTTGAGTCCTTCTCTAGGTGTCCTATTGTTGGGACATAGAACACCTCACCAGGTGGGCCTCCATCCTGACCCGATGCCTGAGCCACCTCAGCTGGCTCCTCTCAATGTAAAGGAGCAGCGGCTCTTCTCGCCCTATCTCTAAGGCACAGCCCAGACATCCTGCGGAGAAAACTCATTTCAGCCACCTACAGTATATTCAAGAAAATAAATAACCTGAAAAGGGTTTATAAATATAGGGACTTTTTCCCCAATATTGAATTATGCTCAAAATCAATATACAAATAGAGATATATATATACAAATAATATACAATTAGTTAGTCATTTATAAGTGTTAAATTAATCATTTATAAATTGCTGTTGCATCAAATTCTTGCATATCAGCTATATATAACCGATGACTGTGACTTTAGAAAGTTATACGTAATATATAAACAATTATCACATGTGTTAATGATAATTTGTAAAGGTTTAGTTGATCATTATTTAATAATTTATAAACATCTTTATAAGCCATTATAAATTAATAGTATATCATTATCTCATACCTTGCAAATGATTTGTTAATGATTACTAAACACTTATAAATTAATAATAATGAAACATTATAAAGTGTTACCAGAAACATTTTGTGCTTGACATTATGGACATTTCTTACCAACTATGTGTCAGTTTGCACACATGTTGGGAAGGCCTTATAGGATGTTCGTACCAACAAGCATGGGTTCATACCAGGGGTCACGTTAACGGAATATTCTCCGTATTTGACTGTTTTTTTAAAGCAGTGACGGAAAAATCTGAGGGCTGTCCATCATTTTTACAGATTACTTTTCACACCTCCCTCTGACCCTTTACATGATGCACAGATTTTTTTCCCCCTACTGTATGCACGGAGCCCAGGTACATAAATTCCATCCATTATTTATCCCGTTTCTCCTTGAAGTATCGTGGGGGGTCTGCTGCATTTCTCTAGCAGTTATCAGGTGAGAGGCACGGTGCACCCTGTGCAGCCGATTCGGATGTTGTCAATCCATTAAATGGCCGTTATTAGCGATTATCACTCCCATTATATGCCGTCAGACTGTGCCCTCTCTACCTACTTGTAGGTTATCTACCATTCTTATCCCTGATAACAGCCAACTGTCTGCACATGTCAAAAATACTTCGTCAGAGTAGCATATCGTAACTGGAGTTATCTAACCAAATTTAACCAACCCACAAGTTTGATATCCTAACCTTAAGGTCACAGAAGAAAAAATATACTTTCTTTTAAATGCCTAAACCTAAACCTAATTTGAAGAGTTTATAAACACCAAACGGAAAAGTATGTTTTAGTAGGTAGAGAGGGCACAGTCTGACGGCATTTAATGGGAATGATAACTGCTAATAACGGCCATTTAATGGGCTGATCACATCCAAAACTGGGACAGGTCTCCAGTCCATCCATCCCAGTGTGCCTTGTTAGACGCATGCCATAGAGGTCTATGTCAACCAAACACAGATGTTGTGCGGCACCTGCTTAAGCTTTAACCATAGGCCCTTCTTCTGTAAATTACGGGTCAGGAAATGCCTCATTAAGAGAGACTTCGAGTTATGGTCGCCTTAATGGGAGAAATGTTTCCTCATGTTAAACTTTTTATCTGAAATGAATAACGTAATTGCAGTCTCCCGTGGAGCGAAGCGTGGATTCGGCCTGCAGATCAACAACTATGATTACCTATGTCAATAACTTCTGCAACAATTTGACTATTAGATTGCGAAAAAAGAAAAGTGAGCATTTTTGTCCCATGCCGTGCAGGTATTCAAATGATAGCCAAAGCTTTTAATTTCACTTTTATGGGTAGTTCTCTGGTCAGGTTGTTTTGACTGAATACTACTGAACAGATGCTATTGAATAGGAATTAACTCGTCAGATGATTGCCCCCCCCAAAAAAAAAAATTGCATTAAAATTTTTGTTTACCATATTTGAATTCTATCGGTCTTTGAATCAGTAATCACTTAAATCATATTCTAATATGAGGAAATGTGAAACCACTTCAGTTTCTTTATTTTGCTGTAAAGTACTTGCTTTGCTGTTGCAGCCTTAGAAAGACCTTTTATTGTTTGGTTGAGAGCTCTTTATAAAAAAAATCCTGTACCACATGTAAGCATTTTATTTAACTCCTGAACATTTTGCTTCCAAAAACAAATCTAAGATATGATGATTCATCTTTTTCCAGACAAAGCACAAGAAAATAAGTCCATCATTCCATCCTCACACTGATGCTTTTTACAGGTCCCATACTGAAAAACCTGACCAGTGGAGAAATCTCTGTCACAGATTAATAGGAAACCTTTATATTTATAGTTTAAAACTTGGCAAGAGAACATGAATAAAAAATGGAAATGTGTGTCTGGAAAATGTGAAGAAATCAGCCTAGGTGTGCAACATCTTTGAGGCATCTGCATGCAAGCGCAAGCAGGAGTCCACCTGAAATACTCCCAAATCATTTTAAATCTAATTTTGGTCAATAGAGGGCGCCCGTAAGCAAGGATAAAGACTTCTGGAATTCAGGCTTACTTCTCTCGACTGCAAGGTGCAGCTGCTGAGGCAGACCCCCCTCTCCTTTCCCCGCCCCCCCCCTTCTTCTCTTTTTCTCCATATCATACTATCCTTCATTCCTTCACTCACTCATTACGTTCACTCACTGTATAATTTCACAGACACGCAGCGCCACACCATTCCTACCGCTGTAACAAGAAAGACGAGACTCTTTATGCCAGATTAAAAAGTTGGGGCTACCCTCACGCACAGTAAAACGCCAAGCCGTCTTTTTATATTTTTTCCGGTATCGCAAATCTTCAGATTTGCTGTTAAAAGTGATGACTCCACCTGAATAGTTGTTTCTTAAAGAAAGCGGGGAAATGTATGATCTATATAATTTAAACCTCCGTTATAAGACAACGATTGTCATCTCGAACAGCGAAAAGGCAGCCGCTTAGTCTTACACGTCATTTTATACCGTATGTAAATCAAATCATGAATACAGCCACGGTGTCAGATTCCTGGATGATGAGCGGATTTACCACCGCGCATGCAAGGGGGAGAGCTCACATGCAGCCGCCGGCGACCACACGCATTTCTGGGCTTCTGTTACTAGCAACCACGGGGGGAGAGCGCAGAACTGTCTGTCCGGCAACTGCGGGTGGCATTGCTGTTGCAAAAAACAATAACAACAAAAAAACAACCCAAAACCCGAAACCATACAATTTAGGTCCCCAGAGTGCGTGAAGGTCTTCCCTGAACAGTGCACTATTTTAATATGGAGTGCTCTATTAGAGAAATATGATTAGAAACGTTCCGTTTATGTTATTGTGCGTCAAAGATCTCACTGGAAAACGAAGTAACACATCTCTAGACAATCCAAGTGGGGGAAAAGGGACCGATTGTAATTATTTTTGGGGGTGGTAAAAAATAGTCTGACCAGACAATTAAGACCAAGTTCAACCCTGTTTACGTGCTTTGCCAGGAAAGACAAGAGAGAGGGAGGGAAGGAGGGATAGAGGGAGAGGCAGTAGGGGGGAGAAAGAGAGAGAGAAAGGGACTGCAATATCATTTGTGAATCCCTCTCACAGTGCTGCAGATAGGGGCTGCCAACACATGCGGCGCGTCTGCAGGTGAGGGAGACAGAGAGGGGGAGTGGGAGCGTCCACGCTGAACACGCAGAAAGCTGAGAGGAGTTGAAGAAAAAATCTGCGTCGGATATACACTTTTTCCACTTTCCCTGTTTTCATCTTTTGAACTCAGTCCTTATTTTTATATCTTTTTTAAAAATGTTATTTTTCTGTGGGTTTGAGTTATTTTGTTAAAGAAGACATGAATGGGGAGGAGGAGTGAAAGTGGTAGTATTCTGCTTGTTGCAAGTGACTTGGAGGAGGGAAGGAGGCAGAAAAAAAAAGAACCCAGACAGGTAATCTGCTGAATATCCTTTAAGATAAAAGGGAGCTGGTGAGCTCCGCGCTCAACCCTGTAGACGGATGAGTTTGCAAGCTGCGCGGGCATCTCATTTAAACGCGTCTCTGATATATGTGGACTAAACATCAGGACAGACGGAGGAAGCTTTCAGCTCAGCCCCCACCTCTCTCTCGTTATCAAAAAAGAGGAGATTCTACAAACTGTGAGTAAAAAAAGCGTGAGCGGACCGGACTGCATTCACTTTCTGCTGATACTCGGGACTATCGCACTTTAGCACAGTCCTGTACGCTCGGAGCCTCCCTGCAAAGACAGTGTCTGTATTTTTTTTTTTTTTTTTTTTTTTTTTTTTGCCGAATAAATAAATTAAGGTAGAAGGAAACCCCCCTCCTTGCGTACACTTGCTTCTTTCCACTGCAGCAGAAACAAGAGGATGAAGTCTCACGCGTCCTAAAGAAAATACACTACGCTCCAAATCCAAACAACATTAACCTTTTTTTTCACCACACATTGCCAATTAAAAAACACTTTGGGACTTTTCAAAGAAAAATTGTGGACATATTTTCAGGACTGAACAATGGGGACTACTGCAGCAGTGGACTGTTTGTACTATTGTATGCTCATATTGCAGCTTGTGCATCAGCCCGCTGCGAGTAAGCAAGTGCTCCGGTACCGCTTGGCAGAGGAGGGACCCGCCGATGTCAGAGTTGGCAACGTAGCAGGTGACCTGGGTATCGTGGCAGGTTCTGGTGAGGTGACATTCACCCTCGAGTCCGGCTCGGATTTTTTCAAAATAGACAACATAACAGGTGAGCTCTGCACCAACGAGAGGCGGATAGACCGTGAGAAATTACAGCAGTGCCAAATGATATTTGATGAGAACGAGTGCTTCATTGATTTTGAGGTGTCCGTAATTGGACCGGCTCAGAGCTGGGTCGACCTTTTTGAGGGGAAAGTCATTATATTAGATATAAATGATAACACCCCATCTTTCCCCTCGCCTGTCCTGACACTATCTGTGGAGGAAAACAGACCAATTGGAACCCTTTATCTGCTGCCCACAGCCACAGACAGAGATTTTGGCAGGAATGGAATAGAGAGATATGAGCTAATTCAGGACAATGGGGAAAACTCAAGGCGCTTGGGATCTTCTGGGGATTCTTACACTGGGAAAAGAAGATTTGAGGAGGGAGCAAGCAGGAGCAGTGTCTTTGAACTTCAAGTTGCTGACACTATTGATGGAGAGAAGCAGCCCCAGCTCATCATTAAAGGGGCCCTTGACAGAGAACAAAGAGACTCTTATGAGCTCACCTTGCGGGTTAGGGATGGAGGAGATCCCCCACGTTCATCTCAGGCCATTCTGAGAGTAATGATCACAGACGTGAATGACAACAATCCCCGGTTTGAGAAGAATGTGTATGAAGCTGACCTGCCAGAAAACAGCTCCCCCGGTGCCCCCATACTCCAGCTTAAAGCGGCTGATGCAGACGTGGGGGTTAACGGACAAATTGAATATGTGTTTGGGGCAGCAACAGAGTCCGTGAGAAGGCTGTTGAGGTTAGATGAGAGCACTGGTTGGCTAAGTGTGTTGCATCGCATCGACCGTGAAGAAGTTAGCCAACTGAGGTTCACGGTAATGGCTCGTGACCGAGGCCAGCCGCCCAAAATGGATAAGGCAACAGTAGTGCTGAACATCAAAGATGAGAACGACAATGTCCCAGCTATTGAAATTCGAAAAATTGGCCGCATTTTTCTTAAAGACGGTGTAGCCAATGTAGCGGAGGATGTGATGGTTGATGCCCCCATTGCCTTAGTTCAGGTGTCAGACCGAGACCAAGGAGAGAATGGCATAGTGACGTGCACAGTAGTGGGGGACGTACCCTTTCAGCTCAAACCAGCCAGCGAGATGGAAGGTGAGCAGAATAAAAAGAAGTATTTCCTTCACACATCTGCTCCGCTAGACTATGAGGCCATCCAGGAATACAATGTGGTTATTGTGGCTGTGGACTCTGGAAGCCCAAGTTTAGCAAGTAATAACTCTCTTATCGTCAAAGTGGGTGACACTAATGACAATCCTCCCATCTTCAGCCAGAATGTGGTTGAGGTTTCCTTCCCTGAAAGCAATGCTCCCGGTGAGAGGGTGACAACTGTAAAAGCTGTTGATGCTGACAGTGGGAAAAATGCTGAATTAGCATATTCCCTCGATTCATCTGTAAATGGGATTTTCTCTATTGATGCAGACAGTGGAGACATCAGAGTAAACACCATCTTGGATAGAGAGCAAACAGAGCGCTATGAATTTAAAGTGATAGCCAAAGATAAGGGCATTAACACTCTCCAGGGTTCTGCAACTGTGGTTGTTCTCGTCGGGGATAAGAATGACAATGATCCAAAGTTCATGCAGGACGTGTTCACCTTCTATGTCAAAGAGAATCTTGATCCAAACAGCCCAGTTGGTATGGTTACAGTAATTGATGCTGATAAAGGCCAAAATGCAGAGATGGGCCTTTTCATTGAGGAAGAGGAGGACATTTTTTCTATTGAGAATGAAACTGGGACTATTTTTTCTACCCTCTCTTTTGACAGAGAGCACAAAACTACATACACATTTCGTGTCAAAGCTGTGGATGGTGGTGATCCACCCAGATCTGCCACAGCCACAGTCTCACTCTTTGTCATGGATGAAAATGACAACGCACCGACAGTTACCTTCCCGTTAAACAGCTCCTACACTCTTCTTCCTCCCTCCAGCAACGTCCGGACAGTTGTCAGAACTGTCATAGCCACTGATACGGACACTGGCATCAATGCAGACCTGAACTACAGCATAATTGGGGGCAACCCCTTCAAACTGTTTGAGATTGATGGGGGCACAGGGGTTATCTCGCTGATGGCAAAGCTGGAGCCAAAACACTATGGTCTCCACAGACTTGTAGTCCAAGTGAATGACAGTGGTCAGCCTTCACAGAGCACCACTACCCTGGTTCATGTGTATGTTAATGAGACACTTTCTAATTCCACAATTGTGGAAGCACAGGTGGCTAAAAGCCTAAGTACGTCGTTGAACACCAACATTGCTGGTGACCCCAACTATGACCTGAGCAAACAACGATTAAGCATTGTAATCGGAGTAGTTTCGGGCATCATGACTGTCATTCTCATCATTCTTGTTGTTGTCATGGCCCGTTATTGCCACCCTAAGAACAAGAATGGATATGAAGCAGGAAAGAAAGATCATGAGGACTTTTTTACGCCCCAACAGCATGACAAATCCAAGAAGCCTAAGAAAGATAAGAAGAAACAAAAGTCCAAACAGCCTCTGTATAGTAGTATTGTTACCGTAGAGGCCTCCAAACCCAACGGGCAGCGATACGACGGAGTCAATGAAAAGCTTTCGGACAGCCCCGGCATGGGGCGCTACCGTTCAGTCAACGGTGGGCCAGGGAGCCCGGACCTGGCCCGTCACTACAAGTCCAGTTCACCGCTCCCAACTGTCCAGCTTCACCCTCAGTCGCCAACAGCTGGAAAAAAGCACCAGGCAGTTCAGGACCTGCCCCCTGCCAACACCTTTGTTGGCACCGGAGATAACATTTCCCTTGGATCTGACCACTGCTCTGACTACAGCACTCAAACCATTAACAAGTACAACAAACAGGTAAGAAGACACATCTCAATGTTTCTTTGTTTCCCTCCACCACTCCTAAATGTCTTCTGCTTCTTCCTTTTACTGTTCTCTCTTCCATAATGCTTCCTGACAGTGCTAGTCTCAGTAGTCTTGTTGCCTCTATGCTGCTAATGTGTGTCAAGTTAGTGGTATTGATCTGTTTTGCTTTGGAGTGCCATTCACATGTAATATTGAAAGGAAGAAGATCTAAGGAGGGTAATATAAAATTGGGTTAGGGATACTGCTACGTCTTGACCCAACATGTCCAACTTTTGTTGCTTTCATCACATGCGTCCAAGCCGCCTTTTCCGACAGGGGCGTCACAAATACTAACCTTGAGAAATATGTGTCTTGAGTGTTGTGAACAGCTCACATAAGGACTTGGTTAGTAGTTATTCTATCCCAAAGATAAGTGTGGCAGGGGGGCAGCAACAGCCTTTCTTTCAGATAGCTATGTCTAGCCCTGACCTGCTCTCTGTGTATGACAGAGCTTCTGTTTCTTTCTTGTGAATATAGGTAAAAATAGAAACTGTTAGAAATAGTCTGCATGTATTTTCCAATCACTTTAGCGTCAGTTTGAGTAAGGTTTATTATGTGTAGAAACAGTAAGCAGAAGATAAAATTAAAATTCCTCTTTGCTGTGAGGTCTGCATTAATTCACTGATCAAGCAGTGGAAACAGATTTAATATCACCATTGTGCACCTCAGTGTCTTGCAGTCCTTTATCCTTTTCCATGTGTATCCCCTTTTTTTCTTTTCCTGTCTTACTTTATTTTCTTCAGTGTATTATTTTTCTACCTATTTACCTTCTCGCTGGCTTATAAAGGTCCTGTTCGTAAGGAATCTGATCTGGTATTTAGGTTCCAGGGAAAGTGAGCCAATGTAGAGACAGTCTTTGACAGTCTAACCCTTTGGCAATTTTTCACTGTTAGATGCAAAAAGGGGGAGAAATAAAGTTAAAATCAGATGAAAAAAGTTAATTCTCATTTTTTGGGAAAAAGAACAATATCCTTGTACATTAAACTCTAATGATTTATTGATCTTTTTCAGAGTTTCAGCACTGGTCTTAGAATTCCGGAATGTTACTTACTTGCTTGGCCTTTTTGTCATTTTCTCTTTTTCACTTTCTTTTTATCTGCTTTGCTCATATATATATATATATATATATATATATATATATATATATATATATATATAATATATTATAATGTAGGTTTTCCTGCTTAAACTCTCCGCCAGATGTGCATAGAGCATCATTGTATCAATGTGACCATTCTTGCTGCCTGTTCTTTTCACTCTTGTGCTGTTTTCTCCTGATCACACTCCATACAATGGTACTGTCTTGCCTTTTTTATCTGGCAGTAGTTTCTGTTTTAATCTTCACTTTCATCCCTCTACAACTATTTTCCCTTCCTTTTTCTCTCACACTATTCCTCCCTCTTGAATAATTTCAGTCCCCTTTTATGGCTTTCCCTTCTCTCCCCCCTCTCTTGCCTCTGTCTGTTACAGCCTCTAATATGGTGTATTCAGTGAACAGCTTCCCACAGTGTGAGGAGTGCTGTTGCTTTTGGTTGTCTCCTGCATAATTAAAAGGGCACTCTATTTGCTGCATCGGCAGCAGCTTGTATTGTGTGTCACTATGCCCTACGTATATATTTATATATTTATTGTTGACATTAAAGCTGCAGGGAACTTTTATGGACTCTGGATTTGTTGAAATAAAATGTCAGAAGTCAATTTGCTAAACCCAAATATATAATGGTAAATGGCCTGCATATAAACCTGTAGTGATAGTCAAGAAAATATTATTCATCTTCACAATGTGATGCTGCTCTGGCGTTTAATGTGCAATAGGAAGCAAGATATTTAAACTGAATAAAAACTGTTGATATGTTTTTCTGGGCAGAACGGGGCAGAATATGATTGTGGTAAATGGGACCTAATTAGAGAGAAGGTGTTTGCTCATGTGCTCCTATTACAGCATTTAACTACCACCTCTTTTTTTAGATCAAGAAGTGAAGTGGTCATGCTGCTTTAAAAAACTCTTCTGTTCCCTGTTAGGGTTAACAGAGCACTTAACTTTAGGGACATAGGGTTGGTGATGAAAAATACAGAGGAGTTCCTATAACAAGAGACTTTGGAAGGGTGGGGGGTAGTAACTAGCCTAGGACACGTTCTGACAAAATATAAAATATTGCTTTTATTTTATTTTATTTTATTCATGATTATCGTTTGATAATGAATATGCATTTGCAGAAATTGGATATGCAGTGGTTATTCAGATTATTTTTCAATGTATGCGTAGGAAGAGATAGAAATAGGCGCAAGAAAGACAGCCCTGTTAGTGGTGTGGAGAATGGCCCCCACTGTTTCACCAGAGACTCGATGTTTGGGCGGAAAAGATATAGAGGACAGGGAGTGAATGAAGATAGAGAATAGGCCTGAAACATTGCTGTAATCTCAGAGGCATCGGATTGTTTCATTTTTTTTTCTGCTTTGCCCACCTAATCTTACAATAACTACAGAGTCAACCTGTCTGGGCAGGTAACCAAGCAACTGAGGAAGTTTATCAGTGAGGTGAACCTTTTCTTTTAAGCCCCTCAGACATTTAAACAGTCATTAAGCCAACCTAAATGTTAGGAGGATGCCGGTGCGTCACCCGGCAGCTGGTGAGGGTTTCAGTGGGCCCAACGTCACTGGTAACCTTTTTTTCTGAAACTCTACTGATTGCACACTGTGTTCCCATTATTTTCTTGTAGCGTGTGTACCCAACATTGCTCTCAATAAGTCTCTTCCTTACATCCCTGCATTTCAACCTGCTGCATACAAAGGCTGATGAGTGGCGTTTTCTCTTAACAGAGCACTTAACTTTATTACTTTTGGCCGTAGCTTCTGTTCTGACTAGTGCCAGGACATAATGCAGTTCAGCCGTAATGCAGAGAGAAATGAAATCACTTAGCCATTGAATTAGCAAAGCCCATCAGTTTTTGTTTTATCATTGCACCTCAAAAGCACAATATATGCCGGGTTGATCAATTTTAATCAGCAGTGAGCTACAGCAGCTTGCAGTCAGTGCGTCTTGCAACGTTGCTCTTCAGGGTAGAGAGGAGGCACTGTCTGTAGACTTTAACCTGCATTTCTTGCCTTCTCACCTGCCCACCCCTTACTTCCACTGGCCAGCTGATACTCCATCGCCACTTTGTTGCTCTACGGCTTAACTCATTTGCAAAAAGGGCAAATCCTCACCCCCCTGTCCGCACTTGTACAGGAAAAATAATATCACCATTCAAATGAAGGTCAGTGAGGTGGCATTTGTAGCCAAAACATAGGATGTGATTGCCCTTGAGGTTGCAGGTGGAGCAGGAAACCAATATGGAAATGTAGTGCTTTGCCTGTGACCTCATTTGTTTTAACCTGAGAAATGTAGTTGCCTAAACACCTTAGAAAAAAGCCACAAACAGAACCAGCCAGGCATTGGCCAATAAGATAGGCCATGGAATAAAAACCTCAGTCTCATGGTATACCTTCACTTCCATAAAAAAAAAAAAAACTTAAACGTAACCTTAAATTCGGTCAGCTGACAATCAGTACACAACAATAGGTTGGTGAGAGGGTCACCAACAATACAATACAATAATAAAAAAAATCCTGTCAGGTAAAAAGTTTTCTAATTAAGACATCCCAGCACTTCGTGTCAAGTCTTTGACTGCAGGTGTGACTGTCAACATTCCCAAACATCCGATTAGTTTTTGTTTTAAGTGAGGATAAAAATGTGGCTGATCATAATTTTGTTCCAAACAACTGAAGAAAACCTGAAATCTTTAAACCTCAGTGTACGTTCATACCAGTGACTGGCCAGAGCAAGATTCTCAGGGCTTAGGGAAGACTTTACTTGTGGTTTAAAGCTGTATAAGCGGCTTGGTCACTGAAACACTTACCCTCCTTTAGCAATATAATAATTCTAACAAGAAACTGTTTTCTTTCACTAGCAGCATTATTGAAATTCAGGACAATGCTCAAAATGTGAAAAAAGACCACTCGGGAAATCTTGCATTTAGTAAAAGAAAAAAAAGAAGTATGCGGTAAACTGGTTTGTTTATTGCCACATTATTATTAGTGCTTGTCCTTGCTGCTGCTGACTGTGGCTAACGTTATCAAAATTGTTTTGGATCTATTAGGGCCCTAATTCAATCTATGGCCGCTCTGGCTTTTTTGTTGTTTATGTTCCGAATGGGAAAATGGAAGGAGTAAGAGAGCACAGTAATACTCATGAAATTGCAGCGGGCAGCATTTTTCTCGTATAATTTTGTTTGGTGATTTGAATGCATTTGCTACGAGGCAATTACTAATCTGCAGATTAGACATACCTGATACGCAGGCAGAAATGGTGGTGACTGAGTGGGGGGGGGGGGGGGGGGGGTTGCTATAGCCGGTTGCTATAGTCTCTAGGCTGTTACTTTTTATAATATTTTAATACAGAGCTTTTCTTTCCTGGTTTTTACCTATTAAAGAAAGTGTGAAAATTGTTGCATTGCTCTCCTCTTTTTGGTTTCTTAACTATCTCCTCACCGCATATACAGACCAGTAAGCTAGGCAGTTTTCAAAAATACTCATGATTGAAGAAGCTGAAGAAGCCTCAGTACTTGTCATGAAAAGGTGGGGAAAGGTAAAGTGAAGAGAAAAAAACGAGGAAAGGGTGCTACTGATTGCAAGTAGCAGTGTCAAGGATGCCACCTTCTCAATTTTTCTTTCAATTTGGTTCTAACCAAAGTGAAATTTCATTTCATATTCGGCAGAGATCACATTAGATAGGATTCGCCAAGGATAAAGCTGATTCATATATGCAGATTTGCTTTTCCTTAGGCACCATCAATCACTGCGCTCTCGTCAGTATTGCGGGACTTGTTTGTCACGGCAGTTGTTCAGAGGAGTTTGTACAGTAAATTGACTTTTACAAGGCTCCAAAGGTTTATGATGCGCCATGCTAGCCCTGTTGTTTTCTCTGGTGCTGTCATCTTGTATCAATTTTGGGAGCCAGAATCAACTAAATGAGTACATCACTTAGTTTCACTGCTGCACGACCCCTGGGTCTAGTTCTACGTCGAGGAGCGGGATCACAACACGGATCAAACGTAAAGGCTTCTTGTTTTGTGGACTAATGGCCAAAATAATGGTGCTGTGTTCTGTGTGACACTGCACCTCATCAAAACTGCTCAAGTCTCAAGAAACATCAGGTCAAATATAATTTGAGCCAGTACCTTTTCTTATTTTGGTCCTGTATTGCAGTAAAGTTCATGTGTCATTTTTAAATACTATCTGGAGAAAAACGTTTTCTTTTTTTTTTTGTCAATAGTGATTTTCTTTAAGCTTCTAAGTAAAAAAAGTTCAGTTTCTAATGCAAAAGCGATACCTCTGACCTGTCCGGACACCTCATCCAGTAAAGATGTGTACAAGTAAAATGTAAATGTTTTGCAGTAGAATATTCTCAAAATGAAAGATCATATGAAGATCAACACATGTTTGCCTTAGATTAATGTCATGTTTTCTAGCCTTTCCCATTTTGAAGAAGGGCCTGTACCTTATGTCATTTTCCTGTGAAAGCAACTTTTCTTCCATATTGTTGGCACCTTACCTGTCAAAACTCATCAAAATATTTTATTGTAGTAACAGTTACCATAGAAAAATAGGGAAAAAGTTAACCTGATAAAAATATGTGATGAAATAACATCTCATATTATGAACAATTAATTTTTTTAACAAAATTGAATGTTGCACACTTATACCTATTAAAGAATTGCCACTGAAGCATTTTCTTTGGTGTCGACAAACATTTCAATGAGTAATTCCTGTTTCCCTGTTGCACAAATATGACTTGACAAAAATACATATTTCTGTAAGCCTCTCTTTAAAATCTGAAATAAAAAAGAAGATGGAGAAAAGTTAAATCTGTGCTGGTTTTCAGTTTACAAGAAAATAGCTACTTGGCTAAACCTACCCAGTTCTATACTCAGGGCAATAAAAAAATTAACAAATTGAAAATAGCTGAAATGGTGACTATCAAGACTGGATGGGGATCTTTACATATTGATCCACCGTGTCTAATGACCGGGATGAAAAAAAAAGTGCAATGCTAGATACCTGGAGGTTTTGTTTTGAGTTTTATCACTGTGAGATCATACTGCATTAAATGATGAATTACTATTTTACGGCTTTGCGCATCTTTACCAAGAGGGACGATAAACTTAGAGGGCCGCGTTGTATTTTAGGTCTTCGGGCATGAGTGACAGTCATTCTCTGTCACTCGCAAGTGAAAGAGCCTAGAGAGATGAATCAGATATATCACTTGATGTCAGCATGGCTCAAGCAGGTGTCATGGTGTCAAGGGAGCTGCCAGCAGGGTCTGTGGCCCCCTGTTAAGCAACAGCGATTTAAACCTCCCCCTCTCTTTTCACCATCAGCTATACTGTCATATTTGGCCTTCGAGAATGAGAAGAACAGAAACCATGAACGCCAGATGTGCAGGTCCATAATTTCTCCCTAAGCACTAACTCTAAAATCCCATCATTCCCAAAGCTCCTTAGTGCACTTATTTTCGAAAGTGTTCTGGCTAAAAAAAAACAACACAAAAACAAATAAAAACACAAACTTATCGGGGGTGGGGGGTAAGTGAAATACTCAAAAGGTATTGAGCTGGTGTGTATCTTTTGCTGCAATCTTTAATTTGACAGCAAGAAGGTCCTGAAGATAATGATCATATATCCAGCTTGAGAAAACGGTCAGTGACTATCATTACAAACTGTGATATGACAGGATTCAGAAGCTCCGAGATATTAATTGTCCCAGAAATCATGCAAGCAGTTGTATCGGTGTGGCTACAGTATGACATGTACGCAGCTTTACAGAAACTTTAAAAGACATAAACAGTGGAAATTCGGCTTTGGCTCTTGTACACACAAGTATGGCCGTTTTCACATGTGTGGCCGTACCAGAAAACGTCCAGAGAAAATGCTAATTTTTTCTGTTCACATGTCACGGATCTCTGCCCGTATTGCGATCCAGTCTTTTACTACAAATAAACAGCAGGTGGCGGCATACAAATAAGTCTTAGTTCTCCAACAAACAAGGGAGTGAGAAGTACCGACGTCATAAAACGAGCGACAGCCTAGAATGTAAACAAACTGGTCTACTGGTCAGCTGCTACCTGAAGCCATCTACAGGGTGAGTGTTGTAGTAAACCCGCCGTTTTGTAATCTGCTGTGTTGCTGTGGGATGCTTGAATAGCGTTGTTTTGGTATTTGTATGGTCGCGAGGTGATTCTGTAATTTCGGCCGGCCCCCCGGTGTCGTCATTTCCGCATGGAGCGCGTCTATTGTCTTGAGTACGGCCAGAGTACGGGTTGTGTTCACATGGTACGTGCCGCTCGTACCTGGACTCGGATACTACCTCCAAGGCAGGTCTCTCTGGCCGTATTCTGGCACGGTACAGTCTGTGTTCACATGGTACGAAATAAGTGGATTTTGACCAAATACCGTACCCGAGTACGGACTCCCGTACCATGTGAAAGCGCCATTAGTCACTTGTTGGCTGTATTTAAATTTAATTTAGATTTTTTAAAATACAATACCTAAGCAAACATATTCATGTTTAACTAATTCAAAGTGAGTTTGTTATTATATTTTTGGAATAGGTGTGGAAAAGTTAGTTTCAAAAATGCCAAAATATTTTCTGTCTTGCTCTTTTCTACAGTACAGCTACAGTATGTGGAGTGTAGAGTACTTTGGCCCCTTCCTCACTTGTTGCTGCAAACTGTTGGTAAGCTTGCTGAAAGAAGGCTGATAGGATTATACATCGCACACAAATTTGACTAGCAACATTGTTTGCAACACTGTAATACAGACAGTAAAGAGAGATAACTAACATTTTTTAAGAAGTCTTTTTATTTACTTAATACCAGCTTGTGCTGCTTATGCTTCTCTATGTAAACCAAAATGACAGTGAATAAATTCTGCCCAAAAACAAATACAAAATTTAGCTAAGAAAAATAAATAAATATTATAAATGATATGATTATAATTTGCATAGTTTGCAGATTACTTGCATAACTGATACTTTTTCTGTTTCAAATATGAGGTTAGCAATATATATTTTTTATGTTATACTAATACCCTAAAACTGTTGTATTTTTACTCAAAACCTGACAACCTTATGTCAGACAATATCTAGGATTTAAAATAATGACATAAAGATGTGTTGCAAACATTCAGAAATTCAATCTAGGTATTTATTGTATATTTAACACTTACAGCCCTCATTCTACCATCAGGTTGTTTAAGCCTTAGACACATAAGCACCTTTTCTCTCTTTTCCTTCACATTCTTCCCCCTTTCTGACTTTTTGCTCCTTTGTACCGAGATCCGCTAAAATATTTAGATCTACCAAACTCCCCTGACTAAATTAGATAAAGTATGAATAGCCTGTGATAAATAATTAATCCAAAGGTTTTCCTTTTTCACCCAAAGCATATGGCTTTTTATTAACAGGCTCCGATCATACATATTTGCTAAGCAGCAGAAGATAATGGGAACGACTTGACTCAGAAAGTGAAGGGGAAAAGGGCGGCTTGGCTGCTTCTACTAGTTCCGTCCCAAAAATTAGATTTAATGCGTAGGAAACAGGAGGCAGAGCGCTCGCTGACTATCCATCAAAGCCTGGGGGGACGTGTGTGAAAGTTTGCGCATGTTGTTCTCCCCGGGTGCGCTCGCTGTGTTGATAGGTGAGTGTGATAAAATGTGTGGGTGTGTACTGTTGGAATTTGTGTGATTTTTGCCTAAACCAGTACAGGTTTCAACAGAGAGTGAAAGGGGATGGCGGGTTGGGGGTCGACGGTTCTGCCTCTCCATCATGCAGCACGCCATGCACACGAGAGCAGTGACATGCCTGAGAGGGTTTCAATATCCTGTGTGTGTGAGTGTGTTTGTGTTTAGTCAAGGTTTGCAGTTCATTATATTTGTCTGTTTGTCTGGTTATTACATATCCTCTCCTACACACATGCGGACTGAAGCGGATGGAGCCAGAGGGCCTTGAGGCACCACTTTGCTTCCACCTGCTCAAGAAACTCCAAACAAACTCTTGAAGTCTCAGACTTCATCTCAGAGTTTGAAAGACTTTAACATTGGATGCTGCTCTATGCCATCTGCATTAAAAAGTGTAGATGTTTGCAAGAAAACGAGCGGAGGTATTCATTAGCAAGGCAGCAGGCAAAGGGGCAGCAGAAGCCTTTGTATCGATGAGGCCCTACCTGGCAGAGAGCAGGCTATTAGCCAAGCCCGATAAATCTTGTCAGAGCCTCGAAGAATCTGTCTGCCCACTGAAGAATGAAGGTCACAGGGCAGCCGGAGTTACGACAGACTTTGCAAGGTAGCCGCTATCAAATCATGTGAAATATGAGGGCCAGCAGGCTTTTTTGTTTGAAAATACACATTTTTCAGTTTGCCCCTTATTTCATACTGTGTGGGGCATACTGTTCATTCATATCAGTTTATAAATGTCTTTTTACATTATAACATACTCTTTTTGCACAAATTCCTGTGATTTTTTTTTCAAGAGCTTTGTTGCTTAAATGCAGGGTCAGTGTTTTAAGTTGTCTTTCTGAAAAAAAATGCATGTCTCAAAGTGGATAAATAGGTACACACTCAGAACTCAAAGGCACCATTGTGTACCCTTAACTCTAGGTACCTATTTGTAACCCTGTAGTCTGTACCTTCGATCAGTGCCACCTTGACAGCCAGTATTTATTAACTTGACTTGATTGACACATCACCTGACCACAATGTCTCCAATAGTCAGCCATTTTTTTATTTGTTCAATTAAAGAAAATGTAAAAATAAAATTTAGAAAGGTGTTAAGAATAAAGCTATGAAGTCAATTTACACAAATCTAGCTTTGCTAATGGATGTATTTTTTAGTAACAAAGATAATCACCGGAAATTGTACCCTAACCAAGAAATAATACAAAAGCATACTTTTTAGTACTGAGGAACTTGCATGTACCATGGAGACAATGATAATGGTGCAGATAGTTAAACTGAGGTCCAATATATGTCCTTAGACTGTGTTAAGGTTTTTTTTGTACTTTGGGGTACAGTAATGCACCCATTCTTCTAAGACTAGTTATATTTTCTAAGGGTATAAAAGCTATTTGGGGGATGTATTAGTTAAAATTACTGCGGCATTGTGGTATTTTCATCATTTGGGATTTTGTTTGGATGGCCAGTCAGCTGCTATTTGAAAAAACCAAACGGCCACAGCAAAGTATAGTCTAATGAATTTGGATTAAGGGAAATTGAAATCAGCAGTTCAAACATCTAATGTAGTACCAGCCATTAAAAGTCTGATCAGTGAACCTATAGCCAAGAGTATTGGAATTTAAGTTTAGTGCACATTGTTTTGTGGATGCTGCAATGAATAAACCATTAGGCATTCATTGAGAAAATGTTTAATGATTTAAGGAAGGACATGTAGAAAGACCAGGACCTTCATTTTAGGAAAGACAAATTTCACACTGGTATGGCTTTTGGGCATTTATATTCAAAAGGATTTTGTGTTAAGAAATATTAAGTAACTTTTTATTAGAAAAGGGAGATGCATATTCTCTGGTGTCCTAATTTATTCTTAGACACCTTTGATTAAATCTTCAGTCTTGCTTTATGTACTGATCGGCAAACAAACAGCGCTGTTTATAGTCTGCTACCAGTATGAGTTCCATACTCCCATCGGCCAGCACACTTGAAACCGCAATATAAAATGGCCATGACTATAATGCTGACTTTCTGCTGTGAATTGAGGAGCTCCAAACATTTAATATGGTTTCATGTATTGATCTGCGGCACCTTGCCCTATAGCCTGTTTGTTATCTAACTTAGGTTTCAGCTTTTACCCTTTTTATTTTTTCCCTCACATGAGCCCTGGAGATGGAGTTGTTCTGCTTATTTCTGCTTCTCGCCCGAGAGCCGCCTTGTTCTATGTAACAGCTACAAACAGTCAATCAAACCGGCCACTGGTGAAGAACCGGTTCCCCGATTTGATTAGGGAATAAGCAGGCGAGCTCAGTTGCTTGAATAATAACATGTTCAGAAATGTGGCTTTTTCCTGCTTTGCCCCAGTTATAGAGGAAGGCAAACTTAAGTTTGTAATCAAGGCTAAAAAAAAGGTCTTTGACATGGTTCATTTACTCAGACTTGCTCCTGTGCAGCACTTGGGACACAATAGCCATTTGTAAATTACAGAGTGGATTTAGTGGTGAGAAATGCCTTTCAGGTGAAGGCGGGGTATAAGCTGGGCCGCAGAGACGAAGGGAGAAATAGGGAATGTTGTTACGTTTGCTGCCGTTTGGCTCCAGCTTGATGAGGTCTGGGATTGGGGGAGAGGCAGGGGTATCAATCAAAATGACACGTCTGGGGGCTGTAAAAATGATTAGAATAATGGTAAACAAAGCTGCTTAAACATGACCAGAGTTCTTTTTTCTTTCTTTTTTTTTTTTAATCTCAACTTTATTTCCAACCCAGGCTTTGCTTAACACGCCTCAATTAGTGTCAGATTCATCACCTTTAATCTGCCTGAAATGATACATTAATAACAGTCTTCAGTGCAAGGACTGGCAAGATAAGTGAATAAAGGAAGCCTGTAACACACAGTGAAGAGCTCTTATGAACTGGTAACGTGACGATGACAGGCGGCAAAGTGCCTGATGGGTGACATTTATGAGTGCTTTGGTTGGGGATCCCACCAGCTGGACGGTGAGCGCAGACAGTTACTTTTCTGTTTAATCATCATCAGAATTCCGCGGGCTGCTGCGCCAAATGTTTGAGCGGCGCAGATTACTTTTCCCCCCGTGAAGCCAATTGCAAGCGATCGTTTGATGTCCAAGCAAATGTGTTTAACATGCATAACCGCTCTTGCCTCCTTTGCCTTCCTCTGCACGTTTGAAAGATTTACGTCGGAGGGTGAGTGCACGCGCGTGTGTGTGCGCCTTACTCTTTTGAATAGCTTTGAATGAGCTATTCTTCGGTGTGGCAGCCTCTTCTCCCAGTGAATCAGGAACATGACATGACAATTGGGGGGGACCTTGTAATTTATGTTTAAAATGCCATGGTTTGCTAAGAGGAGTTCTGTTTTAAAGCAGAGACGAACCTCAGTTGCTGCTAACGCCTTTTTTTTTTCTCGGGAATCTGTTCACTCACCATTGTTACTATAACAAGATACTGATCTCCCTATATTAATTGTATTCCCTGGTAAAGAATCAACAAAATAAATTATTAGTTGCAGTAGTATAATCTCACAGACTTGTCTAGCAGTGATATTCAACGATTTTATTTTTATTTTTGTTTATCCCATATGTGAAGTACAGAGATGGCTGCATCATGTGTTGGTCGTATGCTGCATGAGTGACTACTGCAATTTACACAATATCTAGAGCAAAGAACATAATGTGCTACCAACCAGAATCAGCTAGGAAATTAAAGATATTTTAATGGTTAAATGGTTTTAAGCACAGTGCTCTGCAGATGAGGCAGCAAGAGGCTTATCTGCATAACTCGCTTAAGTTTTCTGGAGCCATTTCCTGATCTATAAAGATCATAAAAACATCTACCTCTCTGGAATGGCGTGCTTTGCTTTCCTTCGTATTTTAGCAGTGCCTAAAAGAAATAGGCCTCTTTTATACCTAAGGAAAACAAAAAGGGATTAATTTGTGTTAAAGTTTCTTAGACATTCTGATTAATGTCATAATTTAGAGCTCCGGCTACATTTATTGTATAGCAGTTTTTTTGTTTTAAGCCGACAAATGTGGAAAAGGTGATTTAGTTAAAAGCAAACATTTATCAACAAAGATTACTTTTCCCTTTCTAATTACATTTGCTCAAGTTGAAAGCTAGATTCTTCAAACGTTTTCAGTGTGAGGGACTTCTGCTATAAAATGTGAATTCATTTTTGTTTTGTTTTTATATATCTTTTCCAGGAGTGCCAATGGTTGTGGAGGATGTTGTACCTCCACTACACTTCCCCCTCACCTATCACTTATTCCATGGCCATATGCCCAGATTTCTACTTTAAAAAGGTTCTCTCTGCTCTCTTATTTTACTTGTACCCAGTAATTTGAATACTTCAGTGCCAAACTCTGAGCTCAAGGGTGAGATCCTCCCCAGAAAAAAGTCACCGTTGCCTAACATTGTATTTGCCCCGAGTTGGATGAGGTGCATGAACGCCGTGTTCCGCTAAACTGTTTTGATAAAGCCATCTGGGCAAAGCAGGGAACATTTCAAAGAGGAAGGTCCCTGAACACTAAATTGGCAGCAGTTTGCTTTAACGCTGCAGGCTCATCTCTTCGCTGTGTCACAGCTCCTAGGGGAGCCTTTGGGAGTTGCTGCCCCTCCTCACTTTGAGTTCCTGATTCATGAGATCAAATTAGAAAGTGAGAGCAGATCAGTGGATGCACAATGATGTGCTCTTTTTCTGGAGGCCACGATTTCTGGAAATACCTCAGATGCAGTCAGTGTGCTGGGTAACCTTTTTCTGCACCTGTTCCTCTTCAGGAAGTGTGCAAAACATTCAGAATCTGATCAATGCAAGAAGCACCATAGCTTCTGATCCAGGAGAGGGAAATGAGCATCAGGCTGTTAGTAGTCAAAAGCGTTCCGTCACTCTTCATACCCTTTTGGGGAAACACTTGCACTCTTTTTTATTTTTTATTTTTGCAAGGTCAAGGCTGTCATTGATGCGCTGCATTGAAATCTGTAGTTTTCAATCATCCCAAAGTATCAAACAGCCATGAATCTAAAAGAAAGATGAGAAGAGGCGTCTGTATTTTACTTCATATCAGAAGGGAAAATGATGGCTGAATGGCAATGAATTCATTCAGATGGATTAAAGAAAGCGGTGTTATGGGATCAACATGGAAGGATTGCTGAATACACGTAGTAAATGCATGAGGAGTGAACAGAATGCCCAAGCGTGGTGGACTGGAAAATATAAAGTGCCTTCCTCGTGTTTGGAAGTGTAAAAAAAACAAAAAACTGCAAAGTACGACATTTTCTGAGTGGCGTCTGATTGGAGGTTGACACAAAGTTATATAAATTTTGAAATGCAAATTTGCTAATCGTTTTATCTGTCGATTCGTTTTCGACAACAGCTTAATCTTTTAAGGCAGAAGGGTCCTGCAGGCACACTCGGATACATAACTGTTAGATTTGCCAATTGAGAAAACAAAGGTTATTTGCTAGTTTAAATGCATTAGATTCTAGGCATCCTTTTTTCACATGATTTAAAGTGAAGACTCACATTAAGTAGAAAAAAACATGAGGACAAAACGTCATAAATAAATTTAGTAACAGGCTGCTGTTATATTTCCCTCCCATAATTCCATACATTTCCTTTTTATCAGCATTTTTTTATTTTACACACATTGGAAAGATTCAGAAGCCAACGCTCTATTAATGCTCTTTATGGTTTTCAAATATCTTTATCTGTTAGTAGTCATAGAATATGCTAGACAAATACTGAAGTTGTGGTATGACACACCACTTGAAAGTGCTTAGGTAACTTCACTGCATTAAAAACCAATGCAGCCAAATATTGATTTTAAACATTTTAAACAACTTGGCAAAAACAATTTAACTAAAATCTCATTATTCAAACCAAGCTTCATTAAATGTACTAGTAATGGGCAATATAAAAGGTATAAGGTAGAAAGAAATGATATAAATTTAACCAGATGTAGAGATTATGTCTATACCGCCATACTACAGTAATGCATTTTGATGATGTCATCAAGCTGTGCATACATATTTTGCACCAGGTACACAAGGATAGTGATGTTCAACGTTTGTCTTCACACTAGATATATTGAAAGTTTAAAGTTCGGGTTTTTCATTTAATGGAAAAGAAACATGTTGAACTTGAAGCAATGTATAAATAAGTAACCAGGAAAGCAGACAATATGGACATTTATTTGAATAATATTGTGCTTTTATGTTATTTAAGATATCTTTATCTTTATTCATGTTGTAAGAATTTAGTGGTGCATTATTTTGGGGAAAAAAATGCATTTTGCACAATAAAAGTTATTTAAATGGCATTCTAACCTTTTGTGAAGTTATTCTGCTGCAATATGTCTGGAAAGTGAGAATGCTTATAAGCATTAATTTTGAATATCTGAAATATATAGCTTAATACATACTGTAACCGCACATGCTTAAGATTGTATCGCAATATAGATTTGAGGCCATATCACCCAGCCCTATAATGTACTAGGTTGTTTTACACTGGTAATAAAGCCGCTCTTACATTTTTTCTTTGTTTTGTAACACAACACCCGAATGTTGGAACTACAACACAGGGATTAAATATAAGTCAATAGATGAAACCATGAACATTTTATATTGTACCTAAATCTAGTTTAAAACATTTAGTTTACGATGTTTAAGGAAGACCCTAAAGAAACCATTTAACTGTATGCTTTTGGATAGTTGAATAAAAATGAAGGTAAATGGTAAAAACCTATGAATGCATTGAGAAAACAAACAAATGTCCCACAGAATGGCCCTGGCTGTTATTCCAAGCAAAATAGCTAACCAGCGTGCCATCTTACTGCTCTGCAATTCAAAATAAATAACGAAAATGTATAGTAGTAGGTCAGTTTATGAGTCATTGCCAGGAATAGAAGTGGAATCTTCTCTAAATACGACATTCACCCAACCTTGGTTTACAGAAGGCTGCCTTTAGAAGCGCCGGGGCTTCCGTTTGATTACTGGCCTCTGTGTCTTTGCAGACTTTGTGTCAGACCTCGTAATGAGCACTGTGGGCAGTGAATGAAGACGGACGGAAAAAAAAGAGGGGCCTCGGTGTGCATGTCAGCGTGTGTGTCTTCACACTTGATTTTTTTTACCTGCCTTGTCTCCAGTGTTCTCGTCTGCTCTTCCATGTATGTCACCGAGGGTGAGAACCTGTCATAAGCTGAGTTGTTTTTATCAGCGTGTAGAAACTATAAGAAATGTTGAGACTGAGAAGGAGACAGTTGGTGGGGAAAAAAAAGTGCTTACCAAGCAACCCAAATCAACTTTAAACTGTCAAAGCAGAAACGGGAAAAAAGAGCAAGTACATTCCCTGCACCTATATATCACTGAATCCACTTCTACTTATTTTGGCCGAGTCATATTTGCAGGTTTCTATTGGATTTTTCACAGATATAGTCTACAGGTCTTGCGTCAAAATACAAGCAGTACAATAATGTTGATGTTTATAGAGACTCAGTGTATGACAGGCTTGAGTAAAAATACCACAGTTTCAGTGCATCACTGGGTTTACATCAAAATGTTAAAACAAAATGTATAACCTGATTATTACTATTGCTGCAATTGACAAAATATATGGATTATCAATTAAACCTATCTGCTATTAATTTGATATATATAGTTGCCAGGTGCTTATTGCTTTTTGCAGTGCTCAATGCTTATCGTCTTATTTCAGCCTGCTGACTGGTAGTGTGCAGCAAAAGTTAGGGAGAAGGAGCTGCTGGTTTACTCTATGATCCATATAGTCTGAGAACTCCCTGGTTCCTCCAGTACTGTTTTGCTGTCTTTGTGAAATAATTTTAAGTAATAGAAAGGATATGACAGAACTTTTGTTGAAAATTTTACTCCTTTTAAACAGAAAGAAAGCAGTAGTCGTTCTTACACCTGCTTATAGCGGATTTTTTTATGTATGTATTACTTCATTCATTTTGATTAACAGACACAAGAATAAACATAGAAGAAACACTCTTTTTTCAGATTCAGTTTACTATTTATTTTTGTGCACCAAGTGTAACCTGCCAGATTTATCATATTTTTGTTATTGTGGAAAAAACAAAATTTCTTTGAGCCAGAAAGAGACAGACTGTTCTACTTGGTGTCCTGTACAGAGAAAATGGCAGGCAATCTGAGGCTTTGTATCAAGTATCTTATCAAAATTACTTCAAAGCGCTGAAACGGTATATGAAAAACTTTTTTTGTTGTTGTTGCAGTTTTCACTTCTGAGCTTTTTAAAACCTTGGTATTTTTGTCATTACTGTTAACAAAAACATGTCTGGATTATTGCTTTATTGAGTTATTAGGGAAGTAATGGATGACGGGCACTCATGTTGTGATGAGATGACCCCGCCTCCCCTGTTTACCTTTCGTAGGCACAAAGACAACAACAGTTGCCACAGCAGCAGGAAGAGGCTCTTTGTGCGGCACAAGCTGATAGATCGAAAGGGAGTGACATGCTTGTAAAATTGGCAAACGGTGTTTGCTGGAAGGTTTCCTCAGGGCTTTGGTACCTTTTGAAATCATGTGCGAATGCAGAGGACTGTGAATGAAAAATAGCTGTGTGATCATGCCATGTTGCTTCTGTCAAGAATGCATGCAATTTTTTTTTCTCCTCTCTTCCTCCCTCCCACAGTTCGCAGTCATCCTCATCTGCCCCTCAAAGCTTGTTTTTTTATCTCCCTGCTTCTCATCATCTCCGTTTTAACACTCCATTCTCTCAGCAACATACCCTCCTCCACCTCTCTTCTGCGTTCCTCTCTCTCTCCATTTCTCTCCTTCTCACACTCCCCCTCCTCTGTTTCTCCAGCTTAGCTGACGTGGTTATTTAAGGCTTAAGATCCATAAAACCCGCCTTAGGTGTGTTTGCTTTTGTTACATTCCCAAAATGGTGCATTGACTGCCACATTGTTAGCTGTTGATCCCCGCTCACCCACTGCCCATCAGAGGGGAGTTTCTTGTGGTTTAGCGGCAACTTGAGACCAAGAAGGAGGAATGCGATCCAATCAGCAGTTTTTAAGCAGTGGAGCCACCACTTACCTGGGAAGTTTGTGGTCATAGTGAAGAGACGGTGCAAACCCAAGCATTTTCAAGACACCAATTACCAATTCAAGACAGCAACTTATACATTGTATTCCATCACATCTTTGTCGTAATAATAATAAAAAAAAACTTTTATTTGAGTGTTTCCCTCATAAGATTGGAACAAAGTACAAATGTTGGTTTCTGTGTCTTTTACTTTAAACAAACTTCCATGAAATGTGTTTTTTAAAATTATATTTATCAACAGAGATGCACTGATCAGGCTTTTACCAGCGAAAACCAAATTGTTTATTTATTTGAGAGCTGATAAACCAAGTTATATTTTGGGTTATGCTGCTTCTGTAAAATCTAGTAAAAACATCAAAATCTTGTGGAAAACATTGTTTTTCATTGAATACATTTATCTAACAAACGTTGACCTTGAAAGAAAAAAAAATGTTTCTAGCTCCAAAATAGATGATTTCAATACAAAAGGAAAGAAATATAATTATAACACATTCAAGTGTATCATTTTTAGCCTTTTTAGGGGGAATATTTTATAATGACAGCAGTCGATCGATTGAGTGGTGTGAATAATGTTTATTTTCCCTTTTTTTTTAAACAGTCAGGACAAGCCATGCTTTGCAATTTGTAAGGGTGCATTCCATTACATAAGTCTTTTTTCCACTAAAAGTTGTTCTAAAGATTTTTGGAATTTTGCACTTATGTGTAGGACTTTGTGAATAAATGTTTTAGCCTCGGCATTCTTTAACTGCTGTGTGTTTCTGCCGTATAAAGTCAGAGGACTCAACCTGATTTTTTATATATTAGTATTGGCAATTAAAAAAACAAGTCATTATTAGGAATTTTATTATGGAGTTTAATACACAGGAACAAATGTTGAGATTAGTTATGTTCTATGCTTTGTTTCATGGCTTTATGAAAATAAAATGTATATTTTGTTGAAAGTTAATATTTTTACATTTTGAGAAGTCTGAATAACATCTTATGAAAGAAAAAACCTCCAGCAAGTCCATGCTCATTGCCCAAGACATTATGTGTGTATGTGTGTTCGCTCTGAAACCTGTTTGAACCAATTAGTAATTTATTTTTCTCTGGAGTAGCAGTGTCGCTTCTTTTTTTGGGCCAGACTGCGACATAAAATAAAGACAGTCACAGCATGGTTCCTGCTTCTCAACATCTGTCCCAGATTGCTCTAGCCTTCCTAATTAAACCCTGTTTACCTCAGCAGTCTTACAGCAGACTACTGAGAAGTTATTAGGCACAAGCTCCTCAAAGCCCTGTTTAAATCTCGCATGCTTGATGAGCGCACTCGTGTTGTGGCTGGTGAACAAAAATGAAAGATTCCACAGAAAGCGTACCAAGAGTCTTTACCCCTCCAGCGTCCCCTTTTTGTGACCACGTCTTTCCTCGTCAGTGTCGAGTCGTCACTGGAAAGTATCGGCCTTTCACATCTTTAATTACAGCTCTGAACTGTGCTTAAACCCTTTTTCTTTTTTTGTTTGGTAAGTTTAATGCAAAGAAGTACAGTATAAAAGGAAATCTAGAACCTACGGCAATTTCCAGACATAAATTTTTAATGTTTATTGCTCTGCTTTTTAATTAAATCCATGCATCAGAATATAGTGAAAAGCCTTGGATCAGAAGTGGGTGTTGGAGAAATAACGGCTGACCAATTTAACCGTCATACTTTTTTCATGCAATTCCCCATGAGGGAGATGAATGGATACTTTTTTTTAGGACAGTCAAACTAAGCATTTACTCTCTGGTTTTAACAATTTCTCTCTACTACACACATACACACTCATGTGCCATATTATCCTGGGCAGCAGCCTGATTCAATTAGGGCGAGGTGAGGAGCAACGAGATGAGGGTCACACTTGCCATCGCAGACCAAATGGAGATGCATCCTAGGAGACGCAACTCGTCTCTAAATTTGGCTGCTCCCGGGTCATTGTCTCATCACATCCCAGAATAGCTTCAGGGCTCACTGCGACTCTGGCTATCTATATGTGTAAAATAAACACTTTGGGTCTGAAAACTCCTGCTCCCTTGCTGATGTTGTTTTTGCCCTGTTGTTGTCTGCTACGCTGTGCTCTGAACTCCGGGATCCCCTGCTGATACAATCTTTGCATCAGCATAGCAAATACATTTTTATTTTTTTATCTTTTCTTCATCTTCAGATATTGCTAGACCGTCTATTTTTCAATAGAAGCAGGATGAAAGAAATATGAACAAGAGCAAATAAGCAGTTCTATACGATCGCTTCTCATCTCCAGCTCCCAAAGATTTAAATGAGCACCCAACAAGAAAGATATTAAGTATAGATTTCCTGTAATGGTGGCTACTGACAACTGTTGGTCCTGGAGATGATGGTGTAATGGATGGGGAGCGAATCAATAGAGGATAAACGCCTTGCTTTCGAGCTAGAACTCTATTCAAACAAGCACGCCTCCATTCTCTAATGGCTGCATGTACATAAAGCACCTGTCCCTTTACTATCACCTTGTCTAGACAGGTTGTACTGGAATTTCTCTGTTTGTGGATGCAAAAAGCAAATAAAGCACTACATTAGATTTTTTTTGTGCTAAACTTTGTGTCAAGAACACAGAGAATGTAATTGAAATTGAACCAGGTTAATGAATATGTATCAATAAACACATACTTAAAAGGGATGATATAGGTTATGTTTATATATATATATATATATATATATATATATATATATATATATATATATATATATATAACTCCTCTTGTAAAGTGCCTTGAGATGACATCTGTTGTGAAACAGCGCTATATAGATAAACTGAATTGAATATATATATATATATATATGTGCAGACAGAGAGAGAGAGAGAGAGAAAGAGAGAGAGAGAGAGAGAAAGAGAGAGAGAGTATCAAAGCTACAAAATATGAATATAAGCTATAACAGTAAAACTCTTACAATTGAAATCAGTTGACCATCAGGTTCAAATGAGATATGATTATTTATCACCATAGCATTTTAACATACAAAACTAGCCCGAGGAATAAAGATTTAGAGCATGAGTGTGAAGTTGTTTACTTACAAGTATGAAATTAAAGTATGTCTCGAGACCATCAGGATGTAAAACGGTGAGAAAGTACATTGACCTGTAGCAGCCATTAATACACAATTTTATTTCAAATTCACAAAATACAGGGTGACATCAGATAAGATGGTTAACTAAAGGTTTGAGCCTCCTAACCTTTTTAATTATGTACAGACAATGTCTGCAAAAGCTTTCCAATTGTTGACACGAGTGTTCTGGAAAACAACAACTATTGATTTGATTGGTCTATAGTTGCCACGAGGTGGCCCAATTTACCAGATGTTACCCTACCTGTAGGTCTTTTATTTTTTCTGTAGTTTAATTCAAATCACATATTCAATATACATTTTTTTTGATCTGTTGGATTGTGGTGAAGTGGTTCTCTCATCAAGTTTTGGTGTGAGATCTGGATATGATGCACAATCACTTGGGCCAGCGACATCTCCACCAGCATCGGTTGAGTTACATTAGTTAAAGTCTGCTGTTAAGAGGCAAAACTTTGAGAAATGCATCACTTAAAAAAACACATGAAAAAGCACCACAGTCGATTTTTAACAGTTGAGGTTGCAGCCCAAAATTTTGGGTTTTAAAAAAATATCTTTCTTATTCAATATTTTATATGGCTTAAAAAACCGGGGGGAAAAATGGGTGTACCCTGAAGCACATTTTTCCTGCATCTTTTAAATCACTGCCCTCTTTTAGGCTCTCCTCAGCCAAGGGTAATATGTTTCCAAACACACAACGAGAGGGAGGCCTTTGAATGCCTCGGGATGCCTCCTGAGTCTTTTGCTCTTTTTGGGAATGAACCAAACAAACGCGAACACATCCGTAACAGCCCCCAGGACATTAGTGTCTCATCCGTTAAGCGGCCATGTCTTCGTTTATTAATAGCAAACCTCATAGGCTTGGATGGATGCGGGTTTGAGTCTCAGAGAGTTAACATCCTGACAGAAGTCAAGTTTGTTGAAGTTTGTCTTCTCTTCCTCCCCCACGGGGAGGAAGAGAAGACGACGAAAGGCAAGGAGCACAACAAAAACGAGTCTTTCTTGTTTTTTGATTCCACTCAGTGATCACTAATTACAGACTGACAAGGCGCCTGTTTAAAAAAAGACTACAAAAAGAAAAAAAAAAAACATTAAATACCCAGTGTAATTGCTTTTATTGTGATGAGTTGGAACAAACAAACTCTTCTCATCCTCCAGGGACTTTCTGTGGGTGTATGTGGATGGAAATGAATCCCTTTTAGTTTGCTAAACAAACTATGATATCTGAGTAACGAGCTATAGGTCTTTGAAGTAATGAATTATCTTAAAGGAAGTTGTGAGTTTTGCAGTATTAGTATGCAGTTTGGGAACGACACACCGTTTAAAAAAAAAAAGAAAAAAAGAGAGCGCAAGAGAAAAAGATCAAAGTAAACAACCGCTTTCATATCCACAGTAAGTGCACTGATACCAAACTAGGCCGAGCAGGTTGCTGGGTCGGGAGAAACTCTCGTTACTTTAACCACAAGAGAGTGCGGCTTCTGCGATGCAAACCCCAGCATGTTTTGCCTAACAGTTGGGAGTGAAAAAAAAAATAGAACGAACGTCACTCATGTCTTTATCTGCTGTTTCCTCCTGCACCTTAAGGGAGATCTTATTACAAAAGTTGCGGTGAAAATTTGGATTAGTGACAGAACAATCAACTAGATTCTCCTGTGAAAACTGTATGGGTGCTGAATGATGCAACGCCAATCGCTCCGGTTGTTTTTAGACTTCAGTAGGTGGTGAGACCTGTTTGCAGATTATTGTTTTTTTGTGTCGTGGAAGGAGTGCCCATCCTGTTCTGTCAAAAGGGAAGCAATAAGTGCTTATGTTCGTGTCATTGACCCATACAAGCATGCACGTGGCTGGTACTATTTGCTGCCATTGACTTTAGTGTCGCGTGTCATGAATTTAGGATTGTTGTTAGGTGTGGGTGGACCAAGGTCACAAAACTTCAGCGTTATGGTATTTTCTAGCAGAAGTCTAAAACTGAAGAGACAAGCAGCTTTGCTCACGTGAGTTTTTTTTTTTTAAGTTAAAGCATCTGTATCATTTCTACAGTTGAAAATGTTGACTTATAAATATAGTGTTTTCAAAGTTTTTAATTTTGGGACAGATTCCTTGAAAGTGCTTTGAATTGTAAAACAATTTGTTTAGACCACCTCCCACATCTGCTAACCTGTGCATATTTTGTGTAGCAGCCAACACAGTGTGTTGAAGTCAGCTACCTATCTATAAAATAATCTTAGTTGTTTTTGGGGGTTTTTCAAAATAGAGGCTTTTACAGAAATCTGTAACAGGTTTTACTGCAGCCTAGTGACTTATAGAGTTCAATTATTCATACCCCTGGCAGATTTTTAGTGAAATTATTTTCAGTAAACCAAGAAGTTTCTTTATGAAAATAAATACGACAAGTATCTCTCAAAAGATAATGAAACAATGTAACAGGATTAATAGCTTTAGAGAGAAGGGTTTTGTCGAAAATGATCTACTTTCTGCTTTACAGGATAAAACCATAACACAATAAACAAACTAAGTGGGAAACTATTCATTACAGTGGCAACATAAAGAGGAGTGATGAAAAGCAGCAATTCAGGCTTGAATTTATTTTCATGTGATTTTTGTGAGTTTATAGTGAGTTTTGAACCTTAATTTAAAGGAGCTCAGTTGTACATCAGTTTTGCACTTTTCTATAGGTTTTTTCCCTATTAGAGGGACATAAAAACAGAATGCTTCTTCTCCATGTTTATGAAGCCTTTTTATTTACTTTTTATACTTATAAGGGCAACTGAGTATATTGCTTTAAAAAACTTATATTTTTAATTTCACTGGTTATATGGAAAGAGTTAAATAGTTCATGCAGTTTAACTTTTGATGCCTGACTGTGCATAACATCCTCATATTGGGGAAATTAGAAGGTTGAAAATCATCCAATGCAAAAACAACATAAAACCGTATTTCACGTAGTGGGAAAGCATTAAAATGACTGCGAATACTGCAGTTTTATGAACTGAGGAAGAGAAATCAACATCTTAACTAAGCACATTTTATTTCAGAGTTGGTCTATACAATGTATCTCACTGTAGTTGGCTGGAAATATATAGACATTTACTATGAGAATCATTAAAGGGATCCTAAAGCTGACATTTTAAAAATATTTTTTAATGAATGTTGCTTCTAAACTGGTACATTCTTAGGCAAACTCTGAGTCACCTGGAAATGCTTTTTCTGCTTATTTTAGTGAAAGAATTATATTGTCTGAAATGCAGAGATCACTACAGATTCTTAGGAGTTTAGAGTATGTCATAAATACATTTCTTATGAGCAATGACTTCTGTCTTCTACTCCTTCTTTGGTCTGCTCTTGTTTTTTTCCAACCGTTCCCTTTTTTACGAGATTTATGCTGTGTTACGAGAAGAAGATGTTGGATTCTGTATACAGTAATAATTCAGCTCATATCTAGAGTTCGCAGGAGTGTTGTCTGTTGCTAACCCTCCATCATTAAAAGCCTCTGGCAATGTACTCCTCATGAAAGCTGTTTCTTGTCTTCCACTTACGCTCCAACATCTAATTTTGCTAGAGTACGGCTGGGTCGCCTCAGAAAAGTCCAAATTAGGTATTTTCTACACAAACACCTCCCCCCCCCCCTCACTCTCTTTCTCCCTTCCCTCTCCTGATCTTTCTGCCCTTCATTTTTTTTAATAAGCATGCTCCATTAAAACAAAGGCCATAAAATCAGCTGTAAACAATGGGAATTCATTAGTCAGTGTTATTTTTTTTATTTTTTTGCAAATTAATTTTAAGTTTTACCCTCTTTTATTATTTTTCACTCCTCATTTCAGTGCTTTGAATGAAAGATGGCTGCCTGGGTGTTGTTTGGAGCAGTTTCATTTGCCTGGGGTAATGAGAAAGCTCTCCATATCGATATTAGACAAAGGCATCTCATATTCATTCTGGGATTACGTTGCTTGATTTGAAGTTTGAACATGGTAGTGTTACAGATTAGCTTTTTGTAAAAGCAGCCAGAAAGACTGAGATGAGAAAAATCAAGTTCTGTTAAAAGGAGGTTATCAATCAAGTCTGCTCAGTATTTAAGCCTTTTAAAGGATTCAGAATTGAGAAAGGAAAATTGTGAGTTCAGATAAACCTTAATGTAAAAATAAAAATCAGACACTTTTTGGGTTTATTGAACTCAAATTTAGCCTGTCTACCCTCCTGCTTTTTTTGGGGGGGGGTGTTAAATACTGACCTGGCAACATGATGAAAATCGAGCATAACTCTAAACTTTAAGCTTGTTCAGGCAAAAAAAAAAAAAAAAATCTGTCCATGCATAACATGTACATAATAAATTAGCAAGTAAACAAATACACAAAATAATATGGCAGCAATTGGGGTGCTTTGGGAGGCTTTCTGCACCAATTAGAAAAGTTATATATATTACATTTAGATTTTACTGACAATTCTTACCAACTTGGCTCATGAATTATTGCTATTCTACCATTGTTGCAAACTAAGCTTAGCGATAGACTGCATTTTTACCATTCTCGATTTTGTACAAGATTAATGATGATAAAGGCATAAATAAAGAAGAATTGTTAAAGTAAAAGGACAGTGTCCCAAATTTTCATTATACTTTGATTTGGATTGTTTCAAGTTGCATAAAGTTAAATATCTATTTAATAACTTGTATATAATATATCAAGTTTTAAGTGAAATATTGTGCAATAATAAATATTTAAGTTGCACTTAGAAGCTTTTCAATTTTTTATTAGCAATTAAGCACTGCTTAAACTGTTATGTGAATGATAAAAAAAATATACATCATGAATGGCCAGGCCATTACATTTTAGAGTAGCTGTAGCAATTCAAGTGGTAGAGCCTGTTGACAAGACAACATGCACACCACAAAGAAATATCTCGTTGAAAAAAAAAAAAAAGTGATCCAGACTGCAGTTTACCTCAGACCAAGAAGGGAACTAAACGTAAGCTAAATGCAAAGTGAGTAGTACGAAACACTTAACATCAACCTGAAGACACCCTGTCCATGTTGTTAAATGGTGGTGGTAGCATCATGCTTTGAGTGTGCTTTTCTTCAGCAGGCGCATGCACAGATTGAGACCAATACTTGGTTCCATAATTGCAGCCAAAGGTACAAAATATCGACTCAGAGATGATAAATATAAATGCACGGCACACTTTTATTTATTTGTAAATACATTTAGAACATTTTCAATTTCTTTCTATCCTGTTGCATTGGAAAGAGTATTTACAAGTAGACGTAAAGAAAAACACATTAAAGCAATTCTGCTGAGACAATCTTAAGGAAAGGCCTCAAAAGCCATTAAGTGGGAATGCGCCACAGGCACTGTTCTTCACTACAAACCTGATAAATCCAGGCTCATTGGTCAGATCTCATTTTCACCTCATTACTGGAGGTAACCGTATACATTAAGTTACCTCTACGTGCAGGAAATGTGTGCGCCTCAGCATTTTAATCCAGAGAGGACTCTTTTAATGAGGCGGTGTTTTTAATCTACGCTGCATTATTCAATTAGAAGGATGGCTAAAAGGAGAGTCTTCTATAAAAGTTCCCAGCCTCGGACTCTCACCGGCAGGCAGCATCTCAGATGGTTTACGAGAAAGACAGTGTGATAGAGGAAGAGGAGGAGGAGGAGGAGGAAGGGTGAGAGATGGAAGGATGGAAAAGCAGAGGGAGAGAAAGTAGCTAAGCCAATGCAACATAAAATGTGGGTTGCGTGAATACATTCGGTCCCAGCCAGATTAATAATGTGAGAGAAACTGCACACCCGTAGCTACAGCCTTGCCAGTGGCAGAAGCGCCAACCGGAATATGAAAGCGGAATAATAATATAGTATTTTGGCTAGATCGGGATGGCATGCATAACTCTAATGACAGTTGTTGAATTGCAAATATCCTCGAAGACACATTCTAGCTTTAGTGGCTTATTAGCCAAGCTATTTAGCATTTTTCAGCTTTTTTTGTGTGCTTTTTGGTCCGAAAACAAGTGAAACACTGAAAATTTTTCTGGGTTTTGTTAGGTTTCTCACAGAGAGCTTAAAACCATTTTGGCTTGCTTGTGTTTTAGCTTGAATTATGAGGTAAATTGAAATATGGAACACAGTGGCTTTTTCATGTGTTGATTTTCTTTTTCGTGTTTGCCAAACCATATTTGTGTTTACTGCTGGCAGAGGCGCATTACACAACAGGCAGGTACACAAACATACCGTTATTGCTTCTTTGAGTGCCGCTGCTTCCCACTCTTGTCACTATTTACGGCAATGAGCTCGATTTCTCTTGGTCCCAGACCAAATGAGCTCTGATTGACTGTGATGTTTGCAAAATGCTTTGCTACTTTATCTTCTCCTCATACTTGCAATAAATCATTGATATGTTGAGCACAGGCATGGCCTCAAACGTTTGGAAACAGTGTGTAAGAAATGGGTGAAGAAGCGGCCACTCGGTTACTGTTTGGGAAGATTTGGTGCGCGTTTCCCTCGCAAACAAAAAGGCAAAAAGCTGGGACACGGTCTCGCTCGGCGGGCCAAGGCGGGATAAGAATACAAATGCCCGTTTTGTTATGTGGGAGAGAGAAAAGCGAGGCAGGCTGTGGGATTGCTCACAAAAAGTCCTTCAAATCCTCTGAGGCGCTAGAGGCCGTCATGTGCCGGGCGGTAAATTGATCGTGACACAGCAGCGCAGGGAAAAAGAAAAAGAACTCCAAATGTACAAGCGTGTCGGAGGCACCAAAAAATATATATATAAAAAAAGACAGAAAGACGAGGCAGTGGTTTGCAAAGGGCCAGAGAGAATAGGGAACACACACACAGACCCCATCGCTGGAAAAGCAAGCTCATGTGTCACCATCTTTAAATTGACAAACATCCCTGTACAGAGGACAAAGTGCCCTTCACGCATGGATCTTCTCAAAAAAATTGGAACTTTTTTAATGACTGAATATACTTACTTTGCCACATACTTTAATGAATTTCCACGTTTTCTAGGTTAAAGACAGTTTTTCTTTGAAGTGAATTTCTCTCTCCCAGAGCATGCAAGTATTATGCTCAGCACCTTACAATATTAAAAGCAGACTGTTGCAAAGATATTTAAGGGCATCCTCTTCTTATTTATTTATTTTTTCTAAATTCAGAGTCTCTCTCTAACACACATACGCACAGGAGAGTGACCATCTGTGAGAGAACCTCACAGAACGTAGCAGTGCTTCCAAACGTCCGAAGAGCAGAAAATCTGTCAGACGAGCCTAAACAATCTGTGCTTTCTGAGAGCGAAGCTGCTGCAGACACTGACTCCGAGTGACGCTGAAATATTAATCGCTTGATGTTCCAAACGACAAGCTGCTTTGTCTCTCCTCGAACAAGCGAAGTGGTGAGGCCTTGGCAGGATGGCAGCGGGGTTTATATAAGCACCGCCATTTAAGTTACTGTTAATAGTTAATGAGGGACCTTGTTCTGGTTAGGGCAGATTGCTTTGTTTGGATGGGGAATGTCAAAACCATCCTGTTGAGGTTTTGCGATGAAGATGCAACCTTTAAATGGAGACAAGCTCTTGCTTTATTAGCCCATTCCTGTGCGCATGTGACTGAGATCTTTATTTATCTATTACTTTAATTCAAGGTTGATTGCGATTGCAGTCTAAAATGTTAACGTTTTTAACCAAATGGACTGTGACATAGCTTTTTGTTTAAACCTTTCGGTTCTGCGAGCCTAGTTTTGTGAGCTCAGGCCTTGTTCCACCAGCTTCCATGCAACCTTTGAAGTGGCTCTTACCCGAAGTCTCCGCTTTGATCTGCTTGCCTCTGGCTCCCTTAAACTTTTAAATAAGTGAATTCCTGCACTTATCATAGCAAATTAAAGCACATCATAAATAAACCTGGATAAATAGAAGCAATCACTGTCTTTGTTACTCCAAGAATGACATGGAGCATTTCTCAAGAATTATGAGAAGTCCTGGAGTGGGCCATGGCTTTTGAAAGCGTATTTATTTGTGCTGCACAAGAGCCTCCCGTTGAGTTTTAGAAGGATTTACTCAAACAGGTGTTCTTGGAAACAAATAAAAGCACCAGCAGGAGTATCTCAAAATAACTGTTTTTCCATTTTGGCTCTGAAATGGTAGCGAAATCTAAATCAATTTTTTCAAATATTTCAGTGTAAATGATGAAAGACGAGTTGATATAAAAAACTGGTTCAGATAATAAATGCTACAGCATGGAACTTATGACTGAATTTACTCAAACTATTAGAAGGTTACATTGCAAAATCTTTATTAATTTATGCATTCATTTTCCTAGTGGTCTTCTTTCACCATCTATGGTTTCAGTCTAATTAGCACCTTTGGCTGAATATCTTGGAAGAATCATGTTTAATACATGCACAACACAGGTTTAGTTCATGGCTGTTTCTTGATATACCAGCATTTCACACATCTCAAATTCTATTAATTCCAATACAGTCTAAATATAGTGACAGATTTAAATCAAGTTGAAAACAGGCCAATTTAATCCAAGTTATAATACTATTCAGCAAGGAAACACTGTTGGTTGCATAGGTAACATCTAAGGGTGTGAAACATATAAATGGATAGTGATAGGTCTGTAAGTATCTCAGCCCTGAGAAGAATCATTGGTAAACATTGAATCACTGAACCAAATTTAATTTCTATGGGAAAAAAGCCACATACTTAAAGGTAGTAATGAATTAGTCCAGCAATGACAAACAGCTCAAAGAGAAGCACTATACCAGGTGTGCTTTCTATAAAAAGCAAGTTAATGGTAATATGTAAACATAAATGTATTTGCCCGACATTTCAATTCAGTTCAACTCTCATCATGTGTTCGTTCTTTCTCTTTGTAATGCACAATACTTTCATAATATTTATGTATCTAGTTATACTACATAAAATTCTGCTGCTTTGAGTAACCACTAAGCAGTTTGTGATGGTAATACCGGTTTTGTTTCCTCACTGCAGGAAGGACGGGCTCACTATTTGCCCTTTATCCACTAGACAACAATAAGAAGTGCCACTGAGATTTATTTCTTTTTTGATATTAGTACAATTTTAGAACTATGCTGCTGAGGTGAGGCTACTTTGCAAATGAGCTGGCCTCTCTCTGCCTGAGGCTAAAGAGTATGTTTCCACTAGACATTCACCAAAAAACTGTTGGTCAGCTGGAGAACCTTAGCTGGGGCCTCTTCTTTCTCCACATCCTCTTATTCACTTGGCCAATTACCAATTCCTTTTTGATATACAATGACATTGAGTTTTGACAGCTGAGTTTTTTTGTTGTTGTTGTCATTGCATTTTGTCTTTTCTACTCCTTTCTTTTCCCCCTTTTCCCTTTGTCTGTTTTTGAAGGTATTTAATCTTGGCTCAAAGACAGGTGGGTATGGTTTAGCTGAGCACTAAATGAAAGCCTGTAGAATCGTAGTCGCCTTTGCGACCTCGGGTTCTCCTTTCCTCAAGAGTAAGCCTCGTTACTGGCAGGGGGATGTCACCTCAGTGTGAGCTAGATCAAACGCTGTGTGAAGTGTGTGCTTGTGTGCGCGCATCAGCCAGGATCCCATTAGAACCCCTAGATAATGTCAAAAACTGATGGGGAGAGATGTAAAAAGAGAAAAAAACTTTCAACAAGGACACATTTAAAGTAACTTTTAAGGATTTAAACTTCACTGACACATGCAGGGTTTCAGTCAGGTTGCTCAGATCCCAGATTTAACTGTTTAAGTATGTTTCCTAATAACTCTTTAATTTACAACAAAAATGTAAAGTTGCATGAAGAAAACTAAAGATAATTAATCTGCTAAAACTCTTTACCGATAGCCACCTTTTGCAACATTATACGTCTAGAGATCTAATATTTGCAACCAGCTAAATAATTAGAAATCTGATTTTTAATTATGGAATAAAAAGGTCTCAATGTACAACGTGATTGCTAAAACTTTTCACCTTGCTAGTACAGGGTTAGAACATGTTTACCTTCAGAATAGCATTGATCAATTCTAGCATAAATTTTACAATCGTGGTCTCAGTTCAAGTTTATATCAGACATGAATGGCACCTAATGTGGTCTTCTGCTATTGTAGCCCATCATCTTCAGGTTTAACCTGCTGTGCCACCAGGGATGGTACTCTGTATACCTTTCAAACAGTCTGACCTCAACAAGACATTCATTTCTGAAATACTCAAAACAGGCCATCTTGTACCAATATTGTCATTTAAATCCCATGTTTTCCTCATTATTGATGCCTAGTTTGGAGATACAGCAAGGTGTCTTTGCCATATCTAAATGCATAAGTGCATTGAGTTACAGCCATGTGACAAGCTGATATGTGATTTGTGTTTAATAAACAGCAGAGGAAATTATTATGCTAAAAACTCCATCTTTCTGACTTTATACTACCTTTTTTCTTTTTTTTTTGTTTTCTCTCCAGTCCCCTCTTTCAATCTTCTCTCAGTCTGATGTTTTTGTCACTGGAGCGGGCGCAGGTCAAGGGCAGGAAAATGATAACAGTCACTCATTCTCTGCTCATATTAGGAAAGCAGCACCCTACACACACAAACACCCAGCGATGATGGATGAAAGGTCCTACGCCAAGGGTGCAAACATGATTCATGGCTCTTTTGTGGTTATTAGTTCTCCCCACCTATGTCTGAGTGCTCACAAATCCTCAACTATACTTGTATTTCAGAAATGCACCTCTTTTGTCAACATGTGTCTGTACAATGCAAGATGGATCCCACCTCTGGCAGTTCACTGGCAACAAAACCTACTCCACTGTTTGAATGTCAACAACAAGAAAGACACAGAGAGTGTTCAACACACTGCCTCCAGTCAGTCGCGGCAGGTGGAAAAAGGTTCAAGGAGGTGTGTTTATACCCAGCCACGCAATGCAAACACCTAGACACAGACGCAAAATGCCTCTGATAGTATTAGCTTATTTATGCATGCGGCGTGACATCAAGTGAAGTGGCAAGCCAACCCTTTGTTCACTTGTGTTTTTAAACTGGCATACATCAGTCCTTTGGAGAGCTACAAAAGGAGACTGGGAAGAAAATAAGCAGCCAGAGATCATAAAGGAAATGCAGGGATACAATGAGAATGATAAAAGGAGAACCAAATGGTTTAAAATAGACTGAGAAGGGCAAAAATGAAAACAAAAGGCACACGCCTGACGCCCAGTCTGTAATATTAAGGTAAACCCTTTTTAAAGCAGTTTAGAGGATAAAAAGGATCCCACTCTAAGGCCCTCTCCAGACTATTGTCCTAACATTCAAATCAAGAACTGTAAAACATTGATCTTTATACTAGGTATTCGTATCATTTATGAGTGTCAAACAACTTTGCTAGATGCATACCTGTTCCACTTCTAATGTCATCATGGAACAAAATACTCATGCAAAAAAGAAATAAATGAATTATTAAAAACTTTGGTTAGCCTTTTGCTACCAAAGTAAACACATAACTCACATGGTTGTCAAATAACCTAAAGCACTCAAGAACAGAAAATCCAAAATGTAAAAAAAAAGGTATTGATATTAAAAAAGAATGATGGACAAATTAATAATGTATGAATCCAATAAACTAAAAAATGTAACTTTTTATTTCAGGATAATACTCAACTACAATGAAGAACTAGAAAACCACTCTTTAGACCCCCCCATCACCATTATGTTATTCTATACTCTAATTCAGACTTTCAGTACTCTTCCAATAAAATGTATGTTACTGAGACATCTGTCTGTGTTTGCGCTGTTTCTGTACTATTCAGAGGGGGGATTTGAGTACGATTAATTTGCTTTTCATATGCTTCAAACACAGTGGGGCTGCTGCGTCTGCTCAGTCATCTGTGAGCCCTCTGAGATGGGAGAGGATTCCAAGATGGCACTGCTGGGCACTCGTGGGTTGATGCTGCTTCATGTCGGTTCAACCCTAAAATGTAATCAATTGTTCCAGATCCCACATTTCCTGAAAATTTCATCAAAATCTGTCCTTAACGTTTTGAGCTATCCAGCTAATAGACAGATGGGCATGGACACATATACCTCCTGGCGGAGGTCAATTAACTGTACTCTAGTCTAAATACATGGGTATGAAATGGTTTGTTAAAATGAGAAATGGGAGTTGGAATGGAAAACACAGCCATGCACAGGTATTGTTTTTGGTGACGAGGCGAATTGTTCCATTATCCATGACTTAATTGTCTATTATTATAAAGGATTATTGAATATATACATTGCTAACATACATTTTTTTTTAAAGCCCTGATTAACTCTTGTGCCACACTATTTTTGCACCTAATATTAACTGTCTGGATTAGGTAAAGCCCCATATCTGCTTTTTGGGTTAAATGCCTAACTATGGTTGCATTCATACCTGAGAGTCATGTAGATTCTGTTCAATTGGGGACCAAAATTACAATATTGTAGTTTTTTTTTAGCTTGTGTGGTTTGCATTTACATTGGCTTTTTATTATCATAAAGTCTAGAGCTTTGAGCAACAATTTCACCTCTCTGCCTGTGGTGGCACTGTTGTAGAGCTGCACTTCCTCATGCCGCAGGGGAACTTCCAGTACAGTCGAATGTAAACAAATATGTAGGAACAGCCGATCATAGCTGTTTTAGGATTGATCTGTTGTGTTTGCCAAATCTACCAGATAAATACTGCAGCAGTAACTCAGGATGAACAGAGAATGAGGCAGAGAATGATGGAGAATGTTGTTTTTTATACAAGACGGCTGAGATGGCTCCATATGGGCAGTGTGCAATGGTTAGCACATTCTGAATACAATTTCCAGCACAGATGGCCTCCTTACACAGACGTTGAGTAAGGTATGTGCAAGATCAAGCCTTTATATCTCCACCATACTGTACGTGGTTTTTTAGATTATGTTTACCCAGGATGCCCTGTACAATAGTCCGCTTCCTGCTTTTTGGTGTGTCCCCGGTCCGTTTTCCATTCACAAATGGAACTGAACCGAAGCAGAGTTTGTTTCAATTGAACCGAGACCAGCGTTTTTAGGTGGAATAGAGCATGTTTGTTTGGTACAAATCAGAGTTCGATTGCCTATTCACACCTCCCCAAACGGACTGGACTTTCCAGGCAAACGAACTACAGTTCTTTTCAAGCAGTTTAAACAGGGCTGGTGTGAATGCATCCTAAATGATTCTGTTTTAGAAGCTTTTTTTTAAAACAAGAAGCAATGACCAAGCTTCACTTAGTGATTCGTTGGATTGTCACCTTCATACTAAAGCTAATTAAAAAGTTTGGTGACTGACAACTCCCCCTCGACTCTCATAAATCACAGATACGTCTCCAAACAATAATGCTCCTTTGTTCTCCTCATCTTTTAAAACCCCCTACTTCTTTCTATTCATCTGCTGTCATCCTGTTCTATCTTATTAATTTCACCTACATTTATGTGCTCACTGTATCACTATTTTAACACTGGGCCACACTCCTCCACTCATACACACACACAATTTCTTTTTATTCCCTGTTCACTCCTCTTTTTTTTGTGGATAGCTTTTTATTCTCACAACAAAGCAGATGTCTGTTTTGACTTTTTAGTGTATGCTAAAATCTGACCTATTTTTCCCGAAAGACTTTCAGTTGGATTTTTCTTCTTTTTATCTGTGGCTAGTCCAGCAAAGCTAATTGTATAAAAATTCTCACAGCAACATCTTTTGCAAATCCCACTGAGGGAATTATTCCAGATCCCCTGACCAGGTTGATGTAGATAAATTTCCCCATCACCACTAAGCGTAACCCACTACTCATCTCTTATTTTAGACCGCACAAGTGACAAACATGGCCATTCCTCAAATGGTATTAAATTTGCTTCTCATGTACTTGTAGTTTTTCATCATTTCTCGTCACAGACGGTGAACTCTCCACACTCTTCTTTCCTCTGAAGCCCATTTCTTTTCTTCCCAGTCGCTGGCCTATGTGACCATGGGGAAAGCTCATAGCTCACCCATTGGGTACCTTCCAACGGATTTGATCTCCTGCTTTGGCCTCAGCCATCTGTGTCTCTTGGCGTTGTAATGAGAGAGAACCGCCCGCTGGCATTTCCTTCCAGTCCTCAGCCCCAGTCCTTGTGCTGGTACATGAGCATTGGGCAGCAGTAATTTGACAAGGCTTTTCAGTACCGACCCCTGTCAGTTTAGGCTTGCATAACCGTGATGGAAACTGAATAAAATATCAAATATCTAGGCTATGTGGTAATGGAGACTGAGCTAGGCACAAATAAGTAGTATTTTGCTGTCTCTCTGCTCAGTTGGGATAAAGAAACATTCTACTTATCCGCTCTGCTAATCTCTTTAGACAAACGTCCAATCCCCCAAAAGGATAGTACACATTGCAAGTTCAACCAGTGCACTGCATTAACAAATGTGATTGTTTACAGACCCTTTTTACTTAGGTTTGATAAATCCATTATTTGTGCAATTTTGGTTTCTCATGGCTGGATTTTGACTTTGAATTCCATTTCACTAAAAGAAAATATAAGATATTATACTTGATGGACATAAAGGTTATTACTTGTTGAGACAATCATTTTATGATACATCCAGCCCACTTTGAATTCTGAAATCTTCTTAACACTAAAAATAACATTACAAAAACAGGTAAATCTGGAAACGGTTTTGTGACTTTTTTTGTTGCATTCTTTAAGAAAGGCACCATATTTAAAAACATGAGCATTTCGTTTTACATTCTTTTCACTAGTTTGTGATGAAAATCCCTATTGCAGCTATGATGGTCTGCTTAATGTTAAGACTCCATCAAGCAGATGGTTAGCTAATCTTAGCTAGACCTAAAGACTTGGAATAGCTATAAATTTACTTGTAGCCTCAAAATGTGTCTTCACAATGTCTAATGTTATTAAAATAAAAGTTGTTTTTTTATTTAAGTTAAGCAGGTATGTATTTGAAATCTTGTTAGCATTGTATGCTACCTTTATGCTAAGCTAATTGTTGCTGATTGCTAGATACCCAAAATTTGTTTTTGCTAATTCTAATAACAGAAGTAAAGGGATGAAATAAATGAGTACCATATTGTCATGATAGCCTGCATAATGCAAAACTACATAAATGAGATGGTTAGCTAATCTTAGCTTGACCCAAATACTTGGAAAAACCTAACCTAGCTGTACCCACATTAATAACACTTAAACGTTAACATGAGTATTACATTAACAAGTACACTCCATGGAAGAGCATTTGGATTGATTTTAGTGTGGTTGTTTTCACTTTCTTGTATGTCAGATTTGTTTGTAAGATGTTAAGTCGTTACAGCATTTTGTATAAAGTGTGACAGTAGTAAAGAAAGCAGGATTTTATTAAATTATTTTTAAACTCAAACTTTATGTAATTCCTATAAGCAATGCTTTTCAGTGTTTTGCAGGAATCAAAACCTGAAAACCAGAAGTGCTAGAAGTCTAGATGGGATGGGTGGATTGTTGAAAAATGACTATTGAAAAAATATGACAAAGTAGTCTACTTTGATTTCTTTTTTTTTTTTTTATCAATGCACTACTCTACAACCAGAACTGCTCCCAACAAATATAAAATGGTTACAGTATTATTGTTATTTACATTGACGCTATGTTTTTGTTGTGTATCTTGGCATTACTCAAAACCTATAGAACTGAAATAATTGCACACAATAAATCTCTCTGGGAAAGGGTTCTCTAAACATTCTTTTTGCACATTTGTTGTTTTTTCTGTGCACTGTTTTTGCATACTGTTTGCATGCATGTTATTGTCTCTGCATACAGTTGTCCTTGGATGCTGCTGTTACAACCGAATTTCCCCCTATTGGGACTATTAAAGGTTTATTCTATTCTATTCTATAATCTTAAAGTAATTATTGTGCATATACCTATTAAATACTTATTAGTAGTGGTGTACTATACTTAAGATGTTTTTAATCATTATTTTCAGCTCTAGTCTTTGTGTTTTAAGGCCTGTAGCAAGTGATATCTGGGGACAGGTGATCAGTAATTTTTGTTTGACATTAGGTCACTATCTCTCATTTTTATAAGATTTGGACCCCAAAAGAGAAGTGAACCAAATAGTACACAATATTAGGGCATTAAATTGGGTATGAATTGGTGAAAAGGAAAACTGACCCAAAACTGAATACATTTGCTACAACTCATTGTAAAATTATCATATTTTCCGGTCATGAAATATTGTGCCGATAAGCCTATAGAAAAGTTAGAGTGCTGGCTGTTACCACCACCTATAGAGGTGAACAAATATTGCTATGATTGTGAAAAGAAAAAAGTCTTTAAACTGACGGCCTACTGTAGTGAAAGTGTGTGTGTTTTTGTGGGGGTGTAGTTTTGCTCTAAATCCCACAGCGGGTACCTTCCCATAATAATGATGCTATTAAACCCTGCGCTTAAGCTGACATAGCTTTTCTTTTTGCTTGTTTTTTACATCCCCACTATTCCATCTCTGTCTTACAGTTTATTCCCACTCCTTCTTAACACTCAGTTAACCCCCCACACCAACAAAACGCTTCCAACCCCACCACCCCTCTTTCCACCCCCTGTTGCATTACTAGTGTATATGACTTTCTCTTGGCTCTGTAGAAGCCATTAGCTGAGATTAGCAGCAGAGGAGCCAGGCTTCTCCCTATGTCCTTCCTCTCTCATTCTCTCAAATGTTTTTTTTTTTCTTTCAGGCTAACTATAGCCGCCACACTTGCTGAATGATTACCATCCATTATAAAGCTTCATTGTGCTGACAGAGGCAACTTATGACGATAGCCCGGGTTATAAAGAAAAAGGTGGGGAGAGAGTGAGACTATAATAATCTTTAAACACACTTTCCTGTAAGTGCAATGTGTGTGTGTGCCCAACAGGCGGGGTGTGGGGTTTTGGAAAGAAATGATTGGCCTTTACAGCAAAAACGTAGTCGGAAAGGGAAAGGAGGTGATGGAGCAGAGAAGCCTTGAATGCTGAACAAAAGCCAGAGTTTGACACTGATGGGTTATTGCTAACTGCGGCTTCCCCTGAGGTTTGATCGAAGCATTAGTGATGCAAGCATCCTCGCACACCATAGGGAGTGCTGTTAACCTTTTCAGTGTGGTACAGGGGCCCCACTCACCCTCCCTCTTCTCCCCTGCTGTGATCTCTCAGCTGAAACGCATCCCCACTCCCACGAGTTGCACTTTTAGTGGCAGGGGCCACACACGATGCTGCACATGCAGTGACAAGTACGGTTTGTTAGATTTCTTCTCATTCATAGAATAATTCCAGAATACAAAAAAAAACAAATGTTATATTCAGTAAAAACGTAACTGTAAGAATTACCCATTGGTGCTTATTTGGGTTGTTGGAGAGACTGAAAACCAAAGTGAGAAGAATTTTGCTACTTGGCCAGAACATTACATGAATGGAATATTAATAATTTCCTCTTTATTTTTCAGCAATATTACCCCCTTTGTCACAACTTCCCCTCCATTCTATAAAATATTGGGACACTGCCTAATTAAAGCACTTTGCCCCCACTAGACTTGCTGTGAATGATGTGCAAAATTATTTCCTGTAATATTCAGAACATGTTATGTAGTGCAAGGAAAAAATATTGCGTTATCTTTAGTGTTACACTTTAATGTTTTAAATCAATAAAACAAGTCAAGTTGGTTGCTGCGTTTTCAAAAACTAATGGGACTCACTTCTTCCTCCTCGCCTGTTTTGCTCCATCATCACTAACTGAACCTGGATTAGATTAATAATTACTGTTTGATTCATAGAATTTCTGACAACATGAAGTAGGCTTAAATATTTCAAAAATCAGTACATATTTTATGTTTTAAAGACATTCTTGAACAGAAGAGAAACAAAGTAATAAACACCTTTCTATCTGTAAAAAAAAAAAAAAGGTTTCTAAGCTACTGGGACTCCAGCAAACCATTGTGATTCCCACTTTGCCAGATGTTCCTCAAACCTTTAATTGTATTACTAATTGGTAAACCCTCTTCCCCCCACATTCACACACACTCGGTCAGCCCCAAATTGCCATACCATCCCACTATACTTCAGGTTACGATTGTAGCACGGCTAAGCTAAAGGCTATCAACATTTTATTTGCTTATTCAGCTTGCCAAAGTGATTCCCGGAGGAACACAATTATTTGCAAAAAAGCAATCTGCATGTAGTCAGAGCCCCGTGGCCACAAATGCTTCTCTCTGCTTAAAACGTATCTGTTTTAATAATCTATGAAGTAATAATCCCAACAATATTTTAGTTTTTTTGTCAATTATATTTTCTTATTATCATTACAAAACACAATTGTGTGTAGCAATTGATTCCTCCCCTTGGTAAACAATAGAATTTGCAGTTAATCCTAGTTTGTAACGAAATTTTCACTGCCTTTTTTGCTTGTTAGGACCAGGTTTGTGTCATCTACCCAAGAAAGATAAAATTCCCATCCCACCCAATGCCAAAGCAGTAGATTGAAATTGAACTGATTCTGACTCTATGTATGTGGTTGGTGTTGTGTTTTCGAGTGTCTACCACTGTGCTCATATGAAAGGTGACAGGTTATTTCTACCTTTTACACAACACTCCACATTGGAAAACATGAACTTCCTATATTCTCACCCCTAACATTAGCACTTCTGTGATTGCATCCGCTTCAGCTGCACTCCTGATCTCCCCCAACCCCCCTGCAGGGGCGTCACTCTCAATCACATTTATCTCTTGGATCTCTCTCCCTTCCCGAATCTAGCCCCTTCCTTGAGTCTGTGCTTTACTTGTAATCTATTTTCTCTCCTTTTTACTCTCTTTCTGTTGCCAATACCCAGCTATCTCTTCTACTTCTCCCTTAATCTCTTCCCGCACCACCATGCTATTCTCTTTTTGTTTTCATTCTCTTTTAGCCCCCTCCCCCTCTCTCTATCTCTCTGTCTCGTTGCCTGTGTTTCTCACCAGTCAATAATGAAAATTGCTTGCTACCTTGAATGGATTATGGGTGTGCATAGGGGCCTTAGGTAGTTTGTTTGAAGGCGCCGAGGTGTCAAATGAAAAGGCCCGGGTCATTTTCTACCTGCCACAGGCCTTCTGCTCCCCATCACACACATCCTCTTACACACTCTGGGGTAAAAAGACACATATGAAGACACAAGATGGAAATAAACACTCGTTCACAAACACACAACTGATCAATAACAATGAGTCGAGCATTGCCACTCCTGACTCAGCGCACAGATGTACCTTTCCTCCTTTTCACTAGCCCCCCACCCCCCCATCTCCCGTAATGTATTATGAATACTGCCTAATTGCACGGCTCAGAATTCATCACACGGGTTGGCACATTTACTTGTTTGCCTTGTATCTCTTTGCCTTCCTCTTGTTTGCTAAATCCTTCTGTGATAAGCTTGTTTACACCCCGGTTCTGGCTTGTCGAGATCAAACAACGAGCAGATTGAACTAGAAGAGCAAGCGCCTGATGGTCAGTTCTCGGGTTTGTGCATGCTAAAAGGGAAGGATGAAGACATGTAAGTTGCTGTGTATCTAATCAAAAGCATGACTGAACATTTTTACTTACCTCCTCTTGTTTTTATTTCTTCCTCTCTCTCAGCTATTCCTTCAAGCCGTGACTCATGGCGCAACTAAGCGTACTCGGGAGTGGGAGTACATTCAGAGGCTTGATCAGTCTCTAACTGACAGCTGTTGCACGTCTGTTATTGAAAATCTAGCTCCATGGAGCTTTCCATGTTGCGTCTTTCTCCAGAAACGTCTAGAGTAGTAGCATCTGTTTGACAAATATGTTACAACGTGGATGCGGGGAGAGAGGAAGCCACTTCTGAGGTTACATCCGTTTTAAAGCTGCGTCCATCCACCGCTGAGGGCCCCGGATTTGGTCATGTTTCCCTTGTTTTGTTTCTGTATCGGGAAGTGTGCCAGTATGTGTGGCCTCCTCCGAGACTTGACTTCCTTTGTTGTTTGTGTGCTCACTGGGCCTTCTTTAATTGACCTACCACGCTTCCAAAAAGACCCGCTTTTTGGAGTCCCAAAATTAATAGTTGTACTGTGAACAGATTGTTCCACCTGAGCTGTTGATCTCTACTGCTCCTGTAAAGCCTCTTGGTTGTTTATCTAATTAATCTCTAATTAGGAGAATTATGAAGGCAATTGATTTTTACTTGATCTTATTCTTTGGTTTGAGAGTAGATGGAGGTGAATACACATATATGATACTTAAGATTTTGTTTTGTAAAAAAAAAAAGTAAATAAAACTATAATGTAATTGCAACGCTATGCTTTACTTTGTGTTCATCTATCAAATTCCAATAACATATTTAGAAATTTTTGGTACTAATTGGATGAAATGCAAAAAAAAAAGTACATAAATGTTTTTGTAAAGACCTTTACGTAGCATTGGTTCCCTCTTCCTCATTCATCACTAAATCTGCTTCTGTTTCTTCAAAGCTAAAGTGTAACGAAAAATCCTCTTAAAGAAAAGTAGTAGCACTTTCTGACGAGACAAGCTTTGGGGCTAAGATTTCACAGCTACTAATAAGCATTCAGCCTCTTCTCCTCCTCTGCCTTGTGGTGACTTGGCTGCTAATGTGTGACTGACAAGCCTTGGCTTTCGTTGATTGGGCCAGTTTTGCAGGTTGGCTAAGTACGTAGATGATGGACAGATTTGGGCTGCATGTGCACACACAAGTCGAGACATGCTCAGATCAAAGTTTTCGCCTCATGTCGGCCGCTCTTCACATTTTGATACCCTCTTGCCCAGTCTGCATACAGCTCCACGAACAGAGTGTTCTATTCACTTTCCCCCAGTAATGTCCTTGGGTTTGGATAAGGACAGCGGTGAACTCTGTTTTTTATTAATTTTTTTTTTTTTTGTCAGATTGCTGGACTCGCTAACTTAAATTAGACCAGCAGGGACTGTTGGTTGCCAGAGGGATTTTTATCTTCGGTCAAATTTTCTTACATTAATTCGAAAGGCAGTCCTCAATATCAGTTCCTCCTCATAACTGTTGCCCAACAATTGATCAGAACATATTAACTCAAAGCAGGCAGGAAATAGGTAGGTAAGTGAAGACTGATTTATATAGCACCCTTTAGAAAATAAACTTATAAAGTGCTTCGCAATAGTCAACAATAGGGTTCATCTAAAAATCAGAGCGATTGATGTGTGGCAAAGATCCAGTTCTCATTTTCCTAATGTTCTCAATCAGGAGGGGGGGGGGGGGGGTTGTTCTTTTTTTGACCTACTTTAAAGACAATTTAAAATCAGATCAGAGTTTATTGTGGAGGTGGACTATGAAAGCACAATGATGTCTTTTCTGTATTCATATAAACTCATCTTGGTTAGCTTTAAGCAGATAAAGGCCCGTTGATCTTTGCAAATCCATGTCAAAACTGCTGTGGTTGCTCTCATAAGAAAATAAACAACAAACAGCATATTGATCCCATCTTTTTTCAGGCCCTGAAGAACCCAACACTCAGAAGAGGTAGTGATCTCTTCCACTCTAGCTTGTACTTTAGACCATCTCTGTATTGTCTTTAAGTCAGCATCCTTTCATTAAGCCTCCTCAATCTTGTGAGGTATAGGCAGGGGGTCAATCAGAGCTCTTGCCTTGATTAATCCAGTTTGATACTGTATCTTGGATTAACCCAGAGAATGAAGAATAACCCTAAAACCCATACTGCACACATTAAATGAGACTGCACAGATGTCTTTCAATCAGTGGTAGCTGAACCAACACAAAAAAACAAACGCATGCACTTGCAAAAATATTTATAAACTACTCACGACATGATAACCCATTCCGCTGGACCAGTTTACAGAAACGTCCTGCTGAGCATTACAGCTGTACCTAAAATACATTACAGTATAGTGTCAGTGGAAATAAAACGTGAAACTGAAAGAACAACTTGTCTTTTGGAGTATGTCTCCACCAGTTTTTTATATCTAAAAACTGCTATGTTTTGTGTGCTATATTTTGCTATATATGTGTGCTATATTTTTTTTCCTATTCTTCTTTATAAAACACAAATCTGAGTCAGAATAATAGAACATGTCTTTGAACAACTACCTTATTCTACAACTTTAACTGAATCATTCTGCTATATGAATGTGTTTTGATATTGATATTGACATTAGGATGGACATTTAATGTTGTTATCCTTCCGGAACATAAACTTCTGCCCCAGTCTTAGGTCTTTTGCAGCGTTTAACAGGTTTTCTTCCATAAGTGTCCTATATTTATCAACACCCATCTTCTTATCAACTCAGACTAGCATCTCTGTTCATGCTTAAAAGAGAGTTGCTGCCTCCACCATGTTTCATCCTGGAAATAGAGTGACGCGCTTCGCGGTGCCACTCATAGTGGAGATCACAAAGTTCAACTTTACTCTCTTCTGACCAGCACGTCTGTTCATGTTTGCTCTGTCCTGCATAGTTTGCAGCAGACTGAATATTGGACATATCTTTTTTTTTATTATTTGAACAGGTTTAGTCTTTTGTCACTCATCCATAAAAGCCTGATTTATTAAATGAAAAACAGGATTCCACCTCATGACCTATGCATTTCCTCCAGACTCAACCCAGACCTCTTTCTTGGCTGCTTCTCTGATTAATGCTGTCCATGTGGCAGTTGTGCCATACTTTCCATTATAGGATTATATTACCTTTTGATATGCACTTTGTGGACTGAAGTTGGACACCATTTTGAAAAAAAAGATTCTGCCACCAACAAGTGATCACCCACAAATTACCTACAATTTGGTAATTTGATTTAAAAAACCATAGCAAGGACAAGGCAAAAAGGATGAGGAAGCATTAATCCAGGTTTGTGTTTGACTTTTAAACTGCCATCACCCAGAATATGACTGGCACATGTGAAATTCCTCAGTAGATTAAATAATAACTAGATTCTAGGTCAATAGTGACTGTATACACTGGAAGTAACTGTTGCAGAAAAATGGAGATACTGAAATATTCTGCAACTCAACACGCCGTCAGGTTAACAGGGTCATGGAAAGGAATGTGGGAATGAAATGGAACTCATTAGTGGAGAGCGGGAGCCTTGACAGGGACCTTTATTCTTGAGCTTGCGCTTTCACCTGTCAGTGCAAAGTAACGGGAAAGTTCCTCCAAGGTCTTCCAAGAGAAAAAAAAACTGTAACAGGGAATGTGCCGCCCACCCTATCTGTGGATTTATGAGCAGACAAGTCATTTGTCTTTTTCTACCTTGTTAGTATTACGCCTCGACTCTAAAGCATTGAGATAAGCAGAGCGGAAGACGTGAGAATTAGTGAGTGGATTGAGTGTGATGGATGACTTGGTGGGTAATATTCATGACAGATGGATGAGAAATGAAAAGTTGTTGTTGCTGAAAAAAACAAACGCATGATTGGTGATGATCACATCTGCATGGGCTGATACCTGGCTGCAACAGTAGGGAGACAAAAAAAAAAGAAAGTGACAGCTTTTTGACAACAGCTTGACAAGTTTTACTAAAGAGATTCCCTGCATTGTAACAGAGAACCAAGAATATTCGATTTGTACATGTTTATCTTACAGTGTATGACAAGCATCATCAGCTGTTATACCATGAGTGTGACACCGCCAAAGTGCCAAGAAGAGTCAGCAAGAGAATCATTTGAAAAGACGCAGTCCCCACACAGCTTGATGTCATTGAAAGTACCCTTTTACAGTTCATTTTCAGTGGTGAAAATAACTGCAGATGTTTTACACGTGCAAAGCTGATCAACATTTTTTTCTAATCGCAATTAAGTCACTGGATTGTGATTAGAACTGTCGGAATTGTTCTTAATACCACTGAAAGGCAAGCAGGAGTACTGTGCCTTTAGAGGTACTACTTGTGACAGTTGTACTACAGTTAGAGAACCATGGAGGTAGGATAATATTTTCAAAATCCAAACTTTACATTTACACTAAAATGTATTTATTTAGTGGAAAAATAATACAATCTGATGAAAAAATAAATTGTAACTTAATTATCAGTTTTTGATTAGCTATTTAAAAAAAAGGTTTTAACATATACTTTAAAGTTTGAATCGGTGTTTACCATAACTTTTAATTAGTAGTTCATGAGCTTCTGTTTTCATCTGGGTATATCTTTAATTTCCCATGGAAGATCATTACTTGTTGCTCTTCACAATGGGGAAGATGAGAGAGCATGCAATTCAGTAAAGCAGTTGCCTGTATCCTTATGTGATGAAAATTGCCATTGCCGCAAGAAATATCCACAGGTAAAGCTATGAATATATATCTGAAAAGAAGAACAACACTGTAAAAAAACTATCAAAATCCTAAATGTTGGAGTTGCTGAGATTATGCAGTGAAAATATATATGTGTTTGATTTTACTTTTTACACATCTTTATTGGGGATTCACTGGAACACTTAGGTTATGTAATTTACCCCTGACCTTTTGATTTTTATGGAATAATAGGGCTGGATCACAGTGAAGTGTGAGAAGTAAGCGATGGGGATAACAGACTACGCAGCCATCTAAATAACTGCCATTCTAAAGGATAAAATTCATAATAATACAGTCTACTGAGAAAATAATTAAAATTACCAAATGTTCTTGTTAGCATGGCAGCTGTCTATAGAAAAGAACTAATTAGTGTTTTAAGTTTGAGCTGAATACCAACATCACCCTTTCCCTCCATACCCTCATGACCTCTACCTTTTAATTTACACTGGGGGTTAAATTAGCCAGCCTGATGAGGGCCATCATTATTTCAGCATGGTGCTGTGCTTGCTAGGCAGCTAACTGTTGGCTTCTGCTTTATATGGCAGTGAACGAGGGCTGGAAAAACCTGTTCTGTAGAAACTGGGTACACAGAAAGAGCGGATGGGTTTGGAAGCAGCCCAGTTGAGGCAAATCCTGGGCATTGTTCTTAGATCAAAACGAGAGAGTGAAAATGGCGATGCAACACGAGCTCAAATTAAATGGATGTTTTGTCTCTTTGTGTGACAGCCTCAGCTCTGGCCTTGAGTTCTGATGTCAGGTTTTTCAAACGGCTGTGGCTGAATGAATGGAGGGTGGTAAAAAGAGAGGGAGGAGAAAAAAAGACAGTGGAGGAGAATGCATATCTCATCTATTGTCTAAAAAAAATCAACAAGTATGCAAAGCAAAAGCAATCTCAAATGGACATTTCGCTAACCTGACCTCATGCTGATCCATTGAAGAACGGAGCATGTGAAATGCAGCAACCGTTCTTAGAGATGGTTATTGATTCATAGTGACATGGCCATGACATATAATACTGAAATTTGCTGAGTAACCCCCCCCCACTACCACCACCACCACACACATGCTGTACACACACACGCGCACACACACACACCCATTAACCTGGACACAATCTCACCACTGCCAACTACATCAGGCTCTTTGTGGTCTTCATGAGCAAAAAGCTTGAGCAGACAGTGTGTACGTCTGTATGTGTTCAGCCTTGCATGTACACACGGCAGCTATCATCCCTGTCGTTAGCTCAGGTTACCTCAATAGCAGCCATTCATTCTCCGTTCCACCTCAAAGCTCAGCGTCCACTCACTTCTCCCTCCTGCTTGATTAGAAGTAGAGGAAGGATGAGGAGAGGGGGGGGGGGCGGGGGTAATGCATACAGTTAGGTTCTTTCACCTGCGGCATGAAAGGTGGAGGGAGAGATGGGGGCTGAGTAATTTCAACTGAACTCAAGATCTCTTCCATCTGCTCGCCTCTACCGCCACCCCCATGCACCGCCACGACTCTCCCAGCTACCACACTCCTTCATCTGCAGCCTTCGCCGGCTATCTCACTGACGATTCTTCTATTCCTTGGATACCAGCTGCCGGTAAGGTGATAGGTGAAACACACACATGCACAGACACACTTAGACTAGCGGGGACTTAATGTATTGGGGGGTGGGAGATCGTTACATCGGTACCGAGCTTGCCGGAGAGCAGGCACAGGTGTTCAGTAATCATGTCTTTTTGACCTCTCTGTATCCTTAGGATGGTAAAAAAATACACGTATTTTCTGCTTTCTCCCTGTTTACCCGATGCCTGAACAAAGAGCTTCATTGTTGGCAGTCTCCTGTAACTTGACCGCATTTTTTCCTCTGTTTTCCTTTACAGAGACGAACAGCTGGCAGCTTGGCGAGGGCAAAGCTAAACTAAGTTTTATTCCATGCCTCTCCTTGAAAGTTTTTTTTCCCCATATTGTTAAAGCAAGTCTTAATTGACAAAAGGAAGTTTGTTAAAAACAAAATAAGTGTGTCTCAATATACGTAAATCAGTTAATTTGTCAGTATGTGACTTTATGAATTGAAGTAAGGGTAGTTAGGTGCATGACTTCCAGGTATGGTGTGTCTTAACCAGTGATGCCGGTAATGCGTTAGTCCTAATATGACAGCTTTTTGAGTAACAAATGATCAACGCGTTACTATTTCCATACAGGTAGTCAGATTAAAATCACTTATTCAAGCCACAGTGCGTTACTACTTTTATAATTTTCTTGAGCAAAAAGATAGATTTGGTACATAGCAGCAAAAGCATTAAGAAAACAAGCAACAATAGCGGTGAATATGGTCCTACCTTCAAAAACACTGCTTCCCAAACAGCTGACAATCTTCTTTGCGGTCGCCATATTTGTTTTGGCCTGAGTCTGAGTTCCATACTCTGTCGGCCTGCACTGCCCCCTAGTGGGACTCTCCAGTAGTACGTGCAGTGAGTAAGCTTATTCCTTCATATTTGCTAGTGTCAATGTGAGGTTAAAAACCAATTATAATTCCGGCCTTACTGTTAAAATGCACTTCCAATTATGTTAGTATTGACAAAACTGGTTATTGTGTTTATGTTGAGGCAATTTTATTGAGAGCTGCTAAAAGTAACTAATAAAGTAACTTGTAATCTAACATAGTTACTTTTAAAATACAGTAATGAATAGAGTAACTAAGTTACTTTTGGAAGGAGTAATCGGTAGTTAGTAATCATATTACTTTTTCGAAGTAACTTTGGCAACACTGGTCTTAACATGCTGTATCTAAGATTGACAGTCTTATTTTAAAGTCAGTAAGACATTAGCTCTAGATCGGTGCTGTTGTTTAACAGAATCAATGAATAAAGACATATTGTCCAGCTAGCCAATATCCCTTTTCTACATTATCATTGAAGAAAAAGTAAGATCAGACAAAACAGATTATTAGTAAGAACTGGGCCTGTATGGTGGCAGCGTTAGTTGTAATGTTAATTTAAAGCAAAAAAGGTGCTGGATTGAAACTGTTCTTGGCCTTTCTGCCTGGCGTATGCATAGTGTTCTCCAGGTACTAAGACTTTCTCCTAAAGTCTTTTATATGCTGTCCTCAGGAATGAGTGTGCATGCATTGTTGTCTGTCCAGTGTGTCTCTGTGTCGCCTTGTAATGGGTCGGCAACCTGTTTAGGATGTATCCTACTTCTAGCCCAATGACCGATGAAGATAACTAACAGTACCCCTGCGACCCTTCAAGGAGAACCTGGTACAGATAATGGATGGGTTAATGGATAGTAAACACTGGGGCCTGCCATTAACTAACAAGTTTTCATCTGCTATGCAACATCCACTTACAGTTAGCCAATGATGCTGATGTTAGTATCTGCTTCAAAGCTTAAAGGTAACTGTAAGCTCTAATAATGCATACATCATTTTCTGTGTTAAAGTTTCCTATCTGCAGCTAAACGTGACCCCAAATTAAATATCTGTTCAGGAGCTTTTTCCTTGGTTTTGTATGTCCAGTCAGAACTTTCTTCAGATCTGCTGCAACTTAGACTGCTGCATAAGACCTTATTTGCCTACAGCAATCAGCCTGTTTAATATTTATAAACACTTAAAATTGTCCAGTTGCTACATTTAATTTGACCGTGGGACTGATGACATTGGTTTGAATTGTAATTGTGTAATCTTAAAAAATAACTCTTATTCAAATTTTTTATAATATAAATCATGAACTTGATTTTGGAACACTGAACCGAGAACCATAAGAACCAAATAAAACAATAAAAAAACATATGTGAAATAAATAATAAAGACACTGTATAACAAGCTTTGTGTTGAATAACACAGCACTTTATCAAACACGAGAATTTAGATGATATTCTTATTATTTTGGAGATGCAGGAGTAGCGGATCGTCCAGGGCGCTGTTCCTGGTACAGCCACCTCTGTGTATTACCACTACTTAATAATATTGACTATATTCTTGCTAATCTTTTGCCATAATGAACACATTTTGGATTCACATTCCACAAATCCCACCCTCCACACACACACACACACACACACACACACAAATAAAAATAAAAACTGTCCTGTCAACAACCGGGTAATGAGCTCTGATATAGATGCAGACAAAATCACTTATTTTACTTCTCCAGTCACTGGGAATAGTGTCATGCAAGGCAAAAATGCGAAAAGAGCAGCCAGACTGTTAACTAAGTGCACTTAAAGAAGCGCCTCGGAGGAGGGACTATTTTACATGTGGATTAGTGTGCATATCGCAGTCATCAGACGGGTGATATGAGGCCTTGAAAGACTGATATTCTGTCTTTTATGCCTACTGAGACACGGGGAGCATTATCCTTGTCTCCTATCTTCTATCACACACTCCTGAAACACATACATTAATCTGGTTTCTTACAAAACTGCTTAGATGAAGAAGATCGGAATGTAAGATACATGCGCTTGCCTGTGTCACTTTTTGTGAAGTAGATCCTATGCCCTTCAAAGCACATGCAAATACTGGAGAAGGCACATGGCGATATGTAAAGCGTGCTACACCTAAGGAAGCCCATCCTTTAGAGAACGCGTGAAGCTCCTCCAGTTTCCAAGTCAAAAATTCGACAAAATAACACTTCCAACTGGAAAAAAAAACCCCATCAGTTTCCACTTTCCCTATTAAAATTTTTTGTTGTTTTCCACTTTAACCCCCCACACCCCCCCACACCCCCCACACCCCCGGTGGGAAGAATAACACCCGAGGATTGTCTGGGCACGAGCCGAACACACATAAATTTCAATATTAATTTGGCTGGCACCTCTGCAGCCTCCCCGAGCCTCCTAATCTCCCACCGCATATCTTCATTATCTGAAAGTGTGCTTTCATCTTAATTCCATTTTCATCCATCAAACGTCGGGGAGGTTTGACCTTGCGTGATCCCGACAGAGATAGTGAGTTAGCAAGAGAGTGGGCGAGAGCGGTGCAGACCAAGATAGGGAGGCAAAGTGGAGGAGGGAGGGGAGAGAAGAGAGTAGATAAGGGGGCAGGGTTGAGAAGATGAATGAGGATGGTAGAAAAGGGGGGACATGACAGGAAGGATATGTGTGCGAGTCTGAAGCCATTTCAGTTTTTTGATAATCCTTATGTTGCAGCAGCAGAGTTTACTGTAGCGACTCCACATATCTGCTTCAATTCCTTTTCCTATCCGGCCGCTTGTTATTCATTCTTCCCCTTCGCTCACCTTTCGGCTCTTTCAGTCCTCCTTCATCCTCTCTCTTTCCCATGTCAGTTTATTTATCCCAACATTGGGGTTTAGTTACTCATTTGTAGTAATTGTTGTAATCATAATTGTTCTACGCTGCTGTTGTCATGAACAGGTGGTGGATGAGACCTGTAAGGGAACGAAAGCATGTACGGATGTTTGTGCATGCGTGAGTGTGTGTGTGCGTGCGTGCGCGTGTATCCGCTCGGTGCTTTATTTGATCCAGACAAAGACGCGCCACCTGGCGGGCCTGTCCTCAAGAAATGAGGCGAGTGTTTCCGAGAGTACGCCCGAGGACGCACAGAAACAGACGTGGGAGCTTGAGATGTACGCCTCTTATCCCACATGAAAGATACATGCCTGCATGATCATTCTCAAACAGAACGCCTCATTAGTGGATAAGCTGGATATGCTCTCTAACCTCTGCCAATCTTTCTCTTTGTGCTCTCTTTTTGCCTGTTTGGATGGCAGCCCTGATCCCCTAAATGCAGGTTATCTGTCATCAGTGACTCAGGATGGTAAATAAAGAATCATTTATCAGCCCTATTAAAGCCTCTACAATGTTTCAGCTTCCCTTCCTTATCTTCGGATTTTTATTTCCTTATCCCTTTCTCTACACTCTGTCTCATGCCTTTTGATCATATCATCACAGATTTTTCCCCTTACTTCTGTGGTAACATTCATTTCATAAGATATAGCACTCAGATTCCTTTTAAAATCTCCCATTTGTGCCTGGATGGGACAGGTAGCAAAAGAAATGTTTCTTGCCTCTTTAACAACGAACGCTCTGCTATGGAATTTGGCTGCTTCGTTGATGCTATGTCATATTATGTGCTGACACCCTGACCCATGTCACAACAAGCTAGCGTTAGCAGCGGCCCCCAACGCCGGATGGAAAACTGACAGTAGTAGAACGTTGGTTTTACGAAACACTGTCATGCGGTTCTAGATCTAAATATGCAACTTGTTAGGTACCTTGTCTGCCAAAACTGAAAGCCAAATGAAGCCAAGTCTAATTGTCACTGATAGTATAAAGACATAGTTAGAAACTTTAACTCTTTAATATTGATTTAGTAAATTGTTAGCATTTTGGTACCTTTTGTAATCATCAAATAGCTCCAGCCCTCAAATTTGAAATTAAGTGATAGTGGATAGGGTTTAATACATACCTTGCCCATCATTTGCCGCTGAAACAGCTTTCACTCAGCTGGGAAGGTTTTCCACAAGGTTTTGAAGTATGTTTATATTACCTTTTGACCAGTTTTCTTGTGAGGTTGAAGACTGATGTTGGATGAAAAAGTCAAACATGTTTTGACTCTGTATTTATTTGTATGCTGACTGTCTACCATGTGGGGAGTTAAGAAAATCCACAATAAACTTAAATCTGTAAATACACTTACCTTTTTTTAAGTCATCCGCTGTATAAATATTACACTTTTTAAAGAAGTAAAGTGTTGTTTTTTAAACGCGATAAAATACAAGTTGAAAGTTACTGAAATTCATCTCTACAATGAATGTGTAAGAATGTCTCACCAAAAAGGTGTGTCAGGATTAATGGTTCTAACTCACAGGTCAGTGAGATGCAAGTACACACTCAGGCCATGAAATGAAGAAGAGGAAAAACAGGGGGGGGGGGGGAATGTGATCACAGGTTTTGGAGACAGGCTGTATGTAAGCAACACCAGGGTTGAAGTTCAGTTGACACTCATTCTCCAGTGCATGCCAGCGCTTGTGTCAGCAGGAGCGGCTCTAACGTGGAGACACAGGAGAAGCTCCTATCCATTCCCAATCAAAAAGAAATCCAACATTACTGTGTGTGTGTGTTTGTGTGTGTGTTCACCACGGCATAAATGGACATGTGCTACATACACACAAAGCTTTCATTTTGCCTGTTTTATATCCTTGTTAGCCCACTATCAGTTCTGAGACACTCAGCTTACAATGATTGTGTTCTTAAATAAGAACAAAATGGGTTACTTATCAGTTTGAAGATGAACCACAGCCACTCTTGGCTAATGCCCCCTCCGCATCATCATGGTCTCCACTTCATAAATATAAGAGAAAAAACTAAACAAAAGCTCTGCTTCTGCATTCAGCCTGGGTTAAGCTTGTGTTGATGTTCAAACGCATCCCAGCAGAATAATATCTCTGTTACACCAGTGGCCTAATCTGCCACTTGAAGAGCAATTAAAAGTTTAGCCCTGACTTTAAAAAAGTAACCATGTGTGATCTTTTTCTCTTTCTCTTTTTTTCTTTTGCTGCGGGCTAGTTTTTTTGTCTGCGTTCATGGGTTGAATGCTAATAGAAAATGCTGGCGGTAAATTGCTTCCAAAGACATTCCTGAAAACGTGGAGGAGCAAAAGACAACAGCAGAGAAGTAGATAAAATATGAAAATGTTGCTTGGAATGGAAGAATTTAAATGTCCTGCAGTTTTTAGCTAGTTTTCCTTAATGCCTATCCTGCCCTTTTTCTTCTTGTGCTTCCTTGCCAATTTCAGTTCTTTTTTTCCAGTCCAAAGTGGTTCCAATCCGACAGCATCCCTTAGGAAAGATTTTTGTGTCTATGGACTATTTTTTTATGGCAAAATCACAGCATCACTAATAGACGTCCTGAAACATATGCATGTGTCCAACTTTTTCTCTTGTCAAACATGCAACTAAAGGATCGATAAGACTGAAGAAAAGCATTGGAGAAGCACTGAAGGACATTCAATTGATCTGTGTTCTATCAGTCCATAAAAAACCCACATGGTAAAACGGAAGGGTAAGATCGACAAGGGAGGGCTAATAGCATCATCAACTCTGACAGATGGTGTGTTGCCCATCATGATTGTCATAAAAGTATTTTTAAAGGTGTTTAAAAATTATATTATCTGGCTTTCTGCCAGTGTTTATTGCATGACCTCCTGCCTTGCTGACATCGTTTCAAGAGAAAGCGTAGGGCATTCAGGTTTTTCATTGCTTCAGTATCCACTTCTGTTATTGTTAAACTAAGCAGACACGGACAAGACGAAAGCCCATCATTTAATCTTTTTCCCCCTTTCATAATTTTTTTTTCTCCTGTAGTCTCTGGGTATGTTGCTCCTGTTTCTTCTCCTTATGGTGATTTCCAGTTGCTGTTTTCCAGTTTAGGAAGGAATAACCTATGAGAATTGAGCACGGAGGAATTGCAAGTTGAAGAAAAATGGGGAATACAAAGAGGTGCACTGGAGCTTGTCAGGGCCAAAGCTATCAGTCAGGCTAGAAGACGATACCTGAGACTAATAAAGCTAAAGTAAACTCCTCTACTAACATTCCCTCAACTTACCAAATCATACATTTCTTTAAATAAATCTCAGTCACTCAGTGACTTTAAAAGACCATCTATAGTGCCTTGCAAAAGTGTTTATACCTCTTGAACCTTTCTTCATTTTAAATTTTAATTTCAGTTTAACCATAAATAATGTATATTATATAATGTAATAATGTATATTAATATGATTTTATGTTATTTGCCAAGACAACACGCCATTTTCATATGAAAAGGGGTGACAGTATCATCCTGTGGGATTATTATGTTTAATGTGGACAGGGAAGCTGGTCAGAGATAATTTGAAGATGCAGATAAATACAAGGAAATTGTAAAACAAAACTTTCTAAGAATATAAAAAAAGACTTGATTTTGGAACAGGGGTTAACCTTTAAGCAGGACAACCATCTTACACTATAAAAAGGTTTAGAACTGAGTAAGTGTTTTGATGAAGAATGACCTGTTCAAAGTCTGATCCTAAATCTATATTTGTAGACAATCTGTGGCAAGTCATGGAAGTCTAAGTGAGATTGAGGATTTTTTGCTTTCACATTACAGTTATTACATATAAGTGTGTTTTGCAACTAAATTCCCAGTAAAGTAAATTTAATTTTGTCCTGGTAAATTTACTGAATATGAAAAAATTCGAGTGTTATACCTTTGCAAAGGCCCAGGAAATCTAGTGTTTACATTTTTTTTTTGGACAAGTATGGGTCCAACAAGCATCAGCATTCTGTTCTGTTCTGTAACCCTGATTTACTACAACTGGGCAGAACCCAAATCGAACTTGAATCCACCTTTATCAGATTCCAATTGATTAGCTGTCAGTTCAGCCTGAGGGCATTTGTCTCATTTATCACTTCAGTAACTGTGTATCTCAATATATTTTGCAACTCCCAGCTCTGGAATTGCACCAAGTTTATCTTGCATTTAAACATGCAAAAGCAATTAGATTGAGCCAATTTAAGATCCCTGCATGTATGTTGTTTTTGTATGCCGTGGCTATTTGGCTCTCTCGGTGTGTCTCAGGTGGTGTATCAGGTCACCGCCTGGTTGCCCATTAAAAATGAAACACGGGTTCTTAATTACCGACTGGCACTTTTGGCAATCGTGCCGGCACTTGTGTCGCTGCCCTCCGTCCCACTCTCCATCTCTCTTTGGCTACCCTTGTTTTCAATTCGCCTCTTTATCTCCTGGTCTATCTTGCTTGCTCAAGCTCCCCTCCTCCGCATCCCTCCATTTCTCTGGGTTGACTGCAATAACACACTGGACCTGCAGTTTATGTTTGCTCCTCTCGCCCCAAGTCCAACCCAGCCACAATTACTTCCTGTGGTTCACGGTAGTGGGTCACTGCCATCTGCCAAAGGTATTTACAGCTGAAATTACACACACAGTGTTTTTCAAACCATATCCTTTATCCTTCATTTCATTCGGAGGGTTTGTTGAAGGTCGGCTTAATTACAAACTCATGCATCAAGTGAGAATGAATGAGAAGCCACTTAATGCACAATCACATGTATTTTAATCCACAAACTGTTATATGTTTTAGTAGAATTTTGTGAAATATACATAAAAGAAGGATCTTATACCGGATTGTTCACCATATTTAGAAATTAAAATCTTAAAATGTATTGTTACCACCTTTCACTGCAATTATAGCTGCAATTCTTTTAGTGTATGTGTCCATCTGCGTTTCCCCTCTTGATGCTGCAGTTTGTTTTTAGTTTTTTAGTTTTTCAGTTTTTCTTTGCAAGATAACTCTTCCTCAGTTTGATTGAGTGGAGAGCATCTATGAACATGAGTCTTCAATTTTTCCCACAGACTCTTAGTTGGACATTTTATGGAATCTTTTAAAAAACTTAATCCAATAATGTATCTGTTATTTATCATCTATCAAATAAAGTTCCAATAAAACATTGGAAGTTTCTCATAATGTGAGAAAAAAGCAAAAAAAAAAAAGCTCAAGCGGAGTGAATACATTTGCAAAGCACTCTACAGCAGTAATGAGAAATGACTGACATGGTACAAGATAAGTGTATCTGATTTTTTTGTTTTGTTTTGTTTTAAGAATACTTGACCTTAAACATGCTGTATAGACTAAATAATCACTATAACTAGCATTGTGAAGAGACAAAACACTCCATGCGTGAGCGGGGTGTTAGCCTTTCAAGGTTAACCAGCCGATAAAAGAAGAAGCAGTGGTTAAAAACAGATAGCTCCTGAAAAAGGACAAACATTTTGCTAGGAGAGGAGGGAAATGAAAATGAAAGTCAAGAGGTCACTCACTGTTGACACGACTGGCGCGCTGCTGTTTTTATTGGCTTCTGTTACCCATGATACAGGCAGCACATGTGTTTTGCCTCTAGCATCCGGGAAATAGGCTCGTCAGAGTTTGGGCCACAGCTCCCTATAAACATGTGGCTAGTTCACATTGTTCAGTTTTGATAGATTTGCTCAATCTTTCCTTGCTGTCACAATGTTATGGATGTTAGAGTTAGGGAACTATTGTAACCCTTACAAAGTGCTTTAGCATCTGGTAAACAGGAATACGGTTTGGTAATTACTAGTAATGAAAGCCATCCATTAAAATGTTGGATTGTCAGTGAAAATTCCCAAATCTATGGCTAATTATTCTCAAGCAAACATATAATTAGATGGTGTCATGATATTTCAGTTGGTTTAGATTTTCTTTCGGTGTGTGTGTGTGTGTGCGTGTGTGTGTGTGTGTGTGTGTGTCACTGCTTAAATGGCTGGTGTATGAACAGTGCAAGAAGTCTTGTTGGGAAGTTGAAGAGGAAACTTAAAAAATCAAACTCACGAAGTGTGAGAAAGACCATTATATGGTGACATGTCAGCACCTCTGTGTTAAATGATATAATAATTGCTCATCAATTGGGAAACTTTTTCTCTAACACCTTCAGTTTGTTAATATCTAAACTCTCAGGGCACCAAAGCTGCTGCTGCTAGGTCTCATTCAGCAAGGCAGATTCATTTTTTTTTGCGTTTTGAGCACGAAACTGTCTAAATTGTCTTCACAGAGCACATTATATTCAAGAGATGGAGGGAAAGAATAAAATTGGTCATGACAACCTGACAGTTATGTGTGAATTCATAGGGTTTGTGAAGCAACATAATTTAGCTTTTTCCTTTATTTCTGATGTACATCCTCAGATATTCACAAAAAATCTAAAATAGAAATAAAGTATATTTTTTTATTAGTTTATTTAAAAGAGCAGGAATAGAAAGATCAAAGGTTGCTTTGCAGATGATCGGGGCTGCAGATTGTAATCTAAAGCCTTTGGCAATCTCTGCATGAACCCTATTTCTGGTCTGCAAACCAATTAGCTTTTTTCTTTCCTTTTTCTTTTCTCTCTTGCTCTCCCTCCAGAGAAAACAAATGAGGAAATTCAGGTGAATAAAATATATTTGTTTATTTCTTTTTACCCCCTCCTTGTCAGGTTCTTTTCCATCTCTTCCAGTCTCGATTTTCCCTCATTGTGCTCTACCTCAAATGTTTTTCTTTCTTTGTAATTTGTTTTTCTTTCTTTGTAACTTACTGGCAATGCATTGGGGGACATTTTAAAAATTTGTTTCATTAGATTTTTTTTTCCTACAAAGCAAAGGGGCTCTGCTGAATCTGATCTATAGAACATATTTTATGCCTTACAAAAGCTGGACAATTTGTTACCACTTACCTCATACTTAAATTTTTTTTAGAAATACATTAAATCCAAACATAAAAACAAACAAAAAAATTAAAGAAAATAAAACAACTTCCATTTAGTGTTATTAAAACTATAGAGATCAGTTTTCCTCCTGGCCTCAGTTTCTATTATACAACAAATGTTGGACTAACCAAGTGTAATCTGCATGAATATTTATACCAATTCATTTGTAGAGCGTTGATTCAAATTACATGGAAACATGATTTATTGCCAAGGTTGCTGGGTTAGCTAGCCAGGAAGTCAGAGAAACAGAGAATGAATGCTCTTATTGTGAAGAGCATGCACTGCTACTTTGGCTTATTGTTTAGTATTAATTTAAGTCCCAAACATTACTTTAACTGAATCATTTTAGCGGTAACTCACTACGAAATGAACTGAAACCATACAGTGAACCAATATGCATAAAGCAACATAAATAAAAAAATTCCGACTGACAACTTTTGAACTTAATCATATCAACTCAAAGCCAATACGTCAATGATAAGATAATACTCACATGTCATTTAAGCACAAACACACGTTCCGTTACACAATTCCTCACCATCCGGATGCAGTCTGGCTGGTTAGGAAGGACAACAGATTTGGTGAGGACTGAATTGTAAGATAAAAAGGGTGGTATTCTGTGCATGAATTAATCGACCATGCATTAATGCATTAATTTTGATAGATAGATAGATAGATAGATAGATAGATAGATAGATAGATAGATAGATAGATAGATAGATAGATAGATAGATAGATAGATAGTGGTAAAAGAAAAGAAAAAATATTTTTAGAAAACTTTCATGAGCCATATCCTCCAATCGGTTGATGTCTACATCTACATCTGTTTGTTTGTTGTTGCTTTTTTTGGGGGGGGTTAGGTCAGTTGCAACCAAATATCCACTTGTTTTTTATGTTGACATGCAAGCTACAGTTATCACTGGAGGCAAGCTAGGGTCCTCAGGAAGTTAGAAAAGCAGTAAAAACCTTGCATGAGCCTAAACTTTGTTGAGGTTTCAAACAGACCAGTATTTATATTAATTTAGTCAAGAAAAATGCATGGGCATGTCAGGTTTGGTCAATTATGATCAACATCGTAGCAATTTTTTGCTAGAATTTAGAGATCTATAGATGTATTTATTCACATATCTTTTTCACCTTTTTACCCATGTTTTAAAGTCAGTTGGACAGAAGGAAATAGCATCCATTTCTATGTCTTTTTTAACAGAGTGCTCCCGAGGTGACCGAGTGATGTACGCTACCATTGTTTCAGTGGTCATTCTGCCAATTATATCTTGGGATGTTTAGATCAAAATTTTTGCTCCATACACCTTTCAAAAGAGTCACTTCAAACATACTTGTACTTGTAGAATCTGGTGAATGGCAAAGAAAAGCTATCTACCATTTACCAATCTAAATTGCGGTTACTTGAGGCCAGCTGTTTCATCTTGTTCAGGTGAGAGAATTAAGGGAACAAATGTGCGATGATGCTGGGGAGAGTATTTTTGAGTAATGAGCCTCTGCCCCAATGTATCACTCTCCTGATTGAACAAGGAAACAGGGATGACAGTGGGAGGAGAAGGATTGTGAGCAGAAGGAATTTCAGTCCAGCAAGGTACATGAATATTTGCAGCGGCAGAGGCGAGCTCTGACAGTGTTTGTATCTAATTAATGAATGGCAGTAACAATTTGTTATGCCATTTACTGTTATAATGACCAAGCCGGTTCTTTCATTCCTCACTTCATGCTTATTCTCCCTCTATCATTCCTCTCTGCCGTTACCTTTGTGCTGCCTCTGACAGGGAATGAGAGACATAAAGAGGAAAACTAAACCCGCTATGACAGTGAGAAACACGTCCTGGTCCTGATGATATGTTGTTAGTGCCTAAAAACGGAATTCGTCCAGTAATGTGCTGACTTCATGTAATGACAGCTTGAACCTAACTGTCACCTAGCCAAACCTTTTTGTGTGGTAACGTGGCAACAAGTGGCTGTGTCTCTTGTCTGGATCTGGTGTTTGCTCTTTAGCTTTCCATCTGGTTTCAAATCTGGACTTTCTTCTTTCTTTCAGTAGGCAAATTGGTTTAATAAATCCCAGAGATCATTAGCTTGGACAAAATGTATCGTTAAACTCTTGGTTATTAGTCAACTGTCTTAATCTATTGCTGTGGAAATTAAGACATTTGTCACAATTTTTGGGTCAAAGTATCTGATTTTACCAATAACGGCTTCCCTGAAATCTGGCCTTACTTTTGCGCATCTTTTGATCCCTTTTTTCCCACCTTCCTGGCATCCTTTCCTGAATGCCCATGTCTGATTTTCAGCGGATCCAACTCCCAAAAGTCATATCTTGCAAAAAAAGAAAGCTAAAATAGTCCCTTTAATAGTGACCCCCGGACGTTTGGTTTCTCTTGTAGCCGTTTCGTCGAGTGACCTTCTCGGTGGTGAGCCAGCCCCAGGACCCTCACCAGCAAGGATCGCTGCAGAGCTGCTACGACAGCGGCCTGGATGAATCCGAGACACCCAGCAGCAAGAGTTCTTCGGGCCCCCGGCTGGGCGCCCTCCCCCTGCCCGAGGACAGCTACGAGAGGACAACGCCGGATGGCAGTGTCGGTGAGGCAGAGCACATGGAAAATGGTAGGGGCAAACACTGAAAGGAGATTAAGAACCCTCTAAGACATAGGAAGCACACATGCACATACTGGGCTCAGGTTTCGTGTAGGGCGTACAATGGTAGTCAGTCTCAGAAACAGACAGGAATTTCCCCAGTTCACGTTTATCATTGTCTCACTTCAAGTGTGTTTTTGGGCCATTGTGATCTAGCAGCTGAGGATGTAAAGGATTTTTTTTTCGTTTTGAGAAGCATCAGACTTGTCTGATCAAAGGAGAAACATAGGCGCCCTCTATTAAACTAACCCCTTTGTCGTAATTTTGATCCTTTTATCCAATTGCAATTTATCCAGGTCTGCATCATGAAGAATTTACAATTCCCATTCAAGTCTTATTCTTATGTTGATCAGCCTTTCTATAAGATATCTCCATCTCGTTCTGCATTCTTTAAGGGAAACAGAAAAGGGGCACAGCAGGGAGGCAGAATGCATCCGGAATTGTTTAGGAGCTATACAGACAACTGTCGCACTGATTTGCAATGTACGTTTGGCTCGCAGCTCTTCTAAAACCATTCAGTTCGCTCCAGTTGAGAGAAAGATATCCATAGATGTGAATGTGTGTTCATATGCGTGTGTATGTGTGAGTGGCTGTGCAGTAAGCGATGAGGGTAATGGTCCCATTCATAGTGGAGGAGTCTGAGGCGACTCTTAACAAGGAGTAGCTGTCTTGAGTGTGCTAAGCCTAAGTGCGGAGGCTTTTCCACCAGAGCTTAGCGAGTTATATTCAAATGGCTTAAAGATGCACATCCTTCCATGCAAAAGATTGAGATGTCACACTTGTAATGGTGGATCTGTGTGGTTATCAAAAGTCAGGCATATCCGCTAAACCAAAAAAAGATTGCTTTACTGTTATGGAATATCTGAGTAACTTATTGGCTACGGATTGGTTGAAACTCATCCTAAAACGTAAAATTTAGGTTTGATGTGACCTTGTGGATGCCATTTATTTGTTTGCTTATATTTGTTTGCTATTTTTCACATTATACGCAAAATTTGAAGTCTAAAGTAGAATTTGAAATATAAAAGGCTCATTTTTTTTATTTTTTGTATGAGTTAACTAAGAAAGCCTCCAGACTGTCAGATTGTAACCATGATCACCCTGTCAGTCAAATCAACTCTCAGAATTAAAATAGCATGGAGTGGAGTACAAACAGGTCCAAAAATAGTATACTGTATACAAAGTAGACTCGTAAATTATAAATGCAACCGTGACTACAATGCAAAATCTAAAATAAACGTATCCTACAGTTTTATGTTACACTGCCTTGGTGCAGTACTGAACTTTTTTTTACATTTTGGAATACAGCAACCGCAAACCTCAATGTATTTTATTATAATTATAGATGTTAGACCAAAAGAAAAGTATCTGGCAATAGTAAAATCTTAACCTAAACCTTCCCAGATATGGACACCCACCTAAAGTTTCAGTTCTTGTATGGAAAAAGATTTACCAGCGGAGTACTGCAGATTCCAATGACAACCCTGGAGGATATGCAAATATCAACAACTCAACTGGGACTTCTGTTGGCAAGACATCTGCTTATTGTGTTCTACATGAATCTGCCCGTTGTAGCTGGCCAATCTACAGCAATAAAGGGAGACACTTCACATGACTTTGAACATGGCATTCACATTGCAATCATAGTGGTGGCAACATCATGCTGTGGCGAGGCGACAGGGAGGCTGGTCAGAGTTTATGGGAAGTTGGATGGGGAAGAAAAGCATGAAGAAAATCTGTGAACGGCATCAAAATATTTGAGAGGTGGTCAGAGGTTCACAGTGTAGTAACAACAGCAAATCTAAACATCCATCCATCCATCCATTTATTGTGCAAGAGGTGAGATACACCCTGGACAGGTCGCCAGTCCATCGAAGCAAACCTAAACATACCACTGTTAAAATGCAAGGTCTGGGGAATATGTGGGATTGCTTCACTTCCAAATCTTACTTTCTGTTGACTTTTTATGCAAAATACACTGATTGTTATAGTTGTACTGTGACAAGATGTGAAAAGTTCAAGGGATAGAGATAACTCTGCAATCCTGTGGTTGGAAAATATTCACCAAAAGGTTTGCTTTAGCTCAGCATGCAAATGGCATAAAGTCAATTTTAAAATATTTTGAGGGAAACGCTAAAATCCCCCAAAACAAAACAAAAAAACTGGACCCATAGATGAGATTGTTGGAGGATATAATTGAGGTCAATTTGAGAATCAGTTCTCCATCTAAGAGAAACAAAGTGCTCCACTGTACCTATTTATCTACAGAGAGATCAGCTCAAACCGTTCCCTCCATGTAGGTCATTTTTGCTGTAGTTCGAAGCAGTAGAAGTTTGATTAGAATTCATGCAGCGTATGTATTTTACATTTTTATGCTTTATACTCTGTAGCCAGAAAGCAATGTTATGTGGGGTTTGGTACCCAACAGTCTGTTTTTTTAGCCTGACTTTAAATATTGTCAAAATCATGTAATTAAGTCTCTGTTTTCACCAAGAAGCGTATGCTAAGTCTGAGAAAATACAATTATCGAAGATTAGGGCAAATATTGGCAAACTTCTACAGCCTTACTTACAAAGCTAACTGTAGTCATTATCGCTCCCCAACATGTGCTGTAGTCAGAGTTCACACAGCTCTGCGTTTGCTCTGTGTGAGGCCTCCTTTATGAAATTAAGAAACTATGGGGAAACGAAGTAGAACAAAAGTTAGCAGATAGCTTGCTGTGGTGCTTATTGCTAACACGGGCATCATTAGTGCCACAGAAATGTAAGAAAGAGTTTGAGCTGTAGTTTTAAAAGATGGTGAAATGTATGTGTTGGTTTGATCTGTGGCGTATTTCTTTTGTGTTTGCGCCAATTTGAAACCTTTAAAACATTTAATCTTCACAAAAGATGCTGAAGCAATTAAGTTAGTTTCAGTTACTGATTTTTTTGCTTCAGTAAGTTTAAAGTGCCGTCATTTGCATCAGCGTGAGATGCAGACAAAGGCAAATGTCCGCTTCATTTTATTTTTTTATTCCTGCCTTTTTCTGCCTCTGACTTGCTTCTTGTTGACTGATGTTCAGGGAGTGTCCTCGAACAGTCGCCCTCCAGTGCGGCTGCTCGCACATAAATGCTCCCTCGCAAGTACCCACCTTTGCCTTTTCGCTCCCTGGGGTACGAACACACACAAAGACAACACAGGCAGACTGTTTGCTCTCCCGCTCCTGATCCTTCCATTCTTTCAGCCCTTTCAGAAATGCACATAGGGACCGATTTTTTTTTTCTTCCTTACTGCATTCATCAAGGTCAGGCGGAAAATGTAGAACTGTGTCTGTTGATAAAATACAAAACTAAACAGGCTCTGATTTTAGGACCTACTTTATTTACTTATATATTATATATATTATATATTTACTTATATATATATATATATATATATATATATATATATACAGTACAAACAGTACAGACACACCTCATTCAGTGCATTTAGTTTATTTTCATGACTATTTACATTGTAGATTTTCCCTGAAGGTATCACAACTATGAATTAACACATATGGAATTATGTACTACTTTTACAAAAAAGTGTAAAATGACCTGGCTTCCAAAGTCCCCGGACCTCAACCCAATCAAGATGATTAAGGGTGAGCTGAACCGCAGAGTGAAGGTGAAAGGGCCAACAAGTACTAAGCATCTCTGGGAACTCCTTCAAAACTATTGGAAAACCATTTCGAGTGACTACCTCTTGAACCTCAAGAGAATGAAAAGAAGTAATCAGAGCAAAGGGTGACTACTTAGAGGAATGTAAAATATAACATGTATTCAGTTATTTCACCCTTTCTGTTTAAGTAGATACAGTAACTCCATACATCAGGTGTTCATTCATAGTTTTGATGCCCTTAATTGAGAATCTACAATGTAATCATTAAGCCTGTGAATATTCTCATTCATCCAGGTCATGGTTATCTCAAGGAAATTTCAATCGAACGCAACTGGACTTGGTAATTTGTCTTGGAAGATATTTCACCTCTTATCCAAGAGGCTTCATCAGTCCATGCTCGCCGCTGACCAGTCCCAGCCTGGTCAGCAGCGAGCATGAACTGATGAAGCCTCAATTTAACCATGAAACTAAAGAAAACACATTGAATGAGGTGTGTCCAAACTTTTTCCAATCAAGGGACAACTTATCCCTGTTGTGTGTGTACCTTTTTCTACCAGCTTTTTCCTTGTATTCAACTTTCCATTGACATGCATTAAAGCAGCACCTTTTGAACAGCCTGCCTCCTTTCGTGGCTTAACCTCCTTGTGGATTTTGTCAGTCTATGCTGAACCGTCACATCATCAGTTTTCTCTGTACTCAGAAAAAAAGTGTTAAATATTTGTTTATATGTCTGTTGAATCTTTAAATAACTTTAAAACATGCGTTGTAACTTCTATAGTTGGATTACTTAAATAATCCTTCCGAATTCTAATTTATTGAGATGCACCTGTATGAATTGCTCTTTTCTCCATATGTTGCTCAGCGATAGTATCTTCATTGAAGTCTTGATTTTTTTAATATATTTTTTTGGTTGCACAGCTGGTCCCCCTCACTTATTCATAAGCTCACCCCTGAGCTCATCAGATATTCATAAACGCTGAGCGTTTGGAGTCAAACACCCCGATTAGGCCGCTCTGGAAGTCAAAGAGCCCTTCCAGCTGTACACCGTTATCGGCAGGTCAAAGGCTCCTGCTCGGTTATTGATCTTTGCATCGCCGCGGGTGTGGATGCAGGGTTGGGCGGTGAATTTTTCCATTTCTTCCGTGTTAGTTCAAGCACACCTCAAAATAACACACCACCACGTTGCGCTTTCATGATGAGTGAGGCGTGTGAAGCGTTTCCATGCGAGAAGCGTGCGTGAAGACCGAGCTGCTTCTGGCACTGAAGATGTAATATAATTTCTCTGCACATTAGTGCAGATATGTGGTGTGTACTGTGACAGTTGCTGTAGGTCACACTGCCAAGGATCCTTTGCATTTGATCCATAGCACGCATCTTTATATTGTGGGTTGGTTCTCTTGCTGAATAGAAAAATGGAAATATATATTACTGTAACCTTCTACCTTGGCATCAAATGCTTGTGCACAAACCTGAGTTATTATGAATGTATTTGCTGAGCTGCCACTGGCTATGCCAAGATGCGCAAGGCTAATGCATCCCATGCGGACATGTGCAAATCAGTCTCTTATTGAACTTCATCCTTAGAAGGAAAACTTGTTTGAGAAATATACTGCCTGGGTTATTTGTGACGCCTTAAGACAGTGTACAAGACATACTTTTGTGTTAAAGTCTCACAGTATTATTACAGTTTTCATATTGTCCAATCAAATAGACTTTAAACATAAGGCCTAAAATGATCTAAATATTTGTATTCAAAACAATGTGGTTGAAACTGTGATAGAAAGTTTTACCTGATTTTAACACTTTAACCTTTAAAATCTATCTTGAAGGGTTACTTTAGGTTTGTTAATTAGAATAATTTCCTTACCTGTAGTAGACATAGGCCATACCAGTCAGATGACGTTATCATACTAGCTTGGTAATTTTCAATTCCTTACAGATTTTTTACATTTTCATTTTCAAAAAGCTCATAATATAGTATGTCGTTTACACTGGCGCTAAGGAGAACATTACAGACAATGCCTGAAGTGGGCCGGTACGCACAGATACTCAGTACCAACACTTTTAAAATAGCTCTTAAGAATATTACCACTTCTCTGAGTGCTGAGAGCATACCTGTATGCCCATGAATTTTTAATCAGTGCGTCAAGTGGACCGATCCACAACAGTAGGCCTACTCGGTACTTTCACATCCAAAAAATTGTTATTTAGAGTTCCACCACTTCTGCGAGCACTGAAAAAGTCCTCACAGAATCCTGCTAGCTTATTAGCGCGTCTGTTGTCTGTACTACGCTCAACACGCTTTAACGCTCTGTGGCGCTGTTATGCTGCATTTTATTGCACATCTGTGGTGCATTCAAGGAACGTTTGAAATGTATGGTGAGTTCAGTAACGCAGGACTTTATCACTGTATTGTCTATAAATTTTGTCTTCTTGGCCTCTCTGAACCAAGCCCCCAGGCTGAGTTTTAACACCATCCCACCCTTGCTCAGAACAATACTTTTTAATTACAATACTATAACTACTTTAATTTGGAAGAATAGAACATGGTTTTATTCAAGAAAGTAAAATTATTATTATATGCCAATACCTTATTTTTGACACAGTTTTTGATGTACATATGCTGTGGACTGTGTCAATAAATGTGCCTGTGTGACATTTGAGACATGCAGAATAGATTCCGAATAGATTTTTTTATTAATACTTTTTGTAAAGCAAAATATCTAGATTCATTTTGAAAATCATATTTCAGTTGAAATATATCAAGATATAACTTTTGGTCTTTATCGTCCAGCCCTAGAACAAATAAACAACACCTCCTCTGTGCTCGCTCAAGTATTTCTTAGGGATTCAATTGAAAAAAAATATTTTATTGATCCCAGTGAGAAATCAAATGTTGTTGTGGCTCATATTATTTAATTCTTCATAGGTCTGATGTAGATCTGATGGCTGTGGGTATGATGGATTGTTTGTAGCAGTCTGTGGGTTAGGATTAATCCTAACCCTAACAATAGTAATTTTCAATCATAATGTTAGATATATTAACTAATAGTAATGATTTCTGAGCTACTCTGTGGTTAGTTTAAAAATATTAATTGTTTTACCAACCATAGTTTTTGTTTATATTATTTAATTTATGTGGTTAATTGTAATTTATGTATTATTTTTATATTCTCCCCTTTTTATTTAATTACACATAAGTTCAGTAGCACTTTTTTTCTATTTCAAGAAAATGTAACATTTTCTGTTAAGCTCTTGTTAGTTGCCTGTTTTTCAATTAATAAAGCCAATTAAATTCTGTAGTTGTACATTCTCATATGAAATTATTTTATATACATAGTCAACATATGACTCACTTTGATTATAGGAGATTTGACCTGAGCTTCCTCCCTTTATATTTGCTTAATGATGCATAGAGAGCGGGGGACCTACTTTTTCTTTGCTTTATTTACATTCAGGTAACTCTGTATTTTATGTTCCGACCTTGATGAAAAAGAGTACTGGCACTTCTTGTTGTCCACTTAAAGCACCTATTACAGAAAATAGCTTTACAGAACTTCACATCAATAAATGCGAAGTAGCCCTTTAATATTGGAAAACGGCCCATAACTATGCTGATGATCAGTGAGTTTACTTAATATACACATTGCCTGAGCTTGATTCCAGGACTTGTTTAGATGCACTTCTATGACAGAAAAATGTTCCAAATATATTGTAGCTTCTAAAAGACTGATGGCATGCCCTACTGGTCGCTAATGTTAGCATGCCTCCCACATCTCTCCTTTGGCTGCCACACAGTTACCCCTCTGCACACGCACAAGCTCCATTCTATCTCCTTCCCGTCTCTCCCGCTGAGAAAACTTAGGGTACCACAGGTGGATTACTAACAACATCATTTAGTGCTGCTGACTAGCCAGCTCTGCGGAATAGGACAGAAAAGTGGCACATCACTGCAGTTATAGTCCAGGTATTTGAGGACTGAGCATTCCCCAAAAAAGAACATATTGTGCATGTGCGGGAAGAACACACATGCACTGTCACATGGAAACAAATGAGCTCTTGCTGTGGTTCACACCCTTCATTCGGCACAACGAGGCACTCAGTCATGTTGCAACTCCTTCAAGCGCCTCGCTAGATTACTACATTGTTGTTGTTTCTCTGTTTCCAAAGCCTTGGCCGCTGGAAGGCTGCTTAGCCTGGTTAATAATGCACACGCGTGTTTGTGTGCAAGTGTGTTCATTAGGCAGGCCCAATTGTAGGGCCAGATGGCAAAGCGAGTCTGTTTAATTAAAACCATTCATATTTCAAGAGCGGAGCGACAGCGAGCGCTGGTCTTAGGTCTGATTTCCCTCAAGTTTGGTGGAGGGACGTCTGTTGGTATTCCCGCTGCCGCTCAAACGAAGAGAGTGATGTAGCGCGAAATCACCCAGCGGAAGGTGCCCACGTCGTCAATCAGTATGTTACACACGACTCCGCTCACTCATTGCTTTCCCCAAGGTTACAGCCCGTACTCGCAGTTAGGAGTAAAAAACACTACATTGTTAATCGCGAAATTAAAAGCAGAGCAGGAATGAAAGGGCTGATAATCAGCTCTTGTGCACTGTGAAGGGTTTGGAGGCTTGTGCATTCTGCAGCAGAGTTTGCATTCCGTGTGTGCCTGCAGACATGGTTTGTGTCTCTCATTCATTTCCATCTGTCCCCTTAGCCCTCACCCTTTATTTCTCTTTGCAATATCCTTAGGCAATGCAACAGCAAGGGAGATAGAAATAACAAGAAAATCTGGAGACATGATGCACTAGGGGGGAACGTAAAAGGGGAAGCTAAAGGGAAAAAAATAGTGAAAGAGGAACACACTGCACAGGAGCCCAGGCAATGTGGGCTAGATAGAAAATAGTAGGCTGGGAAGAGACCAGGAGATAGAGAGGACATTAATAGAAAAGGGAGTGAAATAGAGAATGGGATGCAAGTAAAAAAAAAAGAAAACCTGAGGGATGGAGGTTACATGAACGGAGAAGTTGCCAGCAGGGAGTGGTGGTTGACACAGGAGTGATTGATCACTGCTCAGCCAGAGCAGGCAGGTATTCAAATTATCCCCCAGTGTCACATCCACGGTCTCATCTTCCTCTCAGTCTCCCCACACGGGCACTGTGAAGTCCCATCATTGCAATCTTAACCCCATAGCATGGCACATTTGCAGAATGAAGCCAGAGAAAGGCACTGCGGCATTATTTATGCTTCCATTAAAGTGTAACACAAGCTACCTGCTCATTCCCCTCACCCTGGTACACTGTGGTATTGGGGGGTCTAAAGAGGATTCTCTGATTACTCCAACATAATATACAGGAGAAAGGGAATGAATACTGGTTTGGTTTATCAGATAAGAATGCATGAACAGAATGTTCAGAATTGTTTGTATTGTCTGCTTTTGAAATCACACTGTTATTTAACCTTGCACTAACCTTGAAACTTAGGAATACTACAAAGGCATGAATCTGCTTGAGTGTTTGGGTTATTTAAGAGTCTGTTTTTGTGTTCTAATTGTATTATTTTTCCAGGCATATGAATATTTTAGGCTAAGCATTTTCAACCAATCAGCTAAAAATGGCTTTCCAAACACTTCTGTTAAGTCTATATTTGTCCCGAGCAACATTTAGCAGTAACTGCAGACTTTCCCTGAGCCAGTCTAACAAAATAACATGGATAAACATTTCCATTGTAGTTTTTTGCCCTTCTGTTGGAAGGGCAATTTCCACTCCATTCTAAAATCTTTGTTAAGTTTTGACAGTTTGACAGCACAGGACTATAATAGTCCTGGTGAAAGATTCTGACACGTAAGTTGTGGCTCTCTGCAGCCCCTCCAGAGTGGCCCCCTAGCTGCTTCACTTGATAATGCTCTTTACCACAGTGCCTATTATTTACCATTTTTAGATGATGGGTTTTACAGTGCTCTCTGAGGTGTTCCAAGCTCTGAATGTAGTTTAACAACCTAATTATGCTTTAAACTTCTTTCACAATTTTATCCCTGACATTTCTGCTTTGCTCCTTGGTCTTTATGATGTTGTATGTTCACTAATGTTGTCTTTCTAACCTCTGAAGCTGATACTGATTAGCTGCATTCATACAGAGGTTAAATTACACAGGTTAACTCTCTTTAGACAATTTCTAAAGATAAATAGTTTGTATTAAGGATTATTTGAGGAAGAGGAGAAGTAAACATGACTGTTATTGGTAAAAAAAAGTTTGAAAATTATATTCTTCTGATTGAAAAAAAAAAGATTTTGTGTTGGTCTATTATTTAATCAAACAAAATACTGTTCATATTGAACAATTTAGTTAAATTGAAAGCGGTAAAAGTTAGACATTTCATTTATTTAATCATTTAAACCCAATTTTATACTCATTTATAGGTGTATATTCATCTTTTGGAAGTCTTTCCAAGAGGTCTAAATGCTTTAATGTTCAAAAGGGGTTTATTTTTATCATGCTGCATAGTGACTCCACCTCTTGCCGCCTGCTGTCTGAAACGCTCCATTTAAGCTTCTGTCTCTTTAAGGACACCTGACAGAGATTATAAAAGCCATCAAGCTGCTTTACAAACACCAACTGTGAGAAAAGCATTACATCAACGCAATCTCTTTTACGGTGCTTTGGACTCTGTGCAAATAGTAAATGTTGGTACTGCCAAAACAAAGCAACCTTATTGTTTAAGAGAAACAAGAGGGTTTTCGGGTTGGGGGGTAAGTAAGGTTGACAGTGGATGGACAGTCTCTGTGGATGCTTAAACGAGCATTCGTACCGGAGTGAATTTCCAGGGCGCTACAGAAACATGACTGTGTTTTCAATGAGGGCCTGCAGTCATACACACAGCCGTGTGCTGTTTTTTTTTTTTGGGTGCCTTTTTGGGTGCAACGAAGCGGTGATTTGCAATTTGGCTCGATTCCAAATGGCTCAGGTTTTGGTTTAATAAAACAAATAAAATCACTTCCTTTCTGCTACAGCTAAAATGCAAGTGCACTCAAACTATTTCTTCTCACATTTTTTTTGTGAAGGTATGCTTTTCAGGTGTAGTGTTGGGGGATGAACCACTGGGGCAGTCTTCAATGAAGCCAGTGAAACCCCTCCGAGGCACTCCGCCAATGCCTTCCACTGTTCCAACCTGCTTTTCTTTCCGTCTCCTTCTCTGCTTTACCACTCCAAAACTCTCCCTCTTTGGATTATTTATTTCCTGGCTCTTCCTAGTTGTCATTAAGTTTCTTTTCTGTTGCTACAAAATCCAGTTAGGATTTATGCATGACTAGGACACAGAGGGGTGGGGAGGGGTCACATTTGCTGGAGCATGTTGGAACATCAGGTGTGCAGCTCCAGGACGCAGCGGGTGCCCTTGTCTCTCCCTGTGTGTGGTCTATTGCATGGGAAAAGAATGCCAGTAATCCTTCTTTTCTCGCAGGCCGCAACAGCTTATTTATTTTATTTATTGGAACGTGGACCAATTTTTTTTATTTACTTTTTTTTAAGAAAAGCATGTATGTGCATATGTATCCTGTGTGGCGACTTCACACGATAGGCATATCTGCACAATGAAAGCCGCCTTCTCTTTTCTCACTTCAGGGAATTTAATATCACAAAAAGAATTCAGGAAAAAACAAAAAAAAAACATACTCAGATGTCGACACACTCTACAGGCCAAAGCCAAGCTTGGTCCGCTCATACATTCATTCATGCATTTGCCAAACATACTATACTTTATGTGCAAACATTGTCCCTTGCTGCCCTTTCTTCATATATCTCTCTCTTGCCCACACACATGCACACATTTGGGCAGAATATCCATCCTGGAACACATTCTCCTCTCACTTTTGAAAATGTGAACATGAGGAATTCTGCACCGATCATAAAACACGGAACATTTACATGATAACAGAACTTTCCGCATGCTAAAAAGCAAACAGAGCTGAACTGGCTGGTTCCAGATGTGATCCATGGGCATTAATGTGGTGTTATTCTTGTGCACATTTGCCCGATTTAGTTAAAAAATAAAAAAAATAAACTTGTAGTTGTAAATGTGAGAGTGAGTTTCAATGTCTTATTGACCTTTAAAGTTGAAGTTGCAGATTGTGTACATAGAAAAAGAGATGCCAAAAGGTGCAAAAAAAACAATTTAAATGTACGAAACAGCCAATAAACATAAATACTTATAAATAAATAAAATGCAGGGAACAGATTATTTCATTTAAGAAAGTTGTGATTAGGCCCCTCGAAGCCTTATTTGTTTTGAGTTTTTCAGAGGTGTGCTGCTTTATACCCAGAGTGCTTTTGAGCATAAGGAACACAACCAATGGCTATTCATTCTAAGATTCTTTGGTAAATACTTAAATTAAAAACTCAAGTGATTAAAGCAAGTTATCCAAAACTTGAAACAGCAAAGTGGCGTAGACTTGTCACTCTACCGCCTCCATGTATGACTGTTGGTGTGAGGTCCTTTTACTGAAAGGATTTCTTTGTTTTATGCTGGATCTTACAGAAGGCACACCTTTCAAATATGTCATTTTGTTTCCAGACTTACGGCGGACAGATCTCTTAAGAATGTTTTTTTTGGCAAATGCGACATAAGCCCATCTGTTCTTCTTTAATCAGCAATGTTTTGTTCCTTTGAAATCTCTCATGAATGCATTGTCCCCGGTCTTTTCTGTTAGAGTAGAATGACCAGCACCCACCTTATAGTATATGAGAAAAGTGCAACCTGTTGGGCTTTAGTCATTGTTCTGGATTATTTTGTGAACTGCTGGACTAGTTCAGTGTGGGTTCTTGGTGTAAGTTTGTTGTGGAGGCCACTCCTACAAAGGTTTACAACTTGATCCATGTTTCCTTCATTTGCCAATGATAGCTCTGTGGTTCACTAGAGTCCCAGTGGCCTAGAAATGGTTTTAGGATTAATTATTTAACAACTGGAGTGACTACTATTTTACAAAGGCCCAGACTAAATTGGACAGTTTTTTATTCCTAAATTAATGTTATCATTATTTCCAAATGCTTTTTTAAGACTCAGAATAACTGAATTATTTTAAAACAATTTAGGGCAAAAACAAACAAACAAACAAACAAAAAACTATAGGTGGAAATAGTTTAGGTACTGCTCTGTACACAACCTATTTTTGTCCTTTTGTCCTTTGGTATCTTAAATGACTGCTGACTATGCTCATTATGGGGCAATACTGGGATTACTAATATGGGACACAAGCAGAGTTCATAAAATCCTAACTGTATTTGCATCACGCACATAAGGAAGAACTTACCAATGATATTCTCTTTAATCCTCAGCATGTGCGTACTTTAAAAGTAATGGCAAGAAGCATGCAGGATTAGAGAGCCAGAAGGGAGCAATCGGTCCAAAACTACTTCTTATGATTCCATCATAAGAGTTTTAAAAATGCAGATTTACTATGGGATAATATTGATAAAATTTAAAATGAGAATAAGGATTATATGAAAACCACAATACAGAGTGCATTAGTTACGCTTTTCCCAGAGGCACTAAACATTCCAAATCCTCCCAGTCATCTTTTCTTTCTCCTACAGGGGTTAGGGAATAGGATATGTCAAGTTTTTTTCTCTCAGTTTTAAAACAAAGTTTTTTAGAAGTAGTCATCTCCATTACTACAAGGTAATCAGTATTTCAATATTTTAGCCTGAGTCGAAAATTACTTGTGCAATGTCATTGTCAGTTTAACTTTTTTTGTAAAGGCTTTAAAAACAAGTTGATCTCACTTTTTAAGTCTTTCTATCCATTTCGTTGAGCTATTTATAATCCTGCTATCCATGAAGTCAAACAACTATGGTTATTGGTTTGCCCTTTCACCAGTTTGTACCGACCACACATTTACATTTTTCCAACTTTCTTCCATGTCTTACTCTGTAACAATCTATTCATTACCCTGTGCTGATATCATTGTGTATCAGTGAGAGTGCAGAGAGAGAGTAGGCTAGATATTGGCTCCGGAATCAGCATCTGTAACTGTCAGTGATGACGTATTTTTACTGGAACTTTTGCCGCTATGTCATGTTCCTAATATGGCAATAAAAACAGAAACAGACAGTGCTGGTCTAGACTGACCCAACACAGCCTAGGCCAAGCCGACCCTATTGGAAAAGGGGGATTAGTCATCAGATATACTATGGTACCACGTTCTTAATTAAGTGCTTATAAACTGAGCATTGGTTAACAGGTTTACAGAAAGTAAGATGTGCGTGTTTTCTTATGCATGAAGTTAATTATCCTTCATACGAATTTCATTCCAGGCAGGGCTGTAGCTATTCTTTGCGGTCCAACAAGACAACCGCAGCCCCACCAGAACCTGATTCACACCAAGCGTGTAACGGGTGGGGGTCCGGTTTCCTCACTGCTTCCGTGCCGACAGTCACTTTAAGTGTGGTTTGTGTGCGGAACGTCTCCGGAAAGCAAATTGTGAAAACACTAAATGTTTAGCAATAGTTTTCCAAACATTGAAAAAGTTTGAAATCATGTGTTTAAAGACATAGTTGTAAAAAATAATATAAACTTATATCATTAATATCATTGATAACAACTTATTATAAAGTAATTAATAATAAAAGAAAATTCCTGGAAAAAAAACAAACATACCTTGAGATGTACCTCGCTGGCTCAGCTCATTTCCTGTCCGACTCATGTAATTTCTATAACTTAATGGAAATTTGCATGTGGATCCACACTGCAGCTGGTGAGAAAGCTCTGATTGTACTCAATATTTTTTTCCACTTTACAAAAGCTGTCTGAAGACTGGATCGCATCTGTTCTGCGCTCAGTGTGAATCAGGCGTTATTTCTACTTCCCTTCTCGTCTTAGCCCTCAGCTCCTCCCTGCTCTTTGCCTTATAAAAATAGATGAAAGCATGTAACAGTGGAGGATTATCCTCTTGTGCTCTCCCCATCTCTCGCGTCCTGTATTTGAGGACACTGTTTAATGTGTCTCATATGTTTCGGAGGGGTGGGGAGGGAAGAAGGGGGAGTGGTGGGTGGTTCGAAGGGAAGGAGGTGGTGAAGGATTAAAGTAAAGAGCAAACACATAGACTCTCTGGCGTACCCATGGCCATCGCTTTTAAGGTCTCCTTTCAACACACACCACAACCTTTGACACCAACAGTGCTTGAGGGCTTCATAACAGCATGTGCATGGATCTCTACATACAAAGAATGCTTAAACACACACAAAGAGCTTACTAATACCTTGGCATTAGGATTTGCAAGTGCACCACCTGGAGGGGCAATATCTCCCTGAAAAATCTACTTGTGAAGGAATATTATATTGACTTCCCTCAAGCTGGAATGTTTCAGGCGATTATGCTCAAGGATACAGTGAGTCACCGAGAGTCACACTGTGCATGTATCAGAGAATAAATCTACCCCCTTCCAAATTCAATACTGCACTTTTTTTTCCTTTTTTAAAAGGGAAAAAAGCATGCTCTGTATTTTTTTCATAACTGTGAACAATCCTTCTCAGTCACAGAGTGACTTAATGTGCTTTTTGAGAGACCTCTGACTAAGGCCTTTCCATTTATGCTGTCCATTGTAACAGTTTCCCTGGCGACAGTGAGGCATGAAATAATGTTTTATGGAGGCACAAGAGCTCACCCTGGTTGATATTGCTTAGGTTTACTTTTTGCATTGAGAGGCCAGAAGAGAAATAAGATGTGTCATCAGGAATTGTTGACCTATTTAAAATATGGTATATGGGTTAAATTGCTGCAAGTCATTAAGCGTTTTTATTGTCTGACAGATGCACCGTTTAATTGCCGTAACATTGACAATTGTCCTAAATAAATGATCACTAGTTCAATAAAAGTTTTAAAAGTTTTAGTACACCTTCAAGAGAAAATAAAATCAGAAATCATAGCTTAAGTTAAAGTACAGTTAAATACAGTTAAACAAAAGCAAAGTAAAAATAATTTTTTTTGTGGAAAAAGAGTCAATAGTAAAGATTTGATGCAATAATGAGCATTTTATGCTACATGTATTAGGGCTGTAAAAAGATTAAACATTTAAGTCTAAATCATCACAGTGTAATCATGATTAACATTTCTAAATATGACTAAAAAAAATACATTTTCAATGTAAAAGAACAAATCCAGATGTTGCTGCTCTTTTATTTAATCAAATAAAGAAGAGAGGAATGGAATTTTTTTGTTTGAACACCACAATCACATTCAGACGTGGTCCTTCTAACCTATTTATCTTTTAGCCAGTTTCTAGGGAAACTACCTGGTTAGCATTTTCCGTATTTAAAGCTGGTAATTTCTTATTAACATTGGACAACCCTGATCATCCTCTTTATAGGAAGATACTGTTACAGTAATCAAGGCAGCTTGAAATAAACGCATGGGTGATGTTTTCTACATCTCCTTGCGTCATCAGTCTTTTAATCCTTGAAATGTTCTACAGGTGATTGAAAGCTGACCTTGTTATTGCCTTTATGTGACCCTGGAGAGGCCCAAGGTCTGAGCCCATTATTACACCTAGATTTCTGGTCTAGATTCTTTAATCCAATAAAATTATCTATTTACCCTGTGTTTTTGTCATTTTCACTTTGTATTTTTAAAGAAGATACTGAGTTAACAGCCAGAACCAGACATCTTCATTATTTTATTGAAAAATGGTTTATATGTCAACTTAATGTGCAAAAATCTTGTGGGAAAGCCTTTTATCTTTCTAACTATCTGCTTTGGTCATCATTTCTGCATTTTGTTTAGCAACTATCCTCCTGATATATATATATATATATATATATATATATATATATATATATATATATATATATATATATATATATATATATATATATTACTCCTTCGCGTTAAAGTTCATTTTCCGTCTTCCTGGAGGTATTGTTCTCCCTATCTTTCAATTTTGGAAGACAAAAGCCTAAAATGAAATTTCACGGACGGGAACCTCTAGTGGAGAGAAAAAAATAGGCTCTGCTGATAGATCAGGAATTATTTTGGGGGGGACCATGCACCATTTCACTCTCCTGCTGGGATGTAAATGCATTTGCATCCAGTTATAGAATTCCTGAGTCAGCTTTGAGCACCAGAATTTGAACATTTTTTCTCCCTCGCATGAGCATTAACTCCACTGCACGCCTTCTTGTAATCTCACCTCCCCCACTCTGCCTCCAGGTGTGACCCCCTCGCTTCTTTTCACCACAAGGTCGCAGAATAAGAAATCAACAACAACATGAATTTTTTTTCAAATCCTCCTTTTTCTGCCACTTTCTGTGACAGCTGGCCTTTATTTTCAGCAGTCCCTTTACAAAGCATTAATGACATGCATTGCTGTCGCACAACCTCACGTGACGGATGAGGAAGAGCCAAAGTGGCAGCCAAAAGCCTACATTTGAACCACAATAGAAAAAGCGCCCGGGAGCCAAAACACATCAGTGGACACCATCAAAGTGAAGTAACATGACACTGAATGCAAACAATGGAGGTAAATGCGGTGTGGATTCGATGAGGGAAGGCCAGGTAAGTTGTTGGTTTTTTTTTTTCCTCTCCCCTACCCCCCACAAACTCAAGGCTTACAAAAGATTAACCCTTTGAACAAAAGCAGTCAAGGCACACCTGTTTTTGTGCACTTGTGGCAAAGGGTGTGAGTCTTTCTCTGTATCCTGCCTTTTTGTTTGTTGTCCTGCCAACAGACTAATGGTTACCTCGAAGGCGAAAACCACAGCATTTATCTTTGTCTGTAGCCCAAACTAACCCTGAGGCAATCACCTTAGCAAGGATTGTTGGACTAGTCACAAAAAAACACCTCCACAAGGCCCAGGAGTAGATGTGTAAAAAAACAACAACAAAAAAACAAGGCTGGGATACTGAAAAGAGTGCTACAGATATGAAGAGATGATTAAAGGAAGTGCTTCACAAATTATATACATTCCTTATCTTTTTTTTTGCCATAGTATCTCTTTGATTGCTATTGGGCTATTTATTTTTACTTCTTCAATAAAAAATAAAAAATAAAAAAAACTTTCATCAGGCAGGAGAAGAGACTGACGCAGCGACAAAAGATCGGATGCGCCCCCGCTGCCGTCGAACCAACAAAACATAGCATCCTAATCCGCCGGTGATGTGCCAGCAAATCCTTTCACAATGCCCACAAACATTGCACACACAAAAGACAAAACACACCGGTTTTTACAAGCGCAAACCTCAATATGTATGTGCCGGACCAGATTTAAACACAGGGAAAAACAAAAAATAAAAATCTCTCTTCGTCTCCCTTCAAGCCAATGTCCTGAGATCAGCTCTTGGCAGCCTTTGCAGACCTTGTATTTGGAATTCTCTGTGCGAGGTGTGCACTGTTGTTTGCAGGGATGCTGTTGGGAAGAAGCTTACCTCAGTCATACCAGGGAAACAGGAGACATAAGCATCCATGTTATGTAGGTATGCACGTTGCATGAAAAAATGCAAAACGATTGAGAACAATTAGGAATTGTTATCTATTGAAATGTATTTAGAGGTTTCTGGTTGCAGCGGGATTCCTGTATCCCCCTACATGCATGGGAACAGGGGCTGCAGCATGCAGAGGAGAGTTGTTTAGCCTGCCGCCCACACGCAATGTAATGCTTGGATTTGAAAATCTTCTGGAAGTGACAGATTGGGTTCACACACTGTGCTGCGAAACAAGTTACAGTCATTATCTAGTTATACAGAAGCCGTGGTGATAAACTCGAACTGCTCTTTGGGTAGTTCCTCTCGTTTCAAGAGTGCAACACACACATATACCGAAGTGTGTTTGCCCTTTTATGGCATTGACGTTTACACATTGCTGAAATCTATCTATAAATATTTAAAGAGGCAAAAAAACACCATAAAGTAATTTAACTTTTTGAGGACAGTATGTGTGGAAGGGAAAAAAAAAATATTTAGAGTGATCTCTGACTCAAAGGTTGCTGAATGTAATCTGATATGTTGCCGTAAGTGATGAGTTCTCAGAGGTTAAACACTGAGCTTTTAAAATAAGAAAACAATTTGAGGGTCAATGTTTCCAGACCTCTGCTTTAGGTTTTAGCAGCTTCTCTGGCCTGTTGTCAGCTTCCACTTTTGGGAATGTGAATGCAACGTTTAGAGATGAAAAGTATATTGTACACTGTATGTGAATTTTGAAGAATGAATAACAATACTAAAATATATATATTTTTTGTCTTTCATATCAGGTAATTTATTGATGCACTTTTTAATATTGTTTTAAAAAGGTTTTTGGTCCAATACAGATTTGATGTCTTGGTATAACCCACTGAAGGCAATTATTTATCTCATACCAACAAATTTCACCTTTATCAACTGTAGAGCTAATCGAGAAGCAAGGTCTATTGGTTATTTTGGAATTTATATCATCCATCCACCCATCCATCTACTGATACCCTGATTAAATAGAAAAAGGAGTTTTCAAATATATCCAACCTGACTTGATTCAAAAAATAATGCACCCTATTCTGTTCAATAAATCATCTAAACAAAACATGTCTGGCAAAACATAATTCCACAAATTAAAATTAAAATAAAAGAAATATCAGTGTACTGTATAAAGTTTTAAAAAGCAATAACGTATTAAGGCTTCAGGACTCCAGTGAACCACAAGGAGAGTCATTATCCACAAACGTGAAAAAGCATGGAACGGTGATGTACCCTCTTAGTAATGGCGAGCCTGCCAAACTTACTCAAGACCTTCTTGATGATTCATCAAAAGGGTCACAAAAGAATCTACAACAACATCTGAAACAATGAGGGCCTTACTTTACTCAGCTAATCTCAGTCTTCCTGATTCTACAAAAAGAGAGACTGGACAAATATACCGTAGTGCAGGAGATTTTAAGCAAAATCCACTGGCAAGCACAAAGGCCTGTCCCACATTTACCAGGAGGATGATGCTTGGCTGTATGTGTGATTACTTTATGACATAGGGCCAGGTTGGTTTTGAAAACTTTTTAGCATCATTTTCAAACTTTTTTTCTTTTGTTTCTAGACAATATTATGAAAAGGAGAAAAATTAAAGGACAAATACTTTTTTCCAACACAGCACTGTCACTTGTCATTTTCTTTCTTTCTTACTGGAAACGTTGTGTATTCAAAAGTAAACATACTGACATCTGTAAGGGTCCATTTTGTTCACACCAAAAGCAGTGAGCTGGAAAATATATTCGTTAGAATCTTTACGAGTCCCCAAAGTTAAGCCAAAGGAGCTACGTCTAGTAATTTGCTTTCACCGGCAGCGTGCGAAAAGCAGAGAGATCGAGAGATGAACGATGACTCCATCACCTCGCAAGTTGTGAATCTAAAGTCACGCCATGCCCGCATAAATCATCTTAATCCCTGAGTGATTGCAGATGGAGCAAGGACACGCGTACATCTCACCTTGTTCCGCACGCCCCAAACCGCTGCTCAAATCACTCATCTCTATATGGGGAAAAAAATCATAATAATAAAGAAGCTGCCCTGCTTTAACCGCCCACGGGGGTTTGAGTTTAGTTTAATCTTAATCAAAAGCAGCTGCAGATTATAAGCATTAACAACAGATTGGTTTTGCAGTTAAAATTGTGGTTTACAGACATTTCTTGATTGTTTGCAATTTTTCTCCCTCCCACTTCCAGTGATCTTCTTATTATTACTACCCTGGCTTGTGGTGATTTCATTTTGGACTTACACGCATTTTCTGGGCTTAAGACTCACTGACCAGTTTGGGGCCCCCATCAAAACCTTTCATTAGCATCAAAGTCCTAATCCACCTTAATACAAACATGCGATAATCCCTGCCTGCTCTTGAAAAGACTATAGCTCTCAATGCTCATGTTCTTTGGCTGAACTCTGCGTGTGGACAAAGCAATTTGTTTCTAGAGCATCCAGGGAGAGTTGGAACAGGGGGGGTGTTAGAGGATGCAGCAGGGTGAAAGACTTTGAAGCGGATAAAACAGATTTTCTTTTTTTTTTTGCAAAGGACTGCAAAAATTAAGACAGCAAGCTTTTTTTGGTGGGGGGTGTGGAGCTTTGATAGAAATTCTCAGAGTCTGAGTTTTTATTCACTGGCAAAGGTGATAATAGGAAAGCGGGAGACAGAGGGTGCGCATGTGGGAGTGCACAGACGCCATTGTATCCTCCGCTGGATGTTATGCAACTAGGGGAACAGACTCTTCACTTTTTCTTGCGATGCATGTGAGTGCGTCTGCATTGGTCCACACATGCAGGAGATCATTTAAATTTAATCTAACATACCAATTGTGTGTGGAGGGCGAAAAACAGAATAATGAGAGAGGGAGAGAAGAAAAAAAAAAACATAGCTACTATCCAGATGGCGGTTTTCCTAATGAAATGCAATGCTTAAACATTTTCTTCTACCGACACACAACACACATTAGAGCTGTTGCAGGAAAGATCGACCGCTCAAGGAATCTTTGGCTGCTGATGAATTGCATTTCCTTTTAAAGCATGCAAAACTAATACTAAGAGTAAAAGCAGAATCAGAAGAGCAATATGAACACTTCTCACAATTTCAAAGATGAAATCACTTGTTTACGTTGGAGTGAAGACGGGAGTAGCGGACTAATGTCTTCCCTGGAAGAAAATAACACATTTTTAGTGATGCAGGAATAACTGATGAGTTGTTTTAAATCAGGCAAAAAGGTAAATATTCACAACCCACTCAGTGACACCAGAGCGCGATGCGTGTGTGGACTGCAAAGGTCTGCTGGACAGGGCTCTCTTTACTCACCCTGACAGGCACGGAGCTGTAAAAAATTGCACCATATTTTCTCTCAAGTCTCGCCTGATACCGGGAAGCTATATTTTTACAGCTGTCTCGATGTCTCTCCCCCCCCACAATTTCTGGCTTTATATACATATACACATCTATACTTATGTATTTGTGTTGTGTGAGTCCTTGTGGTGAGTGTTTGCATACTGTTTTTCTTCCCCTCATGGGCAAAAACAGCTAAATCAAATCAAAACAGGAAAAACAGGTGCGCTAACAACACCACCCGTTTCTGTTACAGATCAGGCCACAACCTATTCAGTACTCTCATCGCAGTTGCTTCTGCTTCTCCTCAGTTATCTTTTTGTAATCAGTTTATGCAACAACAACAAAAAAAAGTCCGTAGATGTGATTCACAGAGTAATCAGCTTGGCTTCTCACGGAGAAATGTTAGTTCTGGCATTTTGGAGTTTGTTTAATTGAAAATTTGATTCCACAGCACTCAATGGCCATTCCCAGCGTGTGAAACTCGGATGCTGCCTCCACTGTATCCAATTAGTAGCCAGTCATCTATGATGACAGTCCTGTGTCGCTGGGGTGGGATGGGTGAGCATGGAGAGGGGAAGCTGCAGCCGCCTCAGAAGCTATTAATAGACTAATAACTCTGACGGTGTCTCTGAATGGTGTTATGTTGCCATGCGATTTGGTGGGATAGTTTCCGCCTCTTATTTAAAGGATTTTAAATAAGAGTGTGTGTCTCAGATAGAGTGAGGCTATTTTCCATGGCTAGCTGACCTATTTTTTTTTTTTTTTACCACAGCACTTGAACTTCTAAAACCATCTTTTTACTGGTTATATACAAACATAGTGAGGAATAGGTTTGAATTTCCTATAGCCCAAAAAACAACAACAACATATTTTCTAGTTACTGTTTAATCATTCCTCTGATGTATTTTGAAATTTTTTATAGAGAATGTCTGCATTTTATATTTACAAACAAATGTAATATTACCATTCTCATTATTATTAATCATTATAAAAGTATTTTAACTTATGTTTTTGAATCCTCTCTATTTCCTACCTTGGAGTGTTATTTACAGAACACTCTGCAACCACGAGTTACACAAGCGGATTACCTGCAGCATTTACATATACTGGCTATTGCTATAATAATGAAAAAAAGCTTATAAACACGGTGGCAGAGGATGTTTATTAATTCAGTTTAAAGTTGTTTAAGTTTGGGGAAAGTTCACCTGTCCTGACCAGAACTTTCAGAATGTTATTAACAAACAATGCTGCCAATTGCAACTACACCAACTGTTTCATGCATGATCTACAAACTAAAGCTGTTGATATTTTAAGAGATAAAAGTGTTTATAAATACTGTTGCAAATTCATTTTATGAATTCAGTTGTAAACTGGATTTCAGTCAGCTAATAAAACAGTCGTTATTTGGGTATTTTTTACTATTCTACTGGATTATTTATAGATTTTGCCGTGCTACCGGTTTCATGCAGAGTTTACAAATACTAGTTGTTTATGTTATAAAAAAGCTCATAGTTGAATTGTAAACAGAAATATGAACCAATTTATTGAAATACTAAATCCATAAGTTAATACTGAACACTATTTAAAATATTAAAACTGTTTTAGGAGGAGAGACTAACCAACATTTTTAACATTGGATTGCTTTTGGCAGTTCAGGAAACATTTACAACACAGTCATAAGGGATTAAAAATTATATTGGAAGCTGAATTTCCTTAGCTACTGCAAGGCTCAATGTTTGCAAATCGTCTATAAAGTGCAGAACAGTTTCAACCCAAGAATGTTAGTCATGAACAATTCTTCAAAAATAAGTTACACAGAATGTTTTAAGCCTAGTTTATACTTCTCCGTCAGCAAGTTTGCACCCCGACACAGACGTATCTCGCTCTCGATTTCATTTGACGAATGGTTAGAAAATTGGGCTCTGCTTCATGTGTCCTTGTGTAGGTCACAGAGAGACCATCCTGAAGTGGACGAAGAAGCATAAACTAGGCTTTAATCGATATCTACAAATAAAAACCGGTTACATTTTAATTTGCTTCCTTCTGGCCCTAATTTCGCAAAGGTGGTGTATGTATTCCTACTGATCCTGGTTAATGCTCCACACGGACTTGTACACACACATCCAACATAACCCCAAGGTCTTCCTCATTCTTTCTCATTTTTTGCCTCAGAATGTGAACTACAAAGTATGTTTTACACCCAGCACCATAGGAGCAAAATCAGTCTGGACTGTGCAGACAACCTTGGATGTCTTAGAAAATATATATGCACTGAACATAGTTTAATCTAAAGCTGTCTCCCCTGTCTGGCATGAAGTGACAGAAAGACAAAGCTCTTAATGATGTGCTTTTTTACCGCTGGAGCAAACAGACCTCAACAGGTCTAGAGAACCGGCTAATTGCATGTCCCTGTGAGAGCGAGGTTGGCGAATTCCGCAGGCGAGGCCATCACACCTGCTCATGGGAGCCGCCACCAGTGACAATCAAAAGGAGCCGGCGCTAGAGAGCCCCTGTCTAATAATGAGAGTTAAAGTCTGATAGAAGGGGTAATAGCACAAGAAGAAATGTTTGCATAATGGAAAACAGACTGTAGGTCAAAGAGTGTTAGAGTTTCATATTTTATTTTTGTCTAGATATATTCTCAACCAAATACTGTACCTCACCATGTCTTAAATGGAACCCATACGCCATGGTAAGAGTAGTCGGGCACAAGGCGGCTGAGTGACTGCTGTGAGGCCAAATAGCTTAGTGTACTCTGGGTAAATGTCAGCTCTTCTTAAAAAAGTCTCAATCCTTTGGCTGCAGTTCAGGCCAACTGTGCCTTTATTCACCGAGCACAAGGCCAGTCTAATAAAGCTGAACTGTGAGTTGAGGGGCATGTTTGAAAAGCACTGAGTCTCTTAGGACTGCTTATGTCCATCATACAATTATTCAGGTGCTCTCCCAAGATAAATCCGATTTGTAAAAGTCTTGGTTGAATTTAACTTGAAAACTTTCACACTTTGTGCCTATTGATTTATTTATTTCAATGACAATTGAGAATAAAGCCAACCTTTATGTTACATTACGGAAAATATTTAAAATAGATGCTGCTAGTCAAGAAAATAGCACTGCTGCCTGTTAGGTACCATAATGATTACATACGCTGAAGCAAATATTTTAATATTTCTTTCTTAACAAGTTAAAGTTTAACTATGCTGTACAAATGAGGTACTATTTGCCTAAAAACACTGATTTGCATATTTTCTAGTACAAAAACCTAAACACATTATGATGATGCCAGCATTTAAAATTTGGTCAGATTTAGTTGATAAATTAGAGTAAAATGTTTTCATGGTAGGGTTTTTGAACCACAATTTATTTCATTACCTAAAAAATAAAATAAAACCTTATATGTTCCTAAGAGCCTGCTAACAAGTGGTTCTACTATGTAAAGTTTGTGTAAATTAAGTGCTGTATGAGATATTACCAAAAATTGGTATATGAACAAAAATAGATGGAAAAAAACTTGAACCCTTACTTAAATGGTTATGGCTAAGTTTGGCATACACAGACCTGACATAACATTTTGACCACTGACACATGAAGTTATTAAGGATATTAAATGGCAAATCATAGTTTCAACTCGAAGTTGTCTTAGAATCATGAAAGAATAAAAACGGTAAGAGTTTAATCAAGTTTGACAAGAGTCAGAGCCACTCCAAAGCTGTAACTCTTGTTGAGTGTTCCCATTTGGCAGTGGTTGGTTTCTATTCAAAGTGCTCCACTGAAGGAACAGTGGTGAAACTATATCAGAAGCTTGAGTGTCTAAGACTCATTGATGCATATGGGAAGTGAAAGCTGGCCTTTAAGGTGCATTCCAATTGCTTAGTTATTCTAACACAAAGAGCTGAAGATGATGCTTGATGCTTGGTTTGACAGAAAGTTGACAGAACACAGTGCATCAGTATTCATTGTCTATGAGTCAATCATGGTACTGACCTTTGTCCACAACTGAAAGTGTCAACAATGGGTATGTGAACACAAGAACTGGATCCATGAAAGTGGGCTGGTGTAATGAATCAAACTTCTTTACACATCCTGTGAATGCCTGAGTGCATGTGGCTGCTTCCCTGGTTAAAACATGGCAACAGGATAGACTATGGGAACAAATCAATCCAACAAAGGAAGGATAAGGTTTTACACAAAATAAAACACCATGGCAGAAAGGAGTACAACAAGAAGTTTTCAGTGTTGACTTGGCATCCAAATTCCCTAGATCTCAATCAAGCATCCTTCATATGTGCTGAACAAACATATCTTATCTATAGATGCTCCCTCAACTCACATCAGGGCCAGTTATCTTACAAAACTGAGATTATTTCTCTATGGTTTGGCCTGTCATCCACACGTAAAAGCACCAGACAAAATCTTTTTTAAAACTCTTGCCAACGTAAGGATCTCAATTTTCAGTGTCTGCAAGTGGACATATTAAACCAGAGTTTTAAGTGCTTTAACGTCTCTATCCCGACAAAAAAAGCATTTAAATTGTGCAATTAAAAAATCCGCGAAGCAGCAAAGGGTGGACCTGCGTTATAGCAAAGGTACATAGTCTAATTGTATTTTTTCCATCTTGAAACGGGTACCAGTGACATTGGAGGACTCCTTCCGTTAGCTGACTACCAGTCTTTTAAAACATCACATCTAGAATGCTGGAGCCAGTATATGAGCAGAAAGAAACATGACTGCATGAGACAGTGGCGTGATTTAAATAACATTCTGTTCAGATACTGATGCAGAATCTTTGCTGGGAGCACAAGTGGCTGTTAGATCAGTGCCTGTAAAGAATTTCCCCATCAGGTTTGGTGGGACAAACCCGTCAATCATAAATATTACTGGGGACATCTCCCCGGCGTCCCCGGTTATGTGTCAATTAAGCTTTTTTTTATTTTTTAAGCAGCTTTTTTTTAAGCTACGGAGGAAAATATTACATTTATTTTTTTTAAATGTGTGTACATGGTCTTAACGAAACTACTGATAAGACCTTGTTCAAGATACCACAGTGCACCTTTAGAGCTCTAGTTAGGTCCATGAGTCAACAGGCCCGTGTTGTTTTGACAGTAATGGGGGTAACATTCTGTTCGGGAGATAATCATAATGTTATGCCTATTTGGTGTATTGTAAAAAAAATAAATAAATAAAAAATCCAAAAAACAATTGAACTGAATAGTCCTTAAAGATATGGATTTTTTCACAGATATTGGTCATTTAGATTAACAATTTCAATTTGTATATTTGCACTGTTTTTTCTTATGCAAATTAGATGTTAATTTGGGTATTTACTGATTTGCATGACTATCTAGGAGAACAAGGGAAATAAAATGAATTAATGAGACAACTTTATTTTGAAATGACTATCTTCAATAAACAGTGGGGGAGTTTAAACACAAGAGGAAAAAAATGAAACCATACTCATCAGTTACAACATCCTTTTAATAAAGTTTGATGAAAAGCCCAAGTTTTGAAAGTGATTTTCTGAGCTCAACCCTGTAGCTGGAACTGTTTCAGGCAGGGAATGTGCGCACTGCTGACAGGGGAGATGATATAGCATCTGTGGCAAGTGCTGCCTGACAGTAAATGTCTTCCCCCTCCTCCAGGTTTACAGTCGTAAATGGATTATGGACCACGGGCCGCTCCTCACCAACCTACACACACGTCTGCTCCCAGGTTCACATGTGTCGCTGCGGAGAGAAAAAGAGCCCATAACCAGCATCCTCAGGAGAGCCGCTGAAGCCTCTGGTTGAATGGTAGCACATCACTAATCGTGTTAGCATCGATCATATGACTGGCCCGGCTCTGACCTTGCTGCTATCCTTTTCCTCTTAGATCAGAGGTGCAGTTGCCGTTTACACTAAAGGCGCAGAGCTAATGGTGTCAGTGCATTAAAGAGGCGCTAATATGTAGAAGCCACGTTTTAGCTATCACTCATAGGACTCCTCAGTGCGCCTGTAATCATGGGGTTGTTGAAGCTTACATGTTTTATCCCACAAGTAAGCTCGATGCATGCTGGCCTATTCTGTGGGTAACCCCCCCCCCCCCTCCGCCGCTGCCTAGTAGTACAGTAATATGCATCAGAATTAAGCCCGAGCCTCTGAAATGAAAACACCGGAATTAGCCGTCAAAATGAGAGGCCTCAGTGATGGGAGCTGCAGAGAATGGCAGGAGGCGGGGGGGGGGGGGGGGGGGGGGGGGGGGGGGGGTTGCTGATATTATGAATGTAATGTTTCTTTTCATAAAGTCAGGGATGAGGTCGCCACAAATGATTCCCCTCGACATAAGTCCGGGAAATGAAGCTTGCTCTTTTCAGAGTGGATAATTAACTAGGCTGACAGTCAATCCCCATTTGTGACATAGATTTTTTTTTCTTCTTTCCCCTTTCTCTCTCTAGTGTTGAACTGTAATCCCTCCTTTGAGGACACGCGAGTGACTGAAGTATTTTTGTCCTTCTAGAATATTCCAGCAACAATACACATCGGCTCCCTTGTAATTAGCAGGCATCTGATGATGAAACCGAGAGCCCCTTTGACCTCGACCGCGATACTTTTCGTGCCTTGCCTTCCTCATGTTTGCCTTCGCGTACACGAGGGAGTCAAGTTAGGATGAGTAAGCAGTGTGGCTTTATCAGAGCGTACCCTCATCACCCTTCACCGAAAGGCACCGATTCAGCGTTAAAGCTTACGCAACCTGCGTTTGATGACCGCCACTGCACTTGATGGTCAAATCCGGCCGCCTGTGAAAAGTTCTGTTTTATTTATTTTTTTTTTTTCCTGCCATCTTGTTGTTGACTGTCTGAGTCCACCGATGGTTATCACAGCTGATGATGTCCTTCCCTGTCAGGCCGTGACCCCTTCTACTCCAGCTGAATTATCATCTGTCAGGGGCAGCGTGAGGAACAGGGTAGATGGAAGAGGAAGGGGGGAGAATACACAGAGACAAGGGACAGGGAGAAGACTTGGCTGAGTGCCTCCTAGGTGTTTAATTGTCTTCATTGATGACTGCCCCACCTGCTCACTTGACACAAATTTCCCAGCTGAGGCATGTCATGCATACACAATAACTCATACACTCCAATAAGTGGGGGAGATTTATAAGGACCTGATGAGTGAGGTTTTCTGCAGAAACTACACACATAAAATACCAAAGAACTTAAAATATTGTATTCTACAGTCTGACTTCTTACTCTGACAAAAACAGTAACAAAAAAAGCTTAGCAGATATGTGTAAAATTAAAATGAAGTAAAAGTGCAGCACACAAAGCAAACCATTAATTTATTCAGAGGATTGTGGTGGGCAACTGTAGTGTCTTCCTGGGTGGATGGGGGAGAAAGGTGGGTGTTCGGAGAACAAGGGGCTTGAATTATGCTACTGGCCTTCAGCTGGAGTCTGCAACTGCCAGATTCCTCCAAGTGTAGAACGTAAAGTCCAAGACTGCTCAGTTCTCTTAAAGTCCATAAACATCTCTTATGTTCAGGTCCACTTTGTTGGTGTCACAGCACTGACTCAGATGCTTGTGTTTCTTCATGTAGACCGCTTCACTGATTTGTTGATATGATGCTAAAGTCATCTGCAAACCTGACAAGGGTGTTGAAAGTGAAAAGATTCAGGAGAAAATGAGGAGTAGAGGAGAGGACTGACGAGACACTTCTTTGGTGTGTCTGCTATTAGGATGAAAGTAGAGGAGATGTGCTTTTTCACCCTGACATTTTGAAGTTCTGTTGCAGAGGAAGTCCAGTATCCAAGTACAGCCTGATCTGCCAAGATCCAGGTTTTGCACCTTTGACACCAATTTATGGGTTTGTTCTAATATAAAGAAAAGCTAAAGTGGGCAGACATGCGCATGTGCATGCATATCCTGCTTTATGGATTGTATTGGGAGAGTGGAAGCTTAACACCAGGGAAAATTTTAAGTATCATTCTCTCAGCTCTTTACTCTTCCTCATTGTTGAATCACACACTCGTTAAAGTGATTGAAATAACTAGCTGCATTTGGGGGTCAATAAATCATTTAACATGAAGAGTGATATAGCAACTCATACTTTTGAGCTAGGCCTTTTGCTAGTCCATTTCTCCAGAAGAAAACTACTTCAAACAATTCTGACAGTTGCTCATGTCATTAAATGTAATTGTATGTTGCTAAAGGAACTGTTCCTGAACTCTAAATACCATCTATTTCTAACACCCGTGATCTTACTGTAACCAATATTTGAACAAAAATACATTAAAAAAATAATAGGAATTGGGCTGTTGTGGGAAAAAAAATAATCACAGCAACACACCCAGATCCTTCCAAGTTCTTTTATTTCTCTCTTGGGGGGTTTACTCTAATGCAAAAAAGAAGACTGGGAAAAGTTTCAATTAGGAGTTTAAGCCATTCAAGTCTGGCACTCAATATCTTCCCCCTTTCACCCTCCTTGCTGCAGACAGGATGGTTTGAAAAGGTCAGCACTGTCTGTCGGCTTTATTTGAGGGTGTCTGAAGACCCATTTAGGAATGATTTTAACTTCAAATATGCTGACCTAGACGCCTCTGGTCTGCTTGAGACCTGGGTAGCAAGCTGTGATTCCCCCTGCTCACTCAGGCCATCTCTCTGCATTAGGCTCTCACTCTGTTTGATTCATTTGGATCACTTTCACAGAGAACTCTGAAAGCCTTAGTAAAATGCTTAAGCAGGCTAAACACCACATATAAAATTTAAATAGGCCTTTAGTTCTCATGTGGCCACGCTGTTGTGTGTTTTATTAGTGAGAAGTTAGTATCATAAAATTATTTTGGTATTAAAGCTTAACTGGAAATATATAACACATTTTTGCAAATTTGGCTGAGCAAATTAAAGTTTTAAAGAAAAGTTTTTGGCAACTGAAGATGAAAATACTTTTTTTCTTTCATCTTACTTTGGTCTTATATTGAAATGTTAGGTATAACTCGATACAAAAATAAATATATATACTTTTTTTTAGCCTTTTGACTAAGAAATTGAAAGTAGTTTCTCTATAAAGCCAGCTCTCATTCAGAACTTTCCAAATTCAACTTGAAGGGGATATTGTATATAAAACTTTATATTTAGTCTTCTTATCCTTTGGTCATAGTCTGAGATCACATGATATTCAGACTGTGGTAAGTCAGAAGGCTGGGGCCAACTCCTCACTTTTTGTTAAAGCTCAGATCATTGTCAATTAAACTTTATCTTTGACATAATGAGCCTTCCGGTTATTTGTCAACAGTCTCTCTCTCTCTCTCTCTCTCTCTCTCTCTCTCTCTCTCTTAATGAACCAAATACAATATACTTTCCTTTCAAACATCCTACATCTCCTTGAGTCTTCTGACTTCAGTTTAACTCAAATCAGTTTATTTATAAAGCGCCAATTCATACCAGAAAAGTAATTTCAATTCAGTTGTACAAACATTCCCATGAGTTTAGCGTTTTCTATTTATGGAATCCTAGCAGACTGTGTCAAGTTGTTGACTGGCAGCATTCACTCTTCCTGAACGAACATGTCGCAACAGTAGACAGTCCCTGTGTTGTGGCGTTGACTTCACAGAAATCCCTCATACTTAGCAATCTGTAGCGACCATGAAGATAAATAAACTCCAGCAGAACCTGGCTCACTAGAAGACAGAGCAGAGCACCAAAAGGACAAAATAACCGATTTAAGAGTACTTTCTGTATTAAAGAAACTAAAAAGCTGATAGCAAGACACAGAGTGTGTTCAGTTACTGGGAGCATCATTCCAGTCGATGCCTCCATCCAACAACGCATGACAGCTGAGCAGGATGCCAGACCAGGTGTAGCTAGAATGAAAAACACTGACAAAAAGCAAAGTTAACTGTAAAAATAACGAATAATGTAACTGGAGAGTAGTAGAAGAGAAAAGTGTCAGAGGGAAGAAAAGACGTAAAGCATCCAACAATCTACGCCTACTGCAGCCTAACTATAACCCAGCACATTATAATGAGACACGAGAGAACCAGGGACAGGGAGATTTGTCTGGACTCTATTCCACCTCCAACACTGTTGACTACTACCAATCCACCACTCATCCACTGACTGGCTAAAATCAATCTGCTGTTAAATATAAGCGTAAACAAACAGGAAGGTTTTAATACTGGTTTTAAGCACTTTGACACTGAAATAGTCCATTTAAAATATATTTGTGCAGTACAAAATACATTTCAAAGACCTCATGCAAGAATAAATATCTGTTTTTAGTCCATTTTAAATTCACAAATACCACCAGGCTAATCCGTAATCAGTGTTGCCACAGTTACTTTGAAAAAGTAATATGATTACTGACTACTGGTAACTCCTTCCAGAAGTAACTTAGTTACTTTACTTATAACTTTATTTTAAAAGTAAGTAAGTTAGATTACAAGTTACTTTTTAGTTACTTTCTGCAGCTCCCAATAACACTCCCCACTGCCTCAACATAAACAAAATAACTACTTATAAATATAATCACTTTATTGGAAGTGCATTTTAACAGTAAGAACGGAAATATATTTGTTTTTTAACCTTACATTGACACCAGCAACTATAAAGGAATAAGCTGTGTCTTGGAGACATACTTGCTCTCTCACTGCATGTACAAATTGAGAGTTCCACTAGGCGGGAGAGTAGGCCTACAGAATACAGAACTCAGATTCAGGCCAAAACAAACATGGCACCCGCAAAGGAGATTATCAGCTGTTTCGGCAGCAGTTGAAGGTAAGACCATATTTACCGCTATTGATACTTGTTTTTTAATGCTTTTGCCGCCATGTACAAAATATATATTTTTGCTCAAGAAAATGAAAAAAATTATAACTCACAGTGGCTTGAACAAGTAACTTTAATATGATTACCTGTATGGAAAAAAAAACGCGTTAGATTAGTCGTTACTAAAAAAAGTGGTCCTATTAGGAGTAACGTGCTACTAAGTAACGCGTTACTGACATCACTGGCCATAATAGCAGAAGTGCATTAATTACACCTCTACAGTGCTGGGAAATGTCCTGTAGTTCTACATGGCCAAAGGGGATGAGTCGGATTCCTTATTTCAACCATAAGCAATTTAGATTTTTTTTTTACCTTTTGACAGTCCAATTGTCTCTTTAGAAATCAACCTTCCTGAATGGGTCTCAGTCAATTAAGCTCAGTAAATATGCAAGTATGGTTCATTCTAAGTTTAGCAAAATAAGCTCAGTACTGTTGACAAGGTTAGAATACTGAATAGTTGAACACACAGTGCACTTTAAACATTTATTCCATTGAAGCTTAAAACCTGACATCTGAAATAAGTAAACTTCATGCTTTTAGCAGTGTTTCAATCATTCATCATATTTGGGCCTCTCTATATTTTATTCACAAAAAGCCGTCTTGCCTGGTCCGATTACAGTTTATTTTATATAGAAGTCATTGTACTGCACCAGAAAGCACACCTCCTCCATGTTTCAAGCTGATAGCCAGGTATGACGTTAATCGTTTCAGACTGGAATAGAGGCACAGACATAGAGCGAAGGCATGAGAGCGGGGTCTGATAAGGGGCCTGTAGGTTGGTGAGGGGGGTTGTAGTGGTAGGAAAAGAATCACAGGGAGAAAGTCATAAAATGGCTAGAGGTGATCCCGTTGGCCAAAGTGGGCCATTTGTGTGTGCCCCTGTGTGTTTGCGTGGCGGCGGTAAATAGATGTGAAGCCTTATCATCTTTGCCAGCTTAACAAACCATGGCACTCTTGCTAGGCAAAGCCGCGAGGGCACACAGGTTAGATGCTTGTTACAGGAGCCCTGTAAACACTCGCCGATTGCAACACAGACCCTTCTCTCTTATGCCGACATGCTTGTAATGTTGAAAAAAAAATAGATAAAAAAAATACATCTGTTGTCTACAGTAGATGCTACTCTTGCCTGATGCAACATTCTTGTTAAAAGCCCTTTCCAATTTCAGTGACAGGAAATGCAAAACTCCCACACTTGTGTTTTGGCTCATAACCTCAAGCCCACGGGTATGATTAAGCGGAGGTAAGAACATGTTCAGTCCGTTCTCTTTTAATGTAAAGTGCCCTTAGCAAAAGACAAAAAAAACAGCAACATGCAAATGAGAGCTTCTGATGGAGCTTGAGCACCTTTGGCTGAAGCATATGAGTGTGAGTATGTCTACATTTGCGTGGAGGACACAGGAAGTGTCCTGCCCCATTTCTCTCCCCTTGTGTCTTAGTGGGAGTAAAGCGGGAGTCTGCTGTCTATCCCTGACTTTAAATAGCCGCTCCCACCCCATGGGGGGCCCACCACTGTATGAAAGCAAAGTCAAACTCTGTAAAAAAGCACACATTCTCCAACTCGGTTACCCTTCAAAACACTGAAAGGGGGTAAAACATCCAGAGTCCCAGTCTCCGAAATGGTCAGATTAATACCAAATCATCACCACCTGTCCGTCCCATGCTTGTGAACCCTCTCACTCCTACTACAAGTGTACAACTTGTCAATCAAAAATCCATCCACTACTTGCTCAGTCACTCAATATAGCTTTTCTCTCTCTCCCCATATTGTTGCCGTCTCACTCTGCTCTCTCTTTAGAGCTCAACCAATTTACAGGGAGTAAGTTAGAGAGGGCGATATGAATCTTATCTCCCTGCTGCTTTAATTATTTCATCTTGAAGGTGCGTTCCCTTATTTTAAATGGGGGCTGGGGTTATTAAATAGTGTCCATTTTAATCAAGGCATGCAATATCCCCAAAATTGCATAAGTAATTAAACCTGGAATAATGAAACTGAATCAGAAATGTGAACCTTTTTTTTTTTTTTCAAGCAGGGTTCTGTTATTTTTGTCGCCGTCGATTGGTCCTACAGTCCAGTACGGCTAAGGCTGGCTCCATGTGAGCGGCTTTATATCCTGAATGTTTTCTTGCCTAAACTCTCACATCTGTCTTTGTTTTTTGTATGTTTAAAGAGAACGAACCCTAAATGATAGGCCTTTGTTGCTCTTTTTACCTTCTGTTCTTTTCCACTGAGTGTCTTCAGTCTTTCCTGTACTTTGTAGCATAGCATTAATGTCTTTGCCTCCCTGGCAGATTATGATAATTACCAGCAAACTAAAGTAGACCGCTGTGCAGTGGCTTCATATACCACAAAGACACCTTTTTATGGGATTAGAGAGTCCCTTTTTACTTTGTGGTACGTGTGTCTGCGGATGGGTTTCCTGAGCAACGGGGTACATCAGTTTTGTGCTATTTGTCATCATTCTTCAAATTTTGTGTTAGTTTTAGCTAAAATAAAACCTTTCAAAAGGACTCGGCAGGTTACAGTGTATTGTTCAAAGACTGTTTTTTATATGGCTTCAGAGGCTACAACAAAAATTATGTTTCTAAACAAGCAGCGATTCTATTAGGAAGCCATTCTACTAAATTTTGAAATTAATAAGAAGATGTTTGGTAAAACTTGTGACTACACGTAAATTTGACTGTGGAAAAAAAGATATTTTGAACTGATGTTTGTTAATCAGTTGAAATTCTTTGATTTTATGCTTGTTCATTGCTGAAACATCACTTTTTACTTGTGAAATTATGTTGTAACTATTTTTTTTTCCGAGTGCCTCCAGACTTACACACATTTGAAAGCAATATTTTTCCAAAACATGTACTTTTCTTCTGTCATGAAATAAACATCAGAAAGAAAAAATAACAACTTATTGTGAAATTTAAGTACAAAATAGGAAAGATGGAGGTTTTTCACCAAATACAACCTTCAAAACCAATATGGCAGGCTTACACACAAAAGTTTGAAATAGCGCTGTAACACATAACCCCCCCCCCCCCCGTAATCTTCACTTTTACCACTTTTAGAGGTGTACCAGTTTGAATTTTATGGACGTTTTTTTAACCACCCGGTTTTCTAACGCCTTAAGCCTTGATTTGTATGAGTTATCTTAATATAAAATCACACAAATACAAATAATGCAATGTCAAAATAATGTATAAAATAAGTATTTTAGTTTTTGTGCCATAAACAATCAATAATTAGTTATATTAAAAAGCAGACTTGTCTACTTTTATGTTTAGTTCCAACATGTGTTCTGAGTACCACTGGTACCCTACATATCACTAGCAGCACTTGTACTACAGATGAGAACTATTCCTGTAGGTCACCCTTTTTGAGTGGGTCATGGAAAACATTGGGATTAGGGGTTGTAAAGCCTCTAGTGTGCTGAAGGTGAATGCATGACATTCCCTCTCCCAAGTTGTGCACACACTATCTCAATCATCTTCCTCTTGTTCTTGCTTCCCTTTACCTCACATATATCTTGGCTTGTGCCTCAAGGTACCCGTGCTCCCTCTTAGCTTGACTCCAAACAAACAGCCGGTGGATCACTGAGGTTCTCTGGGATATGCCTTAGGGATACAGCTGGAGAAAAAGCAAAAGTAGCGAGGAGGAGAAGACAGATTCTCACAAAGAGGAATTGCAAAAATGATGAAAGGTGTGTCAGAAAAGAGGGGGTTGAGCCCATCTTTGGTATGCCGTATACTTCTCTCCTCCAGGTAAATGTGGCTGACGGTGGAGTATTCACACAATGGTCTTGCACTTGCTTTTTTATATTCAGATTATCTACTGAATGCATATGATGTCATGTGTTAGCGGTAAATGGTGTGTGTTTGTCTGGAGAAAACAACAAAGAGGGGGTTTGTTTATTTGTTTGTATTTGTGTGTTTGTATGTTTTATGCTCTGTAGGACATTCATCACCAAAGCCAAAACAATGGAGAGATTCTCTCTAGCATTGCTGTTTTCAATGTGTCCTGGCAGGCCTTAATGCACATCATCTGCAAGCAGGTAATTAATGGCAGTACACTCTGCAGCTAAGGATGGAGAGCAGTGGAAGGAGGGCTTAGTTTAGAAAAAAGCCGAGGGGGAAGAGAAAAAAAAAATCTGAGCATTGGAGAGATTTTCTTTCTGTTGAGGGGAAAATAATGCCAGACTCGACTTGTGCTTGTGAAATCAAAATGGCGGCCGTGGAGAAAAGCTTTTATCCTCAGTGAATGTGCTGTTCGCTGAGTCACAGCTTATCTCTTTAGCGACGCTTTATTACTCATTTGAGTTTTCCATATGTCAAAGGCAGCACAGAGAAAAATCAGGTCCGGAGGGGGAAAAGATAACCAAGCAAATTTGATCGACATTTAAAAGTGATGAGCAATCCCTCACTTAAAAATTGCCGACCTTTCTGCTCTTTAACGCCGGTAGCTGCACAATCGACCCCGAGGAGGAACAGGATGCCAAGGCGAGGAGAGACTTCTATGTCGTCAATAGCCTATTAAACTTAATGAAGGAGTGCACAGCTACGCAGGCCGGATTGAGTCCAACTGAGGAAGCTTGACCAGACTTTGGTCCTCACTCACTGGCATTATTAGTCTGCTTCTGTCCACTTCCTGTGTCAAAGGTTGTAATGACAATTCGCCAGCACCGTATTTAGGAACATTACCGCCATCACTTATGGCAGTAATGAGGGAGTAGCAGATGGATGCCATTCTAGAAACCACTTTTAATGACTGAACAGGGGACTGGGCTTCTGTCCCCTCCCCACTTGGACCCTGCAGATTCTCGTTCTTAAAGGGCAACTACCAGATTTCAAAGCCAAATGGAGGTAGGAGGACTAATTTCTAACACTTTTTTTCCCCTTCTGTTTTAGCTTTGCTAACAAATCCCCCACCTTGCTAGTGTGGCCAGTTGAAACGGTAGAAAAGAGGAAGAGCATTAGCCTTTGGTTATTCTGGTTATTCTGGTTATTCTGTTTTTCATTTCGAGCAAGCTGAGCAAAATAAACTTTGGTTTCGACTAGTGTTTTTCTTTTTTTACCCATTTGGGATTGCATTGTCTCGTTTTATCGATCATCTACACCCCTGAACCCCTCCAAAACTCTTTCCCCTCTGGATAGGGAAAAAAGAGAGATACTGTACATAAACAGCGTTATAGATAAGCTTAAGGCCTCTTCTTTCTTTTTGTGTGTTAGTGTGTAAGCCATTCAGATTATTAAAGTCGTCAATTTTCAGACTTCAACTTTTAATTTCTCCATTAAGAAAGTAGGAGTTGTTTTCTTGCTTTTTGTGCTCCTCTCTGTGTTTTCAACTAAAGTAAAAACTAAACAAACAAACAAAAAAACACTGTTCAGAAAGTTGCCGGAAACCGCCAGGGAGGAAGAGTCCGAGGTTACACGAGGGAGGTGTATATCTCGACCCCATGAGGCTGTCTTGCTATTACATCATTTCCCCCGTCTGTAATTATCAGCGTGTATTAACCCGTTAGCCAGCACAGATGAAGGCCTTTCAGGATGCAGAGGAGGCCACGGGGGGCACAATACAACAGGATATCAGGGCCATCTTCCCTCCGGTCCCAGAGGGTAAACCAGGAAAAACAGCTTAAGCAAACAGCCTCCCAGGTAGTGTCCTCATTAGCGCTATCCTCGCTATTAACAGCATTAGTGCCAATGTTTTGATTGCTGTCATTATCATTAGCAGCTTGAGCTACCAGAGAGGGTTTGGCAGTGGGGGTATGACAGGTGTTTTGTTCTTGTTGACAGCCCAAAGCGGGCAGTTTTTTGTCTGTTAGCGAGTCGGGGATGTCTTTTTGTTGCAGATTGATACTTTCAGAGAATAGAGAGCATTTTTCAGATGTATGACTGTTTTACCTGTGGGACTTTCTCAGAAGTTCCAGCCAAAACTGGTAACAATGTAGGGGTGTATTACTTAATTTAGTTGCACTTATTGGTTACTTATGTTGTCCTTGTTGCTTCAGAACTGCACGAATTCTTTGTGAAATTGATTCAACAAGGTGTCAAAAACATTCCTAAGCGAGTAAGGACCATTTTGACATTATTCCCTTCAGATAGTTGCCGTAGATTTCTTGGCTACTGATCAGTGATTTAATATATTTTTTGAATTTTTAATACATTGAACCTGACAGTTTGAAATCTGCCAGGTTCAATAAACCCCTTTGCACTTTTTGACATGGTGCATTTTCCAGCTTGAGATAGCCTTCAAAAGATAGGTTGTCATAAAGATGGAGATAGTCAGCAGTGATACTGAGCCTTTTCTGGTCTGACACAACCTCTCCTCGCCAGATCTTTTTTAAGTTCCTTGTTTGTTTTTTTAATACTCAGACCAGTCTGTCTGACGCTGAAAAATATGTTTTTTTCTCGTCCGCATTTTAACTCAGTTTAAACATAAGCAAGTTATGTCAACACTTTTACATGCCTAAAGGCATTGAGTTTCTTCTTTTCAATTGGCTGATTCAGTTATTGTGTTAACAAGCAGTTGAACAGGTATAACTAATAAAGTAGCTATTGAGGTTACATAGTTAGTAACAGAAAAACTATTAAGTGAATCCCCAGGCAGCTTGCACTGGTTTCCCCACTGCTCTCTGCTTGGTTATATGGGCGTGATTCATGAGGTCATTGAGCTTTACTGCAGCAAATAGCTTTTTCTCCCATAATGCCCTGCCCATAACAGCATGACACTACGGTCAGTAAAAACTCATGTAGCCCTGATCTTCAAATTCATTTTGGTAGGCTGAGACTGTGCATTTCACTAGTTTGCCTCTCAACCTCTTTTTACAAGTTTTAAAGCAGCAATGTTTCTTTGAGGTAATCATGCACTGGCATAGTGAAATGTTGCCTCAAAGAAACAAAGGATTACACAATCTTCCAAAAAAGTAGAAAGGAGAGAGCGGAATCGAAGGTGGGGAAAGGGAAATAGACCAGGGGCTAGGAGATGTTTACAGTTGCACATATTTTTGTCATCGTGTTGCCACAATGATGCTCACATTTGCCAGACCAGGTCCCTGATTGACAGCCCGGGTATCAGCTATGGGACTGTGTTCACGGGAGAATGCTTGTGTGGTCACACAAGTGTGCATTCCGTGTTAATGTCATCCGTGTTGTTGCTGACCCCAGTGTGCTGTGTGCATGCTTCAACAGAGACAGACACCTGGGAGGTAGAGGAGAATGAGGAGAGGAAAGAAGGAAGAAATATCAGGTTAAGTGGGACTGAGTGCCTTCTTGAAAGGAACAATGCAATGAAGCTTTATAGGTATGATGTTTTGGTGCTCCTTGCTTCCCTCCCATCACTGCATGGTGTCTTTATAATGAGTAATAAAGTGATAAAGTGATAAAGAGTAGACAGTGACAATGAAAGGTGATGTCTCCAACTACAGGCCTACATACAAAGTATTGATGCAGTTGAAAGTCAATGGTTAAACCTACAAATACAAGGCCACAAACCTAAACTGACTGAAGAGCATTAATCTGAGAAGCAGCCAATAAACACATGGTGACTCCAGATAAGCTGAAGAGCTCCAAAGTTTAGGTGGCAGAATCTGCGAGATGTAGAATACCACTGTTGAGTTAGAAACCACCTTGTACACCATAAAGCAAATGGGTGGCATCATTGTACAGTGGACGGTCTTTTCCTTAGCAGGAACATGCAAGCTAATCAGCATTGATAGGAAGGAGAATGAAACTAAGGGGGGAAAAAGCATCTTTAAACACTACTTTAATATAATTTCCCTTCATTTCAGAATTATGTACTTTGCGTTGGTCAATCAAGTACAATCCCAAAGAAATACACTGAAACGTAGTGTTTAAAATGACACAATGATTAAAAGTATTCACCTTTCTTTAAATTATTTTTTATGGCAGTCTCCTACCACTACTGCTGGCAATAATTTGACAGGTAGGAGATTAAACATTCAACTGTCAGTTGCTTTTAAATTACAGCTGTTTAAATGTGACATTAAGAAACCTGGTCATGGAAGACACAAAAGGAGAAGAGAGTGTGAAAGTGAGGGGATGGCGATCAGCACTGGACGTGATGTCAGAGGAAATTAGAGCCATTCAGCTACTTATTGACTATTATTCAAGACATAAAGAGGGAAACGGGAGGGGAAAAAAAGTAAAAGTGTTGCTACTTTCCACCTCTTTACTGAAATCCAACCCCCTGCTGATCAAGTCTTGAGTCATTGTGATAATTTCATGTTAAGTAAGTTTAAGAAACTCATCAAGGGCAGTCCTTTTTTATTGTTTTCCCATCAACATTGACACAGTGAGGAAAAACTTGTCATATTGGTGCATGGTAGGAACCATCATCAGATGCCGCTGCTTAACAGTTAACATAATCTAATTGGAGCCGCCTAGGCTTTTGTAGGGTTTGATACCAACCGCTGCCTGATTGTTTCCATCTTCTCAGGGGAGCAGGTGTTGACATTTGGACATAGCACATTCACAGAGCGAGTATGAACATAACTATTGGCATCAGCCCAGGATGCCAACATCTTTACGGACTAATCCTTCATTAAGCCCATTGTCAAAGCCATGGGAGGGAGGATATTGATTGCAATCTGAAAAGAGAAATCTATGGTTTTCACACATTGAACAACTGCCTCCCTGTCGCTGCACACTGGAGATGAATAACGCTCCTCTTAAGGCCCATTATTCATCCATTATTGGCAAGTTCTTGTGCTCACTTAATTGGACAACTTGTCTACAGCTGCCAGCCCCCTGGGCTGTCCAAGATGGAACCTCAGCCAATCAGCCTAATTGATCCCAGAAAATGGCATTAGTTTTCATTCGTGTTTTGTTGTGGTGGAGGAGATTTTGGAGAGGTATTAAGGTTGAATATCTCAAGAAAAAAAATATTTGGTGAAAAACTTGCAAGTCAGCTTTTTATTTCATTATTTACTTAGCAGCCATTTTCATATCTACATTGGCAGAGTCTGGCAAGTTCTGTGCCAAGTTCTGCTCACTTACTTTAGTTTAACACACAGACACACATGAGAAAATTACTCTCAAGTAACATTTAGGCTTGAAGGTCCATGTAAGGCCACCCAAGAAGAGTTGTCCTTTTCCCGTCAGGACAGAAGACAAAAGAAGAGCTCCTCCTAAGTGATTTAGTGCGGTTTCTGTCAGCAAGCATCATTCCACGTCAGTAATCTTCAAAGGAAACATGTCTCAGGCATTCTGATTTTCTGCCAGAAAAATTTCCGACCCGTTTTATTTCCGTGGTGTGAAAAGAAACAAAGAAAAAAAGAGAATAGAGTTAGTTCCACAAGGGTGAAGGGCGGGGCACACACAAAAGGACCTGCCCTCGAGTAAAGACATCCAAATTGCCCACGGTCATGATTGATGGACTATTCAGGTGCCCTGAAGGAGAAGAAGGGCTATGGCCCATAAAAGGAAACTAAACAGCACAAGGAATAAATGCATTAGGATTGGTGCATTCAGATCAAATAAGCTAGTCTTCTTTCCTTTGATAAAAGAGAGGTGTAAGAGACCTGTTGTGTGATAACTTATTATTCAGTAAGGTTAGAAATAGAGCCTGCATCAAACGGTTTCAATCAACTTAAAATGCTGTTGTAAATGTTAGTTGTTCTGCATAAACATCTGCAATAGCAGAGGGAAATGAGGAGTAGGAGAATCCCGGGGGGTTGGGGTGGGTTGGGGTTAGAGACTCACATACAGGGGCACTCAGCGGGCATTTTAAACAGTTTGTTAAACAGACACATACTGATTTTCTCCAGCTAGAGCCTAAAAAACACATTTACATTACATTTACATATTCTGGGGAAATCTAGTGCCCCCTTTTTTGTGTAATAAAAGGTGCATCTTTAAACTAAATGTCTGTTTGAACTTACTGGAAAACACCCTTATGTATGAGAAATGAATAACAGCATGAATAAATAAATAGGGGAGATGGAGGTAGTCACTGATGTGTGTGGACTCCTGTTGTCAGTCCCTTCTGTCGGTGTGAATTATTGCTGATCCCGCCACACTTCCAGTGGGGAGGTGCTTGTAATGTTTCATTCTTTGCTGGAGTTCAGAATGTCATCCGTCTCACCCTCCTCTGAGTGTCCTCTGCCTGGTCTTCTCCAAAGTAAGGACATTTAGCAGCACTGCTGAGTCACTGCAATGCTGCATTCTGATCATAAAGACTATCTGCTTGTACCAACAGTGACAGTGATCATCTACGTAATTATGCAGTGCACTCCACTTGATTGATTCTGCAGCATGCAGTCATTGTTATAGCTACTGGAAGCAGGGGCGGTTCTTACATTCCCACACCCTTCCACAGCCTGTCTAACCTCTGGTCATTGTAGTATTTTTATTTATTTTTTAATCTGCCAGCTACTCCTTATGCATTGATATAGTATAGGTATTTTTGTTCTAATCAGTCAGAAGTTTTGTGGTGTACTTCTCTGTGAAATGCATCATTGGTACAACAGTTATTTTCCATCCCAAGGGAAACTGACTGTGCATTACACATTAATTATCAGTCTCAGGCTGCACTCTTGCGTTTCCCTTCGGCAGCATTCCAACTCTTTTGGCAGATATGCTTGACCCCTTTTGCTACCTCCCATTGCTCCTCCCAAGATGATCAATAACCTACTCTAATGAGTGGAGACTCCCTGTCACCATCTCCTAAGCCTAAGGTAATCAATAAAAAAAACAATACCACTCTATTTCCATGATTTTCGATCCCATTTGGTTTTCCTGTGTATTAGTGACAGAAGCTTTTTCTATTAAAGTGCCTTCAAACAGTAACGCAAAAACATGTGATCAACCAAAAAAGGAGTTATTATTAGGTCAGCATCTGTTGAGTGCATCGCACAGATCTCGAGTTTTAATGTCGTTTAAACATTACTAGACTTTGCATGTTGAAATACTAAATATTTTTTAAAATAAAAAAAAGTGGACATTGTGTCATGATCAAAAAATATATTTAAACAATTTGCATTTGAATATCTTACATTCAAAACAAACAAAATCTGAAAAATATAAAAGTATCTTCAGTCTGTCGTCATATGCTGTGCTACCCAGATTCACGGGAACAGCTGTAGTAGTTATATTGATGACAACTCTAAAATCCGTACTAGAATTTTACATTCTTCCATTCTGTAGCAAACACAGACGTCCTGTATGTCCATTTAGCCTCATTTATACGCTGGCATGCAGCAATGCAAATCTCGATAATATTCTCCCTCGCCTGTTTGTGTAAGTAAATATGTTCTCACTTTCAGGAAGATGGCCTAATCCACACTGAGCTGTTAGCAGCTGATATGTTTGTTGTGTATTTAATATTTTCCGGGTTTCCCTGCCTTGTAGTGATATCCACAGCTCAGATCGATTGCTTGGAGATTTAGTAAATGTATTCAAATTCCAAAATCTGCTCACAGTGTCACAGATGGATTTCCTTGTTTTTGCTGTGACATGCTTCCAAACAAGCACACAGGAACAAAATTTTTTTTGTACTTTTGGACAATGTAAAGGAAGTGCTCAATGAGTTGTCTATGAGCATAATAAAAACGCAGGTAATGAGCTACTATACCAATAACATGCTCAATAGGAAGTTGCGTTTGTAGTCTTTATATTTAGGTTTGCTAGACATTACTGTATATTTCTTTCTGTTCCAGTTTCAAATTTTATTTCATAAGTACTCGTACTGTATGGTACCACTGTGGCTTGGCTGTCTCTGAGCGATGTATGAGAGATGAAAATCAACTTGCATGAGATATTTATTGACAAGAGAGGAAAAATTGTTTTGACACATCAATAGCTACTCCTCCTGAGAAATGGCTAGGCCGACCCACAAGAAATAAGCCTTGCAGTTATTATCTCCGGAGACTTCAGTCTGCTCTTTTCCCTCCTTGGACTGTGTTGGATTCGTATCAATTTAATACACCACCGCAGGCGCTCGTGTGGTATCCTGGTTTCCTCTGCACACATCTGAAGACTAATCTCATACTTTAAGGCCTAATACAATTAGGCTGTATTGAGCTAATGTGTTGTTCAATACATAGGTTCCTATCCAGTAAGTGATGGAGGCTGCTGCTCGCCGCAGGCCTGAGAGAGACATATGAGCTTGGGTGAGAAGGTTACGGTTGTGGCTCAGGGTATGACCAAGAAATGAAACCTTTAGTGTTGGAGTGTAAGAAACCCAGGACTCCAGGAGATAATTCATTCATTTGTGTAATGGACTGGTACCACTTCTCATTTAATTTAATAATTTGTATTGCAAATACGGTAATTATGTCACAGATTTGTGAGGCTCTATAAAACAACTTAAAAAGTAAAAAAAAAAAAAAAAAAGATTATGTAATTCACATGTTTGCTTACAATATTTAACATAAGTTTTTAAGATAAATAATGAAGTACATTCAGACCGTGGGCAAAAAGATGTCCATAAAAAAGTTGTTTGATAAAACTGTATTCAGGATGTATTTCTTTACCATCCATACATCCTGTTCCAATTATCCATGACATGTTTGAATTTAACCTTTAGACCCGCATACAGAACACCAACAGAGAGACCAGTTGTAAAAGATAATGAAATTTATTAGAACAATGGCTACGTTTACATGGACACAAGTAATCAGATTATAAACTTCATCGGAAAAAAAGGCCTCATGTAAACATGCCATTCAGATTACTCTGATAAGATTACTCTCATTCAGATCAGAATATAATTCTGATTGAGACAGGTTGGTTATACCGATAGTTAGCAACCATGTTTGTTTACGACGGTAGTCTGCTATGTCTTCTTCTACGGCTGTTTCAGATATTTTATACAGCAGATGTAAATGCTTGACATACTAGACTTTCAGGACCCATGTACACAGTGAAATCCTAATCCGAATTATGATCAGATAAAATACATTTTGCTATGATGGTTATGATTTCGTGAAGATGATGCTGGAGCATAGGAACCGGGAATACTGTAGAGGGAACAGAGACGACATAAACAGTTGAAAAGTCCACAGGTAAGACAAGTTCTTTAAAGAGGGGGTAACAGGATGAGTTAGTACTTGTTTGAGGCTACTGAGTGGCTGGTGGTTTTAAATGCCAGGGAGGTAAGCTAGGAGTCTGGGATGTCTGCAACTGCTTCCTGCTGAGTTTCTTCAGATGAGGGGGTGGGGCAATCCGGACGTGAGGGGGTTAGGGTGAGGGTTCTGAGGGGGTTAAGGTATGGGTTCTGCTCAACCGGAACCTCTGGTGGAATCCTCCAGAATAATGGAGAGCAGAAGGCAGGCAGAACAGGAACAAACACAGAAAAACAGACAAACATCTCAAACTCCTAACAATTCCAGGGTCAGGTCATGGGGAAGCAGGGAGCTCCAGACTTTCCTCTCCCCAGCAACTTGTGCCCTGCTCCACCGGGGGTTTCCTAAGGCAATTCCGGGCCAGCAGAGCAACATAGTCTCAGCAGCATGTTTTCCCCCTGGTCTCTTACTGGTGGAGTGTGCCCAGAATATATTTTTGTCCTAAACTAATGAACTATGATGAACAAATTGTGAATGAAGTTTAACCATGGAAGAGTATTCTTTAATTTAGTCAGGAGATCAAATCTGCAGTCTACATCACAGGACCAGGCATGCATCCTTTTATTACATCCATGTAATGCTATTCAAGTTTGTAGGATGGATTGATGGCTACCTAAGAAGTCTGCTCTTCACTAGTGAGACTAAGAAGATTCCAAAAGTGCAATCAGCTTTAAGAAATGTTTTACAATACATCCATAATTTTAAAATAAGGCGGTTTTGCACCAATGACTACCCATGTACTAGCATTTTCCTGTGTTTAGAAATATGCACATAAAGCCCATCAGGGTTTTACATTTTCATTTGAGCTCTGGCCAGGTGATTTTTGTCTATTGACAGAGCCAAGCACAACCCCTCCATCAATTTTTGCTTGCTGTCAGTGAGAGGCAGCATGCTGTTCCCTGATGTGACAGAGAACATTCATAAAAGCCCTGCAACGCCTTACCAACCTTGACAGAAAACTGTGTATGTGTGTTTCTCCCCACTATGAAAAAAAAAGCCTCACCAGAGGAGGAGAGCGAGGAGTCACAGCAAGTTGTAAAATTCACATGTAGCTTAAGAGCACCTGCCACATTCACGGCGCAAAGATGTCAATAAATCTGGCCAATAATGTACCACAAAGTACTTTTTCCTTCTGTCTCTTCCTCTGCTTCTAATATTAATGAACGCTGCCATGGTCAAAGATAGAAACATTCTCTTTTTACAGAGCTAATAGGAACATGCTTATATAGTGTCAGGTAAAATTACTCAGTACCATTGAACTTTTCCATATTTTTTCAAACAACCACATATTGATATCTATATCAAAACCCATATGTGATTCAAAGGCGTGTATTATTGGTGAGTAAAATCTTAAAATACATGGATTTCTAATTTAAAAAAAAATAATAATCAGAAATAAATCGGATAGAATATGTTAAACCCCTAAGAAAAATCCAGTACAAAATGCAGCAGGTCTTTGAAGGATTCAGGGGTTTGTAGGAGAACATTAATGAACAGTAGCATCGTGAAGACCAAGGAAAACAGCAGACAGATCAGGAGTAAAGCTCCAGACATGCTCAAAGCAGAATTAAGTTTAAAACAATAACCCAAGCCTTAAACATAACACGATGCACTTTCAATTCATCTTCTGAAAATGGAATGGGCCAGGCACAACTGCGGACCTACAAAAAAATGGCCATCCACCTAAACAGACAGCATTAATCAGAGCATTAATCAGAGAAACAAATAATAGGTGATTGGTAAATCTGAAAGAGCTGCAACAATTAACACTTCAAGTGGGAGAATTTGCTGAAAGCAATTAGACATAGATGCCAAAAATCCAGCCTCATGGAGGACTGACAGCCAGATAATTATTATTTTAAAAATAAAATAACTTTTGTTTGCTGGTTAAAGAGCCCAGAATTTATCTTTAAATGCATAATGCACTTTTTGGTGAAGAAAATGTAAGACACAACCAGCTAAACACACCATCCCTGTGTGCATCACGTTGTCAGAATTTTATTTTATTTTTTTCATCAGGGACAACAAAGCTGATCCGAGGATGTGGAAAAATACATGAAGCTGAATATAGGATAATCCTGAAAGGAAACTGTTAGAGACTGTAAATGTAAGACTAAACAAAAGGTCCCTTTCCACCTGAACAAAAGCCTTAAACTTACAGACAAAACTGCAATGAAATAGTTCGGACCAAAGCATATTAATGTGTTACAGTAATTAAAACTCTATTGGTAAGTCCAATTGAGAAGCTTGGGAAGGACATGAAAATTGATTTTCTTGCATGACTGTCCATACAGCCTGACTTAGTTTGAACTATTTTGCAAAGAATAATAGGTCAAAAAGTGAAACTGTTATAGACATAAGCCAAAAACGTTTTCTGTAATGTGGAGAAAAGGTTTATTTTTGCGAGGTATTGACTAAGAGGGACTTAAACTGGGCACCATACTTTAGATTTTAAAAATGTTGAAAGCCATGTATCCATGTATCTTTGCACTTGAAAATACCAAAAAAATACATTGGAATTAGTGGTTATAATAAAGAAAATTACGAAATGTTAAAGGCACTAGTAGAAATAGTTTTGAATCCTACTGTATCTGGCTGTTACATGAAAGTGGAGCAAAAATATTGCACGCCTGTCCTTTTATATTAGCAAAGGGATTAGCAGGTATGAATTAAACACTTAATTCATTAAGAATTATTATTATTATTGCAAGACTGGACAATGAATAAGCAGGCAACACGCAAAAAAATCACAATTTGCTGATTAGGAGAAATATACTAAAGGAAGAAGGGTAAGAATATTGGATAAACAATGTGAAAAACCCAGGATAAAAATATCCGTTCCCAGTCAGTCTTCCTACCTGAAAATAATGAGTGGAAAGGGGGCTTGCAGTGCATGAAGCACCGAGGCTATTTTTAGAGGCCTGCCTTTAACTGAAAGTCAGCAGTTGTGGGAGTGAAAAGAAACTCTCTATTCTGTATTCTTCTCCTAAAGGAAATTGTGATAATGAGGCTTCACCAGCGACCACGTGCACATTAAGATTTGATGCATCCACACACAATTATGTCACGCCCAAGCTTCCCTAAAAATACTCCACAGAAGACATGTAGGAACAGGAAGAAAATTATTTAAAAAAAACCCGCCAGATGTAAGAAATCGTAGTGCTCAGTTTTTTCAGCTTCCTTGCTTTTTCCTTGCTTTTTTTGTTCCTAGCAGTCCATCTCTTCATTAGGAGGAATGTCAGATCATTGTGGAACATGCGTGCATGTGCGTGTACTTGCATGGTCTATACACTTGGCCTATATCCTGTTGTGATAGTCACATGGCTTCTCTCAGACAGCAGCCATTTGTAACTGTCTTTTTAATCATGCTAATGCAGCCCCTCGCTCTGTTTCCTATCACAAAAGCAGACCACCGCACACATATAAGCATATGTGTTCATACCTGCATATTTTTGTCCAGCATCCATGTGCACGAGAAGCAAGAACGGAGTGCCCAAAAATCCCCCAGAGGCATATGAATCTGTCAGTGGGGAGTTCTTTAACTGGGTATCTTTGGACTCTTTTGGGCACACTCTGCAAACTATCATATATACTATTGTATATTATGCCCAGATCTTTTTTTATAAACTGACCCATGCAGTCACGCATGCAAACGAAAGACGGCCAGAAATCTAAAAAAAATCCACCTGGTCATTTTTGTCACTGCTCCTTTTCCTTTCCCTTTTTTTCTGCAAGTGCTCAACTATATTAGTATTCTGCTCAGAGGTTCACTTTATTCTTCGGTTCTCCCAAAGCCTCCCTCTACCACTCCTGGGAGTTGAGCCCAGTGCATGTTAAGTGATATGGCTATGGAGTTTTACTGGCCGGATTGTGGGTGCCACGTAATGCAGCATGCAAGAGGGATGCTTTTAGTAAAGCCACCCACCCATGAAGAAATTATCAATCTTATACATGTAAATTTGCCAATTGGGAGTCATATAGCATAGACATAAGGGAGAATATGATAGTAAGGGCCAATGGGATGATGGAAGGCGTCTGCAGAGACGACAACCTTATTAGAAGTAAAATAACTTAAGAGCCATTGTGATAAGTCTGATTAACAAAGACAAAAGTGTAGGTGAGCCCAGATAGACAAAGCTGCCTGAAGAGGGAATATGGTCATCACCTGCTCTGATGATTGGCTTCTTGGGGGTGAAAAATGGGCCACGTTTTTCCACTCTCTCGCTTACTATTTTTTGCCTTTTACCCTTTCACGCTTTGCCCCTTCCGTCTGAAAGTCAGCAGGCCGACTTGGTTGCACACGTTTGGTGTTTCTTTTAGTCAAGCTTGAGCAGGCCCCACCATGGTAGTGACAAGGAAGTGGATTGGGTAGGAAACTGGAAAAACCACCTGTCCTAAATTCAAGGCCTGATCTAGCCCATGGGTGATTCCAGCACTACCTGGCAGTGTGGTTGGTAAATGTCATGGGACTCGACAGAGCGAGAGGCTGTCTCTCTCTGTTCATTTTACAGGACATGACAGGTCGGGGAGGTGCATTTCTCGGTTGTGTTGGTGTCAACAGGAGCACATCGAGTTTGACATACCTGAGGAGTTTTTTTTTTCCAGAAATGTTACTCTGGGAAAGTCATGAGTAAATAATGTAGAGCAGAAACATCACTTGCACATAAATCTAGGACTTATTTTACCACTTTGTGTGTGGATGCTTTTATATTAGACTCTCTGTTCTATGAAGTCATAAGATCTTAAAAGGCATAGAAGAAGAGTTTTAGTCACTTAGACAAATATTCTTCCTATTTGGTCTATAATTTACTCTTACCCTCATGCCTTATAGCATAAATGGACATTTTATGCCATGTGGTCTCATCCTGCTCTTTAGATGACCTCCACCAGCCTGAATTAAAATGTGAAAATTTATTTTATGGTGGAACCTGAATATTGAGGCATATTCAAGTTACCATGCTAAAGTTGGCATCAGTTCAAGAGCTTCCTTTGGGCTTTATAGAGTTTTGTCAGAGTTTTCTTTTTTTTCTGTGGGTTTAATTTCTTGAAGATATGGACACAAAATCGAGAAAACAAAAAAGAAGAAAGAAAGAAGATGAAGAAGAGAAGAAGGACAGGTAGGGGTGTGAACCGATAATACAAGATACAGAGGTAAATAAAGAACACAAAAAAACATACCAGTTGTCCAGTGGGAAAAACAAAAAAATAAAAAATAAAAAAAAAACAAGTAGAACAGAACAACATTAACAAAACAGATCCAGTAATTTGAACTAAGAACTACACATTCACAACACACCAAAATGGGTTAACAAATACAACACCAATGTCGCTGGTAAGCTCCTGGTACCAACTATCTGTTGACGATAACCTCAGCCCAATAATTTGTCCCCTCACCTATGTGTGTGTGTGTGTGTGTGTGTGCATGCAGGTGTAAATAAGTTTTCCATATGCAAGTAATTGATAGCTGGTGTATAGAGCCGTTGATCCGTCGTACAGGAGTTGATGCAGACATGAAGGAGGTCGAACATGTATACGTCCAGATCTGCCCAGAGTCCGGGAACCACCGGTGGACCAACGCAGGGCCGATCGCCCCCAAAGAGAGGAACAGATAGAAGCCCCAGCGGAACACCCAGCAGCTACTATGCCAGGGCCCGGGAGATCGCAGGGACGATGGGCTCCGCCGGTGACCAGGTACGCCAGGGCGGGCCCGGACTAGGACCCGGAGGCCACGGGGACCAGGGGCACACCGCCCCCCCCCCCAGCAGGGCCCCGACCAGGAATCTGCTCACATCAAATTGCAGGTGCAGTCCAGACCCCTCCCCAGGCAAATCGCCAACACCTGGGAACCGACCAATGCCAGACGCCCCCCCAATGAACAGACCAGACAGCGGAACCCGCAGAGCCAGCAGCCGGCCCGGGCACCAGATCTGACCCCCACCGACCACCAAACGACAACCACACACTTGCATAACTGGCGCCCCCATAAGAGGTGCCCTAACCAATCCAAGGAGGAAATCGGCCCGAAATATCAGCCGACCGACACACCGGCCCACCCAGGATCAGCCAGGCATGCACCAGGGCCAAGACGGACCGCATCCGGGCCCCCAGCTCCAGACACCAAGAGCCACCAATTCACCATCGGACAGGGGCATCAATCACCGGCAGGGCGTGACAGAGGGGAAAAAGTTTTCGATGAGTGTATGCTATGCATGATTATCTATTGTGCAAAGTCTATTTTTATTCATCACATGCTTTCTACGCTGAACAGATTCTTACTACACAAACTGAGATTCTTACTACTCTTGCTTTATTTGTAAAAGGGAACTTTTATATATATATATATATATATATATATATATATATATATATATATATATATATAATGTTAAATAATGAATTGAATGTATTAAGTTTGTATGTTACAGTTGCCAAAATAGGCCATAATTTTTGGTGCCTTATGCAACTGTCATATAAAAACTGTGAGCGTGAGACTTGTTACCAGTGTTCACACACATCTAGACGTATCCACCACCACACAGCTCATATCCTCTGCCTTAACCCAAACCCCAATCTTAATTTTGAGAAAGTGGTCCAAAATAGATCTAAAAATGTGAAACATAGTATAACTTGACTTCTCACCCATTGACTGCTGGAGATGGATTCCAGCCCCATCCCGACACTCCAAAGAAAATAATTTAAAGTCTAGATAGGGTTTGACGAATGGACGGATGGATGGATGGAAGGATGATATAAATTCTAAAATAACCAATTGAGCTTGCTTCTCGATTAGCTTTACAATTGATACAGGTGAAATTATTTGGTATGAGATATATAATTGCCTTCAGTGGGTTGGACCATACACACGATAAAAGGGATAACATAGCTTTTTGTTTCATGAGGGGCTACAAAAGCAATAGAATCCTCTAGTATTTTCAGTTCTTTCTTGGGTTTGATTTGTCACATACCTTCCCTGACCTGGTGGACCATTCAATAATTCTGCAACTGTCTTAGTTTTTTTGTAGTAAACACCCTTTTGTCCTATTTTTCCACTGAATTCCCTAGAGATTAACCTACTTATTTTTTAATTAAAGTATATTAGCCTTACAACAACAAAGTGGGATAAATTATGCTAGTAGAAATGAGGCTCTGTGAGGAAATAGGTTAAATAGCTGAGTCTCCACACCAGTTAGTTGGACCAGTCTCAGTCTGGTCAGCGGCGAGCATGAACTGATGAAGCCTCTTGGATAAGAGGTGAAACGTCTTCCAAGACAAATTCCCAAGTCCAGTTGCGTTCGACTGAAATTTCTTTGAGATAACCATGACCTGGATGAATGAGAATATTCACAGGCTTCTGTGAGGAATTATAACTAGAGTATCTGTATTTCAAACCAAGCTTGCAGACAAACTAGCAGGACCTCTCCTAAATGCATGCTGTCTGAGTTATCCAGCAATGTGTGTGACCTTAAATAGGGGAAAGTCTGGAGAAAATTGTTGCATAAATAGAAGAAAAGACTGAAAAAAAGCTTCAAAGTCTAGCCAGCGGCACAAGTATAAGCATTAGCTGTGGAACCAAAATATGTAGGTTTTCTACCTTGTTTAATATATTTTTTTGTTTCTAGGGTCCTTTTAGCCATTTGTGAGAGGAAGGTGTCATCCTTTATCACCACATTTCATGTTTCCCATAGGAAGACACTGTGGAGGGGGAGGGATTTATATTATTGAGAAATTATGAGACTTATTAAATTCACCAACGTATTACCAGTCCTCCTCGTCCTCTCTGGTACACACTTCACGCTGATTATGTTTCTCCACGCGCTTAGTTTTGCTCCACATTTTGCTCAACAACTTTCCTCCAATTCTGCCCTCAAGAGGAAATAAAATAAGTAAATACAAATTTCTTTTAGGTAAAAATACTTATCAGGTATTAGCACAGCATGTCTTTCGATGGCTTCAGATACTTAAATGACTCACTTAGTCTCTCCTATTGTATTTTCTCGGGCATATTCTCTTCTGTCCTACTCTTGGTCGTTTTTTTATCGGAGGTCAGAGACAATGCTAATCTTCTAGTGGGTGAGCTGGATAAACGGAAAAATCTGTCAGCCTCTTTAGCTGGCAGTAATCAAAAAAGGATTCTTTTTGCTTTCTATCTAACTCCGCAGATAGAAAGTAATAATTTTAAAGTACTAGCAGTCTGATATCACTTTACGAGGTCCTTTACAGTCTTTCCATAAAGCTTTTCTCTGGGATAACAATTTTAATGTGGCTCAAAATGCAGACCTGCTTCTGCTCTCTGTACCTGACAAGAAAGCACAGGAGGGATGTACTACGAGCACGACAATGAGGCTAAAGTGAGAACGGATCTTCACCGGCTGGGCACGCAGTTGAAACTTTCGGAGCTTTCTGCTTGCCACATAATGTATCTGTCTGTACAGCAAGAATATTTAGATTTAGATCATTTTCTTTCCTCCATTGCAGTCTCCCCTGCTGCAAAGGAATCATATTTACATTTGACCTTGCGTGCACTAATCGGTGGAAAGAGGGGAGTTTTATTTAGCTGGAATGATGTGCTCGAGCTGAGATGTGACAGCGGAATGTGAATATAAAAAAGGTAAAAATGCATTTGACTCAGCAAAGGTTAGTAAAGGCATATGGAATAGAAGTAATGCTTTTTGGCTGCTGAATGTACAGCACATTATGTCAGAGGAATGGTTAAGCATGTGTAGGTTGTTGACTTTTTGAATGCACATATATGATGCACACTATACATACCGCACATAATCTGAACAATTCCGCTTCACTGCAGACCAGTTTTTGGTGGTTGTGTATGTGCAGTGGATTGCATAAGAGTTCATACCATACAGTTCCTTTCCATTTCCTTTCTTAGTGGGATTTAGTGTTAACTTGGACTTAACTGGTCCATGCTAACAATATGCTTCCACCTACACTAGTGATGCATAATAGGAAAGCGACATATGTTTTTGAATTTTGTTCTTATCTACTTTATCTGTATTGGTTAAAGTTAACCAATACCATGAACTAATAATTAAAATGTGGAAATTGCAATAATTTCACAGAAAATATTTCTTTCACTTGAAATTTTACTTTTGCTGTCAATTTTTCTTAATATTTTCTTTTAATTCACCATTATTTGCTGTAGCAAGCAGAGAAGAAAATACGACATTGCATTTTGTTTGTGTCGCAGAAGTATTGGCATTGGTACCGGCAAGTACTCAGATCCAAGTATTGGAATTGAATTGGTTTCAAAAAAGTGGTATCGTTGCATCCGTAGTGCCTTTTCCACTAGGCACACAGTTTATGCAATTCAGTACTGCTTGGATCGGTCTCGAACCGGTATAGTAAACCAGAACCAGATAATAAACCTCAAATATCGGTATCGGAAACGAAAAAAGTGGATCAGTGCATCCATGCAATATTATCAACAAAATCGTTATTCCTTTCTTTGTTTTCTCTTTTTGTCTCATTTTCAAAACTCTACACACTTCAAACATCTATAAGCTACAAAAATCAATATCAAATGTGGACAATACAGTCATTGAAAGTAAATTCAGTTGGTCCAATATTGTCATGGGCCATTTGAATATGTGGTATTGGACACATGCGTTTATGTCAAGCTAAAAAAGATGTAGTCTTAAGCATGATGCGGCCACCTTCATGTTTCATGGTTGGGATGTTTTGTTCAAGGTGCTTATTTCCCACCACAGATGGTGTTTTATATGTAGGTAAAGCCATTTAATTTTGATTTCATCGTGTGTGCAGTGTCCCCCACATGGCTTTCACATAGCTTTCTTATTATAATGGCTTTCTTATTGCTACTCTTTTATACGAATCAGATTAGTGGAGTCCACAGCTAATAGATGTCCTGTTCTATCTACTAAACTGTGGATCTTTGATATCTATCTGAAATCAACATTGACATCTTTGTCACTCCTCTTCTTGTTCTTGGCCATACTGTCACTTATGTCTTATATTATATAATATACTTCACAGAACAACTGAATGTGTGCTGGGATAAAATTTCCCATAGGTTAAATCTAATTACATTTAAAAGCAATCGTTGGTAAGTGGAGAGTGCATACAAATTCACATAAATGTAGAAAATGTTTAAGTATTTTTTGAATTCCAGTTTTTCAAAAATGCACTACTTTGTATAAGATATTACTTTTGTAAAATTATTTCAATATGTAAATTAGGAAAATTATTTTGTATATTACACCATTATAAGATACAGTTTATTTTGCAAGCATGGACAAGAGGAGAGAATAAAAAAGATGATAGGCAAAGTGATAATCCTTTCCATTATTTTTAAAAGACCTCACTATCTATTTATTTTTTTCAACATTATTTTAGACAAAGTATTATGCATGAACGAAAACTGGTTCAAGTTGAAGCTTTAAAGTTCATTCAAAAAATTAGAAATTATGAACTATAACCATGAATAGATTCATTTTAACATGGCTGAACTAATTTATTTTAGCGATGAACTGGCACAACTCTGTAAAAAGTTCTCATCTATTGAGCAAATGCTTGCTTTAGGAACTTCATCATTGTTACATGAGAGTCTCTCTCTCTCTTTCTCTGTGTTAGACAGAGCTGTCGAGACTGCTTGATGCTATGAAAATTTGATGCAGAAAATATCCTGTCTGTACTGCATTTTTAATGGCAGCCACGCAGATTCAGGAATTATCATCAGAATGCTCCCTCCGGGTCCTCAATAGCACATCTTGCATGGAATCCAATTGATTCTGCTGCTCCGGGAAAGACAACGTCTCCATCTGCTTTGAGTGCTTAAATAATTTGTGGAGAATTTTGTCTCTTTAAACATTGTGTTGACCATTGACATCACACAGGATTCAAAGCATAATCTGCCATCTCTCCTTAGATTTTTGCAGTCTGGTGTGTCTTTTTTCTGTTTTTTATTTTTTTTTATGAAGTCTGTTGTTGGAAAATATCTCTGGCTTTTGGGACTTGATTGCTCTAATCTGCAGTCCAACAAGCATGTCTCCCACTGGTGATTGATATTTGGAGACATCGGTGGGACAAAAACAGTTTGAGTTGTGACGATCGTAAAAGACCCATCAGCTCCATTGTCAATCAATGTGAATGAATATTTCCCACAATCCAGAAGCATTAGAATCAAGGGCAAATGAGAAGAAAAAAAAAAAGAGCAAAGAAGGGGAAAAAATCAATTGGTTGATAGCTTTGCTAAAACGACGATGGGATGGTGATAGTGGTGGAGTTGAGGAAGAGTGAGCAGGGGTGGGGTGGACTGGGGGAATAGGGGCTGTCAAGCCGGGAGAGTAATGAAGCGTGTTTTCTGCTCTTCAAAGGATGGGTGGAAGATACAGTGAATGCTGTGTTAGATGCAATATGGCATCTAACGTCATGTGAGCTTCATATAAAAAAAAGAAAAACGTGCCAGGGAATGTATACCGAGGTGAAGTATAGATCGAGCCCTGCGTGTATCGATTTGCCAGTCTCATGTGTCTCTTTAGGGTTGAATCAGTGTTAGGACAAAATAGCTAAAGAAGTTTTCAGAATGACGCATCAGTGTCAGGTTAGCACCTTAAAAAAGAAAGAGTGGGTTAAAGTTAAGCATTTCAGATCAGGTAGTTTTAATTGTGTTTGTTTATGCACAGGGGTGCTTTCCACACCTTCTGAACTATCTACTCATCTGAGTAATAGTTGGAAGTGATGTTTTACAGTCTATCTGTAGACTTTTACTGACACCCTTTTAAAAACACTCTGTAAAGAGCCACTTTAAGCCTCATATGCTATGCTGACTGCATAGCTAAAAGCTTATGTTGGTTGTTGATGGAATACAAAAAATATAATGTAACATCTACATTGCAGCTCCAATAATTTAGAAGACATCCAGTGGTAGGCTCTGCACTCTATTTTTGGCAGCTGTTTATAAGTGAAAAAGGAAATTATAGCATACATCAAAAATGGTTATAATTTCCCAGAGATTTGACTAACTGTAACCAAACAAAATGATTTTACCATCTTGCCTTGTAAAAGTATGATATCCTTTTCATGTAATGTCACATTGCAAATACAAAATTGATTGTGTTGTATTGGGATTTTATGCAATGAACAGACACGATATATTCAATTATGTTTAATCAGAGGGAAATTGAAAATTTTAACCTAAAGCTGGGGTATGTAGTTTAAACATTTTTAAAGTAAGTTAAAAATGCTTAACTTTGACTATCCGACCATTTTCTATGTTATAAAGTAGATAATCATTCAGATTTTATATTTCCTTAAAGTACATCCCCTGGCCTCTATAGTTAATCAAAAATGAATTAGCATTGATTTATCTTTGGTCCACTTTTCTCTATACTATAAATATAATTCAGTTTATATTAATTTCAACATCTACACACATTCTGTAAGGCATCAAATGTTTCTTAAACAACATTAGTGAGCAAGCAGCATCATAGCATATTTACCAAGATATGCTTGTCATAAGGACACAGCAAGAAGGATCACGGTAAGGCTGGAAGAACTGTTCAGGTGGAAGAGAATGTTAACATACACGGTAATCTTGTGGGAGGGTGCAGAAGACTGAAAAGGGTTTGCATACTTGCTGGAAGGATGTCTATCTGTTAAAATGTCAGTGTTAAACTGAGGACCTAAATCCATTTGAGAATCTATGGATCTGAGCATCTTAAGCTGTTTTGCAAGGAAGATTAGGGCACCAATTTTACTCTCCAGATTTGCAATGCAGGTATACTAAAAAAAAATGCTGGGTGAACATAATAAAATTATTTAATTTATTTCCACCCAGCTAATTTGGATTGATTTAACAAAAAATAATTTTGTTGAGTGAACTAAATGTAGACATGTTGGGTCAACTTAATACATCTGGGTTGCTATAAGGCTCAAAAATTAAAAAAAAGCAGGGGATGGGACTCAAACTCAGAAAAGGGCCTCTGTTTTCTGAGCCACTTTGCTTTTTTGTGTGTGTGTGTGTGTGTGTGTATTCACATCCCAAAAAACAATCATGCTCGAATATGTGTTGGTCTGTCACATGAAACCCCAATAAACCAGACTGAATTTTTTGTAAAATTGTGCAAAATGTGGAAGACTTTGAATATGTTTGAATACTCTTGCTTTTGGCTGAAAAACTTTTTTTGAAATGAAAAAAAAAGCTTTGATCTAAATTGAGGGGTACAGGCTTTGTCTGATATTACCCATAAAATCTGTCAATCTGTTAGATGTACCAGAAAGGCTAAGCTCTAATAATGACCTTTCCATCAGGTCACCTGCAAATCATTTTCTCCACATGTTTTAAGATAAGCTTAGTTTCCATGTACCCTCCCTAAACTTCATCAACTCACAATATGAATCTATTTTCCCCCGCCTCCCTTTCTCTCTCCCCCTCACTACTCTCCTTTTTTGATAGGGGATCCATTTGGTATAAATTGACTCATTTTGTCAGTGGGAATCGGAGCAGAGAGACTGAGGAGGGAGAAAACGGGCAAGGCTGCAGCTAATACTTTGATCCCTCCGACAGGCAGCGTGAAAAGTGCATTTCATAAAGGATGTTCATCTGTGATGAGCCTGCCAGAGTGACAAATTGGGCCCCTGGTGCTTTAAATAATACACTGTGTATGGCTACAGCTGTGGTGCTGTATTTTCTTTTTCTTACTGCTAAACTTGTCTGTTAAAGAAAAAAGGCGTGTGTTTCAGCTTGAAAGACTTCACCGTGACTTCAACCCAAAGTAGGTTTCACTTCAAGACGTCTCCCTTTTCTTGTTCATCCGATGTGAAACATGTAAATGTTAATAGAGGGCTTTGCTTTCAACTGCCCACTTGTATTCAAATCTGGATGTAGCCCTTCAAGAATGGCAGAGAGGCTTTGGAGTGATGACCGAGGCAAGCTTTGTTGTCTGCCTGTGACATTAGTTACTCTCAGGGATCATGCTATGATGAAAGTTTAAGATGTGGTGTACTCCATTGCTGTGAAGAATCACTTTGCTACTGAAGCAAAAGGCAGCAGGATAAGATGATGAAAAACACAAGTTAGTCTTTTTGGCATTTTGTTCTGAATAATTTGACCTAACTTGCAGAATTTTCGGGAATGTGCTTCGAGATTGCACAAACAGTTTGCACCATCTTGAGCTGACAGAAGAAGCACTCAGATTTAAAGATACATGGTTATACAGTAAGAATAAGGTTCCAGAAACTAATTTTGAGGAACTATCATCATATGCAGTGATAGGAAAATAGATCCAACAATTTTCTATACTGTTAACTGAAAACTCAATTGGTTAAATAGCTTATAGAACCACCTTTAGTGGCAATAACTCAAGTAGGTATAATCTGTATGACTTTATCAGTTTAACTTGTTATGGAGGGATTTTCACCAACTTATTTCCAAAACTGATTCAGTTGATTAAGATTTGTGGGCATTGGTTTATGAACAGGAGCATAACACCTTGATCTAAGTAAGTGAATAGCTTTTATGGGCCAGCGCAACTCCTTGATTCTTTTTCCAGTCATTTGGGAATGTGTCTGTGCGTGTTTGGGAAGGGGGGGTAATTGTCATTTTGTTTTTACAATTGTGGGGAAGGGATGGGGATATGGGTTATGTGGGGTCATTTTAATCTGTAAAACACTTTGAGCTGTATTCTTTTAGTAGGAAAAGCACTTTATAAATAAATTTTGTTTTGATATGATTGTATAATTTGCTGGTATCACTGATCAAGTTTTAATCAAGTGTGACTAATCTGAGGAAAGCAGAGGCAGCTGGGGAAGAGGTAGGCAGAAGAAAATTAGAAGATGTGAAACAGCTATGAAGGGGAGTATGCTGACTGACTGACTGAAGGTAATGGAACGGAGACATATGCCCTGCATCCGAATACCCCTACTACGCCTACTACGTAGTAGGCGAAAAGAGGTATGCAAGCGATGTAGTAGATCCATTATGGATTGGAGTAGTACGCATAAAGGTCCTGGATGTGTAACTCCCCCACATTAAGCAGCCTATGTACGCTACTCTATCCCACAATGCAGCGGAAGCCCCACAATCGTACAAGAAGAGTGACGTCGGCTACCGAGGAACTATCAACCACTGAGATGATACAATTAACATAAGTAGTGTTATCACAGTAACTTTTACAACTGTATTTAGTTTAATTTTTACTTGGGTTTGCTGAATACATAACAACTTGTGTATTTTAAGGATTGTAATCCCCCAAGAGAAGCACTGAAAACTGTGACCCTCCTTGTGAGGCTCTATCTGTCAAACACTCGTATGCAGATGGCCACTTTTATCCCAGAGTCACACACACCTCCTCCTAAATTTTAAAGCACTCCATCATTTTTTGGAATTTTCAGCAAAAGTCAAATTGTGGGGTGAACCACAGTTTAGTTCGAATCAGCCACAGAGCAAACAAAAAGGGATGATGGCTGAATACCTTTCTGCAGCAGCAAATCCTATATGTCACTCCAGAAGGGAACAAACTTTGGACTATGTGTGAGAGAGTTTATAATCCGGAACACCTTGGTGTTATCAGTCTATATCTCACTAAGCTTCAGTCTGAGCAAGAGTGGCTAGAGAGTGTTTAAGGCACTTGAGTTTTTGTCACGTTCTGTGCAAACATGACACAACAGTTGCTCATATTGAATAAAAAAAAGAGTGATTCCTGGACATGGTTTACACCTTGGACTAAAATACAAATGGGCCCATTTAAGACTTCCTCGCCAGAGGATGATCGTAATGCAGCTTTCATTGAAGCATCCTTGCTTTCATTCTTGAGCACTCAAACACTGCAGGAGGTTTCACATGGCTGAGGCTCCCAAGCCAGACTTAAGGACACATTAAAAAAGGGATGGAGAACCTGTTTGATGACTGGCACATGCTTTTAGCACTTTCATCAGGGGTTGTACTCTCCACAGCTATTTAAAGCAGTTTGTTTTTAACCTTCCCAGTAGGTGTTCTAACTATCCTGGAGGAATTCACTAAAATCCCTCTGATCACCTGGTCGGTTTCCCAATACATTACACTCTTACATTTTTAATACTGGACATGTTTTCTTTTAAATATATAATTTTACGATTGTAATTAGGAATTAAATATAATTTCATTTAGTAGGATATTTGAGATGTTGTATCACATAGAATTACAATACTTATAGATTTGTTAAGATCATCTAAAACCAACCTTTAGATCAATTTAATCTATTTTCATCAGGGTGAAAATTTAGAGCCTAAAAGAAGTTTACTCCTAAAACTCTTAAATACTAAAATCAGGGCTTGTTCAGCTCTTTTTCCTGCACTCCACAGAACACAATAGCCCATCATGTTTTAAGGAACCTGCTGAGACACAGCAAAACTACTCCCTCAGGGAAACACAGGCTCCTGATAATTTGCCTTCTCTGCTTCAGAGTAGAGCTTACTTTTCCTATTTATGAGCCTACATCCTGAAAGAAGAAACTGAAAGCCAGTCGCTTCAGGTCAATATAATTACCCCCAACACATTTGCACCACTAGCTTTCAATTAGGGTCACGACTCCCCATGCCTGGCTCACTTTGGCCTAGATGTGTTTCAACACTCAGGATGAGCACAATGCTGCATCCGTGATTTCATGCTGAACTCTTACCTAGACTCTTATTATTATACAAATGACACTTTAATTATGTTATTTATTTCTGCCATTCTGGTTTAGATGTGCTGTAGTGTTTGGTATCTTTGTCATGTTTTAACCCCGTTTTCAGAGCTTTTACTGAGTTGACATTTTACTCTAGATTACTTAGAAATTGCTGGTTGACTCATTGCCACCAATAAGCCCAGGTCATGTGAGTACAACACAGGCCCAAATCATAACCTGTCCACTGCTTAGCTTTACTTTTCGAAATAAGGGTTGGAACTGATGTGGTGTTTGGACTGGGTATCACAGTCAAATAACCCTGCACAAAAGACATTGCTAAAGAAGTTTTGTTTGTTTTTTGAGAAAATAGGCTTTTGTCAACATATTTAAGAGCCCCATACTTCATCAGTATTTTTAAAGTTTTACTGTCATTGATGTAAAGACTTAACATAGTGAGGTCTCTGGAATCTGAGATATTGCTATTTGTTTCTTGCAATTTCTGTGAGCATTACACATTCTTACCTAGGGGTCAAGTGGCTGGGCCATTATAGAAATACATAGCATAATTACAAAATAACAAAAAGGGACAGAAGAAACACATTCTACAATGTAGTCATACACACACACACACACACACATACATATATATATATGTATGTATATATATATATATATATATATGTATGTATGTATACATATATACATACATTACTGGTTGTCATAACTACAGTAATAATGATAACTCATTCTAATTTTCAACTTCATGTTATTAAAGCAAAACATCTAAGTGAATGTACCTTTGAAAGAATATTGAAGTTTTATATTTCTGTTGGACTGTTTTGCTCTCTCCACGCAAAGCTGCTCCTTATTTTTGCTTTTGTTTTTGTTGTCAGATGTGAAAAGGGTCCATAAATATTTTTGTCTTTTTCTCTCAGCCATGAACGATTTGCACAATTGTTGGCTGCTAAATAGTTTTTTTGCCTCACTGTATTTACCATCAGCTGTATAAATATGTAGCATTTATTACAAAACAAACAAAAAGTAATTTATGTCATCCTAAGTTGTCTTGCTATAAGCAGACAACACAAAAATTCTAATGTGTCCTTGCTGCTCCAGTTTAGGCCAAGTGAGGTAATGCTGTACGTGTGCTTGTTTGAATGTACTAGCATTAGCATTATGTAAAGATACCCCATGTTTGAACCACATCAAATAAAATGTCAATCCAACTAGTCATGGTTGTGTTTAACATTTTGTGTAATAACCCTATTTTCAGCACCCATCACCTTTTTCTCCACACTGACACCTATAGTATACTGACAGTTTAAATATTTCCCTTACTCATACGTCAATGAAAAGGACAAACCTCTGACTTTTTCATTTTTTATTTCTGTTAGGATTTAATTGAAATTTTATTTTGACAAATAACCATTTAATGGTGTAAAACAGACCATTGTGCGGCTGTGCCTGGGAGTGTGTGATAAGAGCAACAGTGGAAGAAAAGCAATGACACTTATTTTCTAAAGACTGGCTGGAGAAATAAGGGAGAGATGGTGTGCATATGTCAGACAGAGAGGGGGAGAAAGATTTTAGAGAAATAGTAAACAATAATAAATGTATATAAAAAAATATTTTTTACAAACTCATTTCATCCCTCACAGTAGCGCTGTAAGCCCTACCGTTTTCCATACTCTCACTGCTTCATCATGTATACCCTGTCTACCTTATCAGTTAACACTTTTCTTCTTGTCTGCGGTTAAAAATGGCAAGCTTAGACATAAGAACTGAAGGCTTCTCCATACGGGTTGTGTCCTCAATGTAATGTTTGCTGCAGTGCAAAATCAGACAGTTGGTTTGACTAAGTGTATGCTTGGTGTGTGCGTGTGTTTGTGTCTGTGTGTGTATGTGTCTTTATGTGTCTATCCGGTGGGGGGGGTTAAAATCGAGCCGAGACCGCCATATTGCTTTATCGGTTGCTAGCAGCAGCATTGCATGTTTGCACCACAGCAGAGCTGCTAATTCTAATCCTCGTGGCACTACCAGAGTAGAAGCTCAGCTCTGCTGTAGAAAACACACATAAGCATGACTGAGGGGTGACACACTACCATATTTAGGATGTTTGCTTTTTTTTTCACTGTGAATGGATAGAATACAGATACAGTGATGTAAGCAGCAGTTGATTCTGAAAATAATGTGAAATATTCTTTACATTTTAAAAGAAAATTATTTTTTTGCATGATTTTGTTGCACCATTAGGAGTGAATAAGGTTTTTGTTTCAGTGGTCTTGTGATTGCGTGGCAGGAAGCAAGCACCATTCCATCACTCTGTTCAGGAGGGCTGGATGAGTCACTGTGCTCTCCAAAATCATCTCGCTGTTCGTTCCTTTTATATATGACAATGGGTCAGCCAGCTCTTTGAAATGACCGATCGGAGCCGGCACCTATCTGGGAGCTGGACCGGAGCACTTCTGTTCAAGCTGCACGTCAAGAATGGGAGCAGGAGAGAGGGGGGACACAGATAGCACCAAAACACACAGAGATATGGGAGGATGCAAGAGAAGATAAATAAACTTTAATTCAAAGGCAGAGTGCTGATGCAAATCTAAATTAAATTGAGCTGACTATACAGTTATCTACATCATCAGACATACCAGGTATAAATCTGTGGGGAAGATCAATGCTGGTTTAGATCAGAAAAAAAATACCCCAAGCTTTGTACATCAGACAGAGCACTGCTCAGTCTAGTTCTACAATAGGTTATTGGACATATTCTTAAAAGTACATCTTTCCAGTGACTGCTGAAATGTAAAAACTTAGATGAATTGGAGGAGAAATTGTAATGATGCAAAGAAAGAAATCTGGGTTTATTGTAATCAACAATTCCATCACAATATTCATCCATGGTGTTACTAGTACGTGTTTGACTGTTATCGTCAGGCCTTACTTCAATCCCTCACTCAAAAATGGAAAGAGTATTGCACCGCTGCAGTCCTATTAAGGCATGGCTGTCAAGGCCAGACAAACAAAACTTTAATCAGACAAAAGCCAATAGGCCGATGGTAACTATGGAGGAGCTACAGACAAAATAACCTGTTGAAAAGTGGTAGTGGAAAAGTACTACTCCTCTACATTAGCACACAAACCTGGCCTCTATAGAAAAGAGAAAGGAATAATAATATTAATAATAATGATAATAATAATAATAATAATAATAATAATAATAATAATAATAATAATAATAATAATAATAATAATAATGAATAATTTGCAATTTGTGAACCATGCAAGGGGCACAACAAACCCAAGGAAGTAGGGCTCTGGTCTGAATTTTTTGGCCTAAATACAATACAATTTGTGTGACATAAATCCAACAACCTCAACACATTGTTTCCAAAACAAAAATAGATGATGTCTGCATGATGTGACAAAGTTGTTCTTCGGCATGAAAGAAGGTGGTCGGAGTTGACTAAAAGATGGATGGAGCTAGATACAAAGCAGTCTGCAAGTGACTTGAGACAGTGGTTGACATTTAGCATTCAGCAGGGCAATCCTAAATATACACTCAGAGCCTAATAGAATTGGATTAGATCAAATCAAATGTGTGCTAAAATAATCCAAAACCTAAACTTAGTTAAGAAATTTTGGTAAGACATAAACATTTATTTTTTTACTCTATTTCCAGTTTTAGATGTGTAAAGCTGGTAGACGCATACCTGTGAGTAACCCGGAGTGAGCACAAATGCACTGCACACTTAGGCCCTGTCCACACGTAGCTGGGTATCTCACAAAACTGAGATATTTTTCTACTGTTTGGCCTGTTATCCACACGTAGCCGGAGGTTTTCGGCACCAAAAACGAAGCATTTTAAAAACTCCGGCCAAAGTTGAGATTTGCGTTTTCTCCGTTTTCAGTATCTACGTACGGACGGTTGAAAACGGAGTTTTAAGAGCCGTAATGCCACTTTCCGCGACAAAAAATGCTCCAACACCACATGTGCGACCTGTGTTTACTCTCGAAAACAGCATTTATTTCCTCAGCGCTGTGTTGGTATCATCCATTGTTAAAGCGCGTCTTGTTTGTTTGCTTTTATAAGCTGTATAACTGCTGCGTGCTGAAGAGAGGATATAAAGTTTCTCTTGGCGGATAGGACTGGGGAGAACTACTGCGCCCTACAGGTTTGCCACGTCTATGAATGTGCTGAAAAACGCATTTATCCGGTTACGTGTGGATGGAGATTTTTTTTTCAAGGAGCAGAGGAAAATCTTCGTTTTAAAAAAAAAACCCGGCTACGTGTGGACATGGCCTTAGTCAGATTTTGATTTGTGAAAGACAAAGAAAATATATGTACCTAATTTTCCCCTAAGAACCACTTTATGTTGTTAGATCACATTAAATACTCTGTTTTGGGTATGACATTGCGATGTGAAAAAGTCAAGAAGTATGCATGCTTTTCCAAAGTACTGTATATGAGAGTCACGTGTGCACGCAAGATGAATGAGCATGGAGCAGGACATGCGGGGCAACTCTATTTATGAGATGTTCTGCTTCCGTAGCTCAGTCTTCAAATGAAGCAAGGAGAGGTAGAGACCCCCAGAGTCTGAGGACATGTGCAGAGGCTGCGGAGAGTGCAAGCTCGATTTGATAATTGGCTGAGAGATTGTCACCAGAATGAAATTATGCTAGTTAATTCCTCCTCAATTAATTACCTCAGGAGCAGGCCGTAGTACATTCATTATGCCAGGAAGACTATTGACCCTGCTGAAAGGGAAAAACAGCCATATCATACCCATAAGGCCTGCTTGCAGTCTCATTGCAATGCTTGTTAGCGTATGTCCCATAGGCAAAGAAAAAAACAGAACTAAAATGGAAGTGATGTCATAAGCCAGTGTGTCTGACTATAGCCCAGAAAAACTGTGCAGCCTCATGCGTAAATAATTTTTGTTCCACACACAACATTCCAGAAAGTGAGGCAAAAGGAGGTGACAGGTCATTACAAAACTCGATCAGGCCTCTGTATCTATCTCCTCTCTCCCTCTCTTCTCGGTTTTTCCGTCGCACACGTTTTGAGCCTCTCAAGGCGAGGTTCCAGATTATTCCCTTAGTTGCCCTTGCCAGGTAGTAAATACTTCAAGAAGCTCAGGAGGCAGGGAATAGATCAACTGCTGCCACACTCAACAGACATCCTGCCAGCTGGCCCATAAGACGCACTGCTGAAGCAAAAAAAAAAAAAGGAAGGTGATTGGGATATGGAAACATGTTTGTTGAAGGATGGCAAATGTGGGTCAAGTAGGCCCATGAACAGAGTGTGATTAACATGCAAGATGAGTGATTATTTTAAGATCTGCAATTAGAAGATACAACAATTTTTTACTATTTAATGTCTATATAATCTAAATGACTTTCTACTTTCAAAGTTTGAACGTGGAGAAATAGAGGTCAGAATTTTGCAATTGTGCTATTCTGTACGACTAATAGATTGTCCAGTTGCTGATGTTAATGCTATCAATAAATGTGTTTCCTAGCAGGGTGCTCTGTTTTCAAAGGTCATTGCTCCTCAGCACTCTCCTTGTGTTCCATGGCCCCACCCATCAAGCCACACTGTCATTACTGCATCTCTTCCTTCCTTCGTTAATTGTCTGGCAAACATCTTAGGTAGAGAAAGACAAATATCACCTCTTCCTGTGGATATTGTTCTGTCTGAACCCACCATCACCAGATTAATAATTTAGTACCTATTCTGTTTCTTGCTGCTCCTTACTCCCAGGAACACTTCCTCCCTCGTCTTTATTTTCTCTGCTTAGCATGTTGTTGTTTTTTTTCTTTCCTATCCTATTCCTTCCTTTAAGTTTCATCACAGCCATCTAGAAAAATATTCAGAAATGCAGAGCTTTAGCCTGTCTGTCAGTTTTCATATGCTCTGGACCTCTTAACTCTGAAGTATTGCCACAGGGGTCTTTCCAAAGATAAGTAGCCAAAGAGAACAAGACAAGCTTTCACACTTAAATTGGTTAGCTAGTTTTTTACAATTTACTGTTCCTGTAAAATTATTATGAGGAGGAGGTCCCTCACCTGCATTAGACATATATCTTGCCACCGTATGTTTGTATAAAAGTTAATTTAATACATTTTGTGGGAAAAGAAACAGACCATGGAAATGTGATACAACAAAAAGAGACTAAAATTCCACGAAAAATGACAAATAGCTTAATAGGCTGGCATCTTCTTAAAACATGCACTTCATTTTGTTCCTTTTTCTTAGTCTTACTATGGCTGGATTGGTGAATAATTTTTTGAAAGGTTCTTTAACTACAATAGACACTTGGGTGCAAGGTTATAAAAAGCTTAATAACCATATTGACAAAACAAAATGAGTGAAATTCCCGTAACATCAACAATAACCAAGTTAACTAAAACATCTATTTCTTGATTGTAATTATTTATTTTAATCCGTTTCTCATTCGTTCCCTTAAAGAAAAAGTTAAGTGTCTTGAGGTTGAATGAGGTTCTGTGAAATTATCTGAAATAGTTATCATTCCTGCCATAGAGAGATGTCATTGTGGTGTTGAAAAATTGAGGAAATCTTCACAGGGGTTGAAGGCTAACTGCTAGCAAAATATATTCCTTGTATAAGCTGATTTAGCTATTTAAATCTATTCAAACTAAATTTATAAATACATTAGATACTATTCTCTATTACTGGATAATAAATGTCCACTAATTCCCAAGAGACTGTTGAATCAACTGTTGGGGTTTTCTCAACCAAACAACTTCTGTTTGTAGCATTTATATTTTTTGGATGGAATTTTAGATCTGTGGTACCACAAATGTTATTTTTATCACAAAACTTAAGTTCTATTTTTAAAAAAGGTTGAAAGTTATGGATTCAATCGTAATTTTTCCAACCATATTTAGAGCTATGGGTTGTACAGAAATGCATCTGTTCGCAGTATCTGCTAAACTGGCGCTCACAAAGAATACTCTCATATGTGTTCTCTCAGGTCTACAAAACTACTTCTATTTTCATCTCCATCAAGAATGTGCTCCATTATGCCTTCAAATTGAAATCATGCGGATGGGTGTAAATGGAATTTGAAGGTTAAAGATTTTTCTTTAGCCTTCTTAATATAGCTAATATGATAGAAGCTTATTAGATTGAGTCGGTGGAGAGGTTAGCGGCGCCTGGTATCTGGCTGCACACGGGAACTCTCTGTTTGAGAGATAATTTGAAGCTTTAAACAAGCTAAATCAAGGTCTCCAGACCTATGATGTTAATGTGCACATATCGCAGAGCGCATCGTGTCAGTTTTTTTTTTTTTTTAAACACAGAGCGTCTCTGTTATCAGAGTGTTGTTAATTGCCACTCTCATTATGTTTTCTACACCTCTGTTTCCTCTGTTTGCTAGTGTCCCCATTTCTTCGTCCGTCTCTCCTCTCTGCTACTTTTTCCTGCTCTCTTTGGCAACGCGTTTGGCCTATGATGGCCCAGAGGCAGCCATGCTGTCTTCTTCACTCACTCTGCTGCTTCTGCCCTGACCCTGCTATACTCAGAACACATACACTCCGTCCTCTATCTCTTGTCTCTTTTGTTTCATCCTTTTCCAACTCCCTCATCACGTCATTCTGATCTTCAACCCTTCAACCCTTTTTTCGTGCTCTGACCCCTCTCTGCTGTCCATTCGAAAACAATATTTATCAAACACAATAGAAAAAAATACAGTAAGACACATGCAGGCAATTCATTTATATTCTTTTATCTGTTTGCTTCTGTTTTCTTTCTTTGTTTTTAACTCCCAGTCGTTCCCTCTCTCTGTGATGTACATTTCCTAGATTTTTCGGTTTAATGGGCTGTCCGGAAAATGAGAACAGTCATGGATCGAAAATCAGCATTTAAGAAACTAGACCGCTGGTAATAGAGATTTAATGCAGAAAGGCAGATGAACTTGCTGACACGTGGCAGTGAAAAAAAAAATAAACACATCAAAATAAACAACAAAAAAGCATGTAGCTCACTTCTGAGACACAAAAAGACTCAATGAACTGTAACTGCTCACCAATGTTCAAACAAAAACAGGCATCTATATACCTTTGTGCAATGACTTCCTAATCCTACCCTGTTTTTTCTTCAAACCACTGCAAAATCTTTGCAGATATTCTATACATGACAGTAAGTTTTTGGTCTACCCAAGATAAGATCGATTTATTTTATTTGTTTTATACTGTCCAAGCCACCATTGGTAAGATAGTCACCTAATGGATTGTCTGACTAAGCTAGCTAAGAAAAACCAAGGCTTAGACAATGCAGCTTCTGGCCCACTTTCCACTACCTTCCTTACACAATTGCAAGCACTCCTTTCTAATGATGTCATTAAATCTATACATGGGGGGATAGTACAACAGAACCATTTCTTTTTACAATGAGGTCTTAGAAGTACACACATTTAATTTTTGTTAACCAGTAATCATTTATCTTTATCTTAAAGTACGTGACAGGCTATTTGCCTTTAAAAAAAATAAAAATAAATCTAGTAACAACGCTATTATTGTTTTTGAAGCTGTAGTCTTCCTAAAAAAACAAAGGCTAGACCTTTGGTAATTTAACCTGGTATAGAGAGGTTTCCTGATTTTTTTTTTCCTTGTAGCATTATTGCTTGGCTTTTTGAACATGGCAGAGTGACCCACTTGCATTGTACTGAGTCGCATTTGGTATTGTGGACTTATAAAAACCTTTATGAATATCCAACAAAAGCCAGATACTGTGAGTGCTCCGGGGGTTTTCTTTCAAGACATTTTATACTGCCCCAATTTTGAAATTTGATGCTGTAGGGGCAAGAGGATACGCATGGAAACCAACTTACACATCTTGCTTTAAACCAATTAGGTAGCTTCATTTTGTTGATTTTATTATGATCTTATTTATATCTTAGAATTTAAAGTAGTTCTGTGAGGGATCATTCTGGATTATTTATTATTTTTAAAGTGAGGTTCTCTAAAAGACTGAAGTTAATATCTTACCTGAAGAAAATAAACCTCTTGGCTTCTTCCTTTAGTATAAATCCAGATTAGCTCGTATTAACAACTAGTTTAAAAGGGCCGAGACCAAATTGGACCTACATTGCCAGTGGTTTATCCAAATGCTGTCCTATGAACCTTTAATTTATTGTCACTTTTACATTAAACAGTTATGTCCACAGTAGCTAATAATTTACATGGGAATCTGAAGGTTGATGCAGGGCACCACCAGTGACTTTTATCAGAAATGCTTCAAATGTCCCAAGCTCAGTGCACATTTCATTTTCTGTGTAAGGATTAGTTTCTCTGTAAGCACATCTCTTTAGGGCTACATAAAATAATATTTACAAAAAACACCATGATATGATTGAGATTGAAGCTTTTCTAAGGCAGAGCTTGTGTTATTTTCCTTTTTTTTTCCTTCTTTTTTTTTTATTACCGAGTACCATTAGGTTCACCTTCAGGGGGGTCCATTTTTGTTTGGTATAGTTATTTTTTCATTGGTAAACAAATAAAAAACTGTTAACAAAAGGGTAATTGGATTTTATGTGGAAATACAAACTATTGATTCTGATTTTACAAACATTTTTCTCCTTTGGTCAAAATTACATGAACAGACATTTTTATTTATTTGTTTGCTTTTAGAATAGAAATTAAAAAGAAACAAAAAAACAAAATTTTCTTCATGCATTTTGCCAACATTTTAAACTGCAGTAGGGATAGTATCTTATTTGCACATTAAATGTGTTGTCATTTTGGTTTTTTACCTAAAAACAGACCTGAATCACCAAAATATATACACCTTTAACTTATTTCAAATTTGTTGTTGTTGTTCTTATCAAATTGTGAGCCTAATGTGTAAAACACTTATCCTTGCCATCAATAGGTGGTAAAACAAGTTTTTCAAGGACTGAATGCTGCAAGTCAATGACTTGATGAAATTTGATGGGTTTCCTTAGGTAGAAAACTTTTAAACTGATTGAAACAATGAACTGATGTATGCAATTTTTTGCCTTGAGATGACCTGTTTTGAATTTGAGCTATATAAATAAAAATAATTGAATTAATATCATGGGTTGAATCACAGTTTTTTTTTTTTTACTTTTAAATTATAAAAAAAAAAATTTAAACCTGCTGCAGCCTCGAATGGCTATTGTAGTGTGCTGATTTAATCTACTTGACGTAGTGTTCAAAGGCACAACATTTCAGCTTTCGACCGAAATTACTGATTTCCTGTGGGGTCTGAACCCTGGCTTCAGCAGACATTTTTATAGGTCTTTATAAACTAAAAGTATGCACTGAATTTTAAAATCCATGCCCACAAAATATTTGTAGGCCTATACATATCCCTTAGGGGTTGGACTAATATCCATGATGTTGAATTGGTTGTGGATCGCATGATGTGTGTGGAAACTAGAGACTAACCTATTTCCATGGTGAAATATCCGGCTTCGCCATGCCGCCACTGCCACACCCTCTTTCAAAATATCTCTGCTCTGGAAACCGAGTTACACAAACTTGTTTTTTTATCAGTTACTGATCACACCTACATATTGATTAGGAAAAATGAATCAAATATGGAACTTTACAAGTAAATCATTAGACCTTCTTTTCTCAGGGGGAAGAGCTTAAGTGATGTCAACATTTGCCAATTAGGCTTTGTCAAGGGACCTTGTGGCGATCCACCACAACAAGTATAATGCCTTCGTTACTTTCTGCATTGAAGTTATGAGAACCTTTTTTTGCCTAAAGGTGGGCCTTGTCCGGCCCCTTCAATATATACGAAAATAAATTATTTATTTATTTATTTATTTTTTGTTTTGGACAACATTACATCCCCCATGCTGGAATTGTGGAGGTGCTGCTTAGCCAATTCTGTTGCAACTTCTGTCAAAGCATCCAAATTCCCTAAATTTCACATACACATATATACATTTTCATTGTACAATAAATGAAGATGAACGATTAGAATTATCTACTGGATATATGACATTAATCACTTATAACCTTCAAATCAATCTGCAGCTTGGATTTTTATTATATCAATACTTTAGAGATTAAGTTAAAGACTGTGTTCATGCTAACCCAGGCTCTAGCAGAGTCTAAGTGTCCATAATAATGACCCAGTCTCAGACGGAGGGAACAATATTAAACATAAAGAGAAAGAGAGAAAAACAAAATGACATTTCTGCTTTGGAATAGCTTGCCAATTCATTTGCTCGGTGGGGAATGTCCTTGATTTTAGCAGTCCTGCTGAGTCAGTGGAGCATGGCTTGGAAATCACTTTTCTATCAGAGTGCATGACATGCAGAGCGCTAGTTACCTTACCTGTCTGTATAACTGTGGAAGCAAGTAGAGATCGGGTGCTAAAGGTTGCTTGCCTAGGCATGCTCCCTTCTCTGTCTGAATACGATTAGAGGTGTGCGGCAAAATCATAAGAGCGTTTTAGGAGCAGGGCACAGATGCCCCCCAAGAGAGATGCTGTGGATTGTGGGCAGGCTGATGGCTCAATATTTGGAGTAAAAAAAAACGAGTACGGCAGTCCGTACCTGCTATCCGCTTGTCTCGTTGACAGCCCAGCTTGTCAAGCTAAAGCTGAGAGAAAAAGGAGGGAGAGACCTGCTGTGATCCAAAGCCACACTTGTCATCCTCATCACATCAGCTGCCATGTTAATTGTAATTGCAGTCACATCTCTTTTTTTTGTCTCATTTTCCTTCCTTGTTTATATATTGGTATATTTAAGGTTTTGGGTTAGATAATCAGCCAAAAATACAGAGTCAAAATTATTATTTTTCATTGTAGCAGAAAGAAGGAATGGCACTCTTAACATAAAGTTGACCTTTAATTGAGAACAAGTGAATTAAGAACTAAATCTGTAGGAGCCTAGCTGAATTTTCTTTTCCTTTTTCTTGTCTCCTCCTACTTTACTGTCCTTGTCTTGGTCATGTGTCTGTTCTGCTATATCTTTTGCTTTTTGTGTTGTGATCAACATTCTTCCTGCACATTCAATTTTGCAGAAATAAAACTCACAGTGATTTGTATTCTATTTTTTGTTTCTTTTTCAGGAGATAAAGAGCATTAAAAGTAAGCTATGGTCCAAACTCTTTGTTGGCTTTTTTTGTTTGTTTGTTTTCTGAGCAAAGGCATGCCTGGCTTGATTTGCAATCACCCTCGCTTCCGCTTGATTTTGGTTTTTCATAGTTTGCATCACAAGGTCATAAGTAAACAGCATCTAACACAGCACTCCCCTTAACAATGAACCCTCAAGCTCTGTCTCATTTCAAAGAATTGAGGCTGTGGCAAAGACCCCCATGTTTATTCCTTCTTTTTTAAGCATAAGATCATGTTCAGTCAACTCATCAGCTTGAAATATCTACCACGTACTCTGTTGTCTGTGAGGCTAGCGTGTCGTCCTGGTGTAGCATTGTAAGCATATAATTTGCTTTCTTCAGTAATGCAGAAGATGTTGCTAATCTGAGACTGGTGCACAGATAGGTAATTGGTTAAGGCCACTTAATAATGGATTTAAGAGGGGATCTGAGCGCTTGAGTCTCCGAAAGCTATTAAGCTACTTAGAAGAGAGCGTGATTGTCGTCTGTCAATCAGCTAAAAAAAAAAAGAAAAAAGAAAGAGGAAAACAGGGTGTCGGTTGTTTGTTCATCTCCCACGAAGGGAGAAACCCTGGTGCATCTTAAATCTTAGATGAGGACAAGCTGAAAACACAAACTGACCTCTTCCCCCTTTTACCACCACTGCGCCCCAGTCCCTTCCTTCTGAGCACAGACGTGTTTTGAAGCATGACATTATTTCAACTCTGATTCACGCCACTTCCTTTTTTGTTTGTTTGTTTGTTTTCTTTGTTTTACTTTTATGTTGAAGCTGTTGTTGTAGCCAGTAGTGTATTCTTTTTGTTGTGGGCTTTTTTTTTTACTCTTGCTGTCATGGAGTATGCGTTCTGCATGACAATATATGCAGTTTTGTTAGGAAGAGTTGTTTTGTACTCACTAGTACAAAGAGAGCTGTGAACATGGGTGCCCAGCCATTGTTGCCTGATATTTTTGTTGCTTTTTACCTTCATTAACATTTAGATGTGTTAATGACCTCATTAGGGGACAAACCATAAAGTCTAATGTATTTTTAATAGCTAGGTCATGAAACATGCCACAACAGTAGTGTTAGTTATGACATTATGAAACATTTTCTAATGTTGACATAAATTATGCATATTGACACTTTTTTTTCTTTCTTTGCTTCCTCCAGACTCCCGGCCCTTGCCCGACGTAGCCATGACTGGCAAGTGCACCCGGGAGTGCAACGAGTACGGCCACTCGGACTCCTGCTGGATGCCTGTGCGCACGTCGCCCGAGCGACGGCCGTCCAAGTCAACTACCAACCCCCAACAACAACCAAAGCTTTCCACTTTCATGACCGGTAATGGCAGCAGCGGGAGCAGCAGCAGTAGCGGCAGTGCAGAGCAGCCAGGTAGCCAAGAGACCCTCGCAATGGCTGCCATGGCCAACGGAGACCCCACCACCACGCACATGATGGGAGACCGCAACCGCAACCTGCTCAACAAGAAGATGGCCTCCTCCTCTTCTTCTTATGAGGCCTTTGGCTCGCCTTCCTACGGTTCGTCAGGAGTTGGCGAGGAGAAGCTGGGCCACCCAACCGAGGAGATCCCCCTGGCACCAACCGGAGAGTACAAACCCACAACGTGTGGCACTCTGACGAGACGGGAGGTGTACCTGTAAGCTTGGATGTTTACCACAAGACCGGTGGCATTAAAAACCCATAGTAAAGGCTAGTCGCATACCTATAATTGTTACAGTTATCAAAGTTTTTTAGTCATCCAAGCCCTGACTAAAACTTTTTAAGAGACACTACAGCTACTCCTTAACGAAACATCTGAGCAGACATGTAAACACAGAACAGTTTTACAAAGTGCTATTCCAGCCATGACCTGGCAGAGAAGAAGAGGAGGAATTACTGGTAAATATTGCTGTTGTGAGATAGTCTGCTGCCTGATAGTCAATCTGTAAAGTTAATCAACTCATTTTATATATACAGCACACGCATGACTACTCAATATATTCCCCACAGAAGGAATTGTTATTTTTCAAGATAACACTGTACAAATAAGCCCATTTCTTTCACCCCCTCCCGTCTTTTGATTTTTCAAATCAAAACTATACTCAAAGATTGATTTTACTGTGGAGTCTTTTTTTACAATTTAGAACAGTATGGCCATCTATGCCCTTTTTGACTAAACGAAGCATCTGGACTCTTTCACTAATCATGCAACTATACAGTTTGTAACTAAACTTGGAGGCCTGGATAAGGTTGAAAATGAATCTTTTAAAGAACTGGAAAGACTAAGCTTTAAAAACGTTGTCCTCTGAACGATTTGGGAACTCTTGGGTTTGAAGCCAATGGACTTTCCTGGCTGGACTACAACTCCACTTAGAGATTAATTTTTGATGACTGACCAACAGCGTGAGCACCTTACGCAAGCGTCACTAAATGTAAATAAGCATCGGAAGCTAGCAACAGAGCAAGTGGCTCTGGTCCCCGACCTGTGGCCCTCTACCTTTAGTGAGTCTCTTGTTGTTTTTGCCTTTTAATTGGCAAGATTGAGACAAAACCCTCCCTGAGAAATTCAAGATACTTTATGTCTACAGTCACATTCCCTGGAAAAGCATGGTTTATTATCAGTTCACCTTAGTAAGGAGAGTATACAAACGTGTTCAACTGTGTTTGTTGGTGGCAAGTTGAGTTAAACAGTGTTTTGGGAAGATATTAAAATTCTTGAGGTAATATCTATAGATATCGGGAGACTGAATGCATACCCAAGGTTGAGTTCACACTGGAACAGTTGCAAAGATAGGCATGTCTTACATTCATTTGTATGTGCAAATGTTTGTGTATGAGTTTGTTTGTGTGTGTGTATGTGTGCGTGTATGTGTGTGTTAGTGCTGAGCAATAAATACCATGATATGTTTCCAATACCTTGTTTTTCACTTTTCGCTCAAAAGCCTTCAAGATGACATCAATTCTCATACACTGGAATCCGTTAAAAACTTGGAGCTGTTGCTTTCTTTTACCATGAATGTAAGAAACGGCTCAGTTAGGGAACAATCAAACAGAAAAAACAGTTTGGAATACATGTGGACAAATGTTCGTGTCAAAGTCAAGCCAAAGCTTCGTGAAAAGGATGAAGCATTACCCATTGACAAAAAAGCTTTCTCTGAGAACTTTGCTTTACATATGCATTACTTGATTTGTGAACAAATGAGCGATAAGAATGTCATGTTTCAACTAAACCACCCGTGTAATCATTACACCAACTGTTTCTACACACAAATATTGAGATTTTGTGCCTCTCTGTGTACATTGTTTTAGATTTTTTTTTCAGCTGCAGAGGCACAGATCTCACTGTAATTAAAAAACAGATGCAATTATTATTATTATTATTATTTTTTTGTATTCTAGCAAAAACCCCCTTGGCTCAACCGGAGGTGCTTTTTCAGTTTTTTTAAAACCCACTCCGGCAATCTATAGCCTGTAAGTACTACTCGTCGTTTGAAAGAAAGTGCTCCTAATACTTATCAACTGTATACATGAATATTTACTTTTTACTGCACGTTTAAATGGGAATTACTTCACTTACAGAGAACGAAATATGATGAAAAAAAAATAAAAACTGTAAAAGTAAATGTATAAAAATGAACAAAAAAAGTTTTTCTTGTAAACAGAAGCCCATCCTGTTGCTTGCACCATGTAATGCGACTTTGTACACTAATCAAGACTGAACAGTTGATTTTGTTTTTCCACCCAATACCAAATTTTATAATTCCCTCATGTCAGAAATATTTTAGTATGTTTTTCTTTTCATTTATATTGGCTGTATACCATTAGAATAGATGGTTTCTCGTGTATGTTATTATTTTAATCCCTTACAATAATAAGCCACACAGTTGCAGATAAATTTATGAAAATGATCATGACAATGTACTATGTTTCACTTTTATTTTCCTCCTTTATCTGTTGCCACTTTGTATATTTAGAGTGCTTCTGGAAAAAAGGGAAAAAAAACATTAAAAAACAACTAAATTAGAGTGAATGCAAATATGCAATTGTGCCTTTTTATACCAATTGGTATGATTAAATGTTGGTTGAAATGGTGCAGAAATGATCACACTGACTGGTAGATGGGGTTGGCATTTAAGCACTGAAAGTCATCTGCATATTAGATGAAATCCCATGATGTCAAGTATTTATTTATTTATTTTTTTTTATGCTTTTCAAAGGATGACTAGTCAAATGTCAGTGAGCCTGTAAGGTCTATTATTTAAATGGCTGTTCTTCACCAGGGGGGCAGTTATGTTGTTGAAATACCCATTTCCTAGTGCATTCTCAGTGCATTACTAAATTAATACAGGTACAGGTGAAAGTTGCTTGCTGATGGAAATGATCTATTGTTTTTTTTTCTTTGTCGTGTTCCGCTCATGTACATGTGACAACAGAGGTCAAGTAACCTTCTATGTGCATGAAACAAAAGCTGTAGAACTGAATCTTAACAGCTCTGAAAGATGGGGAGTGTGGGGAAAGGGGGAAAAATGAAAAAGAAAAGCTTGAAGACATTTGACTGCTCAGAGTCGAAGGGAGATAAAAATGCTAATGTGACGGTTTACTAGAAGGGATATATAGGGAGAGGGGAGAAGAGTGCCCTGCCAGAATGCACACCTCAGGATGTGTTGTGTGGAAAAAATACAGATTCAGATTTACAGAGTTTGCATATCTAGAGATTATGGTGAGGAAATCACAAATGAGTGTGCTGCAGGGTTTCTTGTGATGTTGCAAAGTGATGCCTTCTTTCATTTCAACATCAGATAAAGTAAAAACACAGACTCTTGCAGGGAGTAAATGAAAAGACATGAAAGAAAGATTGCCTTACAAAAGCAACTACATCGAACATAATCTGCTTTACATCTTTTCTGTGAAATGATAGGCTCGACATGTTTTTTTTGTGTTTTTTTTGTTTTTTTTTTGGGGGGGGGTGATTCTGATACACCGAGGCAACGGACACCAAACCCCAGATGAGAGGTGTTAAGATGCTTTAACATGTGACAGAAAGTGTGAAGCTTGCCTGCCTGAGGTGTGTTTTCAGGGGGTGCTCTTGTCTCTCCTTTAAAAAAAAACAAAAAAAAAAAACATTCAAAGTGAGTGATAAGATTTGTAATATTATCCATTACTTATTGTCCTGCAAATGGATGTTGATATAGAGAAATTTGAGGAACAGATTTATCATCATTTAATATGAGTCACTATGCACGCAGCTTAGCTGAACATGGCAAAGTGTAAAGAACGCAAGTCCAATTCTATTTATGGAATATTTTACATAATTTAATTTGCTTTTGTACAGGTTTGTGTAAATAAATTGCTTGTCATTTTTGTCTCTGCAGAAATTAAAATATAACATCTTAAACATTTGGGTGTGTTTCTTACATTTTTTTGGTATCTTGCTGTTATGTTTTAATGCAACTTTGGGACTTTTTTTATAATAATTTGCTTGTATTGAGATAATTGATGATTAATGTCTGATCACCTCAGGACAATTGCCAAGTAATTACATTTGTGTCAAAAAAAAATTATCAAGTTTTTGGTTCAGTTATACTAGCAACATACAATAATGAGTATTGTCAAACAGGTGTAAGGCAAAACAAACTTTAAATTGGAACATGTCTTCCAACACAAAATACTGTTGGCTACAGGAAATAAAAAAAAGAAACATATGTCTGAATGAAAGAAAATGAAAAAGAAAGATGAAAGTCATTGACATTCATCATTCTAGCGAGGGCTTTTCTAAGGGACAACAGTGAGTGCTGTAATCCAGTGGTTCTCCACCCTTTTGGGGGTCCTGGACCCCTTGCATATTTTTGATAAACTCTGAGGACCCCTCCCATCTTGGAGGGTGGGGGAGAGAGAATCAGCAGAAACTTTCTTTTAAATTGCATTGTGGCATTTTTTCCTTTTTCAGGCAAATATGAGCTGTCAGTTGAAATTTCCAGAAGAAAAAAGAAATAAGCAGTAGCTTATTGGCATATTTAGGCAGTTTCCAGAAAAATGTAACAGAACAAGCTATATATGCAGCAGTCTCAAAAAAAAAGGTAGAAACTTTCAAATATAGTAAAAAAAAAAAAAAAAGACTTTGATGAATGAATGACACTACTTTAAATGAATTACACTTGTGAAAGAGCAAAATGAGGTAATGTTACCATCTTTAGTTTAGGTAGATAAAGGTATCGGTCACATCTGTGTAAAAAATATTGTATAAATCTCAAAAGATCTTTTTAAAAATATATATTATAGTATCAAGGACCCCTTGCATACCACCATGGACCCCAAGGGTTAGTGGACACCCGGTTGAGAAACATTGCTATAATCAACATATACAAAAAACATGAAACAATGTTGTACCTATTCGGGAGTGTTACGTTTTTCAAAAGTACTCCAACATTACAAAGCAGGCCCAAGGGAAAAGCAAAATGAGGCCCTGCCTTGGTCCCCCAAAACATCACGGGCCTCCCATAAATGCTTGAATTTTAACACACATCACTGATCTACATTTTTAGATTTATTTACTGAGAAGGAACATATTACTATCTTTGATTTGACGCATTCAGCATCATTTTTTGATGTTGCGTTTCCATAGGTACAGTCTAATGCTACGAGTTTGATATTTTGTTAGTGTTTGAGCTCAGTTTGATCACAATTACATCCCAGCAAAGTATTCGCAATACTCAAATAATATTGAATTTAAGCTCAGCTAGTGATTCTCTTAACCAGAAGACTTGCTCCAAATCTAATTCTGGTTAAAGTTAAGGAGATTCTGTGTCCAACCTTAAAAAAAACAGTTCTGCCAGAAAGAAGAGTGTGCTAACCAACTGCCACAATCCTGTATCCTGAATTTGGGTCATAAAACAAAAGATACATTATTCTAAGGAAAATAAATACATCTTTTGTTAGATATGAGGGATACGTTTGGTGCTCCCGACTTGTAGGTGAGTAATAAACTCTTTCAAATATCAGTATTTCATAAATAGAAATCTGCTGGTCTCTGCTGCTAAACATATCATATCTGGCTCTTTCAACAGTATAATAATCAAAAGCATATGGACAATTGAATAGGGCAATTGCTCAACAGGAATGAAATCAACCGTCTTTAATGTCCATCCTAATCTGTTTTCTTGCTATTTTTTTCCCTCCCTCAACTAAATTAATCTAACCAATAATTAACATTGTGTTCAAGCAAGTGTGGATGAAGCTATACAATTTATTGCTGCACTTATTATCACATTTAGACTCTATGAAAGGGGGAGGAAGGTAAATAAAAAGAGATATGAGCGGAAGTTCTAACAGTCAATGTGAAAAGGTCAATATTAAGATGTTGGCTTCAGAAAGCAACACAAGCAACAGTTACATTGAATGGTACCCCTGTTCAATTGCTTGTTAACTTAAATGGTGAACTGACCAAATCATATCACAGAAGATCAGTACATTTAGTCATCAGAATGGGGATGGAAAAGGATTTAAGTTCATTTGAATATGGCAAGGCTGTTTTTGCCCGGCTTGCTGCTTTGAGTATTGCAGAAGCTTTTGATCTTATGAGATTTAAACACAAACATTTAGAGAGCTGTAGTTGTGTGGACAAAAATGTCCTGTGGATGTCAGAAGAGAATAGGAAGACTTGTTTGAAAATATAAATGGCAACCTTAGCTTAAATAACCACTCATTAGCACCAAAGTCTGAGGAATCACATCTTTGAACCAAAACATGTCAAACCTTAAAACAGATGCCCTGTAGCTGGACCACACCAGGTACAACTCCTGTCAGCTGATAACAGGAAAGAACAAGAAACGAAGATTACCATTTGTAAAGGCTCAAGAATTTAAAGACCCACTCTGATAATAGTTTCAGCTTTTCTAGCTAAATTAACTCAGGGTCTGAAAAAATAAAAATAAGACAAAATCCTTGACAGTATTTTAAAGTATTACAAAAATATGTTTTTGCCGGAATCATTGAAGATACAGGCTTATCCTATACATTTCCTAACTCACCCACCCTAAGGTATACCTTAAAAACATAAACACTATCATAGTCTTAATCTTTCAGTAACCAATCTCTTTGCTCCAACTCAGGTCTCCCAATGAGGCGACATGCGTCTTTGCTGATTGTGTTGATTGCAGAACGAAGCTCAGCTGCCCAAATGTCAGAGTGTTCCCATAGATGTCCAGTGTAAAGCAGATAAGGGGTGGTCCTTGGTCCATCAGATGCGCACACATCTTCTGAGTTCTTCACACAGTTTGTCCCGTGTTGCTCCCGATCCACTCTCCCTTCTCTGATGAGGAGGCAATCCAATCTCCTTCAGATTAGGACTCATCCCAGTTTCAGTGAATCAGCATCAACAGCCTCTGACCCTGGAATGGTCACTGAGAAGGGTAATTATAATTCAGATTAAATGTTCCATAACAGTTCCTCCCTCTTATTAGCAGCAGTAGCTCATGAACAATTCTCCTCTGCGTTGTGGGCACGGGGTACCCCCCAAGGCCGCCTTAATGCACGGGCCAACCAGGGTGGTGCCCAGGGGACTATGATGCTCAGGGGGCCTGTCATTTCAAAAAAACAAAAAAAAAAACAAAACATTGTTTTATAACTTGTCAGGTTTTCTGTCAATCATCTTATATGCTAATCTAATGCTGCTAATTGATCCAAATTACAATTGACCTACTTCACCCACGTGGCCTCTAAAGTTCCCATTGCACCCTGAGCGCACCATTCAAACAATTTAGCCAATTTCAGTGCGTGGTTATCTAGATGTAAAGAAACGTGGAAAAATGTCGGGTAAGAAATTTGAGAGCGGTGCTCAGAAAAGGAAAGCGATTTGTGAGAATGAGCTTTGACATAAAGAAAGTAAAATTCCTAAGCTGACAGAATTCTTTAAGTCAGCTAAAGAAGCTGGACATAGCTCGCTCACTGACACACCGGGCAGAGAGGAGGATGCAGCACCTGCAAGCACAGAGCAGGTGAGGAGGCGCATCTAATAGGAGCGCTGGAGGAGGAGTGTGTGTGTGTGACGCATAACCTAAACTCTGTTATTTAAAGAGAAGGTCCTTACCAGAGTTATCGTTAACGAAAACGAACGAAATAACGTAAACTAGAAGTAAAAAACATATTCGTTAATTGAAATTTTTTTTTTAAACAAAACGAAATGAATGTTCACAAAACTAACTAAAACAAACTAAATTTATTGGGAAAATGTGCTTAGTTTTCGTTTCATAATGTGTCTCATATCTAGAAGAATTATTTCTATGTCGCTCCCTGCCTTCTGCGCGCTGTCACCAGAAACAGATGCGATCATCTGTGTTTTGTCTTTTTGGTTGCACAAATCGCTTTGATAAAAACAACAGAACAATCTCATCAACTTGCACACTTTCAAGGCAAATAAAACATGTTTTTGGACTACAAACTATCAGCCGAAGTGATTGAAACGGTGATTAAACAGTGCAGCAAAAACTACAGAACAGGTGAGCTATGGCTAGCAGATAAGCTAAAATGCTAATTAACACTGCAACTGCAAACTGTAAACAATAGCAATGGGAGCCGGTTTACACCGGAGCTGTAGGTTGTGTGTGTGTATCTGCAGTGTTGGTAGACAAATAATCCTTCTCTAGCTTCGGGTCAATGGTGGTTTTTACTGGCTGTGCTGCATTATCCCAACATGTCAGTCAAATCATCTGTGTTGCTGTGGTCTGCCTAGCGTCATGTCAGCAAAGGTGAGAGAAAGCTCAAATGTGCAAACTGATCAAAGCATCATTGTACTCATGATGGCTTAGCTTTTTGTTTTGTTGCTTCTCAGTGTCAGTTTTTATAGAATTGTAGAACTTGCATTAATTGTTGGGCTTTCTAATGTACAGGTGTTATTATGTTTACAGAACTTTGAACGTTACTCTGCCATACATATTTTATACTTGCCTAATTTGTATGGTTGTTAATCTGGCCCATGTCAATACATAAAAAAAAGCATAATCATTTTCTCAGATTTTGTTATAAATGTATTTTCTTTTTTTGTTTGTTTTGCCTGGTTACACAACTTGTTTAACAAAAAGACTAAAACTAAAACTAATAAAAACTAAACTGAAACTAAGCATTTTCAAAAAACTCAAACTAAACTACCTAACAAATGGTAAAACCTATTTAAAACTGAAATAGAATTTAAAATCTTAAGTCAAAACTAAATAAAAACTGAAACTAATAAAAAAATTTAAAACTATTATAACCCTGGTCATTGCACTGACTTGTTAGCTGCTGTTCTTTGTATCTGCTGTCATCTCTGTTTGATGTTTAAGCAAAGGTGATGGTGGTATTCACTACTTTGTTGTATGTTGTATGGTGTTCAATAAACAAATAAAATAGATATATTTTGGCTTCGAAGATATATTTTCAATTTTCTGCATGTATATTTATCTATGATAGATAAATAGGCAAGGCAATTTTGCTTGTATAGCACACTTTCAACACAAGGCAATTCAAGGTGCTTTACATGATTATAGAAATGTAAGCATAAACAAACATGTATAAAATAAAAAATCGTATTTGATTAAAAACAACAATTTAGAATAAAAACATTTAAAATGTCCTAAATAGGGACGTTTTTATTTTAGATTTAAAAGAGTTCAGTGTCTCTGCAGTTTTGCATTCGTCCGGCAGTTTGTTTCAGATGTGGGGAGCATAGAAACTAAAAGCTGCTTCTCCATGCTTGGTTCTGGTTCTAGGGATGATTAGTAGATTAGAGCTGGAGAACCTGAGTGATCTGGATGGTTTGTACCACGATAATAGATCTGTAATGTACTCTAGTGCTAACCCATTCAATGATCCATAGACTAATAAAAGCACATTGAAGTCTATTGTTTGAGCTACAGAGAGCCAGTGCCAGGACTTTAGAACTGGAGTGATGTGTTCTACTTTCCTGGTTCTAGTGTGAACACGAGCAGCAGCGTTCGGGATCAGCTGCAGCTGTCTGATTGATTTCTTAGGCAGACCTGTGAAGATACTGTTACAGTAATCAAGGCGTCTAAAGATAAATGTATGGATGAGTTTTTCTAGGTCTCCTTGTGTCATCAGTCCTTTAATCCTAGAAATGTTCCTCAGGTGACAGAAAGCTGAACTTGTTATTGCCTTTATGTGTCCCTGGAGGTTCAGGTCTGAGTCCATTATTACACCTAGATTTCTGGCCTGGTTGGTAGTTTCTAGTTGGACCAACTGAAGTTGTGTATGGATATTTAATCAATCTTTTTTGGGTTTGAAGATAAGTACTTCAGATTTGTTTTGTCCAGTTGGAGGGAATTAACGGACATCCAACTGTTAATTTGCTCAATGCATTTATTAAGTATTTGGACAGCTTCAACATCATCTTGTAACATTGAGATATAAAGTTGAGTGTCATCAGCATAGTTGTGATCGTCGATATTATTTGTTTTTATAATCTGGTTTAATGGGAGCATGTAAATGCTAAATAAGAGGGGCCCTAGGATAGAGCCCTGGGGGACCCCGCATGTGATTTCTGCATTTTGTGATGATAATTGGCCAATCGAGACAAACAAATTCCTGTTCTTGAAGTAGGATTTGAACCAGTCAAGTGTAATACCAGAGAGTCTGACCCAGCTCTCTAGATCTTCCAGTAATATATCATGATCAATGGTGTCAAACGCAGCACTGAGGTCCAATAGTACCAGTACTGTGGTTTTACCATGGTCAGTATTTGTACGGATGTCATTGAGAACTTTGACAAGGGCTGTCTCTGTACTGTAGTGCCTATGAAAACCAGACTGATAAATATTAGGTAGATATACTATCAATCGATCGATCGATACTCTATCTATACACACATATATTGGAGGCGTATGTATAACACATACGTATATAAGGGCCGTGGGGGATCGGGATTAGGCTGGGGGGGGCTACTGAGCCTCTCTGCCCCAGGGCCTATCAGCTGGTTAAGGTGGCCCTGGTACCCCCCCACCCCTGCCCCTTACTAAGACATCTCTGTTTGCTCTAGCTCCGCTGCTATCTTACACCCCCAACCTAACATGTAACAAAAATGGTGAAAAACATTGGAGCTATCCAGCCATACAATTTTGAGACAGATGCCAGCTATGAAGTGGAACAGGAAGATGTACATGTGGCTCTTAATGCTGAGTGCATCCTTGTACCAATTTTTAACTGACTAGGTAAAGAAAATGCTTTCCAGCTTAACCAGGAGTTGGGGTCATAACCCTCTTACATTTTAAATTTGGGGACAGAAGCTGGAAAGTTTGGAAAAAAAACACTGCCCTACAGCAAAGGATATGAAGTAACATGAACTAATACATGTGTCTTTTAATCATGGTGTTCAGGACCACTATTCTGTATGCTGAAGTTCCTCCCATGCTTCAATAAAGCATGTTTAAATAAATGTGGGGTTCCTTTTTCTGAGATAGACAGTAATATATATTGAGGAAGCATTAAAAAATACTCATATCATCTCAATGCAAGTTGTTTATATCTGATGGTGGACTAAAGTAACTTTGGGTTTGTGGCAGTGATCCTAGTTCTAAAGGCTCACTTTGCCGGGCTTCCATATACTCTAAAGGTTTGTGAAACCAAAAATGTATGCTGTTTATACCTCTCATTTATTGCCTTTGATGACAACATGAAACTTTATGAATTTGAACTCTGTGATGAACTGGCGACCTATCCGGGGTGTGCCTCGCCTCTCGCTCTTTTACCGCTCCAGAAAGGCACCAGGCTCCACGGAACCCTTCAAGGATACGCGGTGTAGATAATGGACTGATGGATGAATTTAATGTTACTGTCTGAATGCTTTGAAAAAAGAAATGAACATTGTCCCTTCTCAACAGCCATGAACGACTGATTTCTGACACAAATAGCTATGTTTTTCATCATTGTTTTCTTCACTTGCACGTTGTTGAAGCCACCTGTGATCAGTGAGCTATAGATGGGATTTTCTAAGCTTTGATTTGGACTGCGATTATTAATAATATGTGATACAATAATGATCTGTATTTAACCAAAAGTACACAACTAAAGAAAAAACACATGTAATATGCAAGTGATACTGCAAATAATGGCTATAGTGAAAATGTGCAGTCATGCAGTGTCCTCTGCGTTTTGCTGTTACACATTTGTACAGTCTGATGAAAATAGTTCCTGTAAATCAAGTAGATCAATTTAAATGCTGCAAAAGAAATCAGTGTTTCTCTGTTACTCAGGGAACCCCGTGGGGTAGTAATTCCTAAACTCATCGCTCTCTGTTTGATATATATGTTTATGTACTCTTTGTTTGTTGTGTGCTTTCATTGTGGTAGATCCGAAAATGTACCCTCATCTGTATTTTAGTATCGATTTCCAATTTTCCATGTGAGTGTAGGTTGATATATGAGGTGATTACCAGATGGGTAATTACATTCATTCTAATCTATTCCACATGCTCCAGTTCACAGCATGCTGTAATGTGTCCTAAAACTTAAGACCAGTATTGACATCTTTATATATAAAAGAATTGCAATGCAATTAAACATGTATGACTGCACTCTCCAATTTCCCACCAAATCAGAGAAACATCTCCAATCACCTGTCACAGGGGGAAAAACAGTGAATCAAGAAACTGCAGTGCTTTGCCGTTTTAATTTTTTATCATACAAAAACCTGGCAAGTTTTGTTCACCTACAGATTCAACAAATGCAAAAGTGTGACAATTATTTCCCCTCGTGTTTGATCTGGAATATATGTCACTTCTTGGCAAAATAGCTTCCTTTTGATATGTAAATGGTTTTCGTCATATTCATGTTCATTCTTGAGGAATTCTGAATTTGCTTCCTGTGGAATAATCAGCGGGTAGTATTTGTGTTTTGTTTTGTTTTTCTGTGTAGAGCAGGGGAATTAAGACAAATTAGAATAAATGTGAATATAATTAATGTTTAGCCAATGCATACCAATTAACTGTTGTGAGTTTTTTTTATATATATAAAAAATAGCAGCTAAATATAATGAATGGTGGATAATGAAAATAGGAAAGGGTATGCAAATATAACTTGCAGAATCGCTAATTTACATATCCGTCAGTGGGTGCTCATCCTCCGTACAATACAGCAGTAGTAGGCTGTACATTTCATCCCCAGTCCTTCATTGATATCCTGCTTAGTCCAACCTAAGTAAATACACCCTATAATACAATCAAAAAAGACACCGTGGATCTAGAATCCATACAGAATGACTCATACACATTACATCACCGATGATATAGGCTTGTCAAATGATATGTCATTTCTGTGTAAAATCAACAAGCTCACATTCATGAAGAAACTAGGAAACTAAGATCAGGGATAGTCTAAAATCTAAAACATTAAAGCTGATTTTAAGAGATTAGTCAACAAAGCTTTAATAAATTCACTATAAGTATGTTGTGTGAGCTTAAACAATAAGCAGAGGTAATGACGAAAACAACAATCCCATGCAAATAAAGTGAAGCCATCCCAGTATTTGCATTTCATAAAATGCAACAGGAAAAAATCTGAACATGCTGGCACAGTTGCACCACACACTGGTTTTGCAGCAGATCAGATTTTTTTAAAATTTGAAGCATTTATTTAATTGTATTACCATTGACTGAATACTAAGGAAATAAAATGACAAACAAATAAAAAAAAAACAATAAATTACTCGCACTCACCAACATGGATGTTCCTCACATTACCTGGTTAATTGAAAATAAAATTCATCCTTTTCTTTTCAATAGGCCTATCTCCCATTTTTTTTTCACCTTTTTGTGGTACTCTGTTTCCCTGGGTGCCTTTTTGCTGCGCTGCAGATCCATTCGGATGTCCCCAAATGTTTTAAAAAGCACCGTAGCTTAAATGTGCCCAGCCACGCTTTGGTGTCTCGTCGCTGCCTTGGTGAAAAAAGTTAAATTGACAAACCCAGACTAGTTTCAAACACCAAATCGTTCAGTTGTGAGCAACAGGAATTCCCTGCAGTAATTATTTACAGTGTTTCTCTGAAGCTGTTAGCCACAGGTAAAGTTCACAGTTACTTGTTGGAAACCATGTTCACCTCTTCCCACAAGATCCAGTTTTTTTTCTTGAAAGGTCTGTCATACAACCAAATGTATCCCTTCTACTTCTTTAAACATTATTGGTTAAAAGATATACACCGCTAGCTGTTGTTAGCTAACAAATGTCCGGGTTTAGGTCAGACATTTAAAGTGATAGTCTGGATCTCTAAATTAATTACAAATTTTAAGAATTGTATTAAATTCACCTCCTGGCCTTAAATGTTGATATAAAAAAAGTCATTTTATGAATTATCAGAATCAGAATCAAATCAGAATCAGTTTATTGGCCAAGTATGTCACATACAAGGAATTTGACTCCGGCAAACTTTTTCCTCCAGTACAGAACTTGAATAAGTGAAATAAAAAAAGAAAAAAAGAAAAATAAGAACAAAAATAAGTAAAAATACAAATAAATATCAGATCGTAAATAATAAAGGATAATATATACACCAAGCCGGGGTTATTTTACAGTGAGTATGTACAGAAGTGCAGAGTTATAGTTTATTGTTATGTGAGTGCACTCACACACTGTGACTAGACAGAGTTCGTCAGAGCGACAGCCTGGGGGAAAAAACTGTTTTTGTGTCGGGTGGTTTTGGCGTACAACGCTCTGTAACGCCGACCTGAGGGGAGGAGCCTAAACAGATTGTGGCCAGGGTGTGAGGGGTCAGAGGTGATTTTCCTGGCCCGCTTCCTGACCCTGGCCCGGAATAGGTCCTGAATGGAGGGAAGATCGGTTCCTATGATCCTCTCTGCAGTCCTGACTGTTCTCTGCAGTCTGTCCTTGTCTTGCCTGGTGACGGATCCGAACCAGACAGAGATGGATGAGGTCAGGACAGACTGGACTATTGCTGTGTAGAAGATGATCAGCAGCTCCTGGGGCAGGTTGAACTTCCTGAGCTGACGCAGAAAGTACAGCCTTTGCTGGGCCTTTTTCCTTATTATGTTGATGTGTGAGGTCCACTTCAGGTCCCGTGTGATGGTGGATCCTAGGAACCTGAAAGACTCCACTGTGGGGACTGGCTTGTTGAGGATCATGAGAGGAGATGTTGATGTTGATGATGTTGATTATAACATTATGGGTAACTCCTGCCTTCCCGTATCTCAGCTATGGCTCAAAAGCCACAGTGCCATCCACTTGAACCAATCAAGTGATGCCAAGGGCTGTCAGTCATGATCATGCTCGTAACTACGCGCATGCTCAGTTTTCTGTTTATACGGAGCCTCCGAACCAAGCCTCCACCATTAATCCCGAACACAGCCATGGATCAACACTCAGCTCAAGAGCCAAAGATACTGATTTCAAACCAAAAAAGCATCCTCGCCTCCGATAACTCCATTGTTGACACTCTGGTTTTTTTCTCTCTCTCCTCCGCACGTCTTGGCCCATTGACCTGGCGCGTGCATGGAAAAGTAGGTGCGGCTTCAAGACCAATCAGAAAGGGAGGGGGAAGGAGCTGATTGGCTATCGCAACTGACATTCATGCTTCGTCAGATGGAATTTCCCACCAATCCCACATGGGAGCATACTCAGTATTCTTCATGATTGTTCGTGCCCTGAAGAACACAAGGACTTGGCCCCTATGACTTGATGCAAGCATTTCCTAATGAAGTGTATGTTTATGTGTGTCCTAATGCTGGCAGAAGGATATTCCAGCTTTACAGAAACATTCTAGGCTTACTCCTCGTTGGAATAGGAAATGTCCATTTTCTTATTTAAGTAATTTTTTTAAGGGTCTTAGGAAGTCCCTTCCAAAATTATGAAAATCAGTAAAACAAGTAAATAGCCACCATAATATAGTTTCCTCAGGCACCAAGTAATGCCAATGTTTGAAATTTAATGGGCAAATTTCTTCATATTTTAGAGCCACAAAATAAATATATATTGAAAGCTCCAAACATCAAGATATCCTACTGGGCTTTCTGTAATTTTTCAAAGGAAATTTATAATTTTAGATCACTTTTTGAAAATGAAAACTTTAGACATGCTACTATACAATCAGCAAGTAACTACCTTGTATGGAATATGATGTGCCACTTAGATCCTGGAAAAATCCAGAGTGTAGTTTTGGGCTCAGTTGGGCTCTGAAATAAATATCTTAATGCATGCCTGGCTAGGGTCGGGTTCGGTTACTGCTCTTTCGTAAGCGAACCGGGCTCGGACATAAAAATGTGACCTAATCCACACTCTAGCCCCAACTATCAAAATCAGTGCATCAGCTGACAGACACACTGGTCAACCCAAACCGGGCCGGGCACACACCAGGGCTGAACAGGGAGCAGATTCTGGTTCAAACATGTATGTTTGAACTACTTGTTTTGTATGATTGAAAAAAAAAAATGTGTATGGTTGAATTATTATTATTATTATTTTTTGTATGGTTGAATATTTATTTTTTGTATGATTGTACTACTGCAGCCATGTCTGTAACTTTGACACACAGTGGTAACAGTCACTATGTGAGTGGTGGGCGTGAGCAAAGATTGTAGAAGCGTCGGGCGTGACCAAGTTAACAGCAGCTCATGTAATATGGATTGAGCAGCAGAAAACAGCACAATCGCAAGGGGCTGAACCAGAGAGAAATTGTTTCCTACAAGCTATTTCCAGCAAGCAACTTCAAAAACATGTTTTCTGGAACTCATAGACCTATTTTAAATAGTATAAAATGGTCATAATATGTCTCCTTTAAGCAAAATATATCTCTTGCAGCTGGAGTTAGACCAGATGAAAGGCCTCCTCTCTGAAATCTAAAGTTTTTTTTTTAATTTCTGTTGTGGGGACACCTGTGGAAAAACTGGAGGTAATGATGAAAAGAAGGATTTTTCATAAAAGTTAAAATTTTATGGACAACCCTGAGGATCATCTTCATGAGATTATCCTACAGCAACATAGTATCTTCAGTCAGAGGCTTATTCAGTTTCGCTGCAACACAGGAAATATTTTCTCCCCACAACCATCATGGTCTACAACAACTCCTTGAAAAATTAATTAGTAATGAGCTACAACACTTAATTTCCCACTGGGATCAATAAAGTATTTTAGAAGTTAATTTAATTGAATTATGTCATATTACCTTGATGCATTTACTATTCGTGCTTTTTTGTTTTTATGGTTTTGTTTTTTTTACATTTGGTTTAATCTGCAGTCCGGCTTATTTAAGGGAGATAGATTTTTTGGAATCCAACGAACCATGACTTCTCCCAAAACACCCTAAATTTTAGTTGTTAAAAAATGACAATTTAAATTAGAAGGGATGGTAGAGTCTTTAATGGCTTTTCCGCACAGTTAATGCCTGATCAGATCATGAAATTTGCTAGTTATATTTTATTTATATACTGCCTAGCCAAAAAACAAGTCACCACCAAAAAAAGGTCAAACAGTGCAACATTTTGTTGGGCCACCGTTACCTTTGATTACAATAGGAATTTGCTGTGGCATTCTTCATTTACTGAGAATAAGATCAATATTTGTTTTAAGATCAATAGTTGTTTTAAAAAATATATAATTAAAGATTCTGAGTTGCATATACATGCTGCATGTGATAATTTCCTCCAACCCTCTCTACCTGCATAAGCCACACAAAGAAAATAGACTACAAAGAGGAGTTCAACAAAGGAACATCTAACCAAATATTTGAGATGGTACCTGTATCTACAGTATGTGTATTATAGCCTGTAAGAATTTGACCACCCACTTTTTGTTTTAGATCAATTTCGTTTGTCGTATTATCAGTTGCCTTACACAAAGAACAGTTCAAATAAATAATAAAAAAACTCAAAAACATTGGCATTCATACTGACGATACATGTCTCGACCTGAACTGCATCTGATAGATTGGGCCTGAAAGGTTTATATAACTTAATGGGTAGGAGATAAAATGGAAACAGCTTTGATAAAGCACAAAGCACATGGAAGATGTAAATTATATAAAAACTTTCCCAAAGCTCAAATATGTGGAGCTAATTAATGAAATCATTGATCACCTCGATTGTATCAAACACAAAGCATACCATTGTAATATAAATTCTAATTCCTTTTCATGCTCACTGGTGTGAAATAACGATGTAAAATCACATCAGCAAGGGGAATTCGACCATAAACCTTGGAGGAAACTATTTGATATCCACAATTTATGACGTTTTTATTGTCTTTAAATTTTATTTTCCCACACAATCGTGGGAAACTGCATCTGAGGAATTGCAGTTAGGGCTTTGTTAAATTGATTTCTATTTCATGTTTATTTTATGAATGCACAAAGGGAGTGAGAGCCAAGTTTTTTTTATGTGTTACGGTAGAAACAAATAAACAAGTTCATGAGGAAACTCCTGCAATAACGCAGATTTAATTGTGATCACATAAATTCTTTCTGTGGTTTCTTTTTCAGCGATTGTACCCTTGAGGCATGTGTTGTTTCAGGTAATTTTATTGCCTTTGTAGTGGAGATGGACACACATACTGTGAAAATTCTACCTATGCTCACATATTATGAGCTAATGGAAATATTTTCAGGCAGTATTTTATAATGAATTTTAAACAGAGAATGTTGCATTTATGTCAAATATACTAAGCTTATATGATTACTTAATTATTAGAGTTTTAACTACATTGTGGCGGGTGTATTTTAATTTTTTGTATAGTCGTTTGTTTTCAATGTCAAAGTCGTTTGACATTGCTTAAATTTTCTCCATAATGTTCTACTTCATAACATTTGTTTCAATTTCTCACTTTGGGATAATCCCCTCCACGGATTCATCAGAACCACCTATCTGTTTATGCGAACCTGAATGGCTGGTGATTGTGGGTTTCACATCACATCGTCACTGATTAGTGATTATTAGTAAAGAAATCCGGGGAATATGGCATAATTCTTGGAAGTCCTCGAGGAAACTGAAGTTTATGAAGACTTATGGACTTTTTAACTACTCTAATCTAACTGAAGGACTCCTCATGGTCTGGTTACATTTGCAAAGAGACACACTAATCTGACACAAAAGACTCTAACAACTTACACAGGCCGTCAGAAAACAACATGTTAGACATGGAACAGGAGAGACCCCTGGAGAGATGCTCTTGTATTTAGATAATACATTTTTTGAAAAAGCCAATAGAGACTGAAGCCTCTTCCTTCGGAATTCTTTGAAGACAAACACCTCTAAAGGTACCAATGCGTCCGGACGCAGGGCCATTTGCTCACCTCATCTTGCTTTAGCGTTGGTTTATCGCTCGCTAACTAGTTTAACTGTTAAAAATTGGAGCCAGTTACCTGTTTCTTAATCACCGAATTCTAGCTTATATTTACTCTGTGCTGACCTTCACCATAGGCTGGGGAATATTCATGCAGTCTTTACAAACCAGTACAGTTGTTATGTTTTCTTTACACGTTGGTCCTTCGGTTAAACGCACCAGTTTACCACCACTGACTCCGCTTCTCACACCAGAGGAGAGGAAGGTACAACGCCTCGACTCTGTAACTGTGGGTATCAAATATCATGCAAGGACCCACACCATGTCTGTTCAAGCTGTCTTGGGATCAAACATGCCCAGATTGCTTGCCTTACCTAGAAGAGTCTCCACCGAGGCTTAGCCTAGGTTGGTTCACTAGCAAACCAAGCGTCCAGATTCTGGTCCGCCTCAACTGGCCAGGCCTGTTCATCCCCACCGACCTCAACCAGTCAGGCCTCCTCAGGGGAGGACCACCAGGCTGTCGGCCCAACAGATTTTTCTGTCCTCATAGGAGGACCGCCGGGCCATCGACATGACCGCTGTGCAGTCAGAGGACGCTCGCCCAACAGCCTTCGATTCAAAGGATGTCAGCCGAGCCATCCGCCTGACTCCTGTCCTGTAAAAAGGACATCACCCGGGCTGTCTGGCGAAACTCCAGGTTCTCAGGGGCTCCCCTCCTGAGCTCCAGGGGCGTACCCACAGAGATTCTGGCCCTCCTTCCATGGGCCCCCTTCACCCACCTTGGGAAGGGTGTGTCTCTTTTTTTTCTATCCACTGCGTCTGGAATACCCCTTTAAAGGAAGGAGTGGGGGGTCTTGTCATGCAGTCCTATTGTCTCCCACTCCTCATCAGTGTCCTCACCTGCATCTCCATTCAACCACATGATATTCTCCATCCTCTGTCTCTACTTATACCCTTCACCTCCTCTCACACTCCACCGGATCATTGATGACTACATGTTGTTCTCTTCCCATGGTGTCTACCTTGTTGTCCTCCCTCCCACTCATTCTTCACTCTTCATCATCATCGTCACCACCACCATCTTTATCATTTCAATAAATAGTCAAGCACCTTACCCGTATCTGCATTTGGGTTCAAGTATCACACCACACTTCATAACACTTCCATACTTTCTTGCAGACAGACACCTCGAATTTTACTATATAGTGGTTACTTAACTAATTTCTCATAACCTGTTTTCTTATCAACTCTACAAGTATATTTGTGTATTTAATAAATACTGAAATAATCTATTTTAATTGTTCAACATTAATGTATTGTATTTTTCCCCATTAATGTATCTTTTCACTTAGGTAGTTGCATAATTACTTAGTGACACAGATGCTTTCTTTTTACTGGTACTGGTTATGGGTTGAACTAAAATTGGAAATGTTTGGGTGTCCCATCCAAAACCTAAACTCCTTGAAAACATGTAACAATTTTGTGTGGTAATGATTTACAGCTCTCCAATTATTTAAAGCATGCTGTCGATAAAAAATAGGCAAGGCAAGTTAATTTGTAGAGCACAATTTATCAACAAGGCAATTCAAAGTGCTTCACAGTTGCATAAATTAAGAAAACAGATAAACAGAAAAAAAATCATCAACTTAAAAATAATTAATTACAATAAAAAGCAAGAGTGCAGATAATATACTTTCAATTGTCATATGCACGGGTAAAAATAACTATTTTCAGCCTGTATTTAAACATTGTTAGAGCTGAGGCTTGTCTCACATCCTCATGAAGACTGTTCCATATTTTAGCTGCCTGAAACTGAAATGCAGCCTCCCCGTGTTTATTGTTGACTCTGGGAGCCACCAGGAGACCCCTCATGGTTCATATGTCTCTAACATGTCATAGATGTACTTTGGTGCCAAACCATGAAAAGACTTCTACACAACCAGAACTGTTTTAAATTCTATTCTCTGAGCGACAAGAAGCCAGTGCAGAGACCGGAGCACTGGACTAATGTGGTCGAATTTCCTGGTTCTTGTCAGGGACTCAAGCAGCAGCGTTTTGGATGTACTGCAGCTGTCTAACAGCTCATTTAGAGAGGCCAATGAGCAGGCTGTCTAACCTGCTGGAGACAAATGCATGGATAAGTCTCTCTACATCTGGTTTCGACACTATTCCTCTGATCTTAGCAATGTTTTTCAGATGGTAAAAAGCTGTTGATGTTATTGCTTTTTTGTGGCTGTTTAAGTTCAGGTCCAAGTCCATGATTACCCCTAGATTTCAAACCTGATTTTTTGGTTGAAGAAAGAGAGACTCAAGATGACTGATAACACTTTTTCTTTTTTTTCTCTTAGCGCATACATGTAACTGTCCAATGAATGAATATAATTTATTAGGCAGCAATGATGAGACGAAAAAATAAGTCGATACAGAGTGGAGGTTTGACTGATATCTTTTCAGTTTACCCAGGTCTGCTGTTATTAACCACCAGACTCCCCGTGATCTTTGCTGTGTATGATAGATTTCCCACAATGACTTGCAGCAACAAATAAGCCAATGACGTGATCCCTCGCCAAGCATGAACTATGAATACTTGCTAGTTGTGAGGCCAAACAAACTGCAGCTGAACGGGCAAGTGTACTTGCAACCATTAATCACACATCAGTTGAGAGTTGAATGCACACAAATTTATATGTACTAGATTTATGTGGCAGAAGCAATTTGACAAAAATCCATACAGGTCTTAGTAGTTGGAGCCAGGCTGAGATTAATGAGAAGTACTTACATAAGAGAAAGTGAGCGGGCAAGAAGAAAATGAGGGGACAGAGCTGAAGGAAGCAAAGAAATGACAAATGTACGGTAGCAGACTGCAAGGGAAAAAGATTGAGAAAAAGGTGACTAGTTGATTGACTATCAAACACCCAATGCCCCTCTAACACCTTACATCCAGACTCTAAGAAAACAACTACTGCCAAAGATTAATGCCGTTACTCAATGCAGCTAGAATTTCAGTCACAAAAATTTTGCAAAGTAAACGTAAAAGGTAAAATCCCTGCAAAAGATTGTCGCTTACATTTTTGAAATGGTATTTCTCAAAAAGGACAATTTTTTACAGAAAATAATACATCACAATAAAGAATCATTCAATATTAGGAGGTTATACAACTGAATATTCTGAATATATGAATATTCTTCCAATGTTATTAAAAGGAAAATAGTATAGATGTAAGCTTTTTGAGACTGCTGGTCTTTCTAAAGCTTAGATTCTAAACAACAACAAAAAAGTTATAGCTCTCCAATTTAAGTTGTCCATGCAATCTGAGGAGTCTCTTTTCATGCTATGGAGGTGGGTCTATATTCAAATGGTTAAAAAAACATTTGGTGCTACCACTGTCCCCAGCACTGCTTGCTTATTCACAACATCCAATACTGCAGGTAATAGATCAATAACCACTTGGATTACATAATAAAGCAGTTATTAACAAAATAAAAACCTAACTCGTCGAGAAAGTACTTCCATACTCACCTTAGACTATGAAAGGCTTAACGTATGGTTTGGTCTGGTGTCAGTCAGCAAAAATGACTGCTGTTTTCGTATATGTTATGAAGAGCCAACAATACATTTACCATTTTGTATTTAAAGGCCTGGTGAAGACTTAAATGTCACCAAGTTTTTGGGAAAAGTTTATTTAACTGGTATTTAGGCTGTCTCTGTCAGGTCATTGATTTACACACATTTATATTTGACATTTACAGTAATACACTGTATCATATCAATGTATAATATCAGAACTATCTGCCACCTCTTTACAGGCTATTTATTTTGAGTTAGGCTGCAAAACATTTTCATACCAGGTAGGTAGATAAGTAATGTGTTTCCTAAGATAAAGTTAATTAAACACAGACACAAGACAGACACATGTATTTCCCTTAGTCTCTCTCAACTCTTCAAAATGGAAATAATAAAGGACCATGTTTTTCAGGTCAAGTTGAAATGCATTGATCTTCATACATCTGGAGTAGAAGAAAATAGCTACACACCTTACCTTGCCTACAGGCACTGCACAAACAATAATCAAAAAGTTTAAAACAACTGGAAATCTGAAAAACAAGATTGGATGAGAACCTGTATTTATATTTGTATCACACGGTGAGGAAGATGGTAAGGTAAATGACATAAGACAATATGAATATAGTTAGATGTATGACACTGCAATTAAGAGTAACATCTACAACTAAGAGATGCAATTTATATGCCAGTCGGTGGTTTGGGAGATGTGTTGTAACTTTTCAAAACATACATCTAACGAGTTTGCCAAACTATATTGTGACTTTAACTTGAACCATGTACTTTTATCAAATGAGGCTAAGGTTGAGCTTTTTAGCAATCAATCCGGCATCATATATATATATATATATATAGTTGTATATATATGCCTGATTGATTCAGGTTGCCAGAGAGCAAGACTTTCAGCAGATAACATGATAACTATGCAAAGCACAGCCATTTCTGTGTCATACCCTTTGGAAATTTAGACCTCTGTTATGATACATGATGAATTTGGAAATGTTGACACCTTTTGCAAATCTTAAAATTATAGGATCTATATAATTCAAAATCAAGTTTTTGGAGTTTTCAACCAGCTGGTAATACAATTTTCTCATAAGAAACCCCACCAGACTGATTTTTGGCTTAATTCACTAGTTGAAAACAAGGGAGTGCTAGAGGTGTCTGCATTATCCCTGCAGGCGGAGCGGCTAGAGTTCCAACCACATCCTCCTCCTTCTCACAGCTCATTGCTGCTTTGGTTTTTTACAGCTTAAAACACTGTTTTTTTGTTGGATTTTTTATTTTCTCCTTGAAAACGCCCGTTTAGCTGCATAGATTAAAGGATTTTGGTCTACATTCCTAAGGAACAGCAGCTGGATCAAAGAACAAAGATGCATGGACAAAGAAGTAAGTTGCTACATACTAATGCTAATATATGTTAGCCATTTATCAAGATGCTTATGTGATCTTATTACAGCCCTGTGGGGTTAATTAATTGATCTGTGGCATCACAGAATGTTCAGTAAATGCCTAACTTCAGTAAAAACCCACAGCTTGTTTGTATATACTGGGCTGGAAAGATTTGCTTAGTGGAGTCAGCCATTTGTTTTCGACTCTGTCTAAATCCTGGAGATTTAGCAACTGAAAAATATTTTATTGACTCCGTTTTTTACCAAAAAAATAAAATAAATCAACCATCTGAGCCCTTGATATAACAGAGTTTCATTGTGCTAATAAATGCTTTTCAAATTCAATGTCAGAATACTGTTTGAGATGAAACTCAGCACTGTTTCTCTCAGTCTGGGCTGCTGCAGCTCTGCACAAGAGGAACGGAGCATGCGGGGGGGATTCAGGAGGCTGTAAAATAGCATGAAACAGTCTCCTTTAGTAAGATCTACATTTTTGTAGAGATTGCTGTCATGTCCTGGCTCAAAGCTATAACAAAAAACAACAAGGGTGAGATGACATGCTTGAAAACAAGTTAAAGGAATTTATTTAAATAAGAAAATAAAAGAAGCACCAAAGGAAATAGTGTGAAGCTCCTACACCTAAACAACACACATAAACACATACAAACAAAACCAAAATACACCTGCAGGGAACAAAGGCTCTTTCCCCTGACTTAAGGTAGAAAATATTCTCTGTAGGGGAGAATGACACTGGCCCCAGATGTTCCCAATCAGCAGATGGTCTGCTCCCAATGCTGCAGGATGAACCTGAAACATGATTATTGAATAGGCCATCACAATACACACAGGCTTTTGTTTTAGTAATATCCTCTGTGTTAATTGTTAGTATTGTGCTAAAAAAAGTTTAGTCTCAAATTCTATAATTTTGGGCTGGGCCTCTCTATGTTAGATGCAACATATGAAAATCAGTCCAGGAAAGTTTGTCATAAAACAAACTGAATGAAGGGACATGATCACTGTTAAGTGTGGTTGAAGATCTGTGATGCTGTGGGCCTGTTTCTCATCCAAAGATTTGGAACCTTGTTAATACGTACAGGATTGTTATCTTTTAAATACCAGGACATTGTTAATAAAAACTGGCCCTGTCCTCCAGTAATAATAATAATAATAATAATAATAATAATAATATATTTCATTTATATAGCGCTTTTCAAGTCCCTCAAAGCGCTTTAACTGTTTTGTTAAATTGTTGTGGCTGTGTAATAATATATATATATATATATATCTTTTTATTTTCACTCAGTTCACTGCAGTTTCTTTTCATATATGCTTTCCAAATGGTATTTCCCTCCCTTATAACACAGGACAGATAAACCTAGATTAGTGTTTACTGTTGCCTTGCACTAAACGGTAAACAGTTTGATAAGGATCACAGGTGGCATATGAGACATGGAGTGATTAAACACAAAACAAGGCTGGGCGGTAATGTTTAACTACTAACACACTGGCAGTGGGATTTGTATCTAATCTTGCCCTTTTCACATGCACAGCATCTATGTGTTTCAAATTACTTTTAGTCAATCATGAGCTCTGTCTCCCATGAAAAAAATTATCAGCAGAGTAAAAAAGCTGTATCACGTCAGTTTGGCTACTACTGAAAAATACCGCGAGTACCCCGGATTACTTGACTGAAGACAAACCCTGTTATCTCACAGGTCTCATCAACATCAGATCTGGTTTGTCCATCTATTTTCAGTCTTTAAGTTTATTTTTCGACAGCAATTTTGTTCTGAGAAAAAGAAGAGAGAAAAAGAGCAAGCAGGGCACATGGATGGAGAGTTGGCTTTATCCCACGCCTCACGCCGTTACATGCACAGGGCAACAGCCATGAAAGAGCACTATTTATTTTTGTTATGGAATGATCTTTGTTAAATAAATTCAATTCAACTCAGCTTATCTATACATCGTCAATTCACCACAGATATAATCTCAAGACACTTTATAAGAAAAGTCATTTCAATACAATTGTACAAACATTTTACTCAGTTAAACATATTCTATGTAAGGAATCCCAGCAGCTTGCATTGAATCATTGATGTGTGCCCTGAACATAAATATTTCCCATGTGGATAAATGTATGTGTAGAGCAGCTAGGTGGGATTGCTGAAAACACTGTTACATTACTGTCTCTTTTTGTATATATATATATATATATATATATATATATATTTATATATATATATATATATATATATATATATATACATATATATATAAATAAATAAAAAACAATGAATTAACCCATCTTTTTTTGGTTAACATATCATGTTTTCTCAACTCACTTGGCTCACTTCAGTGGCAGATCATGAATGCAGGCATTGACTCAACTCTGATTGTTTAATATTGACCTATATTACAGTGTAGGTGTATGTATGTGCAATCTCTTGACTCACCCTGTGGCTCAAGGCCAGAGTGCATCACATTTATATTCCATTCTGACACAATGATGGACACCAAGCCATTTCCATCCCACAGTGCGCAGCGAGTTCTGCCATTAAACCAAAGAAAATCACCAAGCAGCCAAAATGAATTGTGGTTATTTAGAATGAAGCACATTTTGTTCAGATACAGTACAGACTACTCTAAAACCTCGTACTGAGCACATAGAAGAACATAGCAATACTGACAATAAATACACTTATTTGACTTTTGGAGATGACCTAGAAGGCATAGAAATGCCTTAAAATAAGCTAGTAACGACAACTATCCCTGAAACTCAGAAGTCTGGTCTTATTCCGAAACACTGACTGCAAAATATCTCAGTAGTTCCAATGTTTCAAGCTTTGAGGTTAAAGCAAGAAGAAATCACAAATTATTAAGTATTACTATGAGGAATATGTTTAAAATTAATATTTAAGGAGGTATTTTGGAGAAAAAAATATACAGCATTGGTAGATATGTGTCTGTGTTACTGTGAAAGACAGCAAGACATTCAGCAAATAACAGTTGATGAAGGAGTGAGTGTTATTGGTGAAAATACATATTGAGAGCTCAGGGGTCTTTTTTTATTACACTTTACGTAGAATACTTAGTAAGATCACCAGTGCTAGAAAAAGCACCCATGCACTAAAAGTTTCAGACCTATTACACTTATAGTACTCAAAGCTGCACCCGATTTACTCAAAATAATATGGATTTTCCTAAAATGATGTATCAAAGCACATAAATAGAAAGTTCTCTGAAAGGGAGAGATGTAGAACACAAAGATGCACAAGCAGAGATGACTGCAGCCTGGAGAGGATTTTCAGGAAAAAGCCATTTAAAAGTGTTCGGGATATTCACAAGGAGTAAACTGAGGCTAGAGTTAGTGCATCAAGAGCCACCACACACAGACAGATCCTGGACATGGGCTTCAAATGTCATACTCCACTTGTTAAGCTACTCCTGAACAACAAACAACACAAGAATTGTCAGAGCAAACATTTGATCATTGGATAAACATTGAAACAATGTCAGTCCGCAACAAGCCGTCATGGTCGAAAAATAGTTCCAAAATGAAAGTTGAATCTGGCTGTGAATTCCACGTCCTTTCTGACTGTGAAATCCACGTCTTTTCTGCGCCTCCCTGGACATCAAAATTAATCTTCTTGATGTTTAAAATGTATTTTTCAACATTAAGTGCAGGCATATAGGCCTGCATATAGAATAATCATACACCCATTATATTTAAAATTGACCAGTGATTTAGACGATGCACATCTAAACTTGACAAAGGTTCTGAAAAGGTCCAAAATCGGTCAAGGTATACCTGAACGTCTGTAGCACTCTATAATCACATATAGACCAAACATATTTTTACTTATACATTTTAAGGACACTGAAAAATAAATCATGTCATTTTAGTCGTTCATTTGTAAGTCAAAGATAACAGGATGAAATAAAAGGTCACAAAATTCCACAACACACTTATTTATTTTACAGATTATACAATACAGATTCACCCGGGAAACAGGAAAAACATGTTCAGAACTTTGTTAAAGCAGTCTCTGATGGAAGAACCTCCAATTTTGGAAAGTTGCTGCACTTAAATATGAAGACAATTGAAATAATGCTTGACATTAGCAATCTCAAGGTGCTACAAAGCATTTAACGAAAAAAAAAACACCTATATAAAATTCTAATCCAGGTGATTTACTTCCTGAATGAACCTCTCAAAAGGCGACATTAAATTAGAGTAATAACTTTAAATTTAGCGTTCAACTCAATGGTAAACCGTTTTTTTAAAATTAACGTTTAGCCTACTAATATTAGCTAATACTAACTCATTTATTTTGGTTCATTCATGTAAAACAAGTAAAACTAAAACATGTTAATCTAATATTACAAAATATGCTCACCCATTTCGCCGTTAGCATATCGCGGGACTATGTACTATTGCAAGATCTGTCATTCGTTCTTGAAATAATGACTTAAATGCAGTGGCTTTGCATTTATTTTTTTATTTTTTTAAAGTAAATATGTATGTACTTTTCATACAAATTATATATTTCATAAAGATAATTCCTGTTTTTTTGTGTTTTTTTTCTGTTGTGCTTTACAACGTGTAAAAGACGTAAATTGACGACTACAGCCTTGATCCTGATGCTCAAAGTACGTCAGCCAACGTCTTCACAAACCCTTAATAACAGCTAATTAAATTAATTATTTCAGTATTACCATGCAAGGATTAAGCACAGGTTTATTGTATCTGATTGTAAAGGTTTAGGATTGTGAGGGATACAGGGTCATGATTAACTACAAATAGACGTGTAAAAGACCACCTAGTGGACATCCACTTACAACTGATTGACAACATTGTATAAGTTGAACTAAACATGGCGAAAATTCAGAAATAACAATTATAAATGTAACCCAAGATTATTTTAGACATGTAGAAATGTACCTGAATGCATTTTTAGCAAGATGTTTCTTTACATATTTTTACCGATTTAAGTGGTCCCAATGCGACCATTTTTGGCCAGGGAAAAGACGTTGTGGTTGGACGAATGTTTGTTGGGGTCTTAGCTGGGCTAAAGGAAAAAAGGAGGGCAAATTTTGCATCTCATTTGGAAACCAAGGTCCCAGAGACTGGAGGAAGAATGGAGAGGAACACAATCAAAGATACTGGAAGTCCAGTGTGAAATTTCCAAAGTCTGTGATGATTTGGAGAGCCATGTCATCTGCTGGTGTTGGTCATCAGCATGGTTTTAGCAGGTCAGTAGATGTAGCACAGTTAAACATTTTTACTGCTTTAGGGAATTTACATTGATTAATCAGACAGTTATCACCATCAGCCAAGGAATCTCAAAACAATCCGCGCATTCGGATGTTGCGAGTGGTGTGAACTTCAATCAGAGGCAGTGCATACATTGTGCAGCACTATAAAGTAGAGTAGATGCCTATATATCGGGCCGATATATGACACTTTTCTATATCGGCCATCAGCCAAAATAATTTTAAAAAGTCGATATATATATATAAGAAAAAAAAAGATTAGGCAGCTGTAAGGCCAGCTGCAGCCACTACTTCACTGAAGGAAGGAGTCCCCAGACACCACTGTGAGCCAAACCACTCATATTTTACTCTTAAGTTTAGCGTTTAATCTTTGGATGCATTATTTTTACATATGTTATATTTTATTGTTTGTTACAATGTGGTAGTGTGCTTTATGTTGTGGTGATTTTTCTTTGATATTGCGATACTTGAATATTTTGTACACTTAAAGGCACAGTGTGCAATTTTCGGCCAGTAGGGGGCAGTGCAAACCTAAATTATCACAAGCCTGCGTTTTCTGTGTCTTCGAGTAAGAAACTCAACAACGGAGGACCAAACAGGTGCTATTTTCAAATGCTCAATTCCCTGAGAATTATCTATTTGCAGCAACATAGCACCACATCAGTCTCTCTTTCATCGCTTGGAAATAGCGAAGAGGTAAAAATGTATTTATGCATTTTGAGGAGTAATCAATGTTTTAATAGCGGGCGTGTTACATGCGCTTTGTCTGTCCGGGCTATTGTGCTTTACGTAATTATTATTATATAATATTTTAATGGCTATTTCCAAAGATGTACTGCAAAAACTACACACTGTCACTTTAAAGAAACTTAAAACTTTTTTTCCATTGTTCTAAAACCATTTGCACTCAGGTTACTGTTTTGAGTTTGTATATATATTGTCTTATAGAGAGAGTTTTATTGACTATTTAATTTATATTGCAAACAGTGAGTGTTCAATTGTCTTTCACAGTCAATGTGCTGCTAAATAGTGTATAGATCGGCCTTGAATATCGGCATTAATAATCAGCTTTAGATATCAGGCATCGGTGAACAAATAAAATAAAAAAATCAGTATCGACATCAGCCTTAAAAAAATCCCATATCGGTCAGCCTCTGACTGTCACTGGAGTACTTATATATACTCATCAAAATGAATACATAAATGAGTGTAACTGGATTTAATCTGAAAAAAAGAAACATGAGCATGTGATATTTTAAATGCAACATATTTTCATTCAGATTCTCATTTTTATTTTCAGTTCAGAGACAAAGGAGGTGATTACTGTTGGTTGTGTGTATGTGTGTGCATGAAGCTCTACAAGTCTGTAAATGTGTCTTCAATTCACAATTCATCTCACCGATGCGCTGGCAGTGTCCTCTGTGTCGAAAATGTGCACAAGCAAGGTCCTGGTGTACATACAATTTTGCAAATTTTTCCATCACATTTTTTGTTCTATAAATCACAGACTTGCCTAGAAAGTGACTTATGCAATTTTCAGCAAAAATGTTGTGCATAAGCAAACTTTATAAATGAGACACTATAACATTACAAAAATGAGAGAATGAAATAAGCAAGAATTCTTAGTTAGAAAAAATGGAAACTAAACATTGCTGTGTGCGGTGCAGTTTAAATGCTCTGTATTTATGTTGATTTATGCATGTTGGCTCACTGTATAGATTCAGTACATTTCATAGTGAGATACAGCAGCATTAAAAGTATGAAATTATTCAGTTAAAGTGATGTTTTAAATTAGTGCTAAATATTAGCGGAAGTAGCTGTAAACATCTTCACAATAAGAGCATTCCTTTCCTGTTTTAATGAATCTGAAAGTTTTATCTTCTGAGTATGGGAGAATGGTAAATTGTGACATTTGATTACTAAGTCTATATTGAATTTTGATTTATGTGATGTTTCACATACTGCTGATATCTAAATATGAAGTTTATTCATATATTTTGGTTAGTTCTACAGCTATTTATTATAATTTTTGATATGATACCACTCATACTGTACATTGTGAATGTGGCGTTCAAAACAAAAATTCAACTGATTTCTCCTATACTTAAGAAAAGAGCAGCTGCATCTAGATCTGTCCTTTATTCACACTGAAAAAAAAATTTTTGGTCATAATTTACAGCTAACCTGTAGTTAATTAGAGCAACATTTTGTATTAGTTTAACAGCCCTACAAAACAAAAAGAAAAAAAAGGGGTTTTGGAGAAGTTTATATGATTACCATTAAGCCCCATTTCAAGCACATTTTAAGCACCAGAAAAGTTTCAAAAGTACTGCTTTGGTACCGGTATTAGATAAAACCTAAACAATACCCATCCTTAGTATTAACTAGTCATATTTTAGGTACTTATCTGCATACAACAACTTAACTCAATTTACAGTTTGTGTGGGGAAAAAAACTGTCAAAAGTTTTCTGTCTTTTGCGGGATGTGGATCGGTTGCTGATGCTGCTCTGCACCTGTCTGTGATTAACTCGGTCCCGTTCGCTTGTGTACGGTTGAGCTGTATTTAAAGATGGGTATGAAAGTTGCCGCATATTAACAGACAAAGGGCACAGAAGAAGAGAGTGCAGGAGACGTTACCCACAAGTACCCTGTCTCTGTTACACTAATGTCCAGTAGTGCAGATGCCCTAATGAGCCACAGGATGGAATGTTAATTTACAAATCAAGTTTTGTGGTCATTGTTATTAATGTTATATTTTTTATCTAATTCACAATAATTTGTTGTGACAATCAGAGAAGAAAATAAAACCTGTCTTCCAATTGATTGCATTTTTATTGTGTGGCAGAAGTATAGGTATTGGTAGACGGTAGCAGCAATAACTCAAATCCAAGTATTGGTATCGTTTCAGTTAGAAAAAAAGTAGTATTGTTGCACCCCTACCAACAATTATTCTTTAAATCTCATTTTTAATCGTATACATAGATTCATCCAGCATACTGATTGGATAAAGTCAAACATAAACTTTTAAAAATAATTCATTGAAATTGTGTTTTGTAATAGCTGTTTAAGCACTTTGACACTGTTTAAGCCCAGAGTACAATTTGACATCAATGTTTGTGGGTTTAAAACTTACTTGAAGAGAAACCTTGTTTAAAACTTTTGACAGAAAAAGAAGTGTGATAGAATTTTTTTTTTCTTTTAGCCTGACAAAATCCAAACAGATAAAGCATTGTTTTTCTTTGCAGACTAACTGTCCACACAGGTTACTTCATGTGCACATTCAAAGTAACCCAAACAGGTTGGCACACATCAGCAAATGAATTGAGTCCAATCAATTCATGTATTGATCTTCACAATGATCTTTTAACTGTGTTGATTTTCTGTTTACTTATCATTTTGGCATACCAAAGCAATAAAGCTCAAATTGCTTCTTCATTAATAACTTACTATGGTTATAAAAAAAGTGTGCTGACCCATGCCTCAAATTGAAGTCTCAACCAGTATTTGGAGTGATTTTAAGAAGATTCTTTGTTTTGTCTTTGTCTGGCCACCCATTCCCACTGCTTTCCAAGCTAAATAATTAGCTAATTTCAGCATGTGCTAAAATCAATAGATGTGGTCATCCATGCAGTCGAATGCAATTAACAGAATGAAGAAACGAAGATCTGAGAGCCATTTCTCCTTCAGAAAGAAAGCTCATTCTTGCTGTTTATTTCATTAAGTTATACATTTTTAATGCATCACTTTTATATAGTCCACACCAGCAAAAAGGAAAAAAGTAATGAAATATAAGAAAAACTGTTAATTTATACATCTATTTATGACAAAGCATGTACTTTAATGTTAGTAGGCTGCATTAAGTACTTTGTATAGAAATTCTGTATGCATTTATTTACCTACATAAAATCCAAAAATGATGCCTCTGATTGCAAAAACTATGTAAAGTGTTTTGGATCTGATTTGATTACATTTTTTCTTACTTTTTAAACTGCTACACATTCAGGCTACCGCCATTCAACTGAGCCTATCTACTTTAAGTTCTTCTTGTTTAAATCTTTGCCGGGTGAGTTTCAAGCTAGTATCAAGGGTGGATATCTCCCACCAACGGACAGTGGCTCATTAAAGCCCTGTACATTTTAATAAGTGTCATACATGTGTAAGGGGTGTAAGTGTAAGCTGCATGGTTCCTATGGCTACCTTGTTTACTTCAGGGTGTGCCTGTGTTATGGGAAGAGAAGAGGGATTGGCTTTGTGCGGTGCAGGATATAATCTCATGGGAGATTTTAACCCGTTTCTTTGATTTTTATAAAATCTCTATTGACTGCCTCTCTCAAGACAAGAATATGTGGTGCGGTGGAGCTAAATGTTCACCCCATCTTACACCAACACACAACTACCACAAAAGAACCCTAATTTTCCAGACACATTCAATCTTGCATGTATGGTAATGCAACAAACATAATAAGCAAACACCCACAGCGCAAATCCCACGTGGATTTGATGATGCTGAGCAGCAGAAACCCCTGGGAGAGATCTGTCTCTGCAAAACAAAACAGATGTTGATGTGCACAATGTCACCTAAATGTCAGTAGTCACACTTAAATCCTCTTTATACATACATCATTCTGTTGCACGGGCTTTAGTTTCTGTTTTCAGTTAACACCATCATGTATCTCTATTTCTCTCTCCCACTGTTCTGTAATGTGTGAGAAAACCTGTGACAAAACCACCTGTGTCACCAAAAGGGATATTCAGGATTCATGCTGTCAGATTTCATCATCTACTTGAATGCTGATATATAGTAGGGAAATCCAACACTCAATATACAGCTGCTGATAGGGTGTCCAAGAGCGAGACCTTTAGTCTTTTTTACCTCCTTATTTCTGTCACAATAAAATATGGAATTTGAGTTGGTTTGTGTCATTGCCTCAATATTATTTGGGGTGTGGGCAGTGATTATAGGCCTCTATACCAGGGGTGTCATAGTCAATCTTCAAGGGCCCATATCCTGCATGTCTCATCTCTTTTCCTGGTACAACGCAACTGGATCAAATGATGGTTCATTCATAGCCCTCAGCAGAACTTTGCCATTCTGAGGAGATTGTTGGACCATTTGAATCAGCTGTTTTCTACTAATCTAAGACCGACAGGACACCAGCCTTTGAAGCCCGGAGTTGGACATCGTTGCTGTATACAATCCTGAATAACTATGCTTTCAACACATTTGACACACCGTGATATAAATGGTTAGAATGAATCATTGACCTATCATCATTAGTAGTGGCAACACTGAGAATAGTTGAGCGAATATGTCATTTAATTTTAAAGTGTATAATATTGGCACAAATCAGCAGGATATTTGCTGTCTTTGGAATGTAATATTTTGCATATCACAGTATAATAAATTTCTTAAAGATGTTGAATATGACCAGATGGCCAATGACAAACATATTAAAGATTAGATCAATTCGAATGTACACATCTTGACCATGTCTACGTGCCTGAATACATTGAGTTGCTGCCATGTGATTGGCTAATTAGAATTTTCTGCAAACAATACTGGCCAGTAAAGCTGATTCTGATAAAATTACTTTTTTTTCCTACTTTGAACTCCGCGGCCTATGCAACAATGAACCAAAGCATCAATTTATGAATTTTTAAAGCTAATGGCCACTAGGGGAGTGGCGGACAGAAAACAGTGATCAGGCAGCTTGCGCAAACATTGAAACCAATAGTTGAAAAAAGGACAGTTTGTAAAAACCTGAGAAACACAGGAAGAAATACTTATGATGCAGCTTTTAAGTTGAAGGTAGCGAATCTGGCAAAACATTCCCCAGTGAAAAGAAGATTATGCATTTTGGAGGTGGAAGTGGATCCTTGTGTCTCAGGTTTATGAAACGGAAAAGAATGTCCATCGGGGCACGGATGACTGTGTGTCAGCAACTCGACTACAAGAGTAATATAACAAACTTACGCAAATTCACCCAAAGAAAGAAAAAAAATATTCCTTCGGACCAGACGAGATCATGAAATTGGATGATGTGCTTTTGACATTTCACCTGCCTCTTACTAGGACTGTTTACAAAAAATTTGAATCTAGCATCACGTTAAAAAACACTGGCCATGAAAGAATGAACTTCACTCAGGCTCAATGATGGAAAGCTTAATGAAGGGGTGGCTGGCTGATGCTATGTGAAGCAACCTGTAGGATCAAGGCCCAGATGATCGATCCTGTGAAAGCAGCCATCAAGTCCACAAACTCAATTCCAGCTGTGATTCCTGGGGGCACAACAAAGCATCTGCAACTACTGGACAGCAGTGTAAATTGTGCGTTCGAAGTGGCACTACACGTTCAGTGGGAGGCTTGGATGACTAGTGGAAACAAATCATTCACCAAAACTGGTAACATAGGAAAAGCGACTTATGCTCAAGTCTGCCAGTGGGTCCTGACAGCATGGAGAAGAGTCAAAACATCCACGATCACCAACAGGTTTTACCGCTGTGGCTAGGACCCTTCATAGGATGGTCGATTCTGACACTGACGAGTTCTTTGGCTTTGAAGGTGACAGTGATGAAGAAACTGGTCTGTTGAAACCATCCCGAGGCCGTTTATGTCTAACATTGAAGGGAACTTTGGTGGTTTGAGTACACAGTGCAAAGACGAAGATGAGGATGAATGACTGACTTTTCTTACAACCAAGTTACTGCACCTTAAAACTAAAAGTTGAAGACGAGGATTGCCATAAAGACTTTTCAGGTAGGCTGGTATATTTTAAACAGCCATCTTGCAGAAACTTTAGGACTGCAGTCGTGTTAGAGGCACTTTTCATTTAGCACTTTTCATAAAAAAACACATTTCTTTTGGCCATTGATATTATCTTGTCAAGCGTTGTAAACTTTCTTTTTTGTCGCAGTAATAAGCTATTACTGTACATCCCAGCCAGGACGTGCTCTGTGCAACCAAGTCGCAATAGAAAACATTCAGATGGAACTATGACACCTATCATAGCGCACAGTTTACTTCTGCACTGTGGAAATGGTGGAAAAAAAGTGACACATTTTGAATGTTGTTAAATGTGAAACTTTGTGTTTGAAATGCCATGTTATACGGTACAGTTTACACAACAAAGTACCATACATGATCCTTACTATTGCACAAAATGGTAATACTTGAATAGGTTAAGCAAATATGCAACTTGTTTCTTGTAATGTTGATAAAATAGAAGCTTCCCCAAACAGCAATCATTTTCCTGACAAGCCCTTCCGTGCTCAACCCCTTACATTTGGTAATCAAACATTAAAAAACCTGCTGCTTAAAGGTGGTTAAAAGCACATGCTTCCGAAGAATCCAAAGAGTTAGCAACTTCAGCTGGGACAGTGAAATCCCTCAACTAGATGTCGAAAGACTTGTTTTTTTTATAATACTTCAGGTAACGCTTTTTTAACCCATCAATACTATTTAAATATCGCATTGTTAAAGACTCACAAGTCAGGTTTGGTTTGGGCATATGATAAAGTCAGGTTTGGTTTGGGTATTTGATAAACTGTGATCATTTTTCAACCAAATATAGAAAACAATAGATTTATTTTCTGGAGACCTCTTTTCTCTTTTCACAGATAGTGCCATCTGTTTTATGTCTTCACAAGAAAATTTCATGAAGGGATAAGAAAGCCTTTAGATCATTGCACAGTCAAATAACTACAGAAACTGCATAAATATATAGGAACTAGTTAAATAATGATTATTACAAAGCTTTCGCAGGACCTTGCAGGTGTTAGTGCTCACCCGAAGAGCTGGGAATTCTTACAGGTGTTAAAAGCACAGATATTTCACAAACACATGTTGCAACTGTTGTGAAGAGTAAGGTGTTACAGTCGCACCTTTGCTGCACTACTTTCTATTGACGTACATGGACTGCTTCACTTGAGGTACTCTTAGCTTCTCTGTTGACTTGAAAAGATTCAAAGACTGTCATAAATTTTTGATACTGCTCTGGAGCCAACAATTATTATTGGTTTGTGCAAATAATATGCAGGGTTCCGATACATTTTCCATATTAACATTCCACCCTTTTCCAGTATTTAATTGTCTTCATCTTCTAGATTATCATCTGGCTCTTATAGTTCTGCAATGTATTGCTTATTTTTGTTTTTATTTCTCAACACCTTGGAGATGAGAAGCTTTTTTTCAGACCACCAATTTGTATATATATATATATATATATATCCATCCATTGTTCCAGGGGTCGCGGGGGGGATGGTGCCTATCTCCAGCTGTCAACAGGCGAAAGGGGGGGTACACCCTGGACAGGTCGCCAGTCCATCACAGTATATATATGGATATATATATATATATATATTGGCCACTTTATTAGGTACACCTTGCTGGTACCAAGTTGGAAAACCTTTTGCCTTCAGAACTGCCTTAATCCGTCGTCACATGGATTCATCAAGTTACTGAAAACATTCCTCATCACACAGTTGCTGCAGATTTGTCGGCTCTATGATGCAAATCTCCCATTCCACCACATCTCAAATGTGCTCTATTGGATCTGGTGACTCTGGAGGCCATTTGAGTACAGTGACCTCATTTTCATGTGCAAGAAACCAGTCTGAGATGATTTGAGAGTTATGACATGGCACATTATCCTTCTAGAAGCAGCCATCAGAGGATGGGTACACTGTGGTCATAAAGGGATGGACATGGTCAGCAACGATACTCAGGTAGGGTGCAGCGTTGCAACGATGATCAATTGGTACTAAGGGACCCAAAGTGTGATAAGAAAATGTTGCCCCCTCCACCAGCCTGAACCGTTGATACAAAGCAGGATGGATTTATGCTTTCATGTTGTTTATGCCAAATTCTGACCCTACCATCCAAATGCCGTAGCAGAAATCTAGACTCATCAGACAAGGCATCATTTTTCAGATCTTCTAGTGTCCAATTTTGGTGAGCCTGTGTTAATTGTAGCCTCAGTTTCCTGTTCTTAGCTGACAGGAGTGGCACCCGGTGTGGTCTTCTGCTGCTCTAGCTTATGTTTCTCAAGGTTCAGTGTGTTGTGAGCTTAGGCTTGTCTGCATACCAACGTTGTAATGAATGGTTATTTGAGTTACAGTTGCCTTTCTATCAGCTCAAACCAGTCTGGCCATTCTCTGGCATCAACAAGGCATTTTCGCCCACAGAACTGCCACTCCTTGGATATTTTCCCTTTGTCGGACCATCCTCTGTAAACCCTAGAGATGGTTGTGCATGAAAATGTTTCTGAAATAGTGAAAGACCAGACTCTGCCACCAACAACCATGCCACGTTCAAAGTCAGTTAAATCACCTTTGTTTCCCATTCTAAAGCTCGGTTTGAACTGCAGCAGATCATCTACATGCCTGAAAACATTGAGTTGCCGCCATGTGATTGGCTGATTGGCTGTTAACGAGCAGTTGACAAAAAAAAAAAAAAAAAAAAAAAAAAAAAAAATATATATATATATATATATATATATATATAATAAATATATATATATATATATATATATATATATATATATATATATATATGTATATACTTTTTTATACACACAATCCTGGACAGGAGGGTGATTCTGATAAATGCATATGAACTCAGAAAGTGCATCAGTAATAAGCCTGTGCGTCAGTAATGCAATATCTGGTTCATGCTAGTTTCTCAATTGTGTCCCAATGCATTACTGTTTTACATTATCCCTATGTGCCGTAACACTGGGTGTAAAACAGATACTCTTTATTTTTTACGCTATAATCAACAAATATACTAGGGTTAAAACGTGAACTTTTACTTAAACCTTAGAAACTATGACTTTCAATTAAACTGAATCGAATTCTATACCCATTACAGGTATGTTACTATTCCTTTAGTTCAATTGCTTTTTGTTTGACCGTAATACCATTTTCACATTTCCATATTAATATACATTAACTATACTTCTTTTCTAGTTTTATTTGTCGGATGATTAAATTTAAAAATTCTAGAATTCCAGAGTTTTATTGATCAAATCTGTCATATCTATGTTCTTTTTCATTTCTGGTTTTGTTCGCTAAGCTCTCTGTTTCAATTTTCATTCTGTCCAAGTCATCTATTTATTTTCACAATTGCTTTGTTTAGCATTTTTTGTTGTTGTGACAGTTCTATTAAAAGCATCCTTCAAATATTGTCTAACTTCTATAACAAACTGTCTTATAAATTAGGAAGTAAACAAGAAAAGTACATCAGACCTAATGTAGTAGCAGTACATCTGCTACTACATCAGACCTAATGTAGTAGCAGTACATCTGCTTTGACCTGGAACACCAAATCAGTCTGAAAATCCAAACTCTAACACGTTTGACTCTCTAATCAAACCAGCTTTCAACTTTTAGTATGCACATACCTTGGTGATTTTGGCCTACTGACTTAATGTAGCAGTATTACTTCTCTAAGAGTAACTTGTTTATTTGTGGAAGTGATGGCAAACCCAATGCAGTCCTCTCAACCTGGCACATTAGATTAGTGTCTGTCTTCCCCACTGCCATGCCAGTCAGTTCAACAGAAACAGAGGAATCGGAGCCCACCCACAAACACACATGTAAACACCAAGAGCGACAGACAGAGCCACAGCCGCTCCTCTCTAAAGAGACCCAGATGATGACACAGGATGAGAGGGCTGGTGACAGTTTTTCCAGCGACTCAACATGAGCAATACAATGGAGTGTGTTCAGCCAGAGGGCTGAGAGGACAGATGTGAGGGGAGGAGATGTATTGTACACAAAGTGCCCAATGCAGAGTTCAGCTCTATCTGCTGCTATATAAAAGAGGCAGAACCCTTTTTTCTGCATCGTTGGTCAGGATGTGTGAGAAGAAGCATTTGGATGACTGATTTGGAAAATTGTTCGGGTAAAATGTAGCAACAGTGTAAACACAGCTATTTTCAGGCTTCATGCCATGAAGCTGAACTGCTTTGTGTATAAATTAGAGCGACATGATATAAATCTAAATAAGTATGTGGGCAGTTAGGTACAAATTATAATATTGTTTTAAGTTCAGGATATTGTACAGAACCTCAAGAGACATCTGTAGCTCTGAGTAACTCTGAGTAATGTTGAATTAAATAATTATCATAAGTAATTCAATGCATGTTCAAGCAGAGACAAAATGGAGCCAATTTCCAGTTTAACATTTATTTTGAACAGATTAACAAATTGCAGTTTTACAGAGGAATTTTGCCCCCGTCGTTCCTCTGTGGTCCAGATTTAAAGAAATCTGAACAATTAACTGATCTTCATTTCACAGCTTTATAGACAACCGGGCCTCTAGGCGTTTCTAATCTCTCCAATCAGAACATTTTCATACAGTGTCTTAGCTCTTATTGGCTGTCAGAAAATTATACAGTCATATGGGTGAGACGTCTTTTCTTAAAAGCTCATTCTGAATTTATGGTTTTATGGCAACACCCCAAATCTACAGACATCCTGTTTTTTACAGCTTGCAATAAAACTCACCCCAGAGTTTTATGACTTAAAAGCTTACCTGCATAAACAATAGTGACAGACCCATTTTTACAACCAAGCAAACTACATAAACAGTCTTTTACCTTCTGAATAATAAAAGTTTAAACCTTATGCAGAATTACCACAGTAACTCGATTGTCTCTGACTTCCACAAAAGTTCAAATGTATTTCAAACAAAATTTTTCTGAAGAATTATTACAAAAAAATGAAATCCTTTGGGGTGAGTAACTAAAAATGCAATAATTAAAGCATCTTATCTGTTTTGCTCCTCCACAGATGTTCAGTCAGATTCTTGCTGGGCTATTCCAAAGTCTCGGTCTTCTTCGAGTGAAGCCTATCTTTTGTTGATCTTGATGTATGATTTGATTAATGAACATAATACAAATGTTTCTGGTAAGCTCCTGTGAACAACTAAGCCAGCTTAAGATATGCCCGTCCACACCAATGACCCCACACCTATATGTGTGTCCGAGCATGCAGGTCGGAATAAGGTTTCCCCATGCAAGTGATTGATAGCTGGTGTAAGGAACCGTCAATCCGTCCTACAGGAATCGACACAGACATGGAAGAGGCAGGAGATGTATGCATCCAGGGTCCCACAGAGTAGAGAGCCCACAGGCGGATCAGCGCAGGGTCGATCACCCACCAAGAGAGGAACAGATAGAAGCCCCAGGGGAACACCCACCAGCCGCAATGCTGGGGCCCGAGAGATCGCAGTGACGAGCCCACGGGCTCCGCCGGAAACCAGCTACGCCAGGGCGGGCCCGGATCAGGATCCGGAGGCCACGGGGACCAGGGGCACCCCGCCCCCCAGCGGGGCCACAACCAGGGACCAGCCGACAAGGGCCCCCCCCCGCCGCCGCAGGCAAGAGGGACCCGCAGCCAACCGACGGACAACACACTCCGCCGCCACCCCGGACCAATACGCATCGCCAACAACCCGGCCCGCCCCCACACATCCACACGCCAGGGAGCCACAGCAAGAGCCACAGCGGATGTACGCCCTCCCCAGGCTGCGCCCAGCCGGCACCTGGACATCCAGATCTTCCAGCTCCCGGGTCCAGATCCCGCCCCACGTAGGGCGCCAAGATCAAGGGCCCAGCCAATGCCGGACAGCCCCACCAGGTGAACAGACCAGCCAGCAGAAGTCCTGGAACCGGCAGGAGGCAGGAGGCCTGGGCGCCAGGCACGGTCCCCACCGATCCACCGGACGGCACCAACCTATTCTACAACCCCGGCACCCCCATAAGAGGTGCCCCAGTCAATCCAAGGAGGACGTCGGCCCGAAACAGCGGCCGCCCGACACACCGGACCACCCAGGACCCGCCCGACATGCACCAGGACCGAGCCGGGCCGCAACCGGGACCCCCGGCCCCAGGCATCGAGAGCCATCATCAACCAGCGGGCAGGAGCAACCATCATCGACGGGGAGTGACGGGGAGGGAAGAAGATGCATCAGGCCAGAGAGCAGCCAAACACCCAACCTGACAGGTAGACATAGACAGACACAGACACTCATACGTACCCTCCCTCTCATGCGTACACATTCTTACAAATACAGGACGCTATACACTCATTCATACCCCCCATACGTACACTATACTTCATACTCCCAGGCCCAGGGACAGCCGCCCCAATAGAGAACCCTGCCCCTGCACCCAGGAGACAGACCCCTTTGCCCACCAGGACGGGGACAAGCAGACCGCCAAGGCCCCCACACCGTTTTATTACTTGTTAATTAATAAGGAGCATGAGCACACACCCAGAATCCAAGAATTGTATGAACTGACCCGCACGCGCATGCCCAAAATCAAAACCGACTTTGATAAGGATGAATTAATAATCTGAATTTTGCACCCCTCCACCTAGTCTGAGGCTACGTCCACACTAAGCCGGATAAGGTTATACGGGGAGTTAGACGCCTAATGGCTTCATCCCTGGATGAACTGACCGACACTGTGACATCCTACATCAGCTTTTGTGAGGACATGTGTGTGCAGACCAAAACCTTCTGCTCATTCAAAAACAATAAACCGTGGTTCACTGCAGAACTGAGACGGCTACGCCAGGACAAGGAGGAGGCCTACAGGAGTGGGGATCGGGACCTGTACAAACAGGCCAGGAACCAGCTGACAAGAGGGATCAAAGCAGCAAAGAGGAACTACAGTGCTAAGCTTAAGGACCGTTTTTCTGCTAACGACCCCTCTGCAGTTTGGAGCTACCTGCAGACCATTACTAACTGTAGGAGACCATCCCCCCACCCTGTGGAGAGCCCCCGCCTGGCTGAGGACCTCAACGACTTCTTTTCCAGGTTTGAAAGGACTTTCACACCTCCCACCTCCCCCACCATCTCCATCACAAAAGACCCAGCTTCACCCCAAACCACCCACGTACCTGCCTTGACGATCTGCGAACAGGACGTGCGCCAGCTATTTCAGAGACAGAAAATTAAAAAGGCTCAGGGACCAGACGGAGTGTCCCCAGCCTCTCTGAAATTCTGTGCTGACCAGCTGGCTCCCATCTTCACCCAGATCTTCAATAACTCCCTGGAGCTGTGTGAGGTCCCCTCCTGCCTCAAACGCTCCACCATCATACCGGTTCCCAAGAAGTCCCCAGTCACTGGATTAAATGACTACAGACCAGTTGCCCTAACATCTGTGGTCATGAAATCCTTTGAGCGTCTGGTACTGACCCACCTGAAGGACATCACAGATCCCCTGCTAGACCCCCTGCAGTTCGCCTACAGATCAAACAGGTCAGTGGATGATGCCGTCAACATGGCTCTACACTACATCCTGCACCATCTAGACTCTGCAGGTACCTACGCTCGGGTCCTGTTTGTGGACTTCAGCTCTGCGTTTAACACCATTGTCCCAGAGCTCCTCCACCAAAAACTGTCCCAGCTCACCGTGCCTCCATCCACCTGTCAGTGGATTACCAGTTTCCTGACTGACAGGAGGCAGCAGGTGAAACTGGGTAAGTTCACATCCAGCTCCCGTTCCCTCAGCATCGGCGCCCCCCAGGGATGTGTTCTCTCCCCACTGCTCTTCTCCCTTTACACCACTGACTGCACGTCGAGGGACCCTTCTGTGAAACTCCTGAAGTTTGCAGATGACACCACCGTCATTGGACTCATCCGCGACGGCGACGAGTCTGTGTACAGAAAGGAAGTGGAACAGCTGGTTCTCTGGTGCAGTCAGAACCACCTGGAGCTAAACCCGCTCAAAACTGTGGAGATGACAGTGGACTTCAGGAAGAGACCACCATCAACATCTCCTCTCATGATCCTCAACAAGCCAGTCCCCACAGTGGAGTCTTTCAGGTTCCTAGGATCCACCATCACACGGGACCTGAAGTGGACCTCACACATCAACATAATAAGGAAAAAGGCCCAGCAAAGGCTGTACTTTCTGCGTCAGCTCAGGAAGTTCAACCTGCCCCAGGAGCTGCTGATCATCTTCTACACAGCAATAGTCCAGTCTGTCCTGACCTCATCCATCTCTGTCTGGTTCGGATCCGTCACCAGGCAAGACAAGGACAGACTGCAGAGAACAGTCAGGACTGCAGAGAGGATCATAGGAACCGATCTTCCCTCCATTCAGGACCTATTCCGGGCCAGGGTCAGGAAGCGGGCCAGGAAAATCACCACTGACCCCTCACACCCTGGCCACAATCTGTTTAGGCTCCTCCCCTCAGGTCGGCGTTACAGAGCGTTGTACGCCAAAACCACCCGACACAAAAACAGTTTTTTCCCCCAGGCTGTCGCTCTGACGAACTCTGTCTAGTCACAGTGTGTGAGTGCACTCACATAACAATAAACTATAACTCTGCACTTCTGTACATACTCACTGTAAAATAACCCCAGCTTGGTGTATATATTATCCTTTATTATTTACGATCTGATATTTATTTGTATTTTTACTTATTTTTGTTCTAAGTTTTCTTATTTTTTTATTTTTTTTATTTCACTTACTCAAGTTCTGTACTGGAGGAAAAAGTTTGCCGGAGTCAAATTCCTTGTATGTGACATACTTGGCCAATAAACTGATTCTGATTCTGATTCTGATTCTGATGTTATCCACTCAACACGAGCATTTACGCCCCGTTTAAGGTCCGTTTAAGCTCCCATGATTGCGCAATCCCATACCGACCTGTGCAAATACTGGGCATGCGCGAAAAGACGCGTATAATCTACGTGACGCCAGCGCCTACATAATATATACAAGAAGCTCTACAGCACAGTACATATCTGCTTGTCCCGTTAACCGAAGAGAACAATAGCTGCTCAGAAGAAGAGAGACTTTTTGGTGTGGACAGACGACGAGATCGATTTATTACTCTTCGCTGTTGTCTTTGTCTGTAGTGTCGTATTGTTATTGACGCAGCATTCATTGACGCCACTTCCTTTCATTATCCGGGGAAGCTGTCCACACTAGCTCGTTTAGCCGTTGAATTAAGATTTACACGGCTCTCTTACCCGGCTAATAGTTATCCGGCCACAGACCTTAAACGACGCCGGGTTAGTGTGGACGATAGGGGTGTGTAGACTAAATAATTATACGTTTAAGGCATTATCCGGCTTAGTGTGGACGTGGCCTGAGTCACAGCTGCATTCAAATGAACCAGTCTTGGTGGCGCAGAGTCCTCAGTGGCAGGTAGACAACACATCCTCAACACCTGTTCCACTCCGTGGGGTTGGGAGGGAATAAAGACACAATGTAAAACATAACCAGGTTGTTATTCCACCATAAATCCTTGACAAAGGAACCAGACCAACGTTTTCCACAACAATACTGAAGTAAGAACTTGATAATAAAATGACCTATTCTCTTCTAATACTTAGCAGACAGTCTACACAGAATAAGACACATTCAACTCACCATGTCAAATGCTGGCAGTAGGTCCAACTGACAGCAATCTAACCTAGTTTTTGATTATTTTGGCGGATAATTATTTGAACACTCTTTACACCTATTTATGGCATGTAATTTTCAAAGGCTTGTGTATATTCCATGTGTTTTTGCAGCATGCCTTTGTTCTTATTTAGGTAATTGTTCTCCGAGCTCCGTTGCTGACAGAGGACATAGAAAATCCCACATATATATGGTAGTAATTGCATTTTTCACAAGTGCTGACAGTCTAATTCACTCTAATCCTCATTTAGACGTTCTACTGCGCTAGTATCTATTTTTAAGTTTAAGTAAAACACAATGACAACTTCCTGACCTGCCTATCTGAAAACCTGAAGGAGTTTTGCACACTTTTATATATCTCTGCATTAAACTCTGTTTTTCTACTTTTTCACATTCATTCAACAGGTTAATAGAGTTATTAAACAATTGCCTGATACGCTCTGTTTATTACATATAAAATCAACCGCCACAGTGATATGTAATGTAGATTGTTTTTTCAGATGATGACCATTATTTTTTTGCTTACCTGTGTATATAAAATACAAACAAAGGTATAGAAAAAAAAACAATAATAAATGTAAATAAAATATAAAATATAAAACACATGACTGCAAAAATGCATTGTAAAACAAAATTTTCAAAAAAACGTTTATGTTTTGTTTTAATAGTATTGTTGTGTTTGATTTTGTATTTACTTGTTTTGCTTATACACATATATGTACACTACCGTTCAAAAGTTTGGGGTCACATTGAAATGTCCTTATTTTTGAAGGAAAAGCACTGTACTTTTCAATGAAGATAACTTTAAACTAGTCTTAACTTTAAAGAAACACACGCTATACATTGCTAATGTGGTAAATGACTATTCTAGCTGCAAATGTCTGGTTTTTGGTGCAATATCTACATAGGTGTATAGAGGCCCATTTCCAGCAACTATCACTCCAGTGTTCTAATGGTACAATGTGTTTGCTCATTGGCTCAGAAGGCTAATTGATGATTAGAAAACCCTTGTGCAATCATGTTCACACATCTGAAAACAGTTTAGCTCGGTACAGAAGCTACAAAACTGACCTTCCTTTGAGCAGATTGAGTTTCTGGAGCATCACATTTGTGGGGTCAATTAAACGCTCAAAATGGCCAGAAAAAGAGAACTTTCATCTGAAACTCGAAAGTCTATTCTTGTTCTTAGAAATGAAGGCTATTCCATGCGAGAAATTGCTAAGAAATTGAAGATTTCCTCCAACGGTGTGTACTACTCCCTTCAGAGGACAGCACAAACAGGCGATTTGTACAGGGTAAACGGGATTCTGAATAAGGAAGGCTATCACTCCATTTTGCAACGCCATGCCATACCCAGTGGACAGCGCTTGATTGGAGCCAATTTCATCCTACAACAGGACAATGACCCAAAACACACCTCGAAATTGTGCAAGAACTATTTAGAGAAGAAGCAGGCAGCTGGTATTCTATCTGTAATGGAGTGGCCAGCGCAATCACCAGATTTGAACCCCGTTGAGCTGTTGTGGGAGCAGCTTGACCGTATGGTACGCAAGAAGTGCCCATCCAACCAATCCAAATTGTGGGAGCTGCTTCTAGAAGCGTGGGTTGCAATTTCTCCAGATTACCTCAACAAATTAACAGCTAGAATGCCAAAGGTCTGCAATGCTGTAATTGCTGCAAATGGAGGATTCTTTGATGAAAGCAAAGTTTGATGTAAAAACAATCTTATTTCAAATAAAAATCATTATTTCTAACCTTGTCAATGTCTTGACTCTATTTTTTATTCATTTCACAACGTATGGTGGTGAATAAGTGTGACTTTTCATGGAAAACACAAAATTGTTTGGGTGACCCCAAACTTTTGAACGGTAGTGTATATATATATATATATATATATATATATATATCCCTCCATCCACTTTCTGAACCGCTTAATCCTCAAGGTGTCGTGAGGGGGCTTGTGCCTATCTCCAGCTGTCAACTGGCGACCTGTCCAGGGTACACCCTGGACAGGTCGCCAGTCCATCGCGGGGCAACACAGAGACAGACACGAGGACAAACAACCATGCACGTACACACCTAAAGGCCTGGCTGAGGACTTCAATTACTTTTTCTCCAGGTTTGAAACGACTTTCACACCTTCCACCTCCCCCTCCATCTACATCACAAAAGGCCTAGCATCACCCCAAACCATCCCCATACCTGACCCCCTGCCTGCGCTGATGATCTGTGAACAGGATGTGCCCCAACTATTTCAGATACAGAGGATTAAGAAGGCATCAGGTCCTGATGGAGTGTCTCCAATTCATCTCTGAAAGTCTGTGCTGACCAGCTAGCTCTCATCTTCGCTCAGATCTTCAACAACTCCTTGGAGCTGTGTGAGGTCCCCTCCTGCCTCAAACACTCCACCATCATTCTGGTTCCCAAGAAGTACCCTGTCACAGGATTAAATGACTACAGACCAGTCGCCCTGACATCTGTGGTCATGAAATCCTTTGAGCGACTGGTGCTGTCCCACCTGAAGGACATTACGGTTCCCCTGCTGGCCCCCCTGCAGTTCGCCTATAGAGCAAACAGATCAGTGGATGACGCAGTCGACATGGCTCTCCACTACATCCTGCACCACCTGGACTCTGCAGGTACCTACGCTCGGGTCCTGCCTGTGGACTTCAGCTCTGCATTCAACACCATCGTTACAGAGCTCCTCCACCAAAAACTGTCCCAGCTCACCGTGCCTCCCTCCACCTGTCAGTGGATTAGCAGTTTCCTGACTGAAAGGAGGCAGCAGGTGAAACTGGGTGACTTCATATCCAGCACCCGGTCCCTCAGTATCGGCGCCCCCCAGGGATGCGTTCTCTCCCCACTGGTCTTATCCCTGTACACCACTGATTGCACGTCAAGAGACCCTTCTGTGAAACTCCTGAAGTTTGCAGATGACACCACCGTCATTGGACTCATCCATGACGGCGACGAGTCTGCGTACAGAAGGGAAGTGGAACAGCTGGTCCTCTGGTGCAGTCAGAAACACCTGGAGCTAAACCTGCTTAAAACTGTGGAGATGACAGTGGACTGCAGGAAGAGACCCCCATCAACATCTTCTCTCATAATCACCAACAGGCCAGTCCCCACAGTGGAGTCTTTCAGGTTCCTAGGATCCACCAACACACGGGACCTGAAGTGGACCTCCCACATTGACTCTATGTGTAATGAAGATGATTCTCTTTAAAAGACACAACAATCTGACATAAAGTGACATGCTTGCCATTTCAAAACACTGCCATTCAAAATAACACTACATGAGCTAAATAGGCAATATAGTATGTGCCACATGGCCAAACACCTCAGGGGTGAAATGTTACCACTTCAATCAGGAAGAAAGCACTATAAAAGACCCCAGGTAAGAACCTTTATTTTTTACAAAAATGGAAGAGGTTGCTCTCTTTTCTTTCTATTTTTTTCAGCAGTTTTCTTTTTAGGTTTAGTGTTTTTTGTGAGCATATTTTTGTTCACTACAATGTAAATAAATCTTGCACTGACTTGTTTCTGCAGCATGTGTGTGTATCTGCAATATTTCTGTTCATGTGAACAATCTGAAGGACTTCTACAGTTTGAACAATTTTAGTATTATGGGAAAGCATACTAAATATAAGAGTGCTTTTCATTAGGCCCAACAGTGTTTACTTGGTTAGGCAAAAATCTAGTGATATGAATGAAGTGTGTACCACTTGGTGCAAAAGTTTGATTTTGATAATGCTGTAGGTAGTTTTGTTTGCAGTGCTAAATTTTGCAGGATATACAGTATCGGATATTTTGTTTTGCAATTTGGGTGTATGGTTTGTTTGAATTGTGTTAATTATTTTGATAACACCAGCCTAGTTTTCAAAATTGCATTTTGGCAATTGGAAACAAATCTATAACCACTCCTTTAAGAAAAGTGATAAAAAAGACAAAACATTTATAGGTAACAGTGTCTGCATTGATTCATTATCATATACACAGTTTTGAGTGTACAGGTGACAGAGTCAGCGACTCAGAAGTCACCAATTGTGACAGCCCACAGCTCCTATCATATTTTGTGATCCTGCGATAGACTTTGCAAACAATGCTCACCTCATATCACATCTTAATAAGAACATTATTCATTAATACAAACACATTTTGCATTTAAGAACAATAAGCATATAATCTAAGAAGGAACACAAGAAGTATATTTAAAATTCCTGATAAGAAACAAAATTAGCTATCCATGAGGAAAATAACAAATAAACACATTTCTTCCCCTTAACTGTTGTTTCGGCACAGATTATAAAATGGCAAACTAAAGCCTCTTTTAATCAACTGTCATTTAAGTGTTTAATTGTGCTTTTAAAAACCAACTGACCAGGGTCACATATGACTCATTGTTTGGGATTGTTCAGGGAGTTTAATATAGCTTTTCAGGTGAGGAGTGCACATGGGACTTGTGAACATAAAGAGGTTAAAATATGTATCAAGCTCGTGCACTTGAGCAGCACTACATTCTTTCAGGAGAGGCGCCTCTCTAGAGTCACAAAATCTGATAGTCATGGAAATTGTCAGAGCAACTAAATATTAAAATCAAATTTGTGCCCTGTTTTTCAATTTTATATTTTTAATCCAGAATACTTTATAATATCAGAAAAACAAGACATGTTTTTATTTTTTTTTATATAATTTAAACGCAAATAACAAAAAAAGTAACAGACTCATATGGAAGAATAACAAAATAATTTCATACTTTTGCTGAGTGTGACATTTCATGGCTGGCAGCCACAAACATGATTCAAATACATAATTAGCTGTTTGCTGACATACTTAAGTTCAAGAATCAAGAGCACTGAAGATGAATAGCTGCAATCACAGTGTTGGAGATAGAGGTAAGACTGATTTACATTTCCTTCCCTCCATCTCTCCTTTGTTTCTTCGTACAGATTCACTCATGACAGCTGTTGTTTCGACTGAACTTTTTCCAGCATCCACTTTAAAGTGATGGAAGAATGATTGGAAAGTCCGGAGCTTTTGTATTGCTCACCATCAGCATTCTTACCAGGGTTTAATGGTTTATTTGTCATTCCACTGACATCTCAGACCTCGGAGAAAGGTCGGCAGTCTATCATATCATGTTATATCTCTGCCTTCTCAATATTGACACCAGTGTTATGGAGGAAGGGGATGTTGGTGTCTTGCTTGCAAGGCATCTAAAAATGGAAAGCATTTTTCATTCAGCTTCAACAGTTAGTCACTAGTGAGATAGAATAATGATAAAATAACATAGAGAGGTGTGATGATTTTTCACTCACTATGAATAAGGAGGGAAATTGGTTAATCTTTTCACTTTTTTGCTATTATTTCTGAGGTCTCGTATGCTTCATCTCCTTGAATAATATAGTGTATTTCAGGAGAAGTGTAAATGTTTGGTTTTGGTCTCAGCGATGTTCAATCCTCTTTCACTGTCAGTTTGAGGCTATGAGATATTTCCTCATGAGTTCTGTAATCTACTCTGAGTCCTGCCGTGTGTGTGACGGACTCCTCTCGTTCTGAATCGCTTCTCCATAATCACGGGTGTGTTTGAGCGTGCCCTTTCCTCCTCTCCTCAGCGGCACGCTGTGCACACTGAAGTGTTGACAAGTGACGAAAAAAGTGAGGAGGAAGCAGGGGGGGAAACTTGACTTAGGCCAGGACCTTCCTGTGTTTTGAGATACTGATGGGAAGAGTGCATGAGGTCAAGCCTGCAATTAAGATTCAACTCAGCCATCTGACTCAGACGGCTCAATGGGGTGAGAATAAGCTTGGTGGTGATAAATAGCCCACATCGCCATCCACATCCTCCCAATATAACCTGGACATTAATTACAGTACGTGTTATTGTGCTGTCATCAATATCATTCCATGCTTCAGCACAAATGAATGAGCCTGTAAATGTGCATGTGAATATGCTGAATGCATCACTCTCATAACAAATAAACAGGGAAGTGCTTGTACTATAAAAAGTGGAAGGATTTCATCTTTTAAAGAAACCAATAGCACAGTGGGGTCCACACATTTTTTGGCACATAGTCAAAATCCCCAAGCTTAATGTATGCTTGGGCATAACTTTTATTTTATTTTTAATTCATTTCATTTTTATTATGTTTTATTCTCAACTAGTCAACAATAAACTATATTTGCTTTTTTTTTACCGAAGCTAAATTTGACTTTATAGAAAATTGATCAGTATCTCAGAATTAAACGGGAACTTCTTTTTTTACCTGGACCTTATTTTAGTAAATGTTACGTTCATTTACTCACCCAGACAAATCTGGAGCCACTTGGAGTCCTTGAGGAGAAGTTTATATCCAGTGTCAATTAGCGTTTATCCATATAATGGGAGTCAACCTGGATATTTGCTGCCAGTCATAACGCTTTATCTGCCCCCAAAACTCCTTAATTTAACTCCTTAATTTCAATGCAATCGATTCCAACTCACACCAAACTGGAATTTCAATGACGTTACAGCCATATAATAACAACAGCTGCCATTACAGCTGTAGTCTGCCTACAGAACTTACCATTTTCTATATCTCTGAACTTAGTCCAATTGGTCATTCAGCTAGTGCAATTTGGAAACATAGAAAGGCGAACCATGATGATGTCTGCAGTAGCAAGTTCTGTCTAACTGACCTCCATAGAGCAAAAAATGAATGTTATGCTCAGACTGAAGGCAGGATGTAGCACAGGAGTGATGTAATTTAAATTGTGCGATAGTGTAGTTGTATTATTGCCTCTAAATCACCCCGGAACGAACAAATAAGCACTTCCAAGATATTCTGAATTCCGAGGGGAGATTTGCTAACGATTAAAAACAAAACATTTGTTAAATTAAGGAGTTTTGGGGCGGATAATCCCTTAATGAATGATTTCCAAACAATAAATAAATCATGCTTTGATGAAATTATTGAGAAACTAAGCTCTGCCACCTGTTACTTAGATATCTTTCCAACAGGTTTTCTTAAAAAAGTTATCCCAATCATCACGGTGGAACTGATCCAAATAGTTAACTTATCCCTCCTATTTTCTCACAAGCTCTAAAAACAGTAGTTATCAAGTCACTACTAAAAAAAGAAGAACCTAGACAGCATGTTAATGCAAAACTACAGACCAATCTCTAATCTCCCATTTATTTGTAAAATTATTGAAAAAGCTGTATTCCACCAGTTAAACAGCTTCCTAACAATGAACAACCACTTTGAAATTTATCAGTGTGGTTTCCGTAGGCACCACAGCACCGAGACTTCCCTCGTCAGAGTCTTCAATGACATCCCTACAAATACTGACTGTGGTAAAACCACAGTATTGGTACTACTATACCTCAGTGCGGTGTTTGATACTGTTGACTATGATATATTACTGGAACATCTATAGAGCTGGATCGGACCCTCTGGTACGGTACTCAACTAGTTCAAATCCTACCTCAGATACAGGAACTTATTTGTGTCGATTAGCCAATTACCATCACAAAACACAGAAATCAAATGTGTAGTCCCCCAGGGTTCCATCCTAGGGCCCCTCTTATTTAGCATTTACATGCTCCCATTAAGCCAGATAATAACAACACATATTATCAACTACCACAACTATGCGGACAAAACTCAGCTTTATATCTCAATGTCACCATGTGATGTTGAATCTGTCCAAATCCTCAAAAAATGCATTGAGCAAATTAACAGCTCGATGTCTCATCATTTCCTCCAAATGAACAAAAACAAAACTGAAGTACTTATCTTCTGACCCAAAAAAGATCAATTAAATATCAGTACACAGTTTCAGTTGGTCCAACTAGAAACTACTGACTAGGCCAGAAATCTAGGTGTAATAATGGACTCAGACCTGATCCTCCAAAGTCACATAACAAGGTCAGCTTTCTATCACCTGAGGAACATTTCTAGGATTAAAGTACTGATGACACAAGGTGACCTAGAAAAACTCATCCATGCATTTATGTTTAACTGCCTTGATTACTGTAACAGAATCTTCACAGGTCTACCAAAAGAATCAACTAGACAGCTGCAGCTGATCCAGAAGACTGCTGCTCCTGTTCTCACTACAACTAGGAAAGTAAAACACATCACCCCAGTTCTAAAGTCTTTATACTGGCTCCCTGTAGCTCAGAGAGTAGATTTCAAAGTGCTAGTATTTGTCTATAAATCATTGAATGGGTTAGCACCAGAGTCCATACAGATCTGCTATCATGATACAAACCATCCAGACCACTCAGGTCCTCCTGCACTAGTCTACTGATCGTCCCTAGAACCAAAACCAAACATGGAGAAGCAGCTTTCAGTTTCAATGCTCCCCATATCTAGAACAAACGTCTGGTTGAATGCAAAGCTGCAGCGACACTGAAATCTTTTGAATCTAAAATAAAAACGTATCAATTTAGGCTTACTTATGAGTAACTGAAGCGACTTTTGCGTTCATTTTTGTAATTACTGTTATCACTTTTGTCCATCGCTAAACGTTTTCTGTTTTTAAAGTTTATACATTTACATCAATGTTATCTTATGCTCTAATCACTACATGTTTTCTTTTCTTTTAACTAATGTTATTGCTAAATGTTGTCTTTGATTCTTGGGTTTCATCAGTGTTTAAAATTGTCATAATTTTACATAAATTATCTTTTATAAATGTTGGTTTATGCTTTCTTTTAGTGATTCTATGTTTTAATTTTTGACATTTTTGTAATCATGTAAAGCACCTTGAATTGCCTTGTGTTGAAAGTGTGCTATATAAGTAAAATTACCTTGCGTTTCCTTGCCTTATTAAAATCTCTTTCCCCCATTGACACATAGTAGACACAGCTACTTCAAAATAAGAGCATTTATTCCTAATGCTAACATTGATTAATCTGAGTTTTATGTGCTGAATGTTTACTAATTGTAAAATGGTAAATTGTGACATTTGATTACTGTACAAGTCTGTATAAATTGATTTATGTGATGTAAACACAGATGCTAATATCCAAATGTTAAGTTTAGGTTTATTCATATAACTCATATAACTGTCATGGTGCATTCAGAGAATGGGCTTTGTCAGCGTCAGCAACGTCAAGATTATATGTTAAGTCTATGGCGGAAGCCGTTGGACGAGCATGACAGTTTCTGCAGCGCTTTGCGAGCTTTGGCTCCGTCAACCTTTCAAGCTTTTCCTGCTTTTCAAGCTTCAAAGCGCCAAAAGCCAGCAACGCAGAAGTGCAGATACCTGAACTTTTGATGGTTTTGACGGTCCTGAAGCGTCGCATCAACCAATCAGAGGGTTTCATTTTAGTGGTATCACTACACGTATCTCAACAATGGAAGACAAGCTCATCGTTGCCGTCTGCAATCACAGAGAACTTTATGATCCGTTTTCGCAGATTTAAAAAAATCATAAATAACACTTACTTGTTTTGGTAGGCGATCTGAGCACCGATGCGGTTCAGGAGGTTTTCAAACTGGGCGCGGGACAGACGAAAGTAGTGCACGAGCTAACCTCATCTATATGTAGCTCCTGGAGGAGATGGTTAAACTCCCCAAACTCAGAACACATCCGAAGAATGAAAGAAAACAGCTCTAATGCAGCAGAAGTCGATGTTGTGTAGCTTTAAGCAAATAAAGCCAAGCCAGTCTCTCAATAAGATCCATCATAGTTCAGAATGTCCGTCAACAGAAGAAGCCTTGCTCCCTTTTTTGCTCAGAAGTGGCAGGCTTTGCAAGCTTTGCAAGCTTCAACATAGAAGCGTCAAACTAGATGCTTTGTGAGCTTTGCTTGATGCTGACAAAGCCTGTTGTCTGAACGCAGCATTAGTTTTACCTTAGCTGAATTTGTTATTTTTCACTTGAGATCACACATACATTAATCTCCTCACATTTATATCATCTAAACCTGTATCAACAGCTGTGTGGAAATAATAAAGAACAGAAGCAATATAACAGACTATTCCTTAACTCATATCTTCTCATAGTCTGAATGCCCTTAAGTGGGGCTCTGGCAGGTAAACCCCAGCGTGAACAGTCATCCCATCCTGAATCAGTACCTCAATAGACAGCTCAGTGTTTCCTCTACTACAGTAGCAGTCCGACTCAACAAACCCTGTTGTTGTAGGATAGTCCATGAAGAGTATGCTCAGGGTTGTCCAACATTAATAAGAAACAGTCGGCTTTACATACAAAGAATGTTAGCCAGATAGTTTGCCTTAGCAACAGGCCAAAATGAATAGTTTAAAAGAGCCACGTGTGAATGTGATTGTGGAGTTCAAAACAAAAATTATATTAATCTCTCCTTTATTTCATTTTAAGAAAGAGTAATGGCATCTGGATTTGTTGTTTTACGACGAAAATTGTTATTGTTTTAGTCATATTTAGGAATGTTAATTAGTCATGATTAATTCAGAGCTAGCCTGTGATTAATTAGATAAAAATTGTAATTGTTTGACAGCCCTAATATCTAGCCATCATAGTCATACATGAATAAATTCTCCAGACTGCAGCTTTAAGAAATGAAATAAGTGGATTCAACTTTAAGGAGCTGACCGTTTTTACACTTTTAAATACATGAAACAGGAATAATAAAATATACATTTGATCCGACACTTGATTTTACTGTAAAACACAGAAACTGTATGTTGACTCAGCAACTTCAGCAAAAATGAAGGTGAGAAGGTAGTAAGCACATAAAGTGACTTTGGACGGCGGAAGCTAACACCAGCTGGCCTGTCAGTTAACCTGCACCTTTATCTTTGCTCACTGTCCCTGGAACCTTTACTGTACCAACTCTGATGTATGTGTTTCTTTTAATTAATTTCAAGGTTAATTTACAGCCAGTACTGGTGTTATTTCAACAGATAGTGTGGTATCCAAAGTATACCCCCCTTCCAGGATACATTATTTCTAAACCTTTTTCATAATTATTATTCCAGGACCCATTAAAATTCAAGTTATAAAACATTTGTTAGAAAAAATAGATACAAATAAACAAGATGCAATTAATATAAGTGTCTGCAGTCTTAAATTAATACTTTGTTAAACCATATTTTGATTATATTTCAGGATTCAATCACGTTTGCCAAGAGGCTTATATATTTGACAGGTAAATATACTTAATTTATAGAGATATTTTCTAGTCATCCAATCAAAGTCCTTGATACTACAACTACACTGTTACAAACACAAATTCATATGGCGATACCCTATATCCAGGGGCTCATCAACATTTGATGAGTGAAAGATGAGAGTCATGAGGAGTATTTCACGAAGTGAGCTAATCTCAAAAGCCAGGTTTAAATTAACAATCCTTCCTCAATTTCCCCAGATTTGGTTCCATGAACGAGGCTAGCCTGAAGCCTCGCTCAGTAACTATGGCTCTTGAACAAGCCTTCCCGAGGCTAGCTGTAAGGCTTATTTTAGCTTGATGAATATAATGGTAAATGGACTGAACTTATATAGCGCTTTTCTAGTCTTACTGACCACTCAAAGCGCTTTACATTGAAGCCACATTCAAGCAATGTGATACCAACCTGCAGGGCAGGGATTCCACTCCTGTTTCCTCCCTCACCCCACCTACCCTCCAGTTAAATATTATTACAGCAGTTGCAGCAGCTGTAGTTTTCTTTTTGGTGGTAAAAAAATCCAATGCAATGTAGGTTTTATCTTTTAAAATGTAGCCCTAATCAGATTTTACTTTGACCATTTTTTATTAACATTACTGTATTTAATATTTCCTTGCTGCCATCATCTTTTTGTTCCACCCATATCGCTCCTTACACCAAGCATAATTTATAATTACAAAATAAATTACTTTTTGTCTAAGATGGAGCAGTAAAATCCACTTGCTGTACCGTCTAAATGTGTGAAAATAGTCTTAAAGTATATTGCAACTGGTAACAAAATACTCATGTACAATAAAACACATTATTAATATAACTATACCTTTTGAAGGCTTAAAACAGTTTTTATTTAGTTGTTAAATATTTTTACATCCATTTTTAAATAATGTTCTAAAACATTTAACTTGTCAGGTATTTTCCATCATGTGTTACAGTATATTCTGGTTTTAATAATTCATATTTACTGCATATTATTTTGCCCTACCCAACAAGGTAATATGATTTATTAACATGAATTAGGAAATTTACAGTTAGAAGCACTTTTCAGCACTCACTGTGTCAAACGCTGAACCGTCCGTAAAGCAAAATCATGTAATTTCGTGTTATTACACAATGCAGGCTTACAAGCTTGTATATTGAGCTGACCTTCCCCTTTTTGGTTATGATGTAATTGTGATGCTCAAAGTCTGCACCAATAAGTCTAGTTTAGACTGGGAGAAGAACACGGCTCTTTCTTTTCCTTCTATTCTCACTTATCTAGCATCAATTGTCATAGGCTGCCTTTAATGTAGTGTTGTCGCACATGAACCTCGCTTGAATTTAAGTTGCCTGATTGAATTGACCTGAGCTTCTTTTGTGAAAATAACTATGTCTGGTGTGACCTGTTAAGCTAATTCAAGCAAGGATATTTCAAGTGAGCCTTATTTTTTTTTCTAGCTGGCTTCATGGAATATACCCCCTTGAACCTATAACTTTCTGACTTTAAAAGTAACATTGAAAATTGTGACCTGCTAATATTTGTCCTCTGTACATTGCAAACCTCCACTCAAGTCACTTAAGGTCAATACCACATTATTCTCTCCTAATTCTCGAACATGATTAGACCATTACAAAACTTTTTGTCCAGTGAAGAAATTATGTTTATTTTGACTCACAGCTTTAGAAATAAAAATAAAATAAAAATAAAACTGTTACCTCTATAGAAAATAATCCACCGATCACATCTTTGCCATCTCCATGTTTCACTTGTGGTTATGGTGTTATTTTTTATGATGCTTTGCATTTTTTCTGTGTCAGAAAAACCCTTTTAGAATTTTTAATTCCAGCTCTATTTGTGTCCTTTCATACTGTCACACATTCTTCCTCAACATTTTAAGAGATTCATGTACAGTATCTCCGTTTTAAACCTGCTATACTACTAAACAAGCTACCTCAAAACAATTTTCTCATGCACTTTAAGAATACAGCATAGCTATAAATATTTTGTGAAATTTAAAAAGAAAAAAAATAATAATAACATGGATTTGCTGCATTTGTCTTGGAACCTCAGCCAATTCCATTGGCTTGGCCCGAATCTAACAATTGGACAATCTGGTTCTCTGATTCATTGGACAAGCGCACTTCCACATTTAAATGTCTTGTCCACTCAGTACACACTTCTGCATTCGTTAACAGAGCAACACTGGTGAGGGTGGTACTCTGCTCAATACTGTTAGGGAAAAAGAAACAGCTGGTTGCTACCACTTCAACTTCAGGACAAACTACCTAGAGTCCCTAGGTTATACCTATAGGAAAAATGCCATTTGAAGTCACGTAAAACAAAAGACAGGTGAGTGAAATTTGGTAGAGGAGCTTTAATTTTGGACTCCTAGTAACATCCAGCCATCCATCCATTTTCTGAACTGCTTGTTCCTCAAGGGGTCGCGGGGGGGCTGGTGCCTATATCCAGCTGTCAACGGGCGAGAGGTGGGGTACACCCTGGACAGGTCGCCAGTCCATCACAGCTCCTAGTAACATCCATAACCTAAAGTCACATTCCACCATATTGTATTCACTTGAAGTAGACCATGTTTAAAGTATTACGTGGTATATCTATATATACTGTATATTTTTTTTGTCACATCCTTCACCTGACTGATAAGTTTTGACAACCAGATTCCACCCATGGTTTCAAATGTTTGTGTGTATTGTAACTTATGACTGAAACTTTTCTTTTTCTTTTTTGAAAAGAAAAAGATGAATTTTAGTTGGGGTTAATTTAAGGGACTTTAAAGGATGGGAGCCTTAGTTGCATTAGATTAATCTGAAAAGGCAAATCCCTGGATTTCATTGTTGATTTGTAGAGCACTCTTTAAGATTGCCTGTTTTTTAGTTTAGTTTGGAGTCTTAACTTGAAAAGCTAATTAGAAAAACAGTAAATCAATCATAATTAGTTCATTCAGTAAAACGTTATTAAGCCTACCTCAGTTTTATGTTTATGACTTGAGTATAATTGATTTGAAACCTGGCTACAAAAGAATTTATCCCGCTAAGATAAAAAATAATTTAATTTCACTTTCTTTCAGCTGTGAATAAGCACTTGTTTCCTGTTGTCTTTCAATTATAGTTTCAGTTTGTATTTATTGTAATCTTTTTCTAGCTTGTCAACCAATACCCAAGTTTTTCACAAATCAAGCTACTGCAAGCTATTTATTGAGTTTGGAGTGCTTAGGGGGAGAAAGTGTGTGCGTGTTTGTGCACGTGCCTGTGTGTGCGTGTACTCCCATATGTTTGTCGGGGTGAGCCAAGTTACTATTTGTCAAGATTTAGACATGACAGAAATGCCCACAAAAGCACAAGCTCAACAAACTGCTAATCAACCTTAATAAGGTTTTAGAGTTATGAGGCATCAAGATCAAGCAAAACACAATCCACTGGCATCATCAAAATTCATCCGCTGCCCTGACAAGCAAGGAGAAGTCATTAAATAGCTAAAGTCGTCAGGAAGGGCAAATGTTTTTTAAAAGCAAACTAATACTACTTAGGGTATTAATTAAGGAGATTATTTATAAAAAGGTCAAAATATCACATTAAAAAATAAGTGGTTGAATTAATAGGTCTTTTTATATTATAGCTATTTATTATCATTGGTATTAAGTAATCAGTAATCGTTATTTTTTTGAGTTCGCCAGGTTGTTTGAAAATATCCTGAGACTTTGACATGATATATTCAGTAGAATTGTTGAGATCATTTAGTGATGTTTTTAATGCAGTTTCAAACTTTCCCAGCAGGTTTTGAATGGAGGTGTATCAGCAATTGAAGGATTTATGAAAATTATTGAAAAAAATACAATCATATAATTGAAGATCAGTTGTATTGTGTTTCCATATTTTCTATTAGAGGAGTATTTAGGGAAGTTCTTGGTTGGGGAAGTAAGTGAAATCTTTTTCTATCAAGCCATCAGCTTCACCTCTCATAATTTGATTTAAAAAAAACAAAGTAGGTATGGCCAAGAATGGCAAAAATCTTGACTAAAAACACACAGACATATATTGAACACACAGGTATTGAAAGTACCTTAAAGGGGACATATGCAAAATCATATTATGCTAATTTACATTTTTCACTTTTTTGTGTTGGTATCTGCGTCTCTGCTGTCTCTATAAACACTCAAAACATGAATAAAGAAACATCCATACATTGTAGTTTTGCAGCCCTTTCTGCAACTTAATTCCAAATGACTTCATAGTAACCAGATACCCGATAAAACTGTCTGAACTTCCTCATGAAGTATTGATGTGTCTTTCTTTCTTTAAGCTGGAATCTTTTTACACATTTCTTCAAAATAAATGCCCAACACTGTTAATGGTGCCCTTGGGATACACTTTTAGATCCAGCTTATCAGGTCTTTTTAATCCTCAGTTCCAACATGAAATGGTTAAACAAGACAGCATTTACCATGCTTATGCCTCAAACTAAAATACATCCTTATGCTTTTCCTACTTTAACAACCCATGCAGGTCACTGAAATAAATGTCCAGGGACAGGAATATGCCCTTTTGTCAGAGAGGTAGCGGATGCTTTGTCTTCCTGGCTATATTTATGAGATCTCATTATTTTCTTTTCCTATCCTGTCACTTAGCATTAGGTTTCTTCCGCTCAGTACACACAGGAATGGCTCCAGTCTTGAAACTGAGCCAGGCTCCTCTCAAAGAAATGCATTTCAATAACAAAAGGGATATATCGTTATAGATTGGTGGTTTAGTACCGCAAAAAAATATAATTGATTTTGCTCAGACTCTTAAATCTTTTTACTGTTGCTGAACTAGAATAGGAATCCAGATAAAATGGTCCACTCATAACGGCCCAAATTACTCTATGTTTTTCTTTTAGTCCCCCCCCCCCCATAATTTTGCAAAATTAAATTACAAAGCGTTGTGCTCCCCAGGATCTTGTAGAGCTGGATATGCACTGCATTAATTCAAGCATGAAAGCATAGCTGGTGCCGTTGAAGAATTCCAGTGATTCCAGACGCCAGAATCCACCATGGTATTATTCATTAAGACAAGTGAAATGTTGGGAGTCTGCAAGTGTATCTCAAAACAGGCCCAACCATATGTTTAGTGTCAATACGACTTCACGGTTGCCCATGTGGAAAATAGCTCGGGGCCACAGAATGCTTACTAGCACAGTGCTGTATTTAGATAAATAATCTAGAACTGTGGAAAACGAAAAAAAGGGAATGATGCTCACATCTTAAAATATTCCCCATCTTGCATTTTACTAATTGCAAGAAAGGAAGGAAAGTAAATGGCTTACTATTAAAAACTTTTTTTTTTTGATAGGGAATAGTTTCTGATTGTTTTTAATGCTCTTGGTGATTCTCTAAGGAGTGCCCTGGCATGAAATTGGCAGGCACACAGTACTGAGTGGAGAGTGAGGAAGAAACCAAGAAAATAATGTGCGAACAAGAACAGATATAACTGTGGGTAAAATGTCCAAAAGTAAAGGAATGATGTGCAAGAGAGCTGAAATGATGAAAAGAGGAGGTAAATAATTTGAGGTCTGCTGGGTTTCCTTCAAGCCAAATACACGCTAGAAAGTCTGTAAAAAAGAAAAAAAAAGAAAAAAGTTGTATAATGTGAGTCACCTGGAGCCTTGGAATTGGAATTGGGTACGGTGAAGTTTCTCATTAATGATTTTGCACCAAGCATCTGTTATAAGATAATAAACGTTTTACATTTTTACTCCTAGGTCTTTGATGGAGCTTTCATTAATTAAAAAGTCAATTGTGGTTTCAAAATTTGGATCTCATTCTCATCTCTTTCAGATACCTCAAATTGGAATAAACTTACCAAATAAATATTTTATAAGTTCTGTTTAATTTCCATGTTAGGGCCTATTAAGACTGAATCATAATATCACCCACTACCCCGCACTTAGCCAGTGGGAATAATGGTTATAACTCTCCAAGAAGTCATGCATTTCATCATATCAATTTCTCTGTTTGTACTCATCACTCACTTTATTATTTACACCTTGCTAGTATCAGATCAGACCCATCTACTGCTGTCAGAACTGCTGTAATTCTTGGTGACATAAAGTCACATTGTGCAGCTTCCATTATATTAATCTCCTACTCCACCACATCCCAAAGGTGCTCGACTAGATTGATTGATTAAGAAACCCATTTAAGATTATCTGGCTTTGTAATAAGGACATTATCCTGCTAGAAGTAGCCATCAGAGCATAGGTACATTGTGGCCAGGAAAGGGATGGACATGAACAGCAACATCAATCGGGTTTACAACATATTCAGTTGGTTCAAAGGACCCCAAAGTGTGCCAAGAAAACATCATTCATGGCATTACAGTTGGAAGCAGGACAAATAATTCTTTCCTTTTTTTTTGTCAACTGAAATCCAAAGTAACGTAAATCCCCCTATTCCCTTATTATGAGTTTCCGTTTGAACTCAGCAAGTCATCATCAGTGTCAATAGGCTGAAATGCATTAAGTTGCTGACATGTGATTGGCTCTTTCCCCTATTTATGTTACCAAGCAATTAAACAGGTGGGCCAATTACAGTAACCATTGTGTGTTTACACATATATCAGAAGTATGTCTCCTGTGTTGGTTAACAGATAAATTAGCTAAATAGAAACTTTTCTCCCAGTAGCACATAAAATGACTCATCCCAATCTGTTGTGATTCCTTACATAGAAAACTTTTAACTGATTGGAATGTTTGTATAATTGTATTGAAATTACTTTTGTTGTGAAGTGCCTTGAAATGACATTTGTTTTGAATTGGCGCTATATAAATAAAAGTGAATTGAAATGAATTGAATAGTAGCTCCACAATGCCATTATTAGAAGTTAAGAGTCCCACTGTAAAAATCAAATAATCACTGCTTTAAAAAAAGGTATAGTCATGATTTCCAATATTTTAAAAGGCTTATTTTTATGCAGCCGCTATCTATTATAGTATGGAGTGTATTTGTTTGGCTTACCGAAAAATATATTTTCATGCTGGCTAACAAAAGCCTTTATAATTAATACTACATCAAATCACAAATTTAGTGCAAAACTGTCATATTTTCCATCAATCTATCAATCAAATTTTTTAAAGTAGCTGCACCGGTTAACAATCCATTAGAGGGCAATACAGAGACTCACAAAAACAAACAACCATGTACACAGGCACTCATACATAGAGGTAATTCAAGAGTAGAATAGAAATCCCACTAGCATGTTTGGAGTAGGGGAGGAATAACAGGAGGCTTGCTCTGATCTTAGATGTTTAATTTGATGTGTTTTGGACTATTGAATTTACACTGAATATTATGGTGAGATCCAAAGAGCTATAAAGGTGAAATCCCCAAAAAATGGAATGAAAAAATGGAATATCATGTAAAGGTTAATTTATTTCAGTAATTTAACTTAAAATGTGAAACTTATATGTGATACAGACTAATAACATGCAAAGTAAGATATTTCAAGCCTGTATTGGTTGTAATTTTGCTGATGATGGCTTACAGCTTATGAAAACCCAAAATTGAAAATTTCAGAAAATAAGAATATTGTGAAAAAGTTTCCTATTTTAGGCTCAATGTAGCATACTCTATTTAGCTAATTAAACCAAAACACCTGCAATGGGTTCTTGAGCCTTTATATGGTCACTTAGTATAGTTCAGTAGGAATCACGATAATTGGGAAGACTACTGACCTGACAGAAAACCATATTTGACACCCTTCATAAGGAGGGAAGCATCAAAAGGTAATTGCAAAAGAAGTTGGATGTTCCCAAAGTGCATTATAAAAGCACATTGATAGAAAGTTATGTGGAAGGGAAATGTGTGAACTAAAAAGGTGCACAATCAGCAGGGATGACCACAGCCTGGAGAGGATTGTCAGGAAAAGGCTTATCAAAAGTTATGAACAGAGCATGGACATGGGCTTCAAATGTATTATTCCTCTTACCAAGCTGTTGCTGGTCTGTTGCTCAGGGGTGCAAAATAATATTTTCTGATGAGTGATAATTTTGAATCTCACCGCGTGGAAAATAAGGTCCCAGCATCTGGGAGATGAATAGGGAGGCACACCATTCAAGATGCTCAAAGTCCAGTGTGAAGTTTCCACAACCTGGGTTGATTTGGGGACCCATATCCTCTGCTGGTGTTGAGCCACTGTGTTTTAATCAGTTCACCATTTAGGAAAAAACACATGGTTTCACATAGGCCAAATCACATGTAATCACATGTGAAAAACATTTGTGAAATTTATGTTTAAATACATGTTTAAAAAACATGTGAGGTGTATAAATAAACATGTGACCACCTGTGTTTGCACACATGTCCTGTGTGATTTTTTAACATTGTCATGGTAATAAACTGTGAAACCCATGAACATTCACATCTGAAGCCTATGGTATAACATGTAAACCACATGTGAAACATGTTATTTTCCAAATGAAACCTACATGTCAAAAAAATTTCTCAATATATGTAGCTCTGAATTCAGCAGAATGGAGCCTCAGGGAACTGCAACACTGGAAGGATGATAAGTACAGCAAGTGAGTCTTAGGCCCTATTTACACTGAGACAAATCAAATAAAGTTTCAAAAACAGAGTCTGTAAAAATGACACTGCAATAATTCAAAGCTTTGTGAACACGAACCACGCAAAGTACTTAAACTGCTGTGGTACCTATGCCAGGCCCATTGGTGGCACTGAAACTGCTAGAAAAAAAACCTGAAAAGAACATTTGAATATCCACAGTCAACCCCGAGGCAAATCTAGTTTCAAATAAGAGCTTTATTAAAAGCATACTGTATGGTGTTTATGGTTCTCTGGATTTTTTTTTTTTTTGGCTGCTGGTGACAGATGAGGGACGGAAAATCATATAATATGGTCACTGTTAGGACAGCAATACTCTACAGCGCCGTGTTTGTTTACTTTATCACAGAGTTGTGCATGCACATTAATTATATATGATGGCAGCAGTGACATCATCCACTCAGAAGATATGTTGAAGACCTCATAATCATGGAAGACAACTAAGCTGGCGTAGATTTTGCCACTCTCAGATCAAATTCAAACATGATCATTTACTGTTTCCTGAAACGCAGGCTCCTTGTGAATGAGAGACCTATTCTATTCAACATCTTTATTGTTACACCTGGTTTTATCTGCATGTACACTGGGCCTTAGACAGCAGGATTTGGGGTATGTTTATTATGCTTTCTGTGCACCTACAGTAGAGACTTAGAAAAAATGTAGAAAAGACTCTAAAATACTATCATTTCACATCTAAAGACTTGTGTTAACAGTTTTTTAGTCTCAGATTAAATATTTTATAAACACTGAATCTTGTAGGGGAACTTTTACAAGACTGCACATAGACGATTTTAGCTTTAATTCCTCCCATTACTTTGAAAATTCAGATAAGGGGCTTGATCTAAATCCGCATTTTATTTCAAACTGTTGAACTATACTTTATTTTGAGATTGACTATTTTATTTCTAAATTGGGGTGTCTCCATTTCATCACCAACAATAAGAATACTTGTCAATAATCAATACAGTTAAGTGTTCCTAGCAAATCAAATTTCCACTGACAAGGATCATTCCATTTCTGAGGTTGACTTCCCAGGAGACCCCTTACCACAATGTACTCATGTACCGCTCTGAGTTTCACAGGGTGCCCAGTGGATTTTATGGATCTATTTCATTAGCCACCTAGTTCAAATAATCCCAGAGGAAAGCCAGGGGGCCTCAAAGTTGACTAAATGTGTCTTTTTTACTGCACATCATCTTTGTAAAAGACGCAAAAGCCTCTTTTAGAAAGAACGAGCTTAACAAGACATGCTAATTGGATTGGCATTTCACAAAAGGCAGACTTGACTTTATGCTAATGTGATTGTGCCCCCCCCCCCACACACACACACACACATCCATCCCCACCCCCTTAACTTTGAGTTTCCTCTCACCTCTGAGGCCCTGTCCACACGTAGCCGGGTATCTCACAAAACGAAGCTTTTTAAAAACTCCGGCCAAAGTGGAGATTTGCGTTTTCTCCGTTTTCAGTATCTACGTGTGGACGGTTGGAAACGGGGTTTTAAGAGCCGTAACGCCACTTTTCGCGAAAAAAATGCTCCAACACCACATGTGCGACCTGTGTTTACTCTCGAAAACAGCATTTATTTCCTCGGCGCTGTGTTGGTATCGTCCATTGTTAAAGCGCGTCTTGTTTGTTTGCTTTTATAAGCTGTATAACTGCTGCGTGCTGAAAAGAGGATATAAAGTTTCTCTTGGCGGATAGGACTGGGGAGAACGACTGCCCCCTACAGGTTTGCCACGTCTATGAATGTGCTGAAAAACGCATTTATCCGGTTACGTGGGGATGGAGATTTTTTTTTTCAATTCATTCTGTTTATTTTTGCATTCAGTATTATATAAACATTTAATATTTTTCATTGCATGATCTGGTGACTATTTTGCAACATTCCCAATAAACCGGACACAAAGTTTTTCATTCTAATGAATGTCTCCCCTTTAGAAGTCTAACTCATTTCTGCCTGTTTCTTATAAAGCTCTGCAGTGTCCTGTATTGCTATTAGACTAATCGAACTTATCAGTTGTTGGAGCATCAAGTACCACCCAATTACAAACTCACTGGATCTGAAGACGCTGATGAATGTCGGGGTATTACTGTCCAATCTCATACCCGGCAGTGACACTCAGCGTCAAGTTCATTGACTTGCCATCCTAATCCTGCTCTGCAAATATCTGCAAGATGCAGATGGATTTGATTCTGAGTGTTTTCATTTGTTTTTCTTTTCATGTTGCTGCTGATGTATGGACCCAGGCACTCTTGGCTGCTGATTAACACCGATCCTCCGGCAGGCTACACCAAAGCTAAATTAATCATATCAGAAATAGGTTATGTGTCAATTTTGAACTGATAAGAGTTTAGCCGGATTATGGTTATCAGACTTTGTTGGATGAGGAGGGGGAGAGTGAAAGTAAGAAATTACTTTTCTGCTGATGCAACTAATGCGGATATATAAAAAATCCTGATTGTGCAATATGCTATTTACATTGTGTATTCCTTTTTGATGATTTTATTTTTACTGTACAGCCAAACTGATTTAATGAAGCATATTTATTGAAGAGCTAAACCTCTAACGTGATATACAAATTGGAATGTCTTTTTGAGCAGGTTTTTGGCAACTGATTCGCAAAAGGAAGTCAGGAAAATTTATTTTTCTGGGTTTTTTTTGCACATAAACAACTCCCAAAAGGAGAGTGAGGGCAAGAAAGTTGTTTTCATCTTGTAGTAAACAAAACATTCCCCTGCGGGGTGAAATCTCCTCGAACATCTGGCTCCATTATAGACCCCTGTCCAGTCTGCATTCGCTGTAGAAGCTAATTAGAAGAGAGAGCAGATGAGGGGGAAAGAGCGAGGGCAGCGAGAAGAAGACCAAAGATAGAGCTGCAGGTTTTTGGGCAAGCAATACATGACCCAATTTTTTCCCTTTTTAATTCACTTATATCTTGGGGGTTTCTTGTAAGCTACAGGGCAAGGAATGTGACACGTGAAAGCACAGGTTTCCTAGTATCCTGCTCTTTGATCTTTTGGATATTTATTATGTAGTTCTAGCAATAACTTTCAAATATAATTTTACCTATTTTGCTATGTTTGACATTGCTTGGCTAAAATTAGCCCCTGCCTCCATTGAAAGCTGCTGGATTATGGAACATTGAATTGAAATTTTGATCATCAAGGTGTGCTGTAATTATTTTTGAGATAATTAAATCTAATCTGTTTTAAATTAAATTTGCCTTGCCGTATATTTGTAACATACAATGGATAGCATCAGAAACCCTTTGTTTCAAAATAGTGTTTGGAGTAATGCACAAACATTCCCAGCTTTAACATTTATCAAACTTATGTTTACATTTTAATACATTAAATGTGCCATAGTCAAATTAACAATGCCTGCTTAATTTAAAATCGTTTTGGTTTATGGTTCCCTCACGTAAGGCAATTTGTCCAAGTTTTGAAGCCTCAAAGCAGCCTCAGACGTTCATGTTGTCATTACTTTGTTTGATTCCTTAACTTAGATTGTCTGGCTGATCTGACCTCAGCCCAGGGTGTTTTCTTTTTATGTGTTTGTGTGTGTGTCAGAAGATGAGTGTAATGAGGGGGTATTATTGTCAAATTGCTTTTATATTTCTGGAAATGGGAGGGAATGTGGGTATGTGGGGTCATTTTAATTAGTAAAGCACTTTGAGTTGCATTTATTGTATGAAATGTGCTACATAAATAAGGTTTGATTTGATTGTCGGTACAAAGTTCTTTGTTGGAAATTCCAATTCAGTTTATTTATATAGCACACAACGGATGTCATCTGTAGGCACCTTACAAGAAAAGTAATTTCAATACAATCATATAAACGTTGCAGGAAATGCTGTTAGCTTTATGCCAGTTGTAAAAAAAACAAAGACTACCAAAATGTTTCAATTTTGTTTCATCAGCCCATTAATATTTTCCTAACAGCCTTAAAAATTATCAGGTAGTATTGGAGGAAAACAAATATGAACTTTTGAGGATTTTTCCCCTTTGGAGTTTTCCCATAGGTGCCACATTTTTGCCACTTTTAATACTTATTAAAATACATCTTGTTAAGTGAATGTATCGCTCACTGTTCACAGCAGTAGATTTGTAAGAAGTACTTTTGAGAGCTGGCAGGACTAATTCAGTAAATATTGACTCACTGCTACAAGAGTGGTAATTAATGTTTAGATTTTGTGAAAGTAAAGATTTGAATTTATGCTGGAATTTTCATCATCTTATGAACAGAATATGAGCTTAGGTTTCATACGTAGTCTTAAAAAGTCTGGAATTTGTTATATATTACAGGGTTGTAAAATATAGAAAAGTAAAATAAAATATGGTTACAGTATCTGTTTTCACTCTATTTTCAGACTTTAATAACTATAACATCATCAAAAGGCCCATCCATCCTTGTCTATAAGCTGTTTTGCTGATTGAGAGGCTGCAATTTACATTACAGAGCCCATGTCCTATACTTAATTTTTTGAACAAGGCCTGAAAAGTACACTACAAGTTTAAATCTGGAAAAGTAGAGAATTCTGGCCTGAAAACTGTGCATTAACCTTATGAACTTATCTAACCAATGTCAGTAACAATTTTAATTGGCTATGCTGGCATGTAATCTGTGGCATGTGAAGATCTGTTTAAAGGGCCTATATCATGCAAAATCGCGTTTTTGGAGTTTTCAACCATCTGTTAATGTAATTTTCTCATAAAAATCCCCACCAGAGTGGTTTTTGGCTTAGTAATCCTCCTCAATTGTGCTCTCTGAGCAGCTGCCCCTCCCTCTCCTAGAAAACGACTGAGTGCTCAACTAGTGACATCACTAGTTGAAAATAAGGGAGTGCTAGTAGTGTCTGCACCGCCCCCTGCAGGCAAAGCAGCTTACCTCTGCTAGAGTTCCAAACTCACCCTCCTCCTTCTCACAGCGCATGGCTGCTTCAGTTTTTGGCAGCTTAAAACACTTTTTTTGTTGGATTTTTTACTTTCTCTGTGAAAACACCCGTTTGGCTGCATGGATTACAGGATTTTATTCTACATTCCTAATGAACATCAGCTGGATCAAAGAACAAAGATGCCTAATGGACAGGCTCAGGTTCAGGAGGCGGGATTAAAGAGAAACAAGTTGTTTTACTTTGTGGTCCAACATTAACTACATGATACAAGTTACATTTTAGGACAAATTAATACTGTATAACACCAACGGTAACATTTTAGCATATATATGTCTATCCCAGAAGTTGAAAGATGTAAAATAGCATGATATAGTCCTTTTAAGTTGAGACAGGTGAATGTTGTCAATAAAGATCTATATCTGTTTTGATTTCATTGGGGTCTCTAATGAGATCCCCAATGAGCACCTCCAATGAAGATAGCTATGTCAAATTTTTATTTGGACCTTACCTTTTCAAGATATCAATGTTCTTACGTTTTGTATCAATTCAAGATGTAAGGACACTAGCTCCCTCTGTGACCTACCTGTGAGTTAAATCTGCCATATGTCCAAGTGGAATTGCAGTCACCGTTTGCTTAAAATGTTATTTTTTTCTCAGTTTCAATGGATTTTCTCCTCGTTAGAAAGATGTAAAACTACAGGGCACCTTACTTTTTATATCCCCATCTTTTAAAAGCATTGCATTCTTTTGGAATGTGTAGCACTTATCAGACTATGGCAGTTTGATTGTCAAAAATTAAGGCTCTGTAAACTAACTGTTGCAAAATCCCAAATGCCAACTATGCTTTGCTACTGTAGTTGTCTCAAGTTTAAAAAAAGATTATCTTCTTTCTGGATATGCTGCCGTATAAAAGTTTTTGTTAGAATTCACAGAACCAGAAGTACTGCATCAAGCAACTGTTTTGTTACATAGAGATCTTTAATCAGAACTCTCTCCCTGCCTAAATTAGCTTACAGCCAGAGTTTTTTTGGCTTTTTGCAACTGTGGTAACTGATCTCGCCTGCAGTCTCCCAACAAAATGTGCAAAGGTGTCAAAAGGGTGGAGACAGTTTTCTGACATCTGACCAGCACAGGGTAACACCAGTTTCAATCATTGTGGGTTGCTATGTACACAGACAGCTTATGCGAGGATTCACCTTAACCCCCCTTTTTCAATTTTGACTTATATTGCAAGTGCAGTTTCTCTGCGGCTAGTGCAGTCTACACACCTGCCATGAAAGTATGTATTTGTGTTTAAATAAAAAAGGTTTTTTCTGAATTTATATAGTTTCAAACTGCCTCATATTTTCACACTATTTTGCGCGGAAATTTTGGGGCGGGAGGAGGCCACGCGGAGAGGCGTGGTTGCTAAAATGACGTAATTTGGCCGCGTGGAGCCGTGCGGACCTCGCGGACGCGGCAAGCATAAACCAAGCTTAACGCAGCCTCTGTCGGTCCCTCACCTCTGAGTCAGGCAGCCTCCGTCATATTCATACAGAGAAATGGCACCACAACTTTCACCTGAGGAACAAACCTCAGAGCCCAGCTACAGCCTACCATTGATTTGCTCTGTACTCTTTTTACCCAAGATTATCAGGCACAGACAGCATTTGAGTTGGAGGTGAGTGAACATTACTTAAATTATTTATGTAGACCCTTAGTTGCTAAAAGGTTGCGGTTCACATCTAGATATGTCACTGAAACATGAGCCTAAAAATACTGTATGAACAAGGACACAAGCAAGTATGGAAAGCCAAACATGCCATAATTTGATAAATCAAAATGTCAAAAAATTATATTTACACAGTACTGTGCAAAAGAAAACATGTTGAGAACAAAGAATGCTTTCAGAAATATAACTGATTGTTTATTCTTATTAATATGCAAAATGTACATTGAACAAACAAAACAATTAAATCAATATTTGGTACATTTTTAATGCAATAGTTTGCCTTCAAAACAGCATCAAGTCTTATAGGTAAATCAGGGAGTTTGTTGGATTATTGTAGGTGTATAATCAACTAATCATGGCAATGAGATGCTAATGATTATCAATGTCACAAATAGGTCAAAGGGATATTCTACCCCTAAGTGAAATTTATTCTGTTGCCATATTTCACAGTTGGATTAGGGAGAAGAAAAAAAAAGCATTTTTAATCAGCCCAGACATTATACTATTTTGGCAGCAGTCTGTTTGTTTTAGCTTAGCATAAACACTGTAAGTAAATGGTAATGGTTAGCTTTTTGTGTGCAAAAGTCATGAAAATTACTCATTAATGATCCAAATTGCTCCTTGCGACCTCAATAATTATATTAATTGCAAATGACAATTAAGGGAACAGGGAGGAAATAAAGTGATAGTCTGCACTTTGTAAGAAAAAAGAGAGAAAGGGACATGATTGGAAAAAAAAAAGACCCAAGCTCCCCCCTCTCCCTTTCTGATTGGTCTTTAAGCTGCGCCCACTTTTCCGTGTACGCGCCAGGTAGATGGGCCAAGACATACGGAGGAGAGAGAGAAAAAACAACCAGAGTGTCAACAATGGCGTTATTGGAGGTGAGGATGCTTTTTTGGTTTGAAATCAGTATCTTCTGCTCTTGAGCTGAATGTTGATCCATGGCTGAGCTCGGGACTAATGGCGGAGGCTTGATTCGGAGGCTCTGTGTAAACAAAAAACTGAGCATGCTCGGTTACGAGCACGAGCACACAGCGCTCGTGATGATTGACAGCCCTTGGCATCACTTGATTGGTTCAAGTGGACAGCACCGTGGCTTTTGAGCCTTAGCTGAGATACGGGAAGGCGGGACTTACCCGTAATTTATAATTCATAAAATTACTTATTTTATATCAACATTTAAGGTCAGCAGGTCAATTTAATACAGTTCTTAAAATTTGTAATTCATTTAGAGATCCAGACTATCACTTTAAAGGAGCCAATATAGACTTGTCAAAGCACCGCTGTAAGCAGCCACTGAAAAGGGTAAGGAGATGAGGCCTCAGATTGTTTAATAACTCCTCATTAAATGAACCCCTTTCAAACAGCAAATTTTTTATCATGTTTTTGAGAATGCTAGAAGTGTAAAAGCTGCCGCTGGGTATAGGTGTGGACTGAAAAGGTGGAAAATGGCAATTGGACAAAGATGTATTCAGAGGGTAATAGGTAGCCAAAACATATTGAAAAGATAAGAACTGTGAACTAGTTCATTTTTGGAACTGTGAACTTGGTTTAAAAAATCAAATTATGAACTGTGAGTGGAACTAGTTCATTTTAAAATGTCTAAACTGAACTTTGAACAAGTTAATATAGAAATCGAACTTTCCCAACACATTATACACTGACATACAGTGTGGAAAGTTCCCAGGGACACATCTACATGTGTGAGGAGAAAGCTAGAGTCCAATCTACAACCTTCTGAATGCAATACCTACAATCTACACACTGAGCCGCAGTCTTCTTAGCTGTTGCCACTAACGTTTGCGTGACGACGTATTAGGTATTAGAGAAACAAAATACTTTTTCAACACAGGTTCAAATTTTCAGACTGTAGATTTACAAAGGTTATTGGGAGCTGAGTTTTTTCTGGCAATCATAACATGAATTTTAATAAAGTCTTGATTGGAACTGTGAGTGAGTTTTGACCAGACAGCCAAAAAAAAAAAAGAATCAGCATCTTATCAGCATTTTATTCAGGTAAGTGCTCTAGAAAATTATTTTATTGAAATGTATGTAAATGCAGGGGTTTTTAATGGTTTTAATTCCAAACAATTAAAGGCAAAGTTTTAAAAGTTTTTACCAAAACTTTTATTTGCTGATGCCACCATGACGTCGAAATTATCTGCTAAAACTGAAGCAAGGAATGAATGTGTAATGCAATTTCTAACTGTGAATTTTGGAAACAGTCATTAACCAACCCACTCAGGTGAAAACACTCTTAAAGCTTTTATTACATGCAATATTTATAAAGGAGTCATCCGATTAGCAGCTAATTTCTGAAAGAGGATCCAGGGAAACTCTGAAGTGAGAATTCAGAGGTGCCGAAATGCATGTCAGGATAAAATAACAAAATGCTGTCTGGGTGTAAGCACGTTTGTGTTTGTGAAGTGAAGCAAAGATTTAGCTTTAGCTCTGGCAAAAAAATAAAAATAAAATATATTTTGAAGCATTTAAGAAAGAAACAATTGCACTTGGTACCCGTTTTTAAAAAAATCTAATTATAATGGAACATTTGAAACTCACACCTGCCTGACAAAACAAGTCAGATGTTAATGTGACCATAAGCCAAAAAGTTATTCAAGCATTTGCTTGCCCAGTTAATTTTTAATTATAACAGGTACCAGAAATTGTGGAAAGTAAAATAAAGGTCAATGAGACACAACATTTTCATAGTGGCGACTGTGGCTCAGTGGTAGAGTAGAGTTGGCTTGCAATTGGAGGGTTGTAGGTTTGATTCCAGCTTCCTTCAGTCACATGTCAATGTGCCCCTGGGCAAGGCACTTAACCCAAAAAATATCGTCCTACCAAGCCATGTTGGCTATCGGGGTATGAATGTGAGTGAGGTGAATGTGGCTTCAATGTAAAGTGCTTTGAGTGGTCAGTATGACTAGAAAAGCGCTATATAATTTCAGTCCATTTACCATAGACAGCTTAGAGATACTTGACTTCAAAAACCTTCTGAAAAAAAAAACAACCTTGAGAAAGGAGTAGGCAAATTGTCTTGTGCAACAGCACTTCCACTAATAAAACCTACATTCGAGTGATTTTGAATTTTTTCCTAATAATTCGATTTTCAGAAGATGGCATAAATAGACCTAAAGGATATACTTGCAGAATCCTTAGGTAAAGCATTTCAAATTACAAATCAAACTGCCTGAACAAAAAAACAATTAGTTCCTGGAACTAAGGATGATCCAATTACAGATATCTATGCATTCAGAGATGAGTCTTTAACTGAAGAAATGAAAGCAACTAACGGAATGAGGGTGTCTTGAAGAGAAACTTAGGCAAAAACCCAGGGAGACCAGCACAATATTACAGAAGGAGCCAGTGAAAAGAAAGAAAAACCAGAGCTGTACAACAGCTAAGATCATACTGAGGAGGAGTGGAAGAGACAGAGAGAAACGTGGGGATTTATTCAGTGTAAAGCAGACACAGGTGAGAGGGAGAGAGAGCTAGGAGACCGGAGATGGAAAACATCAGGGCAGGGAAGCGGTACGGTAAGAAGAAAACAAGCAAAACAAAGTTATAAGCTTAAAACAGAAAAAAAAATCTAATTTGTAAAAGGAATTGTCTAACACAACTAAGGGACAAATAAGGCCCTCTCTACACAAAGATGAAACCAGGTGTAGGAGCAAAGATGTTTAATTAAATAGGTGTCTCATCCACAAGGAGCAAGCGTTTCAGAACAGCATAAATGATCATATTTGAGACCCTGTTTAACCAGAGACAAAATTTAAATGGTTTCAAAACCAGAGTCTGTAAAAATAGCACTACAATAATGACAATTTATGTGCACATGTATTCATACAAACAAGTTAAACATACTGTAGTGCATATGTCGGGTCCACTGGTGGCACTATGACACTGCCAGAGAAACACAGAAAATAACATTGATACGCAGTCAACTCAGTTGCATACACAACAAAACTAGCTTGAAATGAGAGTTTTACTCAAAAGCATAGGTGTCTGATAGAGGGTCCACCTCATCTCTCCAATGGGTTCAGCTTAGGAGATCCTGAAGCGAAGCGGGGCTCCGGGACCTGGACTAGAGATCGCTGGAGCATGGGAATAGGGGCTTAAGATCACCGGAGCACTGCTATTGGGATTCGTTGCCGAATAGACAGCAGTAGCGGACCCTTGAAATGCAGCTGCGTCCAAGCAGCATCAGCTCCTGCAGCTGGCTTGCCAGTACGTGGAACTGAATGAGGAGTTTGGATGGCCGGAGAATACCCAGAGGTTGCCAACCGAGACCCCTGGAGAGGTTTAGGAGTGGTTCTGGAATGACGGACATCTTGGTGACAGACAGCCCTTTGAGGATCGGGGGAAGACACCCTTCGAGCCCTCCTGGAGAAGAGTAGGAGCGCCTACTGAGTGCAAACCATTCCAGGAATGGGCGGCCTTCTCGGACACAGTGAACACGTTGAGAAGGTCCTCATAAAGAGGGGTAGGAGCGACCCTGGGGCAGTCACAACAATGGCAATGGAAGGTTTGTGGAACTGTGGAACGGACTGCCACCTACCAGGAACCCAACCAGGAGGGCCAACCAGGAACCCACGTAAGGTGAGTCTGAATATAGTCCTTGACTTAAGGTCCATTCGATCAATTCCATCAACTCATCTTCTGTACGTTCATGCTCTGCTGGGTCCACTGGGCTGGTTCATTCTGTCATAATTTGTTGGTTTAAGGAGGACCCAAGTGCAAAGTTTCTTTCAGAGCTACGACGGCTCATCATTTTTTGCACTCCAAAACAGGCTCAAGACATGGACTTGACGTAGTAGATGTAGACACCTGATTACAAGAGACGACAGGAAGACAACGCAACAAACCAGCGGAGACATGAGGGCACAGGGGAACGTTTATACACTGGGATCTAATCAAGGAAACTAAGGCCAGCTGAGGGTAATCAGGGTGCAGAAATGGACAAACAGAGGTACCAATAGTCACATTGTGACAATTCTCGTCTTCTGATTCTCTTTGAGAGTGGATGTCTATCTCTTATACGCCCTTCTGTGTTTTATATGCTGCTGTCTGATTTATAGAACTGGTAAGCTTGTCTTGGAGTGCAATAGATCAAAGATCCTCAAATCGGACAGCTGGTGTGTGGGACTCTCTCCTGCCCAAGCTGAACATTTCCTTGGGGGTTCATCATGGATCCCTGGGGAAAGTGGCATATGATGTGCCTTTCATTGCTTTCTGTGGAAGACGTGGAATATATTTACATAATAAGAATTAATGTAACTGGATTTCTTCTGTTTGGAATGGGTGGGATCCTGGCATGTTGGAAATTTCAACAGGTCTCAGCAGAGATTGGGGAGCTGTGTGTTTAATAGGATGTGATGTGTAGGGCTGTGATTTCTCAGACTCATGCACTGAACGAGCGAAATCATAGAGAGACTATGAACTCAGACTTGATGTGGGGAATAGTAACCAACTTGAAGAAATGTTCAGCTTGGTTTGGTGGGAACTAAAATTTGGCTGTTTAGGAATATGGAGACCCAGAGAGGTTTTAAAAGTCTTCTTTCCTTGAAAATCTTGAAAAACTGAGTTTGTTTTCATTACAATCAGTCACTCTATGTTCTAAAAGCATGCCTGAGTTTGAAACAGCATATCAACCATATGTCATAATGCTATCTTAGCATTCATTGCCTCGCCTACCTAGCTTTGGACCACCCACAAGAATGTTTTGTTTTGTTTTTGGCAAGGTGAAAGCTAAGCGTTTTACCACTGCCAGAGGCTACGGCCCTTACAGTACTGGCTTTGCCTCGAGGTTGAACTTAAAAGAAGGATCTGTACCGTCACAATGGTTTAACACCAGCTCCAAGACTGTAAGTGGTGTTTTACTTTTCACCCAGTGTTTCACTTTTCAGTTACTGTATTAAAACGCTCCATGACAATGAGATGTACTACCTCGGCTAAAAAGCTAATATCAGTGCCCCCAACCTTTGCTTCAAACCATGAATTGTAATATCAGCAGCTGAATCCGCCGTTGGTTAAATCTCCCGGTCTATGGAGCTCTCTGTGAGACTACCCGCTCGTCAGCAGTGTGTGTGAGGGGTGCTGTGGTGGCACTCGTTCGAACAGACTATTAGCTCAAATCAAAAAAGACAACTCACTGAATTTAAGCATATTGCTAAGCAGAGGAGAATAAACTATCAAGGATTATATCCAGGACGCTATGTTTTTGTCATAGGATACTTGAAAAAAATGTCACTAAAAAACACGTTTAAAAGCATTTATAAGGTGTCTATTCCCTATGAGCTGAACTAAAAAAACATTAATATTTCATGATGTGCTGATGGGAAAGGTTGGAAAGTTGTTGTTTTTTTGTTAGTTTTTTATGTAGACATAACTGTGAACAGCGTTTTTATTTCAATGAAGTGCATAAAAAGTTGTGAAGTATGTTATTGGTACCAGCTCTGCTTGAGGTTTTCTTTTCAAAAGTCAACACATGGTTAGGCTTTCACTGAATAGACTTTCCACCACCTAGCATGATATGAAAATTAGAAATTGACTGTATTTTGTTACAACTTGGACTGTTTTAACTTTGCTCACATAGATCTGGATAACTGTGGTACTGGACTTGAATAATTTGGATTTGAGATTAATTTGTGCTAAACATCTATATAACTCAATATGAGTTAGTTTAGTCATAAAGTGCACAAATACTACATTTGTTATGACTTGACAGACTGCTGAAATGATTTGACCCAGATCTTGGGCTTGGTTATTTGCAGGACTTGCAAAAGCAAGTCATAATTATTAATTTAAACAAATAAAAAAGTATGATTCACAAATGTTATCAGCAGCCCTACTAAATATATAAATGACAAGTACAGCTGATGTCTATGCTACTTACCGCATACTGTACTTCAGTCTGCTCCCTGCATAACACCTTGGATTAATCCCTTACCCTAACCTTTCCCTCTTGCCGAGGAGAGAGCAATTTGTCCAATTCTGTCGTCACCGTGGGTGGCTCTCCACCCGATGACATCTCCTGCTGTGTGCCCTGCGTCGGAGGCCAAATCAATCCCTGAGGGGTATTCAAGATGCCAGAAAAAAGCTCACTTACACCTGCCATGGAGAGCATTGTGCTGATTAAGGAAGAACTTTGACTTTTGGCCGACGAGAGCAGAAGGAGAGGGGGAGTGTGCAGGAAAGACAAGTAAGGGACGGAGGAAGCTAGTTGGCTCTTTACAGGGGGGGTCGGGGCAGCTGTCTTGTTATTTTGACAATAAGTGAAAAGTCAAAAATTTCTTTTGTTTTATTTAAGTGTTTCTGCTTAAGAAACCAGGATTTTGTTCTGTCAGTCGACTTAGCTGAGGACTGGACACAGTATACAAGAACCTGCTCTTGTTCACACTCTGTAAATTGGCTCATAATCCCAGCGAGAACATGCTTCTACTGCTTGTACATTCAGACAGTGTCTTTTATGTGCTTTCAAGGGGGTCTCCACTGGATGATATAGTTAATGAGCCCTTTAGGAAGCTCCTGTCATCATTATAAGGCCCCATGGGAATAAGCTGCTGCACAGCTCTGCCTTTTATGCTGAGTCGGACAGTGGGGATAAAACCTCTGAAGCTGTAGACTGGACACCTTTGGCTTTTTTGGCCATGATCCTGTCAGCAGAGACCAAAGATTACCAATGAACAGTTACATATATTAAAATTTAAATTACAGTATTTTTTCAAGACTTTCCAAATAAAATGCTTTTTTTTTTCTGTAACATTCAATCATTTTATTTAGGTTGGTAGCATGCACACTGTAAGAAATAGGTGTACAGAAGGGGCACAGTACCCCAAGGTACAAAAAAGACATTAATACAGTTCAAGGATATATATTATACCTCAGGGTAACAACCTGTACCTTTTTCATTGTCTGAAACATTCATACATTTTCCTCAGTACTAAAGAGTATATTTGTTTACCATTTCTTGAACAGGTAGCCTACCCTTTGTGGTGATTATATTTTTCACTAAAAAATGCATCCCCTAGCAAAGCTAGATTCATGTAAATTGACTTTTTTACAATTTTTTTCTAATAAAACAAATCCTTTATAAGGATCTGTCTGTACTGGAAAAATTGTGAACTGATATTTAAATTATTTTGAAAAGATACGTTTTGCTATGCCCTCATACATATTTGGACAACTTGGAAAAATTCCTGGGACAAGATAAATGTATCCTTTCAGTGGAAAAAAAGGTGTTTTTGTGAGCGACTATTGGCTACAGTGTGATCAGGTTATGGGTAAATCAAGTCAAGTCGATAATGACTGGCTATTACCGTAGCGCTGATAAAAGGCACAGAATATAATGGGTACAAATAGTAAATCAATCATTCAAACTTTATTTATAAAGTGCTTTTCCAGCCATACATTTTCTCAAAGTGCTTTACAGGTTAAAATTACACCACAAAACCCCACCCTTCCCGAACCCAAAATAACATCATCATCACAACTATAGCCCCCACCCCAATCCAACCCATCTCCCGTGCACACACATACAAAAGCAACAGTAAACAACAGCAATAAGGGGCTGAGTACTGATGAGCCAGGAAACACCATCATGATAGCCATCTGCATCGGCGGCAGCAGCAGATCAACAGCAGCAGCCAAGGCACTGACCCAGGGCACCCAGAGGAGGGAGGGATGGTACCCCCACCTCCACCCAGGCACTGCCTGGAGAACACCCAGGCAGCCACAGCCGACCACCGCCCCCGATGCAAAGGGCTCCCACAGAGAAAAAACTGGAAGGAAAATTAAAATAAGAAGTTAAACTACTAAAATAAACAGTAGAAAATGAGATTAAGTATTAAAATACTGATAAAATGTTAAGACTAATAGCACCCCAAATTATAAAATATAAGAGAATGATAAGATATGATCAGATAAAAATGTAAAGCAGATAAATAATAAATAATAATCAGTTAAAAACTAAACGAAAAATTCAATCAAATAAAACATGCAGAGGGGTTAAACAGACATTAATAAATAATAGTAAGTTAAAAGCTCGGCTTAAAAGGTAACTCTTGAGCCTGCTCTTAAATTTGAATGTTTTCTGCGGCTGAGAGGTCCTCTGGCAGCCTGTTCCAGAGGTGAGGGCCATAATAATTGAAGGATGCCTTACCATGAGTTTGTGTCCTGACTTTGGGGACGATAAGGAGACGGCTGCCAGAGCAGCGCAGAGACCACAAGGGTTCATATGCTAAAAGCATTTCTGAAAGATAAGAAGGCCCAACACCATTAAGACACTTAAAAACCATTAGAAAAACCTTTAAAATAGATCCTAAAACATACAGGGAGCCAATGCAGTGATTTTAAGACCGGTGTAATGTGCTCCCGCCTCCTGGTCTTCATCAGGACACGTGCTGCTGAATTTTGTAAAAACTAAACTTGAGGTAGTCTTTTTCAGAAGACCAGAAAGCAGGGCATTACAAAAATCAATTCTACTGTTGATAAAAGCATGCATTAGGGTCTCCGTATTGGCCCGAGAGAGAATGGGGCGGACTCTGGCGATGTTCTTTAGGTGATAAAAACCTATTCTAGTAATATTTTTAATATGTGGAATAAAGGAAAGCTCAGAGTCAAAAATTACACCCAGATTCTTCGCTTGTAAAAAAGGATTAAAAGACAATGATTGTAGTTTTGGTAAAAGTTTCTCTCTCTCTGAGCCTCAGGACCGATAACTAAAACTTCAGTTTTATCCTGGTTGAGCTGGAGAAAGTTTTCTGACATCCAGGATTTGATGTCTAAAATACTAAAAGTGCATCCATTGGCCGTGTGTCATCAGGAGACATGGAGATATACAACTGTGTATCATCAGCATGACTGTGAAAGTTAACTCCATGTCTTCTGATGACACAGCCAAGAGGGAGCATATACAGGTTAAAAAACACTGTCCCTAAACCTGAGCCCTGGGGCACACCACGTGATCTTATGGACCATAGAGGAACAGGTATCTAAACTTCCATGAAAGTCCGGTCTGTCAGATATGATGTAAACCACTTATGCACAGGACCATAGAGGCTGATCTGTTTTAAACGAGTTAAAAGAATAGTGTGGTCTACTGTATCAAAGGCAGCGCTTAGATGCAGTAGATCCAACACTCTCACCTTCTTGGTATCATAGTTTAGTCCAAAATCATTTAAAATCTTTAAAAGAACCGTCTTGGTGCTGTGGTTCATCCTAAAACCAGGCTAAAATTTCTCTAGGACATTATGAGCGTTAATAAAATCATTAACTTGAATAAAATTATTGAGTTGAATAAAATCAATGAGTTGAATAAAATCAAGTTTTTCTAAAACTTTTATTAAAAATGGTAAGTTAGATACTGGTCAGTAATTGGGTAAATCATTAAAATCTAAATTGCACTTCTTCAGCAGGGGCCTCACTACCGCTGCTTTAAAGATGGATGGTGTCTACCTTCCCTCTGAAGTGGTCTACAAACTCCTCACTGATAGTCTTTGAGGGGGTTTTCTGATAAGTATTAGAGGAATGATGAAGAATGTTGTCAATGGTGGAAAACAGAAGTATTACATTTAAGGGTACAGAATGGTCCCTTTGAGGGTACCATCCCAGTAACAAGACATTGCATCCCTAAATGTACAACTCTGTATTTTAATTTCTAAGTGTGTAGATGATTTGGGGTCTGTTTAAAGCACGTATCAATCCCTCTATAATACAAACTGAGAGGATTTATTTGATTATTTGAACACACTTTAACATGAAAACTAGATAGCACAATTAAAAGAAGGGTATCAATTGAAAATGCAAAACTTGTACTTCAAACAGTATTTTGTAACCCCCTGCACTTTCCTGGTAGTAATTAACCCTTTCCTCGACTGATTTTTAACAATAGCAATTCTCCCTTTCTTTCGCAGGATTACAATTACATCCTAATCACTGTTTGCTGCCATTTTCTGTGTTTGTGTTAGCTTCTAATCACTGTGTTCTGCTTTTCCTTTGCAGGACTGCACGCTGGGTTTCATTAAGGCAAAGCACTCCCCTCCACCTCGAACTGCTGAACAAAACGCACTCTGGGATGCCACCAGGAGATTGCAAGCCAGAACCGTTGATTGTAAGTCATTAAGCCCAGGCAATTAAGTTCTGTGAGATAAGTTCAGAAAGATTTGGTTACTTTTTTTCTCTTACATTACTGTCGTAAACTACACCATTTAAAAATCACAATTAACAGTAATTACACTTTGGTGCAAAGCACTACGGCCTTCCTTATGAAGACATTGTACAGTCATCTTAAGGACTTGGTAGTCAAGTCCTGTTTTTCATTTTTCCTATAGTGAAGTCCAAAATGTGTTTTGTGGATAATGAACATGAAATTACACTTGAAATCAAGGAAAAGTATCATATCACACCCCAATACCTACACTAATTTAGAAGGAATTTGGTAAACATGCAATGGGCTACAAAATATTTCTAGTGCAGGACGATATTAAAATGGTGAGCCCCCTTATGTATCTGTTGGTTCCAACTTCTGATCGTGCATACAGATGTCATATCAGGCAGTTATATTTATAGAACTTCCTGGATTTGTTCAACCTTCGTTCAAGTGCTAGGCAGAAAATGCTCTTTTTGTGTTTCCAAAACTAAAATAGAGGTTTAAAACATTTTTTGCTGTGTTTAGCATTGAGAAATTCAGAAGTTTAGATTAAGAATCAGAAATGATAAAATGTAGTGGTGAAATTACCCTTTACGTTGGTATCACTTCACTAGGAAGCTTCAAATCAACTGATATATTATGTTGTGGTACACAGCTCTGTTTTCACATTGCATAGAAATTGTTGGTATTGTGTCTGTCAGACTGTTTCTTTTTTCTACTGTATGCCCAAAATGCTATGATACAAAAAAAGTTATAAAGGAGCAGTGACTCCGGTAATGCGTTACTTAGTAGCGCGTTACTCCTAATATGACTAATCTAGAGCGTTACTATTTTCAAATAGGTAATCAGATTAAAGTAACTTGTTGAAGCCACTGTGTGTTCCTATTTTTGTAATTTTCTTAAGCAAAAATATACATTTGGTCCATGGTGGCAAAAGCATTAGGAAAACAAACGACAATGGCGGTAATATGGTTTTACATACCTTCAACAACACTGCTGCCCTCTTTTTCTGTTACAGTTCAAAACAGCTGATTATCTCCTGTACAGTCGCCATGTTTGTTTTGGTCTGAGCCTGTAAGTCTGAGTTTTGTGCTCTGGAACTGCCCCCTAGTGGAACTCTCCAGTAGTACATGCCCAAGACACGTCTTGTTGCTTCATAGTTACTGGTGTCAACGTGAGGTTAAAAATAAAGTATATTTCTGGCTTTAGCCTACTGTAAAATGTATTTCCAATAAAGTGAGTACTGGCAAAACTGGTTATTGTTTCTATATTAAGGCAGTGGGAAGTGCTACTGGCAGCTGCTGAAAGTAACTACTAAAGTAACTTGTAATCTAACGTAGTTAATTTGAAAATAAAGTAATTAGTAAAGTAACTAAGTTAATTTTGGAAGGAGTAATCAGTAGTCAGTAATCATATTACTTTTTCAAAGTAACTGTGGCAACACTGTAAAGGAGCGTTGTCATGTTTGCAATAATTAAGACCCAACTGAAAAGAGGTGAATAGGCAGGCAGTGTGGAGCCTGAAGGAATTTAATAATGACATAATATACAAAAAATAATATTGGGTGCCTAACAAGTAGTCTCTTCCATCAGCAAAACTTTTGAACATGTCTCTGTTCCAACACACCTGAATTAAATGGTTGAATTATCTTGTTGGCAGACAATTAACTTCTAAAGACTGGCTCCAAAGTGGTTCTAAACTGTTTTTCCCTCTAAATGTATTATGACCAAATTTATTGTCAGGTGTTGCTGTCCATGAAAACATCCCGAGCTTTGAGAAACTGAAAGGAAAAAAAAAAATCTGCACTATTTAAGGAGATAAATCTACTAATGACAACAACAAATAATAAAAAATATTTAAAACAATACAACATATGAATGCTTCAGGAGGTAGAAGCCCACATTTTGCATGAGATTATGATAACTACCGGTATTCTCCGATTCCTTTTCACGTGACTGACATACTCACACTCTTTTGGCAGTTGGGGCAGTTAGAAAAGTTTCCAAATCATTTAGTTATATACTTAAATGACCAATGCGTGAAATGAAACAAAGTCTTTTTAAATTAGACTCGGCTGTGATTGGGGAGCAAAGTGGAATGCATTTTATACCTCAGTAGTTTGAATTCTGCAGTTCTGGGCCACGGTCAGGGGGAAGTTGCGGGGCGAACATAATTATAAAAGTTAGTCAAGCCTAACAAAACAGCGCTTAGAGCCTGTACGACTAATGCTGCTGAGTGACCCTTTTTTGTCACTCCCATAATTCATGGCCTAACACAAATGGGCAGGAATTATTTCATTGTAAACATATAATGTATGATAGCTATGGGGAAGCAAAAACAGTGACTGGGACAAAGGCATTGTGTTTTAAATTTTAAGGAAAGCAGTTTTATCCTGCAACATTCTCTTCTTAAGTAAGCCTTGAGCATAAAACAGACATTCATTGAAAAAGAAACTAACTATGATGGGCAAGAAGAGACATAGTGCAGCCATACTCCTACTGGAGACAATATACCATTTTAATAAATGCTGCTCCTTGTGGAAATGACTCCTGCTAAGGTGACATTCAACTTGAATAACTGCCACAACTTAAATGATTTGTTTAATCTGTGGCATGCAGTTGTGATTGGCAAAGGTGATATTGGGTGGATGTAATTTAGGTCCTCTAATACATTTACTGACCTGAGTTCCAAGATTAGAAACGTGTTAAGGACCAGATGGAATACTTATACCACCTGGATAGGTGGGGTTTATGACAATATCCAATGACGTGGTCTTGTTCAACCATGTCCTTATACTCAACACATGAAAAATGTATCTAGAACCAACAAATTTCAAATTGCAATATGAGAAAACCTTACTACATTATTGGATTTAAGTATTAATGGCCATCTTGGGCACATACCATCTGTCACTCAGAATCAATCTGTCATGACACAGTATAAATTAACACAATCCAAAAAAGAGGAAGTCGGGAAATGCATAGCCTATGCCTGACAGGCTTAACACTCTTTAAGATTAGATTTAGATATAATGCCTGTCACCCTTTTCTAATAGCCACTCAAAGTTATTGTGAAATTGAATAAGATGAAACTCAAAATGGGAATATATATACCTTAATTTGTCTCTAAATGCAAAAAAAGATTAACTGATAAATATTAACCAAAAAGAAGAAAGCAGACGTGTTATATGCCCATCCAATACAAACATCTGAAGAGACTTAGATTTTATTAGTTGTATGTCTCATTTGAAAAGTAATATAAATATGTTATCTTGGATTCAAGCTATTTTAACTAAATATTTAAAGTTAAAAAATATTAGTAATTTGTTTAAAATTAAAGATTTAGTATTTGTGTTGTATAGCTTTAAGTTTAAGATTTATGACGTGTCCCCCATTGGCCATATCAGATGTTCTTTGAAGTGCTCGGCTATGCTCAGTTTTTTTTCCATGCCTATGTCTCTTCAGATATATCATGAGGAAAAATACATTGAAAAAACACTTAAGTGATGTCAACGTAATAGTAAGCTAAGGTATTTGTTTCCCCAGAGAACATTCCTGCATGGACAGAAGAATTATCTGAAAATCATAAAATGTAATCTCCTGGATTTTTCTTTTCTTTTCGACATTCAGTCTCTCAGTTGAAGTGAACCTGAGGAAATTTAGAGACTTTTCTCATCTTTTTTAGGTTGGGACAATTGCACATCGGTGACTGCAAAATACTATTTATCCCCACTGACAGTGGAAGATGAGGTAAATTGCCTGTTCTTGTATCTAACTTAGTCCCCGTGGACCCCAAAGCGCTTCATATCCAGTCAATCTCTCATTCACGCACTGGTGATGGCAAGTTCCATTGTAGCCACAGCTGCCCTGAGGCACAGTGAAAGAGGTGAGGCTGTTAGACACTGGGCCCTCTGACCACCGCCAGTGGCCAGGTGGGTAAGGTGTCTTGCCCAATGAACAACACTGATGGAGTGGGGTTTCGAACTGGCAACCCTCTGATTGCTAGATGAACTCCTAACCCCTGGGTGACAGCCGCCCAATGCACAAAATGGCAAATGGAAAATATGTGTGAAAATATGTATATGTAATGGAAAGTATGTATATGTAATATATCCACTATGGGATAACTGACTCATGATAAATAAATCTGCAGCCCTACCCAGTTTAGTTAGCTTTTTGAAAATTATGCTCACAGTGTACAAACTGGAACTATAGGTAGACCTATAGGTCATTTGCATGACTGCATAATGTAGGGATAAAATGTTTTTTTCTTATAATGTGAACAACTATTTTGTGTGTAATTTTAACTGTTACAGTGGGAATTTCAGACATAAGCCACTTAGTTTCCATAAGTAGTAACCCTCTACAGTCTAGGCTTGTTGCCTAGTAACCGGTTTAATCAGGGTATGGAAGCACACATAAATAAACAACTTAAGAACGAATAAGCTTATGCCGGAACATGTTTAATTTAACCTTTAACAGTAGAGTATTGCAAAGCAGCTCATTTTAGGGATTTGTTATATTAAAGGTAAGGACAGAAAAAAACCTCACCTAGGAGCTGAATGACTTCAAATTGGAATTATGATTAACAAGCCACATTTGACCTGAGTTTACAGAGATTTCATTTTTTCACTCACATTTATATTTATGTAGTTAATTTTCTCGCTCATAACTTAGCAGGATTTTTTATCATGACAATTAGTAAGTTGAATGTGCTCAATAACATTGTGACGTATTATTAAAACAAAATATATGTCTTATCTGTTTTATTTCTCTATAAATTTTCAAGCAAAATTACTTAGTAAAACTCCAAAGGTACTATATGTGCTACATGCAATATATAAAAAAAGTAATTCTAAAATGCAAAGTTGATCAAATTTAAAATAAATCTTTTGGCTTGTAAATAGGAAATAATCATAAATAACAGCTGGTAGACAGTGAAACAGTCATTTAGATCAATAAGACACTCCCAAACCACCAGTTGACTTGCAGAGTTAGCTGAAAAAAATGCCGTTCAGCTTATAAATCGTGCCAATGTTTGTTTCTACATTTCATTCCTTTTTCCAGTATTTTATTGTTTTAATATAACACTACTTTACTCACTACTCATTCTGATTTAGAACAGTTTAACCTTTTTTTCCCTCCTTTCTTCAGGCCTAAAAACTTCCATGTGTGAGGAGGCTGACGTCTGACCACATTTGTTGTCTAAATGTTACAAATAACTGTAATTTACTGTGCCACAGCAGTGACCTTATTAGGCTGGATACAATGGCACTGCCACATTTTTGGACTTCCTCTGGGCCAACGTCGAGCCTTTGATGATATATAATGCCACTTGGCAGGCAAGTTAATTATAAGCTGGCCCCCAACCCTGATCGTTGGAAGAGCCCAATATGTGAGAGGAACGCACAGTGTGTATGAGTGTGTGTGTGTGTGTGCGCAGTCTATGCAAGCACTGTTATCCAAACTGTCAGAGTCACTTTCTAAAGACTTGGTGAGACACAATCGGTGTCCGCATCTTTTATGCATACACATTTAAAAGGGGTGTACACGTTGTACACACTGTTGCAGATGCTACCACACAATTGATGTGAAAAGGCAGACAGTGACAGGATGCCACATATAGTAGACCACCTCACCAGCAGAATGTGCCTTTGCAAGACACATTTACATAATATGTCCACATTCGCTGTGCGATACTTTTAATACTTTGTTTCGTACATCCGTTGATTTACATGTGATTTACAGTTATTTATCACGGTAACCTTATTCCTCTGCCACATTATGACAGACTCTGTTAAGAACACATGCCACGCCTCCTTCAGCTACAGATGAAACCAGATATTTACACTGTTTAATACATTGACATCGTTGGGTCTTAACCATGAATATATGAAAGTATAAAAGGGTCCTAACTATGGATGACGGCAGCATTCCCCAATTGTGCTGGTCCCCCCCCACTTGCCTTTCGCCCAGGGCAGGACCACTACACCCCGGATGAAAAACAATACGACACACGTGCGCTTTGGATGATCAAGGACCGTGTCTCTCTCACTCAGACCTCAATCCTGGAGGGCTGGCGTTCGGGAATCCCGACACATTGGTTGGACACCGAACCGACTCACCAGAATTTCTACATCTCTGACTGGTCAAAGGAACAGCTGAGAGCGGGGTCCCCCCCCTCGAAAGTAAAAAATAAGATGTGCAGCCACTGAGCTCCTGAAGTCCTGATACAGTCTGGGACACGTGTGCAACCTTTATTTACGTTAGTAAACCTTCCTTAAACTGAGACTTGCCATCAAAGCTTTTTCCCCCTTACTTTTTGCTTTTTCTTCCCTTTTTGTTGGAGTTGTGTTTTACCATCCTGAAAGGAATTTACTTTGCTGCAATAAACGATCGGACGCCTCAAAGTAAGACATTTCCAATCTCGTGTAAAGCAAATTAGGATTCCTTAATTGCTTTTATTTTTATTCATGCATGTCCTCTTAACGTTCATGAATCAGATCTATTTTTGAAATGTACTCTGTTTCCCTTTAATCAGTAAGCTGAGTTTGATTACACGATTGTGTCGAAGTGTTTTGTTTGAGTAGTAGACAAACAGTGTTTGATTGATCACGTGTTATTTCTGCTTTGATCTCGGCTCTGAACCGTTAATCGGAGAGCTTCCTTCGTGGCAGGCAAAGCTGAATACAGTCTCTGTTCACCTTTTGTACATCCAATTCAGGCTTTGTTTGTTAGCCGACGGCTAGTTCATTTGATAAGTGCCACACGTCTCTTTGTTTAAAGAGACCTCGAGGTATCTCGCCCAATTAATAAAATAATAACACAGCCCCCCACCCCTGCCCCCCGGTCAGTGTCCTGCCTGCCTGTGGGTGTACGTCGCTTCTACGTGTATGTACGTTAGGAAACTCCCCGTGAAGTGGCCTCTGGGACGTCGCCTTTGTCCGCCATCTTTGTTTATGTAGCAGGTAGCTTTAGCTCTTAGCTTAGCGGTTAGCATATCAAATTTGGTCGAGTTTTCAAGTTATTATATACTGTGGTAATTAGTTAATAAATTGGTTAAACTGTATCAAACCTCTGTTTCTTTTATTTTGAGTGTGTGTTTGAATCATCAAAACCCTTCAGATAAAATAGTCTCTGGTAAATCATTGATAATTAATTTATAAATTGCTATTTGATTGTTACTTTTGATAGATATAACATCTTGTTTCCAGCCTAAAAAGTTGGTTGTGTCCCGTTTAAATGATTTGAAGGAATAATTAAATCAATAATTTATGAATTATTATTTTTATATTCCTAATATATGTCCAAATGCAAACATTAATGTACAGTTATTTAATTGTTCAGCAATTTGGTGATGTAAAAGCCCTCCAAGAGGTTAAATAGCTGAGTCTCCACACCAGTTAGTTGGATCAGTCCCAGCCTGCTCAGCGGCAAGCATGAACTGATGAAGCCTCTTGGATAAGAGCTGAAACGTCTTCCAAGACAAATTACCAAGTCCCGTTGCGTTCGATTGAAATTTCCTTGAGATGACTTACAATCGGAGGGTCGTTGGTTCGATTCCAGCTTCCTCCAGTCACATGTTAATGTACCCCTGGGCAAGGCACTTAATCCCAAAAATTCTACATTGTCCTACCGAGCCATGTTAGATGAATGTGAGTGTGAATGGGTGAATGTGGGTTCAATGTAAAGCGCTTTGAATGGTCAGTATGACAAGAAAGCACTATATAAGTTTGATCCATTTACCATTTACACGGCTGCACTGGCGCTGCTTCCAGCTATTCCCTCTGGACTTGATCCTCCAGAGAATCTCAGAACTCATTCAACGAGAGGGGTTTCATCCTCCACTGCTCAGAAGGGATGATGGTGGTGCACTGCAGCTTGCTGATCATCACCGTGTTAATTTATCTATTTTTATCTGAGAGACATTTCCGTTTTCTCTTATCAGTGTTCTGACAGACTGATGGTTTTTATTTTTTCTGATAACTTAAACTTATGTATTCAGTCATTAATGAATGACCAAAAGTTTGGACACACCTTCTCATTCAATGCGTTTTCTTTAGTTTCATGACTACATTGTACATTCTCAATTAAGGGCATCAAAACTATGAATGAACACATGATGTATGGAATTACTGTATGTACTTAAACAAAAAGGGTGAAATAACTGAATGCATGTGTTATATTTTAGATTCCTCAAAGTAGCCACCCTTTGCTCTGATTACTGCTTTGCATTCTCTTGATCTTCAAGAGGTAGTCACCTGAAATGGTTTTCCAACAGTCTTGAAGGTGTTCCCAGAGATGCTTAATACTTGTTGGCACTTTTGCCTTCACTCTGCGATTCAGCTCACCCCAAATCATCTCGATTGGGTTCAAGTCTGGTGACTTTGGAGGCCAGGTTATTTCACACTTTTTGGAAACGTACTACATAATTCCATGTGTGTTCATTCATAGTTCTGATGCCTTCAGTGTGAATCTACAAAGTAAATAGTCATGAAAATAAAGAAAACGCACTGAACGAAGAGGTGTGTCCAAACTTTTGGTCTGTACTGTACACTGATCACGACTGGATATGAACTTCTTCCAAAGGACTTCAAGTGGCAATAAACATGTCTGGGTGAGTAAATAAACTTAGTAAATGCTAAAATAAGGTACAGGTTGAGAAAAAAAAACTGATCTGAAAACATTTAAGTAGGATAGAAAAGAAAACAGAATAAATTATGTGGCTGGGCAAATACTTTTCCATTGCGCTGTTATCATATGTTGACAAAATTAATTCAATAAGCTAGTGTCAGGTCATTTTCACTTTTTTATAAATTTGGTTTCTAGGCCACCTGTCACTTTAAACCATAAGAGTTAAATTTCAACAAAATCCTTGAAATGATTGAACAAATTTATTTTGTCTGCGTGTGTGCATGCTCCTCTCAAGCATTCAAACTGAGGACCATTTTTCACTGTTTCAGCTTTTTTAACTGTAAAATTAGGACCATTTAACAAAAAAGTGAGGCCATTTCCTCACTTTCGGAAGTGTTACTAAGCTCTACTGTTTGGTTTTAGAGGGATGGTGTGAATTACATTTTAGGTAGGTTTAGGGTTAGAAAAAGTGTCTGGGTTAGGCATAATGAACTAACTAAAACAAATGGAAGTCAAGTAGGTTCTCAACTTTACTAGCCAGTGGCGTAGCTGGCTTTTCAAAAGTGCGAGGGATGGATGGGGTTTCCTCATATACACTCAAATCTAAAAGAAATTTCAAAATGAAATTGTGAATTTTTTTATGTTAGCACCAACCGTGACACAATCACACACATATTTTCACTCTTCCTTCATAGACCTCTAAACTTAATTTATATGATTTCCCTTTAAAGAAATGTCAATCTTTTGCTGCTTCTGTCTTCTCTGTATTTTATTAACGTTGAACGTTAAACTTGATAGGAAAATGGGTCTGACAGGACTGTGACTGAGACTAATTATTGCTTCTTATTGCACCTTAAGAGATCTCAAAGAGAGATATGAAAAACAAACAAAAAAAACATGCCAAGCTTTATCTCATGTCTTACGAATAATGTGACAATTTACTGTTTTTAAACATGAAAATAATATACAATTTTCTCTCATTGTTTGCATACCTATTGAAGAGCTATGACATCATCTCTCTATTTTTTTCTGCACAAAAAGTACAATCAAAAAATATAGCAAAGTATTCACAAAAGTATTCACCTAATCAACAAACAATGCTCAAAATATAAAGTCCATAAGTACACTGGTTACCAATGACAATTTGTCCCTCATCCTTGTCAGTTCTCTGCCTACTTCTTCACAATTACTTTATACATTGCATGTACATAACCAAATTTAGCTAATTTAGCTGCTGAAGAATATTCCAATTAGCAATGAGTCTAACAAAAGAACATATAAAACACTCGGCATGTCAGCGCACATATAAAGCTTATTTAATAAGCATATTTAATAATAATAATGGACTCAGACCTTAACCTCCAGGGTCACATTAATGCAATAACAAGGTCAGCTTTCAATCATCTGAAGAACATTTCTAGGATTAAAGGACTGATGTCACAGAAGGACCGTGAAAAACTGATCCATGCAGTTATCTTTAGTCGGATTGATTACTGCAACAGCGTCCTCACAGGTCTACCTAAAAAATCAATCAGACAGCTGCAGCTGATCCAGAACACTGTTGCCTGTGTCCTCACTAGAACCAGGAAAGTATAACACATCACCCCAGTTTTAAAGTCCTTACACTGGCTCCCTGTAGCTCAGAGAATAGACTTTAAAATACTCCTACATGTTTATAAATCATTGAACGGTTTAGCACCAAAGTACACTGAAGATATGCTGTCAGTATATCAACCTGGCAGACCACTCAGGTCCTCCAACTCTAGCCTACTAATCGTCCCTAGAATCAGAACTAAACAGGGAGAGGCAGCTTTCAGCTTCTATGCCCCACAAATGTGGAATAAACTTCCAGACGAATGCAAAAACGCTCAATCGCTAGGCTCTTTTAAATGAAAGATAAAAACTCTACTATTCAGAGCTGCATTTGAATCTTAAATTGTGCTTTCTGATCACTTTTTGTTTTGTTTTGTTTACCCGATTGTGTTTTGTCTGTTTTAACTGCATAAATTTGCTCCTTAAATTATTATTTTTTGTTGTGGTTAAATTTCTATTCTTACTTTTTTATTTCTTTTTTAAGTGATTGTGTATTAATTACATTTTTTTTTTGCTTACATTATCTTTTCTTACTGATTGATTACTGTTAATCATGTGGTTTCATTATCACTAAATCATGTAAAGCACCTTGAATTGCCTTGTGTTGAAAGTGTGCTATACAAATAAAATTGCCTTGCCTTATTTAAAAACCTCAAAAGCACAAACACTCAAAGTACCAGGAAAAGGGAGATGTGCATAACCTTAAACATATGTTACCACCTCCTCAACACAAGGTGATTGATAAATCTAACACACCAAGAAAGCTGGGACTTAAGACAGAACAGCCAATCATCAGCCAGTCTCGTTTAAAGTTTGAGACGGAGAGGAGCACAGACACAGAGCGGCCGGAAAAATGGAGGAGCGACTGCTTTAAGGCAAAACTGCAGAAAAACTGCAGAAAAAGTGTGGGTGTTGAAACTTTTCACCGGGAGCCTGCTACTACCAAGACAATAACGTGTGTGGGTTCTGAAAAATCTATTGGAAATAAAATTATATACAAAGCATATTTTCATAGTTAAAGCAACAGTGTGATCCAGTAAACTAACTGGAGTACAAATTTTGTTTTAGTATCTCCTTATGTTTATGTTACCCTAGCCAACTTCATTTTAAAGCTAACACCATGTTTATGTCCTCAGAATTATAACTAATCTCCCTATCAAACAGACAAGATTTACAGCAGCTTACAGCAAGAGAATCAAGTTTGGCTGTGCCTGTAATAACCCGAGCCATCTCCCCCTTGTCTTCCATCAATCTGACAGTCGACATCGCTTCAATAAACCTGGCCCGTCTAGACTCACTCTTGCAGATTTAATTCAAACAGCTGTTCAATCCTAACTCTTGATGCCCAGAGCTCTTCTACTGTGGAATAGGAAGTAGAGTTGGGGAGGGCAGTTGGGACTGCGGGGGAGAGGGGACTTGTGCGTATATCTGGAGAGTTCTTTCAGAGACATTGGGAGAAAGTGACCTCGAGGGATATGCGGATGTCTACCTCTAGTTTCCGACACATTTAGGACTGTTTTGTTCCTTTCTGCTGTAAAAATGTCTGTGGCCTGAACATCTGTTACATCAGTTTTTATAGATTAACAAAAAAAGAAGGAAAGATGGACAAACTATTGTGGGGATGTTATATATATTTTAGGTTTAGACTTTTAAAATAATGTGTTTCTCCTTCTGTGACTTTACCTTAGGATTAGAACAGAAAACTTGTGGGTCGGTTAAAATTGATTAGATAACTCAACTTACAGTATGCTATTCTGAGAAAGTATACTAGCTCGACAGAACACTGGCTTTCTAGTCATTCCCTGGTTTAAAACATGTCTGATTTCAATATTAGTAAACATTTTGTTAGGCTGTGCCTCCAGCACAAACTGCAATTGCTTGGGTTGCAATATATTTTCACTCTAAATACTTTGCTAAGGTGTACTGTTTCCATAAAATGTGTTCAACAAGCCATGGGGTTTAGCTTCTCTGTTGTTTAGCATGTCTGTCAATGCGAGATCGTTACTTTTTTCATGACAGCAAAAAACAGATTTCCTTTTTTGAAAACTCCTGCATGAGATGGCAGATAGACTACAACAGTCAAGGCAGATACTTAACTCCAGTGCAACACCGTCTCTAAGGTGGTGCACAGACAAACACCAGCAAACACTGACAACAACATAACTCAAAAGATAACTAAAGAAGATGACTAGATTTGGAACACAACATATGAAGTAAAACAGAAGTTCTACAATTAAAATAAACACATTACCCTGTCTACCCAGTTGGCGTAGAACTTTCCCCTGTGCAGCCTACACACATAGATCGTTCAGAAACATCGTTCAGCCATCGGTCGATTCAGCAGTTCTGATTCGAATGTGTAAGTCCTAGTCAAGATACCCATAGTTTCATCTTAATTTTTATACTGATGTGGGTCATTTGTTGTCAAATAGATGAGAAAATACTAATATAAAAGAACTATCTACCTTTCTTAAACTATGCTTTAAATAAATCAGCAAACTTTTGTTCACATTCTCCCTGGCATCTCCAAAAGTTCCCACTGTGGTCTCAGAATCCCTTGATTGAGAATTTCTGCTGTGTCAGTTCATCGCAGAAAAAAGACTGCATGTGGGCATGTGTGTGTTGTGCCTCATCTACCATCTTGCCTCTGCTCTGACCATGCTTCTCTGTGGGTGGCAGGCGTGTTTTGTGTGTCAGCGTGTGAGTGTGTCCTCCTCATTCCAACAGGCAGGCCTGGGGCTCACAAAGCAGATTGCCTGGCTGCTAAAGAGGTGCGAGGCCTGTGGCGCTCCCCCACCCACCTCGCGGAGCTCCGCAGATGCCCAGGTACAGTAGGCGCTCTTGTGTGCATAAGCCTATTGCCAGTAGATGCGATGGGTGGAAGGAGAAGTGACAAGCATGGCCTCATGCTGCTCTCCAAGCTGTCCTGCAGTTCTGCTCCCTTTGCCTCTCATTTCCTCCTTTCTCACTGTCACTTTAATACACAGTTGGTCTGTGTTCACCCAAAACTGGACTCAAAAATTTTTCGAGGGGAGGGAGGGACAAGCCAGGCATGCAGATAGAAGAACATAAAAATGAGAGGAAGAAATTATGTTTTAAAATGTTGTTTGCTGTAAGTTCACAGGGCACTAAACAGAAGTTTGCGTACCAAAATGTCAGAAGATACATATGGAGACTACATCATACGTGAAAAAGAATCCTGATAGGAGATTATGAACATGTGAGGAAAAAATGACAGACATAGAAGTAAATGTTTCAATCATAATGTGTGATTTCTAATTTATCTATGCTTAAGTAATTTTTTTAACATTAATTATGGTTTTATTTAGTCTTTCATAGGCGTCTCATTAGGTTAATCTACGACATTATGATAAGTGATCTTATTTCCCCATAAAAGTGAAATAATTGGCTACGAAGTTAAATGTCAAGAATTATAGGTAAAATGATATCACCATATTATTTTTATTTAGTCCCTATATGTATACTTGATAATAAGGGCTTAAAGCCTAGTTTTAAATTGGCATCTTGTTTTAACCAGTGTTTAGTTTTTTGCTGCAGTATTTACCTACTAGTTTGCTCAGTGGTTGGAGAGAGCTGCTTTAAACTGAACTAGGCAAGGCAATGTAATTTAATTTGTGTAGCACTCTCTTAACAACAGGATAATTCAAGGTGCTTTACATGAAAGTAAAAAAGAGCAATAGAGCGTAATTGTTAGAAACATGACAATAAAGCAATGAAACACACACAAAACACATAATATATGAAAACATGAAAGGTAGCTCTAAACAGATGAGCTTTTAGTCTTGATTTAAAAGAAAGCAGTGTTTCAGCAACTTTGCAGTCGTCTGAAAGTTTGTTCCAGATTAGAGGAGCATAGAAACTGAAAGCTGCTTCTCCGTGCCGAGTTGTAATTCTAGGGATGCTGCTGAGTAGACTGGAATTGGAGGAGATGAGTGGCGTGGGGGGCCTCTGAGCTACAGGGAACCAGGGTAAGGACTTTAAAAGCGGGGTGAAACCCTTAACAAAACTTTTACAAAAGAGGTAATTCTGTTCTCAGTCATGGATAACCCTGAAAAGTTATTTTTTAAAGCCTTGTAATAAATGCTTATTGAATTCCATTTGCATAATTTAGCAAAGAAGATGTTACAGCTGTTCTTTAGCAGTGAGCTTTGATGATTTATAAGCTTCCATTCCCATCCTACTCATTGCCACCCAAGCACTGAGTTTAACTTGCGGTGGAACATCACTAGCCATGAAATTCTTTGTGGAATTGTTTTTATTTAGGTACACTAGAAGGTCTTTTAACATCAACAGCATGTTTAAGCCCATGTCACCGCAGCTCGTGGTCACAAACTGAAGGCTCCACATTTCCCTTTGGGAATTCTTCCAAGAGCACAAGACTCATGGTTTAATCTATTAATGGTCCAGGTACTGAAGCAACAAAGACCAATGCAAACCATGACAGTATCACAAGCACCATATTTGATAGCAGATTGGAATTTATGTTTCCGAAGAGCTATTTGTATGACAGATGTATGTAGTAATCCACACCCCTTTCAAAATTGTCCACATTTTACCAGTCCATACAACAGTTTTCTATACATTTTTTATTTTCAAAATACTATTTTTGGAAATGTAAGATGATCCTTTATTATTTGTATTTTGTTTTATTGTTTTCTTTTTCTTTAGTCAGGTCCAGGTTGATTTGAATAGCTTTATTTCCCTTTCACACATAAAAAATCATTGGTTGTAAACTGCATTTTGTTTTTACTGAGATTATCCTTGTCCAATATTAAAAGTGTTTTTCATTTCAAACATTTAAGTGTAGCACAAAAGCAAAACACAGCTCTCCATTTAAAAGGGAACATTGGGGCCCTTTTGATATTTCATTTTGACAAAAAAGCATCTCAACATGGGATTTGTTTCTGCTTCTGTCGTAGATGTTTTTACTGCCCACATATTCTTTAAATAAAAAATATCAAATCACATAGCAGAATGGCCTGCTGTTAAATGTAATTATTAGTTTATGAAGGTGACAATAAATGTTTTTTTTTCTCCAACAACTGGGCAGTTGATTAGTCAAATTAAAGGATTTAAATCTCATAACTCACTTCTATACCACTTACTTCAAGCTCAATCATAGGCTAGCTAAGTAGATGCTCAAAGTCTGCTAGGATTTGATTTTTTCTACTTAATTTAGGCAAAAAACCAATATAACAAAGTAAAATGTATCACGAGAAGGTCATGTGGTGACTGTAAGTCTAACCCTCTCCATGTCCAGTTTGATAGAGAGAGTCAATATATAAACTGCAGAGTAAGAACACAAATGGAACACTTAATTTTCACAATGAGATAATTGAATCTCTGACTAAAAAGAATATTTTCTATATCAACTTCACACACTGGTGCAAATGAGGAATGGTGACAAATTATGGTGTATACCTTTCATATGGACATATTTGAAAATATAGATTCAGCAATACAAGCAGGAAAAATGTCTTTTCAGACACTTGTGGTGGGGGATAATTGTCCTATTCTGGAAACACATTTACATTGTAGTTATAACGACAAAACAAAATCGACAGTTGAGCTAAAATTGGCTCAGAGTATAAGTATAAAGAAGAACACCATCACACATGCTGGGAGCAAGCATACAAATATCCAGCAAACTTTGCATTCACTTGACCTCTCTGTTGGTACTTAAAAGGCTTGAAGAACATCTACCCCACCCTCTTTCTGTACTTCCCACCCTCCCTCTCTCCTACTTTCCATTTTCGCTCCATCCCACCTTCTGTTCTCTCATTGGCCTCTGTCCAGACAACCAATCACATTGATCGCTTTGTTCTCAACTCTCTCAACCTCTCTTCCTCTACCAACGCATCATTTCCTCCTTTCTGTGTTGGTGACATCCAGAATTAAGAGGCTGATGAGCCTAAAGAGATGTTCTGGGAGAAGGCCATAACTGCTAAACTAAACTGAGACCAACATCACTTGGCACTGACACAGAAAGGGAAAAGGTAGGATTAGATGGCACTTCTTTATACATTATGATTATTTTTTATTTTTGAACTCACTTGACAATTGACTGACAGCAGCTCGGTACAAAAAACATCTGGCTGTGGCCAAATTCTAAATTCTTTCTTTCACATTAAAAGAGAGTAATTGTTACATGAGAAGCAATGAGAAAGGGCATATTTTTGATAGCTGTAATGCAAAAATAGATATGCTTTCTGTAAAAACAGTTAAAAACGTTTTTTTGACCTTTTAATTAAACCAAGAGTCCTTGCTCCTGTGATGAAATTACAGAACTTCCCTTTTCTAAAATGAAATTATGGTAATTTGTATATTGTCAGAATGAGAAGATATCCTAGAATATTTACCAAATTAAGAGACTTTATTCACTTTTTTTCTGGTCCTTTATTTAGAGATTATTTCTCTGCATTGCATTTAAGTTTGCTTATATTGCCAGTTGATTGTTGTGGTCATTACGGAGATTGTACTTTGTATTGTGTGGTTATCTACCCAGATATGCAACATTTCTTTTATATGCATAGTTCAGTAAAGCTTACTTCTTGCATATTATTATTTTTTTCAGTTTTAGAGACTACCACAGCAAATGTTCTTTAAAATATCAGATTTTTATGAAGAACGCCTAAATACTCTCAAATGTGCTTCATTAGGCTTGTTACTATGTGCATATTATTGCTAAACATATGCCCTGCATAAAACATAAACCATGAAAGTCAGTCTATTGACTATTAATGGAAAGATATATTTTGCTGTGATTGCAAGCATACTCTTCAGTTGGGGCAATAAAAGGATAAATTATAAAATAAACCAATTTCTCTGATAGAGGTTCATTTGGGATTAACACTTCCTTTATGAGGGCGAATATGCAAATGAAACACTAATGAACTTAAAGTATTCTCTTTGTGAGAACTGATTAACCAAGGGGCTCCTCTGCTGCACATTTACATTTTTCTCAAGTCAAGGTTCTCCAGTTACAAATTACAGCGCTTTTCCAGGCCAATTACATTGAACAAGTGCACCATTATCCAGTCCTGAACATCACACATGTATATTTGCCCCCTTCATTTTCTCAAGAGTGCTTCAAGCCAAGGGCTTCTCCTGAGAATGGGGGACAAGAGGAAACTGGGGAAGTCAGGGGAAAGAGGCTGGCAGGAAACCGATACAGAAGAGGAAGTGGAGCAGATAGTGAGCCCAGCTGAGGTGAAATACAGATAGGTTCTCAAAATGAATCTAATTTAGATGAATTAAGTATATTTACACAAAAATAAGTTCTACTACGGCAAGGTAAGGCAGAGTTTCTGTACATGTCAGGTTTTCAGAAAAGTTGGATTCCGAGTTGATGCGTAAAGAGAGTAACACACCTGACAAGCAAATCTAAAATGTATTTACAGGCTCATAACTAATTAGGGCATTGGTTACCATTAATATTTTAAAATCTGTAGTTTTTACATTGGAGTTACTTAAGGACTGCTGGAACACCATTTTGTCATTGTGCCTGACTAAAGCAGATGGAATTCTGATAAGTTGATTCTGTTTGATTGATTGAACAGTAATGACTGTAAGAAATTAATCTAAACTGATTAAATACGAAAGGAGGAGTTTTCTATCTCCTGATTTGACTGGAACCTTTTCAGTCTAGCAATATTGGTTGGCAGACGTAAAAAATAAAACATTAAAAAAATACAATTTAATTAAAATTATAATCTTAGTCCGTAACAACACTTTGCTCACATACTCTGCGGTCTTTGGCCTCAATGAGTCCATTTGAGCATTTCTTACAAGCCTTTGCAAATGCACACTGGGATCCAGTAATACGACAGAGGTTTTTGATACTTTGGTACCAGGATGTTTAATATAAAGTCTTAGTGCTTTGGTAGAGTTATCTGAGGAAAATTAAAAGTTAGATTTTTTTTTATTAAAGTGTTGATTTGTTGATGAACTGCATTTTTTGCCAAAAACATTAGGTCAGATATGTCCCTTGTTGCTGTATCCAGATTAGGGTTCTTTAAAAGATAATTTTCATGACCCAGGCAAAGAAAATTACAGTAACTTCCATGCTATAGGCCGCTACTTATTCCCCTTGCTTTGGACCCTGCAGCCTATACAACAACTTGTCTTGTTTGTGGATTTTTACAGCTAAAGGCCACTAGAGGACCTACTCGATCTATGGATTGTACAGGTTCCGTCCTTCAACTTTAAGGAATACTTGCCTTTAAGAGGCAGTAATGTGCGAACAGTGAAAGCAAAACTGGAACAGACAGACATTAGAGCAACACAGTTTGCAAAAACGTTTTCATGCACAAACCCTCATTATGGAAAAAAAACGAAATGCATATGAAGTCGCTTTTAAGTTAAAGGCAGTCGATCTGGCTTTTAAAGAAGGAAATAGTTTTGCTTTACTTATCCTTGGCATCAATTTGTCTATGGTGAGACGTTGGAGATGCTAGCGTGAAGAGCTGTCTCAATGCAATAAGACAACAACTCCCTCTGCACAAACCCTTACATATGGTAATTAAATGTTAAAACACATGCAGTTTATAATCGAGTGGGGCTTATATTTGTACACATTTGGGTTTTGTTCTTCTATAAATCTGGCTGGTGCAGATTATAATCGGGTAAATCTAATAGTTCAGAAATTATGGTATTTACGTTTTTCAATATTTCACCTGTTACATGGAGGACAAGAGCAGAGTTAAGCAAATCTCCACATTTTTACTTGGTAAAGACTCTTATTGTCATGATATATATATATTTTTTAAATTAGGATCGTTAGATGTTATGGTCTGAGTTGTTTTTTTTTTGAATGAGCAAGGCCAGTCAAATTTGATTGAAGTGGTGCGACATGATGTGCCAACAGTCACCAATTCTGCCTATTTGTGGTGCCTGAGGAACACCAAGGTAGCGTGACAGCTCAGTGGCCTCCTCATGGAATAGCCTGTAGGATTAGATTGCTTTTTGTTCTCTTCTCATGCATGAGGCAAGCAAAGGGCATGCATTGCATATTGTTTCCAGAATCCTATATGATAGTCTAAGATGTGGGAAGCCTCTTTCTTTATCCGCATCTGAAACAATGCACCTAGCTGACATGTGAAGCTTTGCTGGAATTCAAGCACAGAACAACGCCCTCTTTTTGCAAAACAATAATAAACAAAAAATCCAATATCACAACAAAGACAACTCCTATTTGAGTGACAAATGTTCAAAGGCTATCTCCAGCTAGCATTCCAACTGTTCTATTCATTACCTCTCCCTCTCTCACTTATTCTACTCAGCTGCAGCCACCGTTTCCTCTCCTGTTGGCATGAAATAGACACTCCAGGAGGTACATTTTGTGTCGACTCTCTTCCCGCTGCTACAGCTGATTTCACAAATGATGGTGAAATGGCCAGGAGAGTGAAGGGATAAATGGAAAAAGATAGCTGTTGCATGCTACGCCGTATTCCCTGCATTCTCCTTTGTCATAGATAACAGGGGATGATTAGAAAACAGCAGATGGGAGGGCAAACATTAACCTCCACTAGGGCCATGCTAAATTTAGTTTGAAGACTCCCACTGCATGAACTCAATTCGAAGGTCACAAAATGCTCAAGCACATTTCCCTGAATTTCATCTCATTTGATGAAAAGTTGCTTTGTGGAACATTACTGTCAGCAAAGAAGAGGACTGCTATTTCCAATGGGTATGTTATCTGTTTTGGGTACTTTTTTATGTTGTAGGGTTGGCTTTTTTATGTTGTCTATTTGTGGCAGCACATTTTCCCAGCAGCTTTAGATCATTTTAACATCAGGTTTATGTTATTTTCTTAAAGAAACTGAATCGGTTTTGGAATGATTTCTTCACACACATGCCTGTTAACTTTTAGAGTCTGGTAATTTTCTGGACATATGTATCGGTAAAAGTGTACCATACCAGAATATCCTGGAGAGGTTATCTACTTTTAGTCCCAGGTCTTAATGCACCCTCATCAGTTTTTTGGGAAGGTATTGAGGAATTTTTGTTTTTTTTCCACTTAGACAAACTTGTATGATGCAATTGCATTTTACAACTTAATATTCATTTTTGGGTAAAAGTCACTTCAGGACAGTGGCTCCCAAAGTCGGGGGTGCGCCTCCTAGGGGGGCGCAGAGTAATTGTGTGTTGGGTGGGGGGTACTTGCACACTGCTCACATAGTGGATAGGTTAGGCAGGGGGGGCTGAACATTTCCTTATAAACCGAGGGGCCCGATGAAAAAAGTTTGGGAACCACTGATCCTAGAGCATGTGTTCAATCATCCACTGTATACCTCAGTATCCAATTGCTTAATTATATATATATATATATATATGGGACTCTGAATGCATGCGTCTCCTGCCTCCTTCATGTCTGTGTCGATTCCTGTAGGACGGATTGACGGTTCCTTACACCAGCTATCACTTGCATGGGGAAACCTTATTCAGACCTGCATGCTCGCACACACACATTGGTTTGGGGACATTGGTGTGGACAGATATTTCCTGAGCTGAGGTTATCGTCATTAGTTAGTTGCTACCAGGAGCTTACCAGAAACATTAGTATTGTGTTCATTAATCCATGCTTCTGTGTAGTGAATGTGTAATTATTAGTTTTTATTACTGGATCTGAACTATTGGTGTGGTTCTGTTCAGTTCGTTGTTTTTGTTTGTTTTGTTTTACCGCTTCTCTGCCATCCGGCAGAGGCGGAGGACTGGGATGTTTTCTTGTGTTCTTTGTTTGCCTCCCTGTCTTGTGTCGTCGGTTTGCGCCTCTGCTGGTCCGGTTTCTTTTCTTCACCTACTTCCTTTCTTCCTTCTTGTCTCGGTTTTGTGTCCATGACTTGAGGAAATTAAACCCTCAGTAATAACTAATAAAGATTTTTTCATACATATACATAAAGTGGAGTGTTACAGCGAAGCTGTAATACTCTGGTTGGGAAAGTAAATCTGTTGGGCTTGTACTTGGTACTAAGACACCAATTCTGAGTGGCAAACTGCTAGACAGGACATGTACAAAATAAAAAATAAAAAAAATTAATAAATAAAAGACGACCGGTGCCTGAGCAATATGGCGACCAGCGATGACGTCCTTTAGGGCCGTCACGGGGCGCCTCCTACTGACGTCGTACGCATGACGCGAGTGCACAGCTCATCTGATAACGACAGGGGGGATGTTTTATGATCCCATTTTATGACTTATTGTTTAACTTGACGCAAGAGGCCTGCGGTTCCTTCCTAACAAAGAAAGCTCGTGGCTCTTATCAGTGAGTTAGCTTTTGCTAATACAGATTCTGGTTGGGAAATATGGAAGAAAATGGGTTTCAAAATGTCCTTTGCATGCTGCACATTCCTGGCAGGCACTCCGAGGATGCTGATGCTGACCCAAAAGTTCCTATGACACCAACACTTCACTGTCAACTAACGGAGAAGAACCAAAACTTCTACAGACTAACAATTCTGCTCACTAATAAGAAACAAAACATACAGGAAACCCACAATCGAAATACAAAAACTCACACATTTACCCGTAAGTAAAACACAGCACAGAGAAATCACAGAGCGCTCGAGATAGAGGCAGCCCTTCACATCAATGATTATGCATGCATATAATTATAAAGAAAACTTTTCAATTCGTTCCACCCAGGTTGGGTAAATTGAAACCGTCTTAGTTTAAGGAGGAAGCTTCCAGGTGTTGAAGAAAACGTCAGGAAGTGAGATGCTTGGCTCAACAGCCGTGCGGGGAAAAAAAAAAAAAAGAGGAGAATTCAGCGGATCAAGAGGGGATTTCAGCGAATCAAAAAGGGATAGTTTGGGGGCCAGCGAAACTATTGGGAAAACTTGGTTGCAGGGAGCAAGGACAAAATCCAGAACACCTGTTAGGAAAAAGGGGTATCTTCTTACAGTTCGAAGAAACTGCCAACACCACCAGTTTGGAAGAGGGCGAGGGGATGGCAATTCGTGAGATTTAAACCGACCGGGTTGGTGCCTTTCGTCCCTCCCATCGGTGCAGTCTAGATTCACGCCGCAGAGAACTGCAGTGAGTTTGATGGATTGGCGCTTCTGAACAACCAGCGCGAGAGATCGTTCCAGCACTCAGCTGGGGAGGGAGAAGAGAAGTGCGCACGGCTCTGCCGTTGGCCCATTTGAAATGTTGGCGTCATATTTCTAGGCCATTTTATTAATATTTATGCCATGTATCAGACCCCAACATATATATATATATATATATATATATATATATATAATGATTGGTGCACCACAATAATTTAGATTATCATTTAAAAGCTCATATGATTCAGTAAGTAATTTCACAAAGTGCATCTCCTCTATTATGTAGCTTCATAAAACAAAACCTGGTGCTTTACTTGACTTTTTCTGCTAGATATGGCTTACAGCTAAATAAAATTCAGTTTCTCAAAAAATGTGGATACAAAAAATTATTGGAACAAGGAGAAATCCAGATTGCTTTATTAGCAACTGGATTGTTGAGTATGTCACTCATTTTCCTCTTGACAAAGTTCCTTTGTCTCTCTGCAGATTTCAGGTCATTGTAGTGGGCAATTACAATACTTTCACTTTTGTGGCCCCAGCTTTTAACATAAACATTTATCTCGTTGTTGCTGCCTGATCCCCATTTTTCAGAATTAACCTCTAAGTTTTCCTAAATATATCCACTACTAGCTGGTGGTTTATTTCATGCTCCAGGATTATATCTTGTATTGGATGCGGATTCTCATTTCACTTTTTATTGATGTACACACAAAAAACAATCCTACTTTGATCCAGCACCTGCGTCTGATTTTCTTGTGTCGACAGGGAAGAAATTGATCTATCATATTAGAATGTGGTATGCCTGAGCAATGTTCTTTTGATGAAACAATAACAAGTAAGAAGCACAAGGTATGAACACTCTAATTAGAAGGATTTATCCATGTATCTCAAGAACAATCTAATAATAATAATCCATCTCTACCAGTGCTGGAAAAATAAAAATGGTGGAAGTAGTAACCAGTTAAATCGAAGTTTCAATTGTGTCAGCACCATAGTTCTGCATCATTAGATCAGTTTGATGCACAACAGTTGTTTAGCTTTGTCTAAAAAGGTTTAAGTCTTACTTTTACACAGCAAAATATATAAAACAGGTTTTACTAATGAATGAGAAATATGTGCTCACTTTTTCATTTTCTATGTAGATGGACATTTATCATATTTAAAATTCTCATTCGTGACATGCAGCATGCCAGAATAACATTAACATAAACATAGACATAAACATAACAATAACATTTGTATAGTGATAAGTATTTTGTGCTAGTTTAGTGTGTCTGTGCATGTGTGTGTGTGTGTGTGTTAAGGTTAGGGTAAGGCGCTACGGAAAACATTATGTCAATGAGAAGTCCCCACAAGACATAGAAACCCAACATGGGTGTGCATGCATGTGTGTACCTAAATGACTTTTGGTGGTATCATGACATATGGTCCTGTGGTCCATTTGCTTTACTTTATTATTCTCATAACAAATGATAAAAATAATACGTAGAATTTACAAAAATATTCTGTTTACCTAATAGGTAAATTGATGAAATTACATAAAATTTGGTTTTGGTTAGTACAAAAACAATAATTGTTGCTTTTCAAACCCAGAGATTCAGAAATAAGCAAATTTTTCAGTTCTTTTTAATGGTTATTTATTTTTTTAGTATGCTAAAAACCCATTGCCTTAGTGTAAGGTCTTTCAGATTCTGTTTCATTTGGTATGTTTGCATTTATAAGCCTGGATATTAATCCTGCTTTCTCCTAAAGTCTAAAAACATGTTTTTTCTGGGATATCGGCCTCTCTGAAGTTCTCTTAATTGTGAATGTTTGCATTTGTATTGTTCTTTTTTGCATAGGTCTTCTCTATGCTGTGATTGGCTTGCTGAGCCCTTCATATTACCTGCTGACTATTCCATTATCCCCATTATTCTCACACCGCTCAACAGGGGTAGATCCATACAGTAAATGGAGTTAGTAGCTGGCTCATTAGTAAGGAGCTATTAGTAACACTGTAACAACATCAACTGAGTGGTACACATTTTGAAGAGTGATTATAAGACATATGCCTTTGTCCTGTGCTATAGTAATTCCTCGGTTACACAACCTCACGACTGTCATTTAAAACATACACTACCGTTCAAATGTTTGGGGTCACCCAAACAATTTTGTGTTTTCCATGAAATGTCACACTTATTCACCACCATACGTTGTGAAATGAATAAAAAATAGAGTCAAGACATTGACAAGGTTAGAAATAATGATTTTTATTTGAAATAAGATTGTTTTTACATCAAACTTTGCTTTCATCAAAGAATCCTCCATTTGCAGCAATTACAGCATTGCAGACCTTTGGCATTCTAGCTGTTAATTTGTTGAGGTAATCTGGAGAAATTGCACCCCACGCTTCTAGAAGCAGCTCCCACAATTTGGATTGGTTGGATGGGCACTTCTTGCGTACCATACGGTCAAGCTGCTCCCACAACAGCTCAACGGGGTTCAAATCTGGTGACTGCGCTGGCCACTCCATTACCGATAGAATACCAGCTGCCTGCTTCTTCTCTAAATAGTTCTTGCACAATTTCGAGGTGTGTTTTGGGTCATTGTCCTGTTGTAGGATGAAATTGGCTCCAATCAAGCGCTGTCCACTGGGTATGGCATGGCGTTGCAAAATGGAGTGATAGCCTTCCTTATTCAGAATCCCTTTTACCCTGTACAAATCTCCCACCTTACCAGCACCAAAGCAACCCCAGACCATCACATTACCTCCACCATGCTTAACAGATGGCGTCAGGCATTCTTCCAGCATCTTTTCAGTTGTTCTGCGTCTCACAAACGTTCTTCTTTGTGATCCAAACACCTCAAACTTGGATTCATCCGTCCACAGCACTTTTTTCCAGTCTTCCTCTGTCCAATGTCTGTGTTCTTTTGCCCATCTTAATCTTTTTCTTTTATTGGCCAGTCTCAGATATGGCTTTTTCTTTGCCACTCTGCCCTGAAGCCCAGAATCCCGCAGCCGCCTCTTCACTGTAGATGTTGACACTGGTGTTTTGCGGGTACTATTTAATGAAGATGCCAGTTGGGGACCTGTGAGGCGTCTGTTTCTCAAACTAGAGACTCTAATGTACTTATCTTCTTGCTCAGTTGTGCAACGCGGCCTCCCACTTCTTTTTCTACTCTGGTTAGAGCCTGTTTGTGCTGTCCTCTGAAGGGAGTAGTACACACCGTTGTAGGAAATCTTCAATTTCTTAGCAATTTCTCGCATGGAATAGCCTTCATTTCTAAGAACAAGAATAGACTGTCGAGTTTCAGATGAAAGTTCTCTTTTTCTGGCCATTTTGAGCGTTTAATTGACCCCACAAATGTGATGCTCCAGAAACTCAATCTGCTCAAAGGAAGGTCAGTTTTGTAGCTTCTGTACCGAGCTAAACTGTTTTCAGATGTGTGAACATGATTGCACAAGGGTTTTCTAATCATCAATTAGCCTTCTGAGCCAATGAGCAAACACATTGTACCATTAGAACACTGGAGTGATAGTTGCTGGAAATGGGCCTCTATACACCTATGTAGATATTGCACCAAAAACCAGACCTTTGCAGCTAGAATAGTCATTTACCACATTAGCAATGTATAGCGTGTGTTTCTTTAAAGTTAAGACTAGTTTAAAGTTAGCTTCATTGAAAAGTACAGTGCTTTTCCTTCAAAAATAAGGACATTTCAATGTGACCCCAAACTTTTGAACGGTAGTGTAGATCATAAGACAGAACGGTGATTTTTTTTAACATTATTTATTTGCAGGGTTAGCATATAAATTATCAGTCACTACACTTTGTTACTGCATGAAGATTCAATACAGAAATTGAGAGTTCAACCTGTAATGAAATGGCTCTGGCATCAGCCTTACAGTTGCACAGAAAGAATTCTAAATATTTACTTTACTAGGTTTTAATTAAAGAAAATATATAAACATATCAAGTCTCTTTGACATGGATCATTTTTCAACAGCAAACATTGCTCCAGGAAAGAGCGCTTTATTCAGGGTGTACAGGAATGAGAGAAGCACATACCTTTCCAGTAAGGCAGTGAGTGTGGTCAAAGTCCCCAGAGTGAAAGAAGACAAAGCAGCCCTGCACTGTACATTATTTGCTGAATCAATACATATCAGGTTAGGTGAAATATCAACCCAGAAGATGTGTGTGGCAAAGAATGCAAAATGACAAATATACAACTACTTATATTTAGAAGCACTGGTGTGAATAAGCTTGCTAACACTTAAGTCATTATGCTAAATATTTATTTTCTTTCATTTTCTTGTGTAATTCAAACAAGTAGACTGGGCTGACAATTAATGTAATAATTGTTTAGTAGTTAATGTTTCAGACGTTAACTACCCAGACGTTCGATCAGCTGAAGGTCAAGGCTGTTACATATAGTAAGGAAGGACAGTCAAATCTCTTAAGTCTTGTATATTTGCATCCTAAATCTCAAACTGTGAGGAAGTCAAAATGGTCGTCAATAGTTTTTAAAATACACATCCTCCTCAAAATTAAGGCATATAAAGCTATAAAAAAAACAACAACTATGTGACCAGAGGATGTACCTCAGAAGCCTATATAAGGGCAAATTGACTGCTAGGGATGATTATTTTTATGTGGTACTTACCCTGTTGGGTCCCTTTATACAGTGGTGGGAAACTCCGTAAATTTAAAAGCTGTAACCTTGTCCAGAGGTAAATTATAAACTTTAAAAAGCCTTTACAATGCACAGTTTAATTAAGAACCTTTGATAGTTATAATCAACTCCAAAGGAGATACTACCGTGTTGAAGCATAAATCTATATCTGCGGAGCAGACGGTGCAGCCAATCTATTCCATTTGCAAGGTTGTAAACAAGCATGCTAGAACACATACGAGTCTGTATCTGTGCAAGTACTTTTAAAAGTATTTAAAAAAGGTAAAATATTTTAGCCACACCAACACACACACATATATACTCACACACATACATATACATTTTATCTGCAATCTGTTTTATGCTAATGCTTGGTTTTCTTAGTTTCACATACTGTGTTTTTGGATAACCAAGGAATATTGTGGAATTTTGTATTTGTGAAGTTTTTGTTATTTCTTATTTACATATTCAAGCACCTATTTATCTTAAACCAGAGCTACAAATTCTGCAACTAACACTCATGGAGAAATGTTTGTTGTGTTTTCTGTATATTTTGGTTTTTGTGAAGATTTGGTCATTGGGCAATTGAGGTAAAGAACTTGGAGCTGTGCTAGTTGTAGTATACGTAAAATTGAAATGTTGCATTTTTGGTTTCAGGTTTATTACAAGGTTACCAAAAGTGAAAGTAAAGTAAACAAATGTGGAATATAAAGTAATATCCGTTGTACATTGGGTTTCCCTTTCATCGGGGGTGGGGGTGGGGGGGTCATGGAACAGCAACACCAGGTTGTAAGTCAGTAAAAAATAAATGAAACTCACACTTCCTTTTCTCGTAGTTAACGTCGGTCACCTGTTCTCAGCGCACTCTTCTATTAAGCAGGTACTACACTAATGGGCTTCTGAACCTCAAACATTTCTCCATAAGTGTTAGTTGCATTTTTAGCTCTTCAAAAATGACAAAATGCCACAGAAAACAAAACAGATATCCTGATTCAGTGCAAAGTATTAAATTACAGTTTCATTCAAAGCCTCTTTCAGTATATATTTTAGTTGGGGTGTGGTTGTTAGTCAATTGACTGTTCCTTGAAAATTCCATTGTGGCTAAATTTAACCAATGACATTGGGGCAAAAAGTATTTGGCAGCCATCAATTGTGTAAGTTGTAAAAAGATAAGCGTTATGAGTCTGGGGTGTTTGTCTGTTTTTCTTCTGTTTGTCCTTGTTTTTCACCTTCTTGCTTTTTCTCTATAATTTCGTAGAGTTCCATTAGAAGACCTATTAGTAGAGCTGAGGGCGGAGCCAGCCTGCTGCACCTGCACAGGTCCGACAAATTGTCCCTATAGTGGTGTTCTGCATGTGGTTCAAGAAGCTAAACTCCAACATGACATGTCTGTAATATTCTTTATAGATACACTTCAACTGTGAGACGGCATTTAAAAAAAAATCCAGGTAATCACATTATATGATTTTTAAAGAATGTATTTGTATAATGGTGCAGAACAATTAAGTATTTGGTCAATGAAAAAATTGCATCTAAATATTTTGTACTGTAACTTTGACTGGTAATGATACATGTCAAATATTTATTGTAGGTCTTCACTAGGTTTCTACACTATGTAGCTGGTATTTTGACCTATTCTTCCATGTAGATCTTTTATAGAGCTTTTATGTTTTGGGGCTGTCACTGGGCAACATGGACTTTCAACTCCATCCTCAGATTCTCTTTTGGATTGAGATGTGGAGACTGGATAGGCCACTCAGAAAACTTGAAATGCTTTTCATTTAATCACTTCTTTGCCTGTGCAGCGTGTTTGGGATCATTGTCATCCTGGAAGATCGAGACACATTTGATCTTTAATGTTCTCCCAGATGGAAGAAGGTGTTTGCACAAAATCGCATGTTACATGGCCCTAATTATCCTTTCCTTAATACGCCCATGCTAAACAGTAGGTACGGTGTTCTTAACATGACACTCAGCATTCTTCCCCCTCCAAATACGCCGACTGGCGTTTATACCAAAGAGTTATATTTTAGTTTCATCTGACCACACAACATTCTCCCAATATACGAACATGTGCTGTTTTAAGCATTTAAGACAGCACTGCAGGATTGTAATTCATGATGACATAGTGTGTTACTATTAGTAACCTTTGTTACTGGGGCCCCAAGTCTCTTCAGGTCATTGACCAGTTCCACCATGTCTTTAAGAGCTGTTTCTTCACCATTGTCAAGATCATGTGTACCTCACGAGGTGAGATCTTGCATGGAGCTCCAGGTCGCAATGGATTTTCAGTGATATTGAATTTATTCCACTTTGCAATATTTGCTCAAACAGTTGATCTCTTCCCACTAAGCCTCCTGCCAGTCTTGTGCAGGTGTAAAATATTGTTTCTGGTCTCCTTGGATAGCTCTCTGGTCTTGGCCATTTTGGAGGTTTCATTCTGACATTTTGAAGGTGTTGATATCTGTCTTTAATATTGTTGTATCTATTCTTTTGGGGCTACATATGTTTTAAACATCTATTATTCAGAGGTAAAAAGATACACTGTTTACCAGCAGCAGAGGCCTTGGATATGGTGGGAGTATGTGTGACCTTTGAGGACCTCTGAGACAAAGAGTTTTATTGCAGGCTGTAAAACCAGGATGTCTGTAGATTTAGGATGCCAGAACCAAGGCCATAAAGCTGGGAGCTTTGCTTAGGACCATAAAACTCAGAATGAACTTTTGACTTGGATCCAGGAGGACACATATAATTTTTGACATCCAATCATTGTTAAGACACTGTTTAAAACGTTCTGATTGGAGCAGATTAATCCTGGGAGGTTTTGGATGTTTATAAAAGTTATGACACGAAAACCATTCTTCGTCAGATCTCTTTAATCTGTCCCAGAGAAAATAGGGCATGTTTTCTCTGTAAAACTGCATTTTGTTAATCTGTTCAAAATAAATGTTAAGAGCTGGAAATTGGTTCCTTGTCTCTGTTTTGAACATGCACTGAATTATTTTTGATAATATTTAATTCAACAAATGGTGACCTCGACCGTGTGCAGAGTTTGGACCAAGATCCAGTTCTTTTTTAAATTAATTAATGGACATGTATTTGCTCTATTGACAATTTGCGCAGAGTTGCGTGGTTTTTAATTCTGTTGATTGGTTAATCTAACATTGGGTAATATTGTCATGCAAGTTAAATATGTTTTTTTGTTTTGAGCAGATTAACTGTTGCGGGCCCGTTGAAGCTGCTCCCTTGTCTGTGTCTCTGTTCTGCGCATGACTGCGACCTGCTTTGCGCTCCGCAGAGAAACACCGGTGCCTGCTGGGAGATAGAGTTTGTTACTCTGCAGGACAATGGCGCAGATGGACCGGATGGAGCGGTCTCTTCAACGAATAAAATCGGAACCAAAGTGCGGATCGGGGCTTGAGAATTGGCAATCTCAATTTCGAAAGGACGCTTTCGGAAGATTCTTCAAGGCTGGCAAACGAAAATAGATTGCAGAAGAGCCGGGGAGCCCTCTGTTAATCTGGACGGATTACCTTGATGAAGCCGACGTTTCTCCAAACGTGCGCTTGAGCGACACAAATTGGATTGTGATATGGTCCGACTTTTGGTGTGGTCCGATTGAGGTTAGTGTTGTTAGGTTAGTTTTAAATAATATTGTAAAAGTACTGTGTTTGGTGTTTTGAGGTGACGAGCTGGTGCGCATGTGCGTATGTGTATGAGATGTTTTTTTACGCAGGCGCTTTGCGAGACGTGCTGGAGATGTTGCGTTTGTGTTAAAATGTTATAGTATAAATAATGAACTCGAGTATAATAAATAAATTAAAATAGATGAATAAATATATAACTAAATATGATGGATAACTGAAATTAAACATCTATAAGAATTAGTTGTAAACATTTACAACAGGCCATCAGAGCGGACGCCCAAAGCTAGGTGGTGAGATGGCGGAGCTAATTCTGTGTGATTTTCTGCTTAATAGCACGGCTAACATACAACAGCTTTGACTATATGTTTTGATAAATAAATTAGTGGTAATAGGCGGTTTTCTGCCATCTGTTCGAGTCTTTTGAGTGGTTTTCTGGAGGCCGGCGCCGGGAAATTTCTCAAAGCGGACTACGAAAATTGTAACAGATTGGTCTAAACCTCCGCGATAAAATAATGTAATAAGGTCTAAAAATCACCGCTTATAATGTTGTGTTTTTTGTTAATGGTTTTGGGCTGTAACGGACGTTGTAGATTCGGTGTTTTCTGTGCGGAACGGCTGTTAGGAAGCATATGTTTCAGTCCGTGTTGGACGGACAGGAGATTGTTTTTGTTCATGCCGAATTAAAGTTTGGTAAAGTGGTATAAATTGTGCGGATAAAGTCCTGGTATTGCGGTAAGTCATTTTCTAAAGTGTGTGTTGCGATTTTCTTGAGTGTTTTCGCCGTACGTTTTGTACTGTTTTAGGTATTGTGGTAATATTTCTACATATGTTTTAAACTATTTTATCTTTACCTTTATCAGAAGGTAAAAGTCTGTTTTATATAGTTTGCATGGTTGTAAAAAATATATTGTCTGTCAGTATTTGTTATTGGGATAAGCTTTTAAGTCATAAAACTCTTGGGTAAGTTTTATTGCAGGCTGTAAAAACAGGATGTCTGTAGATTTAGTATGCCGGAACCAAGGCCATGAAGCTGGGAGTGTTGCCATAAAACCATAAAACTCAGAATGAACTTTTGACGTGGATCCAGGAGAAAAGACACGTCCCATATGACTGCATAATTCTCTGACAGCCAATCATGGTCAAGACACTGTTTGGAAATGGTTCTGATTGGAGCAGATTTGAGGGAGAAGAAACGCCTACAATTCTGGCGAAGTCTGGTGTCTATAAAAGTTATGACAGGAAAATCATTCAATTGACAGATGTCTTTAAATCTGGCCCAGAGAAACTAGGGCATCTTTCTCTGTAAACTGCAATTTGTTAATCTGTTCAAAATAAATGTTAAGAACTGGAAATTGGCTCCATTTTGTCTCTGCTTGAACATGCACTGAATTAATTTTGATAATATTTAATTCAACAAATGGTGACCTCGACCGTGTGCAGAGTTTTGGACCAAGATCCAGTTATTTTTTTAAGTTAATTAACGGACATGTATTTGCTCTATTGACAATTTGCGCTGAGTTGCGTAGTTTTTAATTCTGTTGATTGGTTAATCTAACATTGGGTAATGTTGTCATGCAAGTTACATATTTTTGACATATGGCATTTTTGTTTTGAGCAGATTGACTGTGGCGGGCCCGTAGTGTTGAAGCTGCTCATCTGTCTGTCTCTCTGTTCTAGGCAGGACTGCGACCTGCTTTGTGCTCCGCAGAGAAACACCGGTGCCTGCTGGGAGATGGAGTTTGTTACTCTGCGGGCCCAAGGGGGCTGGTCTTTCTCCGGAGGACAGTGATTACAGATGGACCGGATGGAGCGATCCCTTCGACGACTCAAAATCGGAACCAAAGTGCGGATCGGGGCTTGAGAATTGGCAATCTCAATTACGAAAGGACGCTTTCGTAAGATTGTTCGAGGCTGGCAAACGGAAATAGATTAAGGAGCGCCTGGGTCGCCCTCTGTTGATCTGAGATGGATTACCTTGAACTGCCTGCGTTTCTTTCAAACGTGCGCGTGAGCACCGCAAATTGAAATGGGAAATGGTCCGGCATATTGGTGAGGTCCGATGAGGTTAGTGTTTTGATTTCTGCTTGTACAAAAATTGTGTCTGTATGTGTGTGTGTGAGATGTTTTTTACGCAGGCGCTTTGCGAGACGTGCTGGAGATGTTGCGTTCGTGTTAAAATGTTATAGTATAAATTATGAACTCGAGTATAATAAATAAATTAAAATAGATAAATAAATATCTAACTAAATATGATGGATAACTGTAATTAAAAGTCTATGAGAATTAGTTGTGAACATTTACGACAGGCCATCAGAGTGGCCGCCCCAAGCTAGGTGGGTAGATGGCGGAGCTAATTCTGTGTGAGTTTTTGCTTGATAGCACGGCTAACATACGACAGCTTTGACTATATGTTTTGATAAATAAATTAGTGGTAATAGGCGGTTTTCTGCCATCTGTTCGAGTCTTTTGAGTGGTTTTCTGGAGGCCGGCGCCGGAAAATTTCTCAAAGCAGACTACGACAAATTGTAACAGATTGGTCTAAACCTCCGCGATAAAATAATTGATAAGGTCTGAAAGTCACCGCTTATAATGTGTTTTTTTGTTAATGGTTTTGGGCTGTAACGGACGTAGTAGAATCGGTGTTTGCTGTGCGGGACGGCTGAAATTGGAAACATATGTTTCAGTCCGCGTGGGAAGAACAGGAGATTTGTTTTGTTCATGCCGAATTAAAGTTTGGTAAAGTGGTATACATTGTGCGGATAAAGTCCTGGTATTGCGGTATGTAATCTTCTAAAGTGTGTGTTGCGATTTTCTGGAGTGTTTTCGCCGTACTTTTTGTACTGTTTTAGGTATGTTGCACAAAGAGAGTTTACGCTAGCACGTTGCTGTAGGCTGTTGTGCTAAGCTAGCGGTTTTGCTTTTGTGTGTCAATATGTTTTGTGGTTGAAACTAACTGCATGTTCTGTGTTGCAAGCTAAAAGTTGATTTTGGATAGAAAGTGATTACAGACTCCTGCAGACGATTGCCTTGTTAAGACTTAAACGAATTTGGATTTTGTTAAGTTTTTCTGGTTAATTAGGAGGTAAAACGGCCTCAAGATAACTGCTCAGATAACTTTTGGTTGCTACTCCCTTAGGCAATGTTTTAGCACATTTTCTACGAAGGGCAATTTAAGGTGTTTAACATTTAACTGACCTGTTACGGTACGGAGATTAAAGATTGAGAAGTACATGCTGAATTTAGTTAACTGGTTTTGCCGGAGACGGCTCAATTTATCACATGAGGAGGGCATGTACAGTTGTTGTGATAATTATGCATGTCATAATTAAACGCAAATGGCTAAGAACAATTACTCATGAGTCGATTCTGACTTGGTGAAGTTTTAATTTTTGACTTCATTTTTAGAATTAAAAAGAGGGGAGTGTATAGTCAAAATAAAAGTAGCATTTTTTGAATCTTTAAGTAGGTGGATTTTTTGCTTTTTTGATTGATCTAAGCAGGATTTGTTAAGTTGGCCTAAATAAAGATAAAGCTATAAGTAGTAATTATAAGAATTGAACGAAAAGCAAACGGTGTTAATTGGAAAGCAACAAACTGGTCTAAATTATTTTTTTAAGCACCGTGTTTAATAGTACAGAAAATGAATTCTTTCTGTGATTTAAATAAGTATCATTTATGCTAAAATTATGTTTGGCTTATTTCTGATGGCTCTATAGACTTTAGAAATATAGCTTGGTCTCTGAATAAATGATCTAAAGGAGACTGATGTTAAATTATTTAAACGATTAAACATTCTTAATGATTTTTGTGGACACTAAAGGCTTATTGGATTTATCGAATTTCAACTGGGGCTCAAGAAGTAACCCAGCATATTTCAATTCCGTTATAAATTGAATGTTTTTACCATGCAAAACAATACTTATCATAGTGATATTCTCTAAACTAGTGGGATTTGAATGTTTGAGTTTGAAAAAAAAAAGAAAACATTAAAACACAGAGTCATCTTTAAGGAATCAGTTTGTTTTTAAACAGGCTGGGGATAAATTTGAATTGGTCTAAGGATTGAAAGTAATGAATATCGGCGGTGATCGAAAATGATGGTTTAATTTAGAAGTAAGAAGTAAATTCTAAATTAATTTATTCTGATGGTGTAGAGGCAAAATGTGATTGTACCAGCTACATTGAAATAATTTTTACCATATATTTGAATGCACATTTTGTTTTGACAAATAAGAATTGGTTTTAGTTTTAAAGTTTAAGATTAATTTTTCAGATGTTATTTATTGATTGTTAGCTAGTTCACTTGATGCTGAGAGTAAATTTACAGGTCCTAAAACATTTTAGAACAGTTCTGATCATAGAATAATGGCATAATATATCATTTGATTAGTGGGGACTCTGTGACTGATAATTTATTTAGATTGTTTTGATTTTATTTTTTCTTATTTGTATTTGTATTTTTTATTTTTCTCTCTCAACCTTTATATATTTGGTTCGACTTGGATTCTGACCCAGATTTCTGAACTGCGGTCTGCTTATTAATTAGAACTTTGGAAAAATGTTAATTTGAGAAGCTGGATTAAAGAAAACATGATTCAGTGGTAATTTATTTGACATTTCTAGAAGCTTCAATTCAATTTGGTGTTTATCATTGGAGAAAGGAAAAAAGAAGCCTGAGAGGATAATTGGGATACTGAAAAATGCTAGTTTTTGTTTTTGCTACTAGTTTGTGTTTAGAGAAATCTTATCTCTTGAACCTCCTGTATTGAATTTTTTGTTTTTTTGTTCTACTGCTAAGGGGAATTAGACTACTATGTATCCTACAAAAATTTAAGAGGAGTTTTAGTTGCAAAAATCAGTTTGACTATGTTTGATTCACTTCACAGAATCGGACAGATGTTTTTGAAGTATGAAATGTTTTCATTAATTACAATCAGAATATTTGGGCAAGTGAGCACATTTGTGTTTGTTTAAAGAGGAATCATATAAGCAAAAGTACTTTGAATTTATATTGGATTGTGTTAAAAAAAAGTACTTTAGGTTTGGCAATTTCTAACAATAAGCAACCACCTGGTTACTTTCACATCAATTTGATCAGGGAATGAGACGTGCATATTTTGCACTACCGTTTTAAAGTCCCACAGAAATATTTATAGGGAAGCTGTTTTGTCAGTGATTTAAATCTTGGATTTTTCTTTAGAAATATGGATAGAATTTGAAGTATAGCAAACTGAAGACTGTTTTTGTAAACTATGTTGTGTTTATCAGTTAGTACTGTTCTCTGATTTTGTTTTAAACATTTGCTGTTTTTAATTTTGATATTTTTTTGTCTGAGCCAGCTTGATAGAGATCCAGTACACTTAAGTGATGGGGAGTTTGGAGACTGGATCGTTATTGGTAATTGCTCAGATGGGAGGAGTTTCACAGGTAACCTTGATAACACCAACAACAGTTATAATTGGAGGGGAACCTAGTTGGACATCTTTATCTCACTGTAAGTAGCATGCTTATATTAGCAGAAATTATTAATTGATTGAAGGGACAGAGTCTGGGAAAAGTGGTGTGAAGTCTGAATTACAAAGGGGTTTAGTTCAATATGAGCTATTCGTCTCAATTTCAGTGAAGCGGAACCAGGAGAGCCACTTTTCCATAGAGACTGTTTATAATAGGGACAGAAAAAAAGGGGATAGAACCTTTGCAGATGGTTATTGACATTTTTGTTATTGCAATGTTTTAGTGGTGCTTTAGCAATATCTAACAGAAAAATCCAGCCTTTTTGTTTGTTTCTTTTTAATTTAATTGTATTTATCTAAGAACTAAGTGTGTTGATAAAATATTGTGATGGTCAATCTTTATAAATATTTAATTTACACATGAGATGGAAGAGACATTTATCAAATTGACAAAATAGAGAAAGGCATTGCATTGATAAAGTATAGAATATAAATTGGATGAAAAAATGAAGGAAGCATCAATTAAAATAAGCAGGGGAAGAATTAGAACAACAGTTTAATTAGACATATAAGGATTAATTATCATTCCTGTTGGAGAGAGCAAACCTATTAATTAGTATATTTTTACCAGAATTAATACTGAAGAAATTATTACTAGTATAACTGATTAAAGTAAAATTAATAAAGAGCCCACATAGGCAGTCTGAGTGTGGAAGATATTTAAATTCAGCATTCGAGGAAGGAGACTAATGAATATGAAAATAAAAAGTTTAAATAAAACTTGATTTGAATAGGCTGAGAGGATCGACTCTCTGTCTGTCTTTTTTTCTTCCTCTAATTATATATTTTTTCTCTTTTTCTCATCCCGCAACAGAGAACCCCTCAGATAACATTCTTGAGATGTAATTTATGTTCCTGGGGAGATAAGATGGGTGGGGGTGCGTGGGCTGATGACGGATAGTGCCAGGCGCCCGCCATAACTGCCAAAGAAAGAAAGATCTATACGACCAGCGAGGAAATTCGTCTCTCTTGTGCACTGCTCCCAAAACAAGGGGGGCACCAGTGACTGAATATTTTCAGGGGTGAAGCGGAGGACACCCTCAAAGGAGCACGTTTCCTCATGCTGAGCTGAACTTTCAAGGACAATATGTGTGAATCCACTTGGCTGGCGTAAAATGGACAGTTTCTGCTGAAGACGTGATGATCAAAGACTGCTGATTCAATGTCAATGTTGCTGAACTAACCACAAGAGTTTCTGTTTTTCTGTTTGAAGGTGGCCTTAACTCTGAAAGCCCCGTGCCTGCCCCAGGATTATCTCCAGGTAAAATACCACCATTTTCCCGGGATCAAAATTTGGAAGGAAAAACTGGGCCTATTATAGCATGGGGTTGCTGGCTGGTGAGAGAGAAATTTTTTTTTCCTTATTTTTACGTTTCATCCACAGGGGTGTACTAAATTTAAGAAAGGATATATTGTAATGGAACAGCTAAATCAAAAGTAAGTCAGAATTTTATTTGATTTCTAGCAGAAAGAATGAATCAAAATGCTTAACGGTTTAAGATAATTAAAAAGTTGAAATGGATAATAGAATAATTGATAACATTTAAAAGGAGGCATAGTAAAACAGACATAAGTGTCTTAAACTTGATAAATAAAATAAGTAAATAAAAGAGTCAATTTGGGTGAACAAGCAAATGGATAGTAATCAGTTGAACTGTACACAAACAGTAAACTTTTGAGCCTGCTCTTGCTTTTAAATCCATTAATGAGGGAGGTGTTTTTGTTTGGTTTTCAGGAATAGCAACGGTGTTGCACCAAAATAAGATGGATTTGCTCTTTCCCCAGGGATTATTTTTTAATTAGATGGGTGAAATGATTTCTCAGCACAATACAGTTGGATTAGATTGAAAAGGAGTGATCACAAGACCGGATCAAAAACTGTCATTTTTTAGATGTTTACAAGCTTATGCCCCCAGGATTCAGCAGCACGTGAGGAGCACACAGTCTCCTCTGGTCACAGCTGACTACAGCTGCTGAAGGGGTCCAAGGTACAGCTCCAGGTCGAAGGCGTGAGGAGTCCAAGTGGTTCAGCCAGTTCCAGATGACAGCTGGGAACACACACAAAGTGCAGCTCCACAAAGTGCAGCTCCACGGCAACGACGAACCTGGTCGAGGATCAGCAGGAATCTACCTAAAGAGGGTCAAGAAGGTTTTGACCAAGCTGAATCGGAAGCTGAAGCCACAGGCGGCGGGGCCTAGCTCACCCAGAAGGTTGTTTGGGTGGTGATAGTAATCATCCAGTGTGATCTATGTGCCAATGAATGAGATGGGCAATTGAAATTGCCATCTCAAAGAGGGATATACAGAAGAAGATCACAACTCATCAATCAGCTTCACAGCAGGTTTTGACCACCCCACATCGGTGGGGTAAGCTATTGGAAGAGGGACCAGCTGTGCATTTGTGTTTATTGGGGGAAATGCTCAATTAATGAAGTAATTGGCATTTCAGAGAGTGGTTATCTGCATATATGGGAGTAAAACTGGAACACTGATCAGCTCTGTACATCGCTCTCCAGCTGCCAGGTGCCATTGGGGGGTTAACCACGAGAGTGAAGAAAGAAGAACAGAATACAAATATAAAGACTGAACATTTATTAATAATTTTTTGCATTTTACAGGTTGTTTAACTATTTACTTAACTATTTTTATTCACAAGTGCAGATTGTTAACACTGCCTAAGAGGGTTTCTTAAAGAATTTTAATCAGTTAATTTTCAGGATTTCTTAATTTCCAGTTGTTTTTAAGGTTGTATTAAGGTTTGCATTAATAAACAAGAGGGTCTACTAGAGGAAAGACTAAATAGACTCGAGGATTACATTTTTAAAGGGTTCTTAATACCTTCTATTTCACAGGTTTCTTAACACTTTAAGTTTGATTTATTTCAGAATATAACATAGTAAGAATGTATTTGTTCATGGATTTTCTAAGCTTCTTCCAGAAGTATTAACATGTATCAAGTCAGATTTAATTATCTCTTCACATGTAAGACATTCTTATACATTTTTGGGTTTTGAATTTAGTTTGTGGGAATTGTTAAAATAAATCTTTTTGTATAATGCCAAGAGAGGGTGAATTTATAATTAACAGATTTACATTTTTTGAGTAATGGGAGTTAAGGTTAAAGGTATTTTAACAGTTTGTGTTTTGAATTTTAGTCTGGAAGTCTTGTTGTGGTATCATATGAAAGACTTCATGTTTTTAAACTGATGAAATTTCTTGGGTTGGAGTTTTTTTGCATTCTCAAAATGCTTTACAGGTTTTGATCTTAAGTTCTAAACACTAACCCTGAAGGAGAGTACAGAGAAGATATCAATCTATTTAAAAAAAAAAGAGATTGAAAAGAGGGAGTTGTGGTAATATTTCTACATATGTTTTAAACTATTATTCAGAAGGTAAAAGTCTGTTTATATAGTTTGCATGGTTGTAAAAAATATATTGTCTGTCAGTATTTGTTATTGGGATAAGCTTTTAAGTCATAAAACTCTTGGGTAAGTTTTATTGCAGGCTGTAAAAACAGGATGTCTGTATAGATAAGGATGGAGGCCATGAAGCTGGGAGTGTTGCCATAAAACCATAATTCTCAGAATGAACTTTTGACCAAGAACAGGGAAATGTCTCATCTTATGACTGCATAATTCTCTGACAGCCAATCATGGTTAAGACACTGTATGGAAATGTTCTGATTGGAGGGAGAAGAAACGCCTAGAGTCCTGGCGAGGCCCGGTGTCTATAAAGTTGTGAAATGAAGATCATTCAATCGTCAGATATCTTTTCTGGCCCAGAGAAACTAGGGCATCTTTCTCTGTAAACTGCAATTTGTTAATCTGTTCAAAATAAATGTTAAGAACTGGAAATTGGCTCCATTTTGTCTCTGCTTGAACATGCACTGAATTAATTTTGATAATATTTAATTCAACAGTATGTTGCACAAAGAGAGTTTACGCTAGCACGTTGCTGTAGGCTGCTGTGCTATGCTAGCGGTTTTGCTTTTGTGTGGCAATGTGTTTTGTGGTTGAAACTAAATGCATGTTCTGTGTGTTGCAAGCTAAAAGTTGATTTTGGATAGAAAGTGATTACAGACTCCTGCAGACGATTGCCTTGTTAAGACTTAAACGAATTTGGATTTTGTTAAATTTTTCTGGTTAATTAGGATGTAAAACGGCCTCAAGATAACTGTTCAGATAAATTTTGTTTGCTACTCCCTTTCGGCAATGTTTTAGCACATTTTCTACGAAGGGCAATAATATTTTGCCTGAGAAGGCTCAATTGATCACATGAGGAGAGCATGTACAGTTATTGGGATAATTATGCATGTTACAATTAAACGCAAATGACTAAGAACAGTTACTCATGAGTCGATTCTGACTTGGTGAAGTTTTAATTTTTGATTTCATCTTTAAAATTAAAAAGAGGGGAGTGTATAGTAAAAATAAAAGTTGCATTTTTTTGAATCTTTAATTAGGTGGATTTGTTGCTTTTTGATTGATCTAAGCAGGATTTGATTAAGTTGGCCTAAATAAAGATAAAGCTATGAGCAGTAATTATAAGAATGGAACGAAAAGCAAACGGTGTTAATTGGAAAGCAACAAACTGGTCTAAATTATTTTTATAAGCACCGTGTTGAATGGTACAGAGAATGAATTCTTTCTGTGATTTAAATAAGTATCATTTATGCTAAAATTATGTTTGGCTTATTTCTGATGGCTCTATAGACTTTAGAAATATAGCTTAGTCTCTGAATGAATGACCTAAAGGAGACTGGTGTAAAATTATTTACACAATTGAACATTCTTAAGGATTTTGTGGACACTAAATGCTTATTGGATTTATCAAATTTCAACTGGGGCTCAAGGAGTAACCCAGCATATTTCAATTCCGTTACAAATTGAATGTTTTTACCATGCAAAACAATACTTATCATAGTGATATTTTCTAAACTAGTGGGATTTGAATGTTTGAGTTTGAAAAAGAAAACATTAAAACACAGAGTCATCTTTAAGGCATCAGTTTGTTTTTAAACAGGCTGGGGATAAATTTGGAATTGGTCTAAGGATTGAAAGTAACACTAAATTCTTGGTAGATTGTTTATCAGCGGTGATCTAGTGATCACCGCTGATAAACAAGGTTGTTTTAGTTTAAAAGTTTAAGATTAAAAAGTTTAAGATTAATCTTTCCGATGTTCTTTATTGATTGGTTAGCTAGTCTACTTGATGCTGAGATTAAATTTTACATGTCCTAAAACATTTAGAACAATTCTGATCATAGAATAATGGCATAATATACCATTTGATTAGTGGGGACTCTGTAACTGACAATTTATTTAGATTTTTTTATTTTATTTTCTTTATTTTTTTCTTATTTTTATTTTTTTCTCTTTCTCTCTCAAAATTTATATATTTGTATCGATTTGGATTCTGACCCAGATTTCTGAATATTGGTCTGCCTATTAATGAGAACTTTGGAAAATGTTAATTTGAGAAGCTGAATTAAAGAAAACATGATTCAGTGGTAATTTATTTGACATTTCTAGAAGCTTCAATTCAATTTGGTGTTTATCATTGGAGCAACAAAAAGAAGCCTGAGAGGATAATTGGGATTGACTGTAAAATGGTGATTTTTGTTGTTTTGTTTTAATTTTTTAAAATTTTGTTTAGAGACATTTTATCTTTTGAAGCTTGTTTATGAAACGATTTTGTATTTTTAGTTTTAGTGATTAATGGAAATTGGAGTATTATACATGTTACAAACATTTTAGAAAAAAGGTCAACTGCCATGTAGAGGGAGTAACTGGAGTTTAAGTTACACAAATTAGTTTGGCTATGTTTGATTCACTTCACAGAATCTGACAGATGTTCTTGAAGTATGAACTGTTTCGTTATTTACAACCAGAATATCTTGCCCAGTTGGCTTTTGGGGTTTGTTTAAACAGGAATCATATAAGCAAAAGTTACTTTGAATTCAGATTGGATTGTGTTAAAAAAAACAAAAAAAAAACAAAAAAACAAGTACTTTAGGTTTGGCAATTTCTAACAATAAGCAACCACCTGGTTACTTTCACATCAATTTGATCAGGGAATGAGACGTGCCTGTTTTGCACTACGGTCTTAAAGTCCCAAAGGAAAATATGTATAGGGAAGCTGTTTTGTCAGTGATTTAAATCTTGGATTTTTATTTTTCTTTAGAAATATGGATAGAATTTGAAGTATAGCAAACTGAAGAATATTTTTGTAAACTATGTTGTGTTTATCAGTCAGTACTATTCTCTGATTTTGTTTTAAACATTTGATGTTTTTAATTTTGATATTTTTTGTCTGAGCCAGCTTGATAGAGATCCAGTACACTTAAGTGATGGGGAGTTTGGAGACTGGATCGTTATTGGTAATTGCTCAGATGGGAGGAGCTTCACAGGTAACCTTGATAACACCAACAACAGTTATAATTGGAAGGGAACCTAGTTGGACATCTTTATCTCACTGTAAGTAGCATACTGATATTAGCAGAAATTATTAATTGATTAAAGGGACAGAGTCTGGGAAAAGTGGTGTGAAGTCTGAATTTCAAAGGGGTTTAGTTCAATATGAGCTATTCGTCTCAACCTCAGTGAAGCGAAACCAGGAGAGCCACTTTTCCATAGAGACTGTTTACAAGAGGGACAGAAAAAAGGGGATAGAACCTTTGCAGATGGTTATTGCCTTAATTTTTGTTATTGCAATGTTTTAGTGGTGTTTTAGCAATATCTAACAGAAAAATCCAGCCTTTTTTAATTTTATTTTTATTTATCTATTTACTTTGTGAACAGACCACTAAACTTTGAAGAAAAGAATTAGTGTATGGTATCAATGCAGTTTATATCTGAGGAATAGACATTATGTCATAAAAGTTATGTTTGCTCTCAGACACCATTTTGTAGGACATCAACATAGAGCCTACTGATCTTACTGATTAATTTTCAGATATTTTACTCACCTCAAGGATTTGGGAGACTGCTGAGACTGAAATGTATTGACCAGGAAGGAAGTTATGGGGGTGATGAAAGAATTTGCAGAGTGGGTAAGACTGACTGATAGAGGTTAACCTGCGTTTTTCTATACTTTTGATTGTATTTGTGATCAGACCATAGATCTACTTGTCTGGACATGTTTGGTAAAACTAAATAAGATTATATTGATTTGCCAAATTAGGGCATGGGACATGGTTATGGCTGTTTGTCCACTGTTTGACGCACTCCAATGGCTGCAAGGAAGCTCGGTGCTTTGTGTTGAGACTGGATGGAATGTCTGGTCTGCTTATCTGTGGAATGTCTTGTCATAACTGCCTTTTGACAATAATGCAGGAGACAATTTGCTGAGATTAACAAACGTTCTTGGCTTTATCCACAGCAAGCACCTGAGGAAATGGGGAGAGCACAAAGCTGCTGCCCCAGTAGGACAGGCCTGTCGGGTGCTGGATGGAAAAACATGGCTCTGTTCCCATGCTCAGGTTTGGTGAGTTTGAAGATAATTGGATACTTTAAATTTATAGGTTTAGTTTTGTTAATTTATACTTGGGAAATTTACAGGGTCTGACAGCTAAAGTGTGAAAAACTCAGGCTAACTAAGTTAGTTTTGCGTACTTATGGGATATATTTCTGGCTATTATGACTGGTTTTTTAAGCTGTAAGGAAGAATTCAGGAACAATGCGTAAATGTTAAATTAATCATTTGATTCCATATCAGGTTTTCTTAATGGCATCAGATCGCATCTTCCTGCACCTGAATGAATTGGCTGTGTTTGGGAAATGGTCAATTACAGGAGTAATTTACCATTAAAGAGGGATTATTATTGTAATCATCTGATTGTGATTTCATTTGGAAAAGACAGTTCCTTAATAGACATTTACTGAATGCAGCTCCACGGCAACGACAAACCTGGTCGAGGATCAGCAGGAATCTACCTAAAGAGGGTCAAGAAGGTTTTGACCAAGCTGAAACGGAAGCTGAAGCCACAGGCGGCGGGGCCTAACTCACCCGGAAGTTTGTTTGGGTGTTAATATTAATCATCCAGTGTGATCTATGTGCCAATGAATGAGATGGGCAATTGAAATTGCCATCTCAAAGAGGGATGTACAGAAGAGGATTACAACTCATCAATCAGCTTCACAGCAGGTTTTGACCACTCCACATCGGTGGGAGAGTGGTTATCTGCATATATGGGAGTAAAACTGGAACACTGATCAGCTCTGTACAGCTGCCAGGTGCCACCATTGGGGGGTTAACCACGAGAGAGAAGAAAGAAGAACAGAAGATAAAAAAATATATAAAGGACTGAATAGACTTTTTAATAATTTTTTGCATTTTACAGGTTGTTTAACTATTTTTTATTCACAAGTGCAGATTGTTAATACTGCCTAAGAGGGTTTCTTAAAGGTTTCGTAATACCTTCTATTTCACAGGTTTCTTAACACTCTAAGTTTGATTTATTTCAGAATATAACATAGTAAGAATGTATATGTTCATGGATTTTCTAAGCTTCTTTCACAGTATTAACATGTATCAAGTCAGATTTAATTATCTCTTCACATGTAAGACATTTTTATACATTTTTGGGTTTTGAATTTAGTTTGTGGGAATTGTTAAAATACATTTTTTGGTGAATGCCAAAAGAGGGTGAATTTATAATTAACAGATTTACATTTTTTGAGTAAGGGGAGTTAAGGTTAAAAAGGTATCTTAACAGGTTGTGTTTTGAATTTTAATCTGGAAGTCTTGTTGTGGTATCATATGAAGGACTTCATGTTTTAAACTGATGAAATTTCTTGGGTTTGATTTTTTTGCATTCTCAAAACGCTTTACAGGTTTTAGATCTTAAGTTCTAAACACTAACCCTGAAGGAGAGTACAGAGGAGTAATCAATCTATTTTCAAAATAGATTGAAAGAGGGAGTTGTTGTATCTATTCTTTTGGGGCTACATATGTTTTAAACATCTATTATTCAGAGGTAAAAAGACACACTGTTTACCAGCAGCAGAGGCCTTGGATATGGTGGGAGTATGTGTGACCTTTGAGGACCTCTGAGACAAAGAGTTTTATTGCAGGCTGTAAAACCAGGATGTCTGTAGATTTAGGATGCCAGAACCAAGGCCATAAAGCTGGGAGTTTTGCTTAGGACCATAAAACTCAGAATGAACTTTTGACTTGGATCCAGGAGGACACATATAATTTTTGACATCCAATCATTGTTAAGACACTGTTTAAAACGTTCTGATTGGAGCAGATTAATCCTGGGAGGTTTTGGATGTTTATAAAAGTTATGACACGAAAACCATTCTTCGTCAGATCTTTGTCTGTCCCAGAGAAAATAGGGCATGTTTTCTCTGTAAAACTGCATTTTGTTAATCTGTTCAAAATAAATGTTAAGAGCTGGAAATTGGTTCAGTGTCTCTGTTTTGAACATGCACTGAATTATTTTTGATAATATTTAATTCAACAATATATATAACAAGTTCTAACAGTTGCCTTTAATCCAGGTAACGAGTCGAGAATAGAAGAGCTTCTTGAAGAGGTACCAGGTGTGTGAGGGTTAGAACTCTTGTTGATTTATAGGTGCTAAATACTTATTTTCTGAACCATTACATAAATTCATTTTTTAATAATAATACAATGTTACATCCTGGATTTATTTTTTATTTTTTACATTTCATCTCTTATAGTTGACTTGTACCGATGAGAAAAATTACAGACCTCTCTCATTTTTTAAATGGCACGACTGGCACAATGAGTAGTTACCCCACTTTATGTAAAATAACAATGTGCCAAAAATATTATCCAGTGCTGTAAAATTATCATTGCTAGTTTTCAAACACAAGTTGTTGCCAAAAAGGGTAGCACAGGTCATAATTAAAGTTAATTTAGGGGGCAATTACTTTTTCACATATCTACCCTCTTCAGTGTATTTACTCAGGTTATTTTTTATCAAAATGTGCTTGAGCTGAAGTATATAAAGTCAAACAAAATGTGGAGAAATTGTTCAAAGGCTAAACCTTTAACAGAACTGTACCTAACTGATAACCACCAATGGTAATTTTTTGGAAATCCATTATCAGAAACTTATAGATGTTTTTTCTAAGCAAACTTTGTATGTTGGCACATCTTTCGCTGCAAAAAATATCCATCACATAGGAAAAAAAAACAACATAAAAATCAACCTGCAGTAGGAGAGACTGTAGCATCAGGCTAGGATTTTGTTAAAAGCCTACTGCCCCATCTTCACAGGATCCCTTGATGTGCATGCATGTTGTTTGACAGCTGACAAGGCGCAAACTTGAAATATATTGGCTAAAACAACTCGGAACTTAAGAACAATAAGAAATGGTATAGAATAGAACCACAATTTTTAGTTCTAAAGATTTATAAAACTTTGATATTTGAATATATTATCCAGGCATCAACTTTAACTATATTGTTTATGTTGTATAGTTGTAAAACTAATCTTAAATTGTTACAAACTTTACTAAATATCATTTATGGGGCTTTTTATGGTTTTACTATACAGCACACAGCAGTTCAGTTCATGTGAATTAATTCTTACACAAAGAATTGAAAATTTCTTACATACCTTTTGCCAAAGTTTAGTCAGTCACTATTGCTGGACCAACATTTGTTTTAGATGTTTTATTTAGTATGGAAAGTTAAAGCTTCATCTTGTGCAGGTCCTGAAATACTTGCAGAACAAGACCTGAACTGCAATTTCCACATTTGGTTGACAACATCTGTATGTACTTGGGAAGAAATACAAGATAGAAATGGGCAAGTTCACGAGTTAGGTTTCATGTGCCTCAATTATTCAGAAAAATCTGAAGTTTGTTGAGCCAGCTTAGCTTGCAAAATATGCTGAAAGACTAATAGTCAAGTAATCACATAGTGAAGGTGGGCACAAGTGAAATCACCTTACAGGTGCTGATTCTGCAGCATTCTTTTTGATAGAAAGCAAGTGCCAGTAGGGGATGAACATATTAAGCTGCCACTGAAAGAAAAAAGTAATCTTTGTAGGGTTTCTCATACTGCACCGAACTTGAAAAGAATTATCATAGATCTTAAGAACTTTGCAGTTTTCCACAGAAGGAAAGAAAAAATCTGATCACCAGTCAGCTGGATGCTATTTAGCAACAATGTGAGTTAAAATATTTATGTAGACGTAAATTCTCAAAATGCTACAGGTTTAGGCAAAAGAAAATCACAACACAGCAAGTATAGTATAGACATTGCAGTACTTAAAGCATGTTGAGGAAGCAGAACAAATTTACTTCCTGTACATCTTCCATAATATTGGTCAAGATCTGTTGATGACAACTAAAACAACTAAACCACATCAAAATATATACATCATAGGACTGGTTTTAGATAGGACCCAGTTGGTGATAAGGTTTAGAGTCTTAAACAAGTGAAACAACTGACTCATAGAGATATTCGCAAAAGTTTGGGACATCAACAAGAGTAAAAATAGAAAGGTAATAGGGTAAATCATGGAAGGAGCCAGTGGAAAAAAAATTTAATCTGGGAGCAAAACATACTGATGGAGTGAAATAATTTCACGAGAAGACTATTTTGCAGGCTTTTATTGCAACCGATGCCAACTAACATCAAATGGCAACTTCAAGACGTAGCTGCTGTCCACCATTGCAGTTGTAGTCTGGGCAGGACTGTGCAGGTTTTGAATGGACCCTGCGGAAGCTGAGCTTAATCCACCTGGTCATTTTGGTTTTGCAATTTTGAAACATCCAACCGCGAATCACGTCGATGTTCTTTCTTAGCCGACCGCCATCGCAAAGCACAGAGTGAAAGCCCTGCTTAGACTATAACAGCAATGGGGCAACGTAATTGAAATCTCATATTTATGTTGGTGGAATAAAATCCTGTAGAACACCCCTGATGACAAAAACAAAGTTTTCATAGTCATTTATTTTTCCTTAAACATGTTTGATGACAGTATATTTTATTCTTTTTTGAAAAGTGGAGTAAAATAAACAAGCTGGTAAGAAGGAAATATATTTTTTTTTTTGGACAAATTTAACAGAAATGCAGCAGAATAATTCTTCCCCACAATTTAAATGCATATGACTATTAATCATGCTATGGAGATTTTGCTCGAAGAACATTCAAATATTTATTTCTTAGATGTCTCCAATCATCTTCTTTCCTGTGCAGGGCCTGATTATGATAGGAGGGGCCCCTGGACACAAAGTGTGGAAAGGGCCCTTCCACAGCCCAAAAAAGTAATGTAATTTGAACCGGATTTTCCCCATATTCTTGTAAAACTACAATTCTCATCTGACAACAATGTTATCAAGATACAACACGGTGGTGCAAACCTTTGCCTAAAAAGACACATCCTGCTTGATCTCACTTCCACCAGGCCAGGAATACAATTAAAATTGTTCCTAAACTTAATACTTAAAGCTCACTCATACCATTTAATTTTTTCCCCTGTATCTCTTTTCCTGTCTCTCCGTTTCTCACAACACTGTTTCAGTTGTTTTGTTTCTCAACTCACCAGTGCTGCCCTTATGTGTCTTTGCCTGCCTTCCCCACATTTTCTTCACCTTTCTTAAAAAAAGTGCAGTCGGTTTATGTAAACTTGACTAATACTTTAAAGCATTTGATCTTAAATGAAAATTTAATCCAAAAAAAACAAAAATGCTTTCTTCTTTTACTTAATTATTCTTAAGCATTTAATGTTTTAATCAGACACCAGTAACCGATTATCACTGAATTCAGAATCTGAGCTTTCCTTATGGTCATGTACACATTCAAGATGTTTTCAGTCACCACTAATGAACGAGTTTTTATTCGCTCTGAATAAGATATTGGGAAAACAACAGATAGCCCACCTGTGGTTGGTGAACATGTGATCCTTAGGAAGTGACATCAGCATAACAGATCCTTAATACAACTGCACTTTACCACCAAAACCTCGCTATGGGAATGTCTGAATATCTGGTGACCTGATTATGAAAAGCAGCAAATGTAGCATCGATAATAACAGCGTGAATATTTTCATTAAGTGCCCCCAACAATGCTGCGTTATACACTGGATAAACCTTGCCTGAGATGCCACTGGTATACCTAGCCTCAGGTTTTGTTTAGCTAATAATCTACTCACCATTATCCACATGTTTTCCCTTCCCTCATTTTCCTTTTAAAAGAACATGTCAGTAGATGAGAGCCCACTACTAAATAACTATTAATACTACAAATGAGTTACTAAATAACACCTCATCTCGCTTGGACTACTCTCCCTATTCAATATACCTCTTGGTTTTAAGGGCAAAGATAAATGATGCATGATAAACCTCACCATTTCTCAAAGTGGAACTGTTTAGAATCTAATCAAACAGAAAAATCTAAATAAAAAACTGTAATTGATTTATTACAGACAAACTAATTTAAATATTAATATATGTTGACATCTGCTGATTTTGGTTTAGAACATACAATAACCAAATTTTTTGTGTTTGTTTGTTTTTTTGATTAATTCCTTGTAATAATGCAGCTTGTCATGGATGCAATTGGCCTGACGTTCTGCTGAAGTGTAATGGAACCGCGGGTACTTTTAATACCAGCCTTCATCCAGTCCATATCATTGGTTCTGGTGCCTCCTAGCTTACTTTTGATAATAGATGAGTTATGGTGATTGTTAAGCCATATACTTTTGGCAGTGAGTGTCAGTTAGTCGGTCACAGAGGTACAAAAACTCACCAAATTATCACTGACTGAGGCAACTTTGACTGAATCTTAACTAACCTGAAATGTGTAATGCTCCACTCCTCTTCCAGACTCTGGAACGTTGATTTACAAATTAATAAATTCATTTTTACTTGAATAGAGAGCTTTACCCCTTTAAGCAATCCCGTATGTTATTTTCTTCTAATCCAGTGTTCTTCTGACATTAGATACATTAGTTTTGGTTGAGGACCAGCTCAACACAAGGAATCCAGCTGTTATGGCCCATGTCCTAGACATATATTTGTATGGTGGTTTCTGAAGCACTGACTTCAGCCATAGTCCAGCCTTATTAATCTCCCCTAAACTCTTAACCTATCAAGTCTTTCCCCATGATTGTGTTAACCTGGAAAAAGCCAGAGCTATGTGTAGTAGCACCCCATGTCGAGTCTACACATCGATCTGGAACTGCTCCCATAGAAAGTGTCATAAGGGAGGGTCATCTGGTATAATATTTTATATTATATAATTTTATATAACATTAATAATATTTGGGTTCAGAACCACCCCTAATGACCTTTCTATTAGTCTCATGAGGATGCATATGGCTGACAAATATGTTCTCCATTTTATAAAGAATCCTTCTTTGTCCAATCATCTCCAGATTTTCCACAACAATCCCTGCCACTCAAGTAGATAATGCCAAAAGAGTTCACACTCTCCGAAGAGACTTGTAGAAGATACAGTATGCAGTATCTTGCTTCAAACAGGATCCACACTCCTTCAAGAGGTACAGTCTGCACGGTTCCTTTCTTTCTAAGGGCTTCAGTGTTGCATTTCCAGTCAGTCTGTTGTCTAGGTGAGCACCAGGTTATTTATAGTCTCCTGTCACCTCCAGTTCTTCTCCTGTAATAGAAATGTTATTTTCGACATTTTCCTTTTTATCCTGAAATCTACAATTACTTTGCTTGCTGTGTTGATTATCAAGATGGGATGACTGTTCCGTGACTATGTCGTAAATCGCTCCACCAACTCTCTGTGTATAGTAATCAAAACGGAAAAAAAAAGAACACCTAAATTATTACACTTTGTATGTGATGATTCTGTTTCAGATGAAACTAAAAAATAGAATATTCTGCAAAAGTTAATTTATTTCAGTAATTAACTAAAAGGTTAAAACTAATATATGATATACACTTATTACATGCAAAGTGAGATATTTCAAGTTATTTATTGATGATTATGACTTACATGGTATGAATACCCCAAATTGAAAATCTCTGAACATTTTAAAAGCGCATGAAATCAATAAAACACGCATTTCAAATAGAGAAATGGCTGCCGTCTAAGAAGTATAATAATGCATATTTACTCAGCACCTGGTTTGTGCCCCTTTTGCATCAATTACTGGCTCAAAGCAGCATGGCATGGATACTATCAGCCTGTGGCACTGCTGAAAATGGAAGACCAGGGTACCTCAATAGAGGCCTTCAGCTCTTCTGCATTTTTTGGTCTCATGTCTCTCATCTTTCTTTTGGGGATGCCCAGTAGATTCTCTATGGGGTTCAGGTCAGGCCAGTTTGCAGGCCAATGAAGCACAGTAATCTGATAGTCATTGACCAAGGTTTAGTTAATTTTGACTCCGGACTTAATAAATCCCAGTAGATCAACATCAACAGGTGACATGGCTCCCCAAATCAACATAGACTGGTCTTTAAGCATTTTGGCTGGTGTGCCTCTCCATTCTTCCTCTAGACTATGGAACCTTGGTTTCAAAATGAAATGCAAAATTTGCTATCATCAGAAAAGAGGACCATGGACCAATGAGCAACAGATCAGCAGTGGCTGGACAAGAGGAATAAAAAATTTGAAGCACATGTCCATAATCTGTCCATTACTTTTGAATAGCCTTTTCCTGACAATCCTCTGGCAGCTGCTGTTTGTGCACCTTTTTCTCCCACGCCTTTCGCCTTCCACATAACTTACTCTTAATGTGCTTTCATACAGCACTTTGACAACATCGCACTTCTTTTGCAGTTACCTGTGGAAGTGTTAGCTGCTGATGGACGGTCTCAATAAGGATTTTCTCCACAACTGTCAGGTCTGCAGTCTGTCCAAACATTTTAATTATTGGGGTTTTCATAAGCTTTAAGAGATAATAATCAAAATGATCACAATTAAAGACTTGAAATATCTCACTTTGCATGCAATAAATCTATATCACATATTACTTTTACCTTTTAAGGTTAATTACTGAATTAAAGTAAATTAACGTATTCAAATTTCTCAAGTTTCGTCTGTATATAGGCTAACTTTTCATCATCTTATTTTCTCCTATGTCTCCTCTCTCATCATCTGACTAAACTATGGCTATTAGGACATTCTGGTACTCTGCATGTAGTACATTTATTATTTATGCCTTATCTATAAACACACAAAATAAACTTTTACTAAAGTGGCTATTAATCAACAAGTCCGGTATGTAAACTCTGTACTATTAGCCTTCCTACATGGCATATGACAGTTAACTGATCATACATATTCTAATTAATTTTGGCATAATGACGAAAGGAAAGTTTAACCTGCTGTTTTTCACACTACCTGTAGCATATAGGTGTAGCATACACTACTAATTATAGCTTGTACTTATTGAAGATTATAGAAACATTAGCTTTTCTGCTGTTGTCTATTACAATGCAATGCTGACAGCTTTTATGTTTTGATCACAAAAATGCAATGCTCTGTGTTGGTTGTTTTGCTGTTAAGCTGCCCAAGATAACAAATAACAGGCTATGTAACATGCTAGTTGTTTTTGGCAAGCAACTTAAATAGAAACAGAACTGAGATCGGAAAAAAATGGATTTTCCTTCTACAGCTGGTCTCCAGTGTTTAATAATCTCCCCTTTTCTATATGCATACAGCAGGAGGAAATTAATTGTCAAAGTGAATGTCATCTCATTTAGTTGAACGTAATCCTGCAATGCTGATACAATCTTCCCAACTGGCCTGAACCTCTGCCCAGATATATTGTTCAGCAGATTCTCTTTTTAAGATCGCAATCTACAGAAAGCGCCTTGCCTAACCCCCCACCCCCCCACCCCCCCAACTGTCTTTCCTTCCACTGCATTTTATTACACTCAGGGCATCTAACTAATGCAATGCACTGCTGGCCTGCTGCCACATACCAATTTATGACACAATAGCTTTGGCCACTCCATGCATACAAAATAATGTTGATTTGTTGTGCAGTCTGTAGTGTGTCTCACTCTGTCACAGTTTTTTCTTTCTCTTTTCCCTGCATCCATCTATTACCTCTTTCCAGAATAGTAATAAGTGTGGTAAAACAAAGCACGTAAATATGGTTGAGAGGTGATGAAGTGGATGATGACTATGAAATGCCCAAAATACAATAAACAGATTAGAGACACAGTACTTAAGTAAAACATGGAATATTTGATGCTGGCCTATACTGTATGGTTTGAAAATGTGAGAATATTTTGAGAACATACTACGTCTAAATGCAAGTGGATATATTTTGTTTTATCTAGTTGCAAAAAACATAATTGATACTCAGGTAAACTTGTGTTTCTATAAATATGTAAATGTCAATCAACACTAAGCACAAATATGTTTTTCTGTTATCTTTTTCATGGTTGTTTAAAACAATACTTTAAAAAAATTTGGTGTTTAAAACAATAGTTTAAAAAATATTGGTGATACCTGATCATTTTAAAATCCAACTTTTTAAACAGAGGTCAGCTTGATAACATTGGTTCAATACAACTTTTGTCTCATATTAGGACAATCTTTTTTTTTCCTCAGAAAACAATCATGCTTCATAATCACTTAAACTACTGCTTACAGTACATATTTATGTCTTAATTTTACTGCAACTTTATACAAGCAGCAACAAAGAATATACATTTTTTTTCCAAGTGTAGAGGCTGAATAGTTCTCAGCTTGTAAGTCTCAGCTTGTAGTTTGTAAGCCTACTAGATGAGTTGATATACAAAAATAATAGCTTAAACCAAACCTCCTTTTTTTTATTTTTTGTGTTCACAGTCCAACTAGCACGGTGGCACAGCTAGCTGCTACAGTAAGTTAGTAATTTTCTTTGAAGCTAAGTGAAAGTTAAAAAACGTGTTAACACTTTACAATAAGGGTCACAAAATGGTATCACCTACTGAGGAACTAGGGAGAAAGGAATGAAGGACTAATGATTTATTAATGTTACCTAAGCTTCACACCCACCCCACATCTGATTTATTAGCTCATGTTTCCTGAATGATAACTTAATGGTTGGTCAGTCACAAATACCAGTTCAGGGACTAATGGCTCATCAGTGAGAGACCTCATGACTATTTATAAATTATTCCTCAATGAAGAGTATTGTAGCTGTCTTCCACTGAGGGGGTCATATCAGCCAGCTGTACAATGGTAACATATTGATAAACTCTCCTGTTTCCTATTTCCTCAAAAACTTATCTTGTTAGATAGTAGTTTTGCAGGACTAAAGTACAGTTAAACTTCATAATAATGATTAACCATGTATTACATAATCAATAACTTACCATTGGAAATGCTTTTTGTGGCTCCTGAAGTAAAAAAAAAAAAAAAAAAAAACTAAGTGTAAATAAGCTATAGTTCATTTGCGGTTTTAATATTAACTGAATGACGTTCCAACCAAAGAAAAAAAAAACAAACAAAAAAAACATCTATCCATCCATCACTGTGCAGACCAACATACAAACACATAAAAATTTTCCTTCAAAAAGCTGACAAAAAAAGAAAAGTTTCAACAGTAGTCTTTTTAACAACTATTAGACTCGATCTGCAACCCAACTGGTTACTAGTTAGGGATTAGGGAAAAATACTATGTGTCCTACAATTGTAAATGCTAACAACTGGATTTTGATAAATGCGACCAGAACTGAATGTTGGTTCTTATGAAATCGACTTTCTCAAAAACAATCTCTCCAGATGCAGCTTGTGTAAAATATAATATTACTATGTAATCACTTCATGCCGATGTACATTAGAGGATCTCTTATGTTTGTCCACCTTGCTATAGAACATGGCCTCATGGACTTTCCTGAAATATTGGGGTATTTTGAACAAACGTGTGGTGGTCTCTAAATTTGGCAGAAATTCTTTACACAAAATATCCCACTTCTGTGATTATTTCTGTCAAAAAACATTTAGAAAACCTGTGCTACAAACATAGAGAGGAACATAAGAGAGATCATATGAGTGCAAGCTGTCTTAATACTTGTTCCTAATATTTTGTAAATGTAAGTTTAAAAAAACAAAAAAAATGTACCGGTACTCAAAGTGTTGGATATTTAAAAAAAATATTAAGTAGATTAGTTAATTTTCACATATCTTTACCAGGGGCACAAATATATCTGTTGGTTGTTGTATTTCTTAGAATAGCAAATGGTGGAAATGTTAATGGACAGAAAATATAGGGAAGATACAACAGCTTTTCCAACTACCATAACCCACTGCATCCCTGCTGTCGTGAAATGCACTAATTAGTTTTCCAGACAAAAAAAAAAAGATCAGTGAGAAAGACGCAATTTCAAATGTCATCAGTTCTTCTGCGTCTGCCTCAGCAAAGATTTTCAGCGAGCAGCCAGGCTCCTATTTTTATCATGTCTGTTTTCCCTTCCTGTAAAAATGTCAGCAGCTTACAATGTGCCTATTTGGAACACAACTCCCCCCTTCTAACAGATGCATTTAAATACTGGTCTATTAGTTAAATGGATCATCCACCGAGTGCAGCTGTCATCAGGCAAGAGACATCTGGACATAGATCGAGCCAGAAACATTTAATTTACTGCTTCTCCAGTACTTCTACCCACCTGACCGTTTTGATCCGTAAATCAGAAATAGTTAACATTTTATTAGTGCGATGAGGCTTCTTTACTATTTTTTTATGGGTTTTCTTCAACCATAGAATGACAGAGCTCTTATTAGACCTTAGGTGACGTTACAAAGCTCTTCTAGAATTAGCAGAGAAAGAAATATACCATTGTGAGCAGGTCATTTTATTGTTTCCTCTCATATTCACAGGCTGTCTGGGAACATAGTACCCAGAAGGGTCAATGGTGGAGATTTCTGAAGTGAAGAGTCGGCATAATTATCCCTTCCAGTTCCAGATGAGAAGGGGTTGTTGCAATCTGGAGGCCATGTCGTGGCAGGGGCAGAGAGAGAGAGAGAGCGCTTGGACAGAGGCCCAATGACAAAAGGTTAGCACACTATAAATAGTACTGACAGAGTTAATGTTAATGACAGAAAGAACCAGGAAGAGGACAATCTACATAGTACAACAAGGAGGGATCAGTCTTGTTTTTACCAATTTCCTTCCACATGTCCGTGTCTTAAAGATCTCATTCACTCATTTTTTTTAATCAGTTCCCTGTGGTTTCTAGCTGAATTATATACCTTGAGAGCTTTTTGCATGTATAAAAAAGGCTTTTATCAGTCCCGTTTCAGGATGTTGCAGTTTGTTGGAGGAGTGTCGGGATCCCGAGTCTGATTCAGTATATGCAAATGTATAATCTCTGATTGGCTAACAGCAATGTAACTCATTTGCTGCTTTTTATTAAAAAAAATAAATAACTTACTTCGCTGGCAGTGTTCCTAGATAGATTCCAACATTTTCTTCCTCAGGTCATCTTTCTTAGGTAAATAAATACAATAATGATGTGCTATGTTCAAATAAACCAAGCCGACCCTGTTCTACCATACTGTTGAAATGCTAACAGTTAGCTTTGTTGCTAAGTTATGTTCAGCTTCTTGCTTCCACCAATAGAGATGTGCACTCTCCTGGATGCAAAACCAACCTTCCTGTGGACGGTCACTAGACAAGGTAGGTAACAGCATGAATACAATTTTACTCTATGACATACAAAGGACCGTTTTTTGTGACTCACTTGTTTTCTTCTGTTTTTCTTTTTCTGTGACTGATGAAGGAACAGGGTTTCAGAAAATCTTTACATTCAGCATGATTATGAAACTCAGAGCAAGCAATTGTATTTAAAAAAGAAACCGTTTTTCATGATTTTCAGTGAAGGACTTTTAAATACTCATGCACAGCCCTTTGGAGGGTTTAATGGAAACAAAAAAAGTGTGAAAAATGATATTTAACGACATGTTGCACTTCAACTTTGTAATTTTCTCACATTATAACCAACACCTTAAATGTGTTTTGTATGTGATTGACCAGCATTAAGCCGGAAATAAATGTCTACTCAGAAAGAAAGGGATGCGTGATTTGCAAATCAAAATGTGAAAAAAAAGTTTAGTCTTCAATGATAATTATAGATATTTAGAGTATGTGTCTACCAAAAACTGTTTCCTCATTTTATTTGTAAAGTAGATAAGGATTTGATCTGGGTGTATGATTGGTATCATTATCGGGCTGGAAGATAGGTGCTAATAAATTTTCTTCTTATTGAGATTATTTAATTATTAAACTGGTCTGCTGTGTTTGTTGCTCTTCTTGACGCTGTGTGTTCACTAATATTCTCTGACAAACCTCTGAGGCCATCAAAGTACAGATGGGTTACACTAAAATTAAAATTCTGACAGATTGACTCTGTTTGCCAATTAGGTTATTTCTGATGACAGTTGGTAGCACTTAATTGTTCTTATGGTTATCAGAATAAATATAGATGAATACAAATGCCTGCCAAACCTTTCAGATTTATTTTTTGGAGAAAAAAAAACAAAAAAACAATCCCTTTCACTTCATATTTTACAGTACTTTTTGTTGTTGTATTGTATCATCACTAGCACTGTATAAAAACAAAACAATAATATCAATACATTGAAAAAGCATCTAGTGCTTCATTTCAAAACTGTAAAATTAAGCTGTTCAGATGGCTGTATAACGGTTGATGTTCTGTCATATTTTGCGTTTATGTGTTCTAAAGTGCAATATCCAATTGGATTTAGCAAAGCTCATTGGGCGCCTACCCTGATACACTCATGACTGCCCATGAAGGCTGTTCACATCTGTCCGCTAATGTGAACAGTGGCTGCTCTTATACTCACACATGAACAAACACGCAATAAAAGAGATAGCAGGAGAGCCTTAAATCAGGGAATCTTCAATATCCTTACTGAAATGAGCCACTGATAAGGACCCATAGGTAATTTTATTCCCATTCACAAATGGCCTTCTTTTTGAAACGTGCAATTTCTTCAAATTGCATTGAGATCCAACTTCATGTATGCAAATGAAATTGCTCAGAACGTGGCAGTAGCGGTAGATGTTGCTCCGGCACCCAGGCCTAAGTGTGTGGATAACCTTTCAGCCGTGCAAAAACGGGGGAGGGGGGTGGTGAGAGCATCCTGGTGTTATCTGCAAAGGGACATAGAAGCCATCTCTAAAGCATGCCTCCTCAGTTTGGTAATCGTTACCATTATGGGTCGACGCCACCACTCACTGCATTTCAAGTGATTTTAAGGCCCTGCTCAGTGGCACGGATATTCCACCTCGCTGTTCTCGCCAAGCTGTCTCCAGAGAGCCGGCGCTCATCAACCCTAAATGGGGTGTCTGTGTGCGTGTGATTGTGTATGTGCCCTGGGCCATTGTAACTGAGGCCCAACACTCTGAAATGTGGTGAAGTGCTAGACTTTAAACTAGGCGGGTTTTCACTTTAGAAATGCACCAGCTATTGTAGCTTGAAGGAAGCACCCACAAAGTGAAAAAATACCCACTATTGAAGGTTGACTTAAACTATTATGATGCCATAGATGTAGTGACGTTTTTTTAGGCAATGCCATCCTTACTATTCTCTTATCATAGAAACTAATGTGTAATATTATTTGTTTTAGGTCTATTAAACAACAGAATAATCATCAAAAAATGTAGATCAAATTGTATACGTCTTCTAATAGGCCAGGGGAAGCGGCGGTTCCTTATCTAAAACTGGCTTTGTGATGAAACACAAAGGCGAGAAATAATCTGGCTCTAAACTGTTACTTTATAGATTCAGGATGTCATTTCATTCCTAACTTATATAAAGTTTTGTCTTGTTAAATCATTATTAGACAATTAAATAGGCAGCAGATTTTTACTGCAGAGAAAAAGATGACTGTATGCCAGATGGTTTGGCAATATCTTTAACAAGCACGCCAAAATACTTTATTGATCCCCAGGGGAAATTAGGTGGTGTTGTTGCTCATACTAATTGAAGGTGGGGCAAGTTTTTTTTGTTTTTTTTCTGCTTTAACACGTTTGCAATATTGCTTGAAATGCTCTTCACGTACCAAAAGCAATGAAAAAATTAGGTGTTTTGTAAAAAAAAAACAAAAATAATTTCCATCTAAAGCATACAATCTTGGAAAACCTTAATGCAATCATCTTAAGCAGCCTTATAAAGACGATTAGTTCATGATCCATCCACCAAACTTCACTATCACGGCACTCCCCCCTGCTGCGCATTCCCCTCTTTTTGCACCCATCACATGTTCTGTATGGTTTTGTTGGGATTCCCACAGCTTGAACTCTGGTCAAGTTGGCTTGTCAAACACTAGTTTTAGCTTCATGCTGTTTGCCTCCAACTTCTGTCAAACATATCTGAAAAGTCATACATTGTTTGTTTTAGTTTTTTTTAGAGAAAAATCACCTTCAAATGTAGATCAGAGGGTATACGTCTTCTATAAATAAAAGATGTAAGCATTATATAGAGCAAAGGCCATCTAAACATCAATTCAATTGTGTGTGTCACTTAACTTTTTTTTTGTGCAGCCAAGACAAAGAATGATGTAGTAGTATACACTAATTTCTAAGTGCTTCAAGAAATATCAATTGATTTGTAAGGACAGACGTTTGAGCAATCTGATGATAAATTATAAAACCTTTGTAAGAAGTTGCATTGCTCCGCTTGAGTATATTCTAATAAAAAGTGAATCTCAATTATTCTAATTTGAAAGCCATTTTTTTAAATGATAAAGATACGAATTATAAACTGTTGCTTGTTACAAAGGTTTTCTTTGTACAATACACTGTAATCATAAAAAAACGTGTACACATCTCTTTTGCTAGGATGGAAAGATGTACAAGAAGAGAACCAAGAAGGAGGCTATACACTCTGGTAGAAAATAACTATTGCTAATGTAGCACCTTAGCCGTTAGGTCAGGTTAAATAAGCTACTGGACCAGTTCTAGGTTCTTTTACCGTCTCCGTCGCTTATTGTCCAGGGTAGAAGCCAACTAGCTCGTTACTACAGCTACAACCGCAGAGCTTTTCCTCGAGGCTCCTCCGCAGCAAAATCTGCTCCCCCTCCGAACCGGCCAGGTTTTGTTTGTTTTTTTTATTTTTCTTCTGTCTTTAAGTTCAACACTGTTCCTTTCCTTAGCTCAACGGTTGCTCAGCTCCAGGTCGCTTGCCTATGCCACAGCAACTGCTCCGTTTCTGCTCCAGCATCCCGCTTCCCTGTCTTAGTGAACACACTGCAGCTAAGCTCTCTCCTTCTGCTGCTCGTGGGAGTTTTTTTTTTAGGAGGCATCTTGAATCAACTTTGTTGACAACAACTCACAACATCTTTCCCTTTTATTTAAAGGAAATTTTAAATGTTAATTTAGCAATATTTATTGACATATGTATATATCTGAGCTGGTTTTATCTTTAACTTTTAATACTTTAATAGAATTATGAATATCTATTTATTTATTGATATATAGATAAAAGTTTTAAATGCTTATCATTTGTAACAGGGTTACACTAACATATCAGGCCTACATAGTGCTAACTCGTGTAGACTTGCTGCTCCAAGATGGATTGCACAAATGTGACCGTCAATAACAGAAAATTCAAGAAAACTAGGAATTCTATTAGGTCTGCCAGCCCCAAAAACCTAAGAGCTGTTTTGAAGCAAATCAGATTATGTTGATTATGTTGTTTTCAAAGCACTGACTCCAGCACTCACAGACAAAACTCTGCTGTGTTGCAGCATGGGCCAGACCTTCTATCCAACAGTGACCAATATAATCAGCTATGGGCAAAATTTTCATAGTTATGTTCTTAATCAATCATTTTAATCAATGACGATTGATTGAAAATGTGATCATCATAAATGTGATCATATATAACTCAAATTCAATTTAATTCAAATGCAGAAATACTTTATTGATCCCAGAGGAAAATTAAGTGTTGTTGTAGCTCATTACTACTTAATTTTTCAAGGAGTTGTTGTAGACCATGATGCCTGTGGGGAGAAAGGATTTCCTGTTGCGGTCTGTGTTGCAGCTAAACTGAAGAAGCCTCCGACTGAAAATACTCTGTTGCTGTAGGATAGTCTCATGAAGAGGATGCTCAGGGTTGTCAATAATCTTTTTAATTTTATGAAGTATCTTTCTTTGCATCATTATCTCTAGTTGTTCCACAGGTGTCGCCAGAACAGAACCAGCCGTTTTAAGTCCTTGGCTCGGATGCTGCTACCCCAACAGATGATGGACGAAGAGATGACACTCTCCACAACAGACTTATAGAAGATTTGCAGCATCTTGCTGCAAACGTTGAAGGCTCTCAGCTTCCTCAAAAAGTACAGTTTGCTCTGTCCCTTTTTGTAGATGGCTTCACTGTTGATTCTCCAGTCTAGTCTATTGTCCAGGTGAACTCCAAGGTATCTGTAATCTTCAACCACTTACATTTCTTCACTGATGGCTTTGACTTATCCTTGTTTCTTCCAAAATCTGCAATCATCTCCTTTGTTTTGTTCACATTCAAGGTAAGATGATTGTTTCCACACCATGCCACAAAGCGGTCCACCAGCTCTCTGTGTTCAGCTTCTCCTCCATCTCTGATACACCCAACAATGGAAGAGTTGTCTGAGTATTTCTGCAGACTGGAAGTCTAAGGTGTACAGAGTGAAAAGGAATGGTGATAGTACAGTCCCTTTTGGTGCTCCTGTACTGCTGGCCGGCTGGTTTGACACACAATCCTTCAGTCTCACAAAGTGTGGTCTGTTTGTCAGGTAGTCATTGATCCAACTGGTTGTTGAGGCCTCCACCGCTGTCTTCAGGAGGCTCTGACAAAGCAAATCAGGCTGAATTGTGTTAAATGCACTGGAGAAATCAAAGAACATCATTCTCACAGTGCCGCCTAATTGGCCAAATGACAGCGAGTTGGTTGAAGCAGGTTGATGATGGCATCTCCAACTCCATGATAAGCAAACTGCAGGAGCTCCTGATAGGTTTTAGATTGCTTACTCGAGGGGGCAACAGGAGTCACATAGATGATTTGAGTCATCTATGTGACCAAAAAGATTCTTCAAAAGAAGTGAAATCCTTTGGTTTTCATTATTTAGATTGAAGAGGGATGGTAAGATAATACAGAACAACAAAAGCAGACAGGTATTTAAACTGAACATATATTTATAACCTATGTATTATGAAGCATTTCCTTTCTACGTCCGGTGGGTATATCCCAGTAGTTTGCACAGGAACATCAGGATCAGTTGACCTACAGCAGGAAGGTCTGATTAAAGGGCACCAGATGTCAGATACAGCAGGTTGAGCATTAGACTGGAGTCATATGTCGAGATAAGTTCCAGTGGATCACGACTCTTAAAATTCTGTGACTGAATCATGGCCTGTAAAGCAAAAGAAACACTAAAGAACAGCTCTACTATACTTTAACTATCATTATAGTGCATGCCAGGTCCCAAGTCACTGGCCTAACTATATTCAGATATATTTTTGAGGGAGGCAAAATATATGTAAAAAGAATGAAATGAATAGCTGCTAATCAGTGATCATCTAGGCTAGCAGCCCTATGTGATAACTGATAACAGCTGATAAACATACCCTGGAGTTCTCTTCTAGATGTGGATTGATTCAAAGTATATTTAAAATAATAACCAGAAGAAGAAGTAGAAGGTCTAAATATATAAATACTGGTTTCTAATACAGTTTTTTTTTTAAACAGTCTATAGCCTACTTTGACTAGTGAAATGTTATCTTGACATCAGAATAACTACAAAAAGCTGTTGTTGATTGCCAAAGATTTCTTCAAACACCAAATGCATCAAAATAAGAATGAAAACTGTATCTTGTAACATAATGTACAAACAGATATAACTTTACACAACAATCAAAGTAATTGTTGATTTTGATTATAATATCAGATTGTTTTATTACCAGAGAATGAACCAGGAAACTGTTAGCCAATCAAAGCTGTGTAGCGCTGGATCACACCTGAACCCTTGGGAAAAAGCATGCACATTCCTGTATTTTGAAGGTGTGGCTTAGGGAGGGAGTCTGAAAAAAGGAGTTTGAACTTTTGTTTTTTTCAAAATATAGCTTGCTGTTGCTGAACAGCTTTTCCAAGATCAACCACCCTACCTTGAATTCTTCTAAAAGTTGTTGTAGATGGTTGTGGGCAAGAAGGATCTTCTGTAGAAGTCTGTGGGCCTGATTTATCAATTGTTTCCGCATGTTAAAACTGGTGCAAACTGCACAGCATCGTAAAAATGCTGTTTGTTGTGCCTGTTTAACCTGGAGCAAGATGCACACAATTCATTTAGCATTTCTTCCCATACTGTGAATATGTAATATGGCCGTTTCGATCAGATGACGCAAAATTTTGGGAGGAAAACAGGTAAATAAGTAGCCGTTCCAGACACAGTGTAATTTACTAAACATCAAAATGTTTGCGCCGGCTATTTTAGTGTCTATTTTTACAGCTTCTGAACGGCACGTCTTAACTTTGCGCCACCACAATTAACAAAAGTGTATTACTGACTGACCCTAACCCTAACCCATTGCCTAATAGTAAGTCACACTCTAATGGCCATAAACGTGCGGTTATGTAAATATTTTCCTGTTTTTCCCCAAAAGATGCATCATAACTCATTGTTCTCTCAGCACCTGCTGAGCGCATAGTGAGTTGCATCCTCATGTATCCTTATTATGGTGCATTCACACTGCACAGTTGGTCTGCGTCAGGCAACGCATTCAATGGATGAAGTTTGACGTATGTACTGTTTTCTTTCCATAGCCTGCTTCTGAGGAACAAACAACACTTCCTCTGTTGCCGCACGTTCTGAACTATGGGGGATTGTAACAAGAGAGTGGCTTGGCTTTATTTGCTAGATAAAGATAGACAACGTTGACCTCGGGTGCATCAGCGCTCATTCTTGAGAAGTGTTCTGAGTTCGGGGATTTTAACCATTTGCTTCAGGAGCTGCTTATGGATGAGGTTCGCTTCCAGTGCTACTTCCATCTGTCCTGCGCCTAATTTACGACCTCCTGGGCCACATCGGAGCTTAAATCTCCTACCAGGACACCAACTACAGGTGCTCTGTTTCTCCTTAGGAGCGCCTGTTCTGTGTTTTTCTATTACCTGCGTTGTGAGTCCTGTACGGACCCACAATACAGTTGAGCGTTTTTTCCCCTCACCGTGGAACCCTCCCCTCCCCCGATGTGTATCTCTCTATGTTTCATAAAAGGGAGAGCCGCACGGTGGCTGCATGCCCAACAGTGACCTGGATCTCTTTGTTGTTGTTGTTGTTTGTAATGATATTGGACAGGTTGTGCTGTATCTGCAAATTCCTTGTGTCATACTTGTATGTGTCATACTTGGCCATTAAAACTGATTCTGATTCTGATTCTATCCATCTGTCTTCGGTAAGTGTTATTTCTGATTTTTGAAATCTGCGTTTGTTTAAAATGTTTTCACTGGACCCGCGCTTCATTCAAGATACGTGTATCGTGACATAACTACAGTGAGACGCTCTGATTGGTTGCCGCACTGTGTTAACTGCGTTGGGTCCGTCAAAAGTTAAACTAAGTGAACTGCTGCATTGCTTGTGTTACTGCGTTGCCGTATGTAACACAAGTGAAGTTGACGGAGCCAACGTACACAACGCACCGCAGAGACTTTGACGGACCTCTGGCGTACTCTACCATAGACTTTTAATGTTATCTTGCCGCAACTGACGCTGAGGCATGGGGTTGGTCTGGATACACCATTAAATTTCCCTGTAATGGTTATAATCGTCCTGGGTTCCAATTAAAGGAGACATATCATGGAAAATCCACTTTTTTAGCCCTTAAATGCATGTAAATGTGTATTTTGGGTGTTTAGGAGTGCAGACAACTTACAATTATTCTCTTCTGGTGCTGTGTTTATATCTTTACATTCTTTTTTGGTCATATTTTTCAGTCTGTTTAGTTTTCTCAATTCACTATTACGTTTGTGTGTCTATTACGTCACAGCATTTGTTGTTGAACTGCCTAATAAGGTAATGATCTTCCGGGTAACCAATTTCGTGAAGCCGCCATTTTTTCTCCCCCACAGCGATTTTGTAGTCCAAGGTCAGTCATGTCGAAGTTACAAGAAAGCAAGTCAAAATGTTTGGTTATTGGGTGTATTAACCCACACAAATCCCTACATCGAACTCCAGCATCAGAGCCTCTGAGAAATGCCTGGTTAAATTTTATTTTTAGTGGAAAGATACCGACATCCGTTGGGAAAGTTCTCCTCGTTTGCGCGAAGCACTTCGAGGACGAGTGCTTCAGCAACCTCGGTCTGTATCAAGAGGGATTTGCCAAAAAGACTTCGTCTGATTGAGGGTTCAGTTCCTTCTCTCCACGGAAATGACGGACAAAGCAAAGCAGTAAGCTTCAAATAACACTAAAATGACAGTAAACTTTATTTTAGACATGAATGTTGTATGTTGATACGTCGTACGGGCGATTGTTTTCATAGTTGTAGCATTGTACATTCTGCTTCTGTTAGCGATGTGTGCTAGCTTTTAGCTGAGGATATAACTTTACTGCATGCTTGAATAAAATGATTGGGCTTTTTTTGCCGGTTTTTGTCGTGGGGTACACATGATGGACAGGAATTAAGCAATAAAAAGTTTATCTGCCGGTAGTAATCGAATCGCTGCTATCAGACCACAAAAATGTCTGAACGGGGTGGAGCGGAACGCTCGGTAACCTGGAGGGGGTGGGGCATGAAATGTTTCACTTACATTTAAAGGGACCTCACGAAAATGAGTTGCTCTAAAGATGCTCCTTAGAACGGTATAAGGAGGGTCTGTGGGGCTACAATAACATGGAATTCAGACCAAACCACTGTTGTTCTACTTTACATAGACCACAAGTGAATGATTTACATGTGAAAAGGAAGGATTTAAAAGCATGATATATCTCCTTTAATAATATATAGTAATGATGTACAATACCACAATAAAAAATTTGTCTACATACATGAAAACATAAAAACAAAATTTCTACATTTCAGATTACACGTTTTCAAGATAACATTTTGCTCTACTGCAACTTGACTTTAAATAGAGGCCATGATAAAGTTTTGTCTTTCCCTCCACAAGTGTCCCAAGAACAGAATCAGCGTAGTTCATCAGATTTTTTTAGCCTGTTTAAGATCTGGAGCATCTTAGATGTCAGCTCTTTTTAGGACATTGACCAGTTCCCCCCATGGAGTTCTAGGCTTTTTCCTCACTATTCTTGGGGTACACTATGCACGTGTACCCCAAAAGTTGAAGGGTGTCAGTGATTAATTTTCTAATAATTGCCCCACCAGTTGATCTCTTGTTAAAAACTACCAGCATATTGTAGATTGGCTCATTCCAGTCTTGTGCAGATGTACTATCTAGCTATGATGATGTGAAGGTGGATTTTGGAGTTTGACTGTTAGATGGTGTGGACAAGAGTGTTTTATACAGATTAGAAGTATAAACAGTTCTGTGAGGGCCTGAATTCTTGCTTGTTTGTAGGTGCATCTGTACAATTCCGCACAATTACACAAATACATTTTTAAAAATCATACAGTGGGATTTTTTTGGGTTTTTTTTACATTCTATTAAAGAAGATATAAATTACAGACCTATGAAATATAGTATAATGCTGCTGAGATAAGAATATATTGGAAGTAGACACTCACTCAAATCTCTTGTAAAGTTGTTTACAGCCATTAGATATATTAATTTGATTTAGAAGCTAAACATCCCTATTGCAGACAATAAAGTGTTTATTGTATTCTATTCATGTTTAGTGCGGCAACAAATTCTAACGAGGAAAATTTTGCAGTGAGTTTATATTTTGGAGTTCCTCAAGCCTCTGTGATGAACTTTCTGGTCATTGTTAGTCATGTTTATCCTAGTTGCAGTTGCTATAAATTTTGTAATTATTAATCTAACTGTAGATTTTTGTATGTTTAGCACGTTTTTTGGAATCATTTTCTGACTTATAAAGATCAATGGACTTCAACCTTACTTCTTGCTTGTCTTTTCCATTTGAATTTTTTTGTCTCTTTCTCCATTGTCCACTAACAGCCCATCCGACTGGATCCTGATGCAGGAGAACAAAAGCACCATTTCCCCTGTTCTCTCCTTTTGTTTCTAGGGCCCCTTTTCCCTCTTTACAGTGTGAATGATAGCACCCCAGTGGCATTGTGGGTGATAAATAAATCCTGCAGGAACTGAATCCTGAGAAGGGCCTCATGCGATGGGAAAAAAAGATCAATGCGTCTTTTAATTATCCGTGTGGCTAAAGTAGACAATTGGGTTCAGCTTTGGTGCTAAAGGCACTAGATCTATTTCACTGACTTTATCAGCCAGATCTTAAAATGCACATTCAGGCATTTGCTAAGTGGAAATGTGTTTTCAGACCTAGAATGTTATCAGATATGTCAAAATGTATCTGAAGTTTTAATTTCGGACTTGATAAATTGAGCAGATTGCTGTGGTTGAAATCTACACGTACGGGGCACAACTGCCAGTCAATGACTCGAGGCAATAAGCAGGAATCCCTTAAATAAATTTTAAATAAATTTAAAAAACTTTTGAACTGATTTTAATGTTTGTATGATTGTGTTGAGATATTTTTTTCTTGTAAAGTACCTTGTGATGACATCTGTTGTGAATCTGAACTGTATAAATAAACTGAATGGAAAACTGTAAAAAAAAAAACTGTTTGTCATTTCCCTCTTCATGAACCTAACAAGACAATCATGGTTTGAGTTAAAAAAAAAAAATCAAAAGTAGCCTTTTAGGCACAGTATTATGCACTGATGACATGTCATCTGGAACCTCAAAGCACAAGTGCTAGTTGTGGACAGAACAATGAAAATAAATGCAACAAATATAACTTAATCAAGAATATGTTTAATTGATACGTGGTTGTTTTATTCCTGTGAGAAACATTAAACAAAAAAGTGAATAAATGCATCTATCCTCATTTTCTGAAAACAGTCTCTTCAACTCAAAGCTTTTTCTGCCCAGGTTAATACAAAAAAGTTTAGTCATGACCAATGTTAAGGAAGATAGCTCTGCTGAAGACTGGTGCAGTGGTATCGTCAGACAGAAAAGGAAATTATTTTTTTTTCTTCTACTGTAGTTTAATACATTTTATGTGTTCTGTATATTTAAAAAATGTCTGCCAAGAATTTCTGTATTAAATAGAGCCATAATTGCTCCCTCCTTGGTCCTGAAGTGATGTTTATTACCAAATGACATGGTGCAAGAAAGCTAAATATAGACAGACTTGGACTTTTCATGGAATGACAGACACTATTAGCACAATCATATTTCAAAAGCTTCATTACTGTAGTGTAGTTATTCCATCAGCTATTCTATAAAAAACAGACTGATTATGTGTGGAGAAGCAAGCCTCTCAGGTACTACCAATCACTGCTTGTGTGTTACACAACTCTTTGGTCAGTTGTGAAAGAAAAAAACTGGTGATGCCCCATTCACATTACAATGCTGATTAGAGCTTGAGCAGAAAGTATATTCAAATGCTGTCTGAATTTAAGATTGTAGAATTAAACTCACTATGAGCAAACTGGGTTTTTAAATACCTATCCAGTGTGCCACTGTGTTCGGTTTTCAAGCTATTGCTGACAGAAATTTTGTCTGACTTCTATCGTCAAAACCATAATCAGCGTTTTATATATATATATATATATATATATATATATATATATATATATATATATATATATATAGCTTGGTAGCTAGTAATTGTGATTATTATTTATTTATTGACTTGCTTTAAGGGAAGTGTGCATTAAGTCCGCCCACTTTTCACCACAATTTTGCTGTCAAGGGGGCTTGGAGTAACTGCTTGTATCAGGTGAGAACAGAGCCCGTCTCCTATTAGACATTCTGTGGTGAGAACGAGGGCCAGGAAGTTTTATACATGGTTGCTGGACACTTTAACAATGGGAAACTGATATTTTAGACACTATGGTTTTGTCACCAAATTTCCATGGCAACCAGGGTAAACAACATCTGTGACAATGTACACAATCAAACAGTGTTTTAGTTACTTATGTTAAACTCATTCAAAAATCAAAAAAAAAATCAAACTACCCCGCTGGTTCAGTCATAAAATCAAATGATATCAAAAGGAAATCTGAGGGATAGGCTAACTACGTAAGACTTACTTGCTCAGCCATGATAGCTTCATGAAAATGTTTTTTTTTTTTCAGGAAACTGACAGATTTCTTTCAATGTGATCAGAACACTATAACGGAAGGTTATGAGAATGTTATGTGCTGGGTCAGCAATTTTTCGTAGCAACTAGAAACGTAGCTACTGCTGTTATAGCCTAGCATTGCACATTTGTCTGTTCCTCAATTTACCTCTTTTTCTCTGACGATGACCCGCCCTTCTCTGCCTCGGATTGGCTCTGACCTGGAGACAGTAGTGGCCAATCAGAATGGAGGAGGTTTGGCGGTCAGTCTATTCAAAGCCCGCTCCCGAGGTGCCAAAACTCAGCAAAGGCAAACGAGCAGAAGACACAGAGAGAGTAAGCGAGTGCACAGACAGTAACCGCGAGCGCGCAGAGATTGTTGGCGCGCACGTATACAGAGACTGCGAGCGCGCAGAGAGTGGTATTATGCGCGCTCATTATGGTTTTTATGCGCGAGGATTTGGTTTTTATGCGTGCGGATTTTGGCACTAAAGAAACACGATAGACTTGTACCTTTTCACTCAATAAATCACTATGTAACAGTTCACTTTATTAGTTTACATTTGAATTGAAACGGAGTCATAACTAAATTCAAAGGAAAGGTTGTAAAAATGATGATGTGGGCTTCTGAAATTTGTCAGAGTTCATCTGTGCAAGGCAATACTATATAGTGGTTACATGAACAAAGCTTCTGTAACAATCATTTTTATACATCGCAATGCCTAAAAGCTACATGCAAAATCAACAACATGTAAAACAACACGCTCATCATAAGGAGGGGGTACATGGTAGCGAGGGCGGATTAGGAGGATGTCATGGATTAGCAGTGATGACTAAAGGGAGGGGGGGGGGGGTCGTTGTGGATTTAGCTGCTTTTCACCCTTGACCATTAATCTCTACTGTAACTGAATGAAGCAGATGGCACTGATGGAATCTCAGCTAATGATGCTACCAATCCGCAAAGTGAGACCAACAGCAGGAAAAGATGTATGAGACAAAACAGAAAACAGGATCAATATTTAAAATATTTGTTATGCAATTTGCTCATACTGTGAGCACAACTTCTTTTGATGTTTCCTTCATTAGAGTTTGAACAAATTCCAAATAGTTTAAGACCTTACTAAGACTGAATAAATGGCTTGAGAGTAAACCCATTCTAATGTTCAACAAAGCATATTCTACTAATCCATCAGATTTCCGAGCATTGTTTTTTGGTTAGACGGACTGCATTCAGGCTCTATTATCATTTTCTCAGATTGCTTCTCCCACTCTCTGTCATCCTTCACTCCCTCAGTTCTGTGAAGTTCGTCTGCTGGAGAGGAATCAGCCCGTGTTAAGACCTCACAGCTATGATGAAAAGGGCAATCATCCTGTCACTACCCGCAGCCAGAGGAGAGCTTTCAGATTTTTGGGGAGTTACAGCCGACATCGTTGACAGGCCAGGTCACGGTGCCGCTGCAGTCAAGAGAAGAAGGAGCCATAGAGTAAAATAGAGGGGAGATAGAGGAGAAAAAGGAAGCCAGAAAAAAAGAAAAGATAGAGTCATAAGGAAGCAGGTATTCTTTTTCCCTATATTTGGGTATTTTTGCTGCCAAAGTTAAATTTGATTCTGTTTTGTTATTATTATGGGCATAATTGAAAAAAAAAATTATATATATATATATATATATATATATATATATCACGAATAATGTTTTTACTTATTTACTGGAAAAAATCCTACATGAACAAGCCACTTTTCAATGTCACGGGTGTCCAAAGTCCGCCTCAGTGGTCATTCATAGATCTCAGAAAGATTTTGTGTGACCAAACTGCAATTTAAGGATAATAAAATACCACGTTTTTATTAAACTGCTTTGCATTTTTGAAGGCAGAATAACCTAAATCCTGTGATTGCTCCTTAAATTTGACAAAAACGAGTTCTAGACCAGAACACCCTAAAAAAAAACAACTATAATTGTCAAAAGCTTTTTCAGTAATTTTATGTATATATATATATATATATATATATATATATATATATATATATATATATGATTTTTTTAAACGCAACTGAAAATTACTAATAATAATAATAATAATAATACTTTTAAAACTTCGGGTTTTTGACTATTTCAAAATTCCCTTCTCACAAAATTCGCACTTCTTAGTGTGGTTAGATTATTGATGAGAGGGTAAAATATATAAATCAAAAATGACAATATATTTGGTCAATTTCATCATGACTATTTTAATCCTTGGGGCAAGAAATGTGGACACAAGTACTCCAAGTGTGATAAAAAAACATTGCGGCAGGCAGAAATTACATAATGAATTATGCCCCATTCCCACTAGGGCCAGTATAGTACAGTATGGAACGGGTCAGTACGGGTAGGTTGTGTTTCTATTACCATCTCAAAAGAACACTGGTGGGCGAGGACATGGGCGGGCTGAGCTTAACAAAAGCTCCAGCAAAAATGCAGTCACATCAAAAGCTCCAGCAAAAAGCATCGCTCTTCTGTTGTTGAAGATTTTATTTTTTGAAAACAGATAATTTTTGTTAAGCAATGTACTACTTAGACTTCCATAGCTCAGAGTAATGTCAATATAGCCATCTTGTTTTACAAGGATACTTTGGCAGCTTGTTTTTAGTTTAGGTAGGTTTTTTGAAAATATTTTTGTATCACTTACAATTTCTTCTTAAGAAAAAATGAGGTAGGAAAATGATTAAAATCTGAAAATAGATTGGAAAAAAAATTAATTAAGATTTAATGTTTAAGCCATATTGCCCAGCCGTACCTCCTAGTGTTTCTGTAAATATTCATCCTCTATTATGAACATTTAATCCTGTGAAATAAGAGAGGTTTGGCCCTTGTTTAGTAATGTTAGGAATCATATTTTGACAAAAAAATTAATAGAAGAAATAGTGCATTAAAAAATCTCCAATTAAAGATACTCTTCAGCCATTAAAATTGTGTTTTTGGTTCCATTTATTGAAATACAAAACAAACCTAAAATAATTTAAAAATAAAATATAAATAATATTTTTACAAAGAAAATCTAGAAAAGTATTTTCTGAAACCAGGAAAAATATCTGTGAACCTGAATGTACTGTGAAAACGACTTCACCAGTACCGGGGCACAAACCCAGACCTACCAAACAGGAGTCACCAACACTTACCACTCAGCCAACATGACAAAATGGTGAAATACATGGGTTCATTGATATATATACTTATAAGATCCCCACGTTGTTTAAAACATATATAATTTGCAACTCACACTTATTTATTTTTAATTTTAGGCTGCTTGCAGTTAACTGCAGTGAGCTGCTTATGAGACAAACAAACAACTCCAGACCAAACAGTGGTTGCTGCGTAGGAGTGAGAGGGATATCATGTTACCGGACCGATCAGTCCATAGTTGGGCGTTTCGGGTCGCTTTCACACACTTGGAACCATGGCAGAGGTAGTCCCAAAAAAAGGGTTGGCTAAGGTCGGTTCGGAACGGACGCAGGTAATGGAAACACGCAAAAGCGTCCTGTTCCGTACCGTACTGGCACTAGTGGAAATGGGGCATTAGTGACATAAACAACTAGCAGGCTTTACTTTCAGTACCATGGATAGCTCAATATCTGTTGGATAATTTTGAGTCCAGGAGTTACCGCATTAGAAAAGTTTATACTTAGGCAAACTGAGGTGATATCACATAGAACTCTCTCTGTATTTTAGTATCACAAAAAGAAAAAAGAAAAAAGAATGGGTCATTTGTGTGGCAATGTGCGGTGGAATGCAGGGGCAAACTCAGAACAGGACAAAATGCTATCTGCTTTTCTACCGTTAACTAATGGCATTAGCTATGGTTGGGTGAATCTTTCACCATAAAAAGGTTCAAGAAGGGCTTTGCTTACCTCTTCTGTGCGTGTGTGTGCGTGTGTGTGTGGGATTACACATGGGCTCACACAGCTGGAGAAAGGAGGGAAGCCTACTAGTGACCTACTTATTTTCATGCACATCACTTCATTTCAGCTCATTGATATTTGTTTGGACCAAACAACCGTGTAATTAAAGTCCAGCAAACAGATTTAAAGGTAATGCAACTCATCATTAATATCAAGAGACTAAAACTGAGCCACTGGTTTATCTATTATAGATACAGTGAGGTAAGGGATGTAATACATGGTTGACCTAGGATTGTATTTTGTTAATACTGGCACAAAGTATTGTGTATATTCTAAGACTCTTTGTTGATGCAAATATTTTAGTTGTTTAACCTGCCGCGACTGCCGGTTCCACTTTTCTAACCATTACATTTCAATAACAGACTATTTAAAAAAAACACCAGTTTAATATAAAATGGAAGAGTATTTAAAGGAGTCATATAAACAGCAAACAGATTATGATGGAGAGTAGCCCAACTCCAACTCAGGCAGAAGTGGTCTCGCATTCATTTTGTACATAAATGTCAAATGTTTGGCCTTTTATCGACTTATTTTGACCCAATGTTTTTCCTAGCCAGATTATTATGTGAATGTGTTTTATCCACATACAGTAAAACATATACACAAGTTAAAATAAATACATACACACTGATTAATATATGATAAAATGCTCTTCAGTAAGTTATTATACAGTTATTTTGAAAAGATTGTAGGAAGAGTGTGTTCAAAATTTTTTAATACACAATTGTGTTGAACTTCCAAGGTTCACCTTTGTGCAAAGTAACCTTCCCAACAGCTACGAAACAGACCGTCAGCATAATGCTTCCACCAACATTCTTGGTACTTCATTTCTAATAAAAATTGTGAACTAGTCCTAGCAATTAGGGTTGTAGCAAGTACCCACTCAGCTTAGATAACTGTAACTAGATGTGATGATGGCAATGAAAAAGTGTGTTTATTTTTTACTAAATATATACAGTAATTTTGATAATATGTCAAATTTTCCTATTTTCAATTCTTGTTCAAATATATATATATATATATGTAAATAAACACACACACACATAAACACAGTGGTATAAAAAAGTATTCGGCAACCACCGATTGCACCAGTAGTCCTACTTAAACAGATTAGGTCTGTAATTTCTATCTTCTTTAATACAATGTAAAAAAAAAATCAAACAAATCCCACTGTATGATTTTAAAGAATGTATTTGTTTAATTGTGCGGAATTGTACATATGCACCTAAAAACAAACAAGAATTCAAGCCCTCACAGAACTGTTTATACTTGTTATCTGTATAAAACACACTTGTCGGCACCTTCTATTTATTTATTTATTCCCTCATATATATATATATATATATATATATATATATATACATGACAAACACTCCCCCCCCATTTTGTAGAAGGTGAACTCAAAGATTTGAAACATTTGCTAAATACACTATACAATAGGGATGGATATGACAACTTCTCACGAGTCAATTCGATTACATTTCTGGGTGTGACGGTTCGATTCAGAAGCAATTCTCCATTCAAATCATTTTTTTTTCCTAATCAATACTCTTTCATTAATCCCTTGTGATTGTAATACAAACAACTCGATCTGCCACGTTTCTGTAATGTAGTGAGCTGTGAACCTAACAGGGCTCTGTGTTAAGTTTTTCAGCTTATAGCACGGGTGCTGCTGAGGTTGTTAGTTTAGTAGCAGAGAAAAAAACAAGTTCTAGTATCAACACAAAATGTCGTTTCTGTTGAGAGAAGGGAGCTGGTTCAAAATGTACAAGATATTGAATTGCAACTGGATATGCAAGACATTTTAAACAAGATTTGCTGAGATATTTGAAGAAGAAGAAATTAATAGAAAGAACATAGCTTTTGTTTTTTCTTTGGTACTTAGTAGGAAATAATTTGGGCATATTTAGTATGCACCAAATGTAGCTTATCAACTGCAATTAAACAGAAAATGATGACTTATTTTCAGTTATTTTGTCAAAAATTTTAAAAGTCCTAATGTTATTGAATACAGTTTATATTTCAGACTTCCTTGAAAGCGCCACAGTTGTGCAGCTCTGCCGGATGTTTGTGTTTGGCTTATATAAAAGAAAGATTGCTTTTATATACTTAGTAATAAAGTAGCTAAGGGTGTCATTAGCATGGAGAAGACGTTTCAGATGGCCCAAACATTTGCCTTCAGCAGGACGGGGCTGGCTGATTTTCTCTTTAGTCTTTAGCAGCTACAGCTAATTAGCGCTAGCAGCTACAGCTATTTAGCTAACACTCTGGTAGTGCTTCAGACCCGCCCCTTCCTGGAACGTCACACTATGGAGACTGTTGCCAAACCAACACTACGCCCAGCAAATAAATGGGCTGTACATGTTTAGAAAACTCCTTTTAAGAAACGAAGCAGTGACATTTTGGATCGATCCAGAATCTTGTTAAATTTCAATCGAAATTCGGACGTGAATCGATTTTGACCCCTTACTACACAACCCTGTCTCTCAAATATTTTTAAGAAATCTATCTAAATCTGTGATAGTGAGCACTGTTCCTTTGCTGAGATAAGCCATCCCACCTCACAGGTGTGCCATATTAAGTTGCTGATTAGACAGCAGGATTATTGCACAATTGTGCCTAACCTAGACTGACGGGGGGGTGGGTTCAAGTTCATAAGTAGGATAAATTCACCATCTTGCCCCATAACAGCAGACACGTCACTCACAAGCTTTATTCTTATTGACGTGTTTATAAGCCTGTGAATATTCTCATTCATCCAGGTCATGGTTATCTCAAGGAAATTTCAATCAAACGCAACTGGACTTGGTAATTTGTCTTGGAAGACGTTTCACCTCTTATCCAAGAGGCTTCATCAGTTCATGCTCGCCGCTGACCAGGCTGGGACTGGTCCAACTAACTGGTGTGGAGACTCAGCTATTTAACCTCTTGAACAACAATCATTATGTCATTGGATCCTTTGTGCTCCATGTCTTAACGACGGTCGTTGGCGTGCCGCCTATTGGTGGAGGTTAGGTTTCGGCTTCGTTAGTGCCCTATTGTGTTATAACGACAGTCATTGGAGTCACAGTTGTTTCTGTTATTAGAGGCTAATTTGTTTGAGTTTCCTAGGTAGGGATGAAAGGGCAGCATTGTAAACTGGAGATAGGTGATGTCTCAGGCCTCCTCCTCTGTTTAGCGATGGTTTCTCTACTTTTACATAGATGGCTTCTTTTACTCCTCTTTCAAACCATCTGTCCTCTCTGTCTAATATCTGGACATTGCTGTCCTCAAAGGAGTGGGCTTTCTCCTTGAGATGTAAATGAACAGCAGAGTCCATGCCTGAGGAGTTAGCTCTCCTGTGTTGGGCCATGCGTTTGTACAGTGGTTGTTTGGTTTCACCAATGTAGAGGTCCTTGCATTCTTCATTGCATTGGATTGCATACACCAGGTTGCTTTTAGATAGATAGATAGATAGATAGATAGATACTTTATTCATCTCCAAGAGAAATTCACAGTTCTAGCAGCTTACGGGAACACAGGGGCATGCAGGGAAAATACAATATAAAAATTTAAAAGAAGAACTAAGGTAAAATATAATGGTATAAAAAAGTATAATGTCTGCCAGTCCAGTTCAGTGCAGTTGTGCAGATGTCAGTATGCAAAAACAGTTGAGTAATGGTCAGTTTGTACATACTTAGAGTCCAACTTGTAGATGTATGTGTATGATAAAGTGCATGTGTGACTGAAGGTGCATGGTGTGATTAGCATTAAGTCCAGTGTTCTATGGTTGATTTTATCGCCCTCCCCCTAGAGTTGTTGAAGAGCCGCATGGCGTGGGGGAGGAACGATTTCTTCAGTCTGTCAGTGGAGCAGGACAATGACAGCAGTCTGTCACTGAAGCTGCTCCTCTGCCTGGAGATGGCATTGTGCAGTGAATGGTGTGGACTGTCTGTGATGGACAGTAGCCTGTTCAGAGTCCGTTTATCTGCCATAGATGTAAGGCTGTCCAGCTCTGTGCCAACAACAGTACCTGCCTTCCTCACCAGTTTGTTCAGGCGTCCAGCGTCTTTCTTCTTGAGGCTGCCTCCCCAACACACCACTGCGTACATGAGGGCGCTCGCAACTACAGACTGGTAGAAGATCTGTAGCAACTTCTTGCAGATGTTGAAGGACGCCAGCCTTCTGAGGAAGTACAGACGGCTCTGTCCTTTCCTGCACAGGGCGTCTGTGTTGGCAGTCCAGTCCAGTTTGTCATCCAGCTGCACTCCCAGGTATTTGTAGGTGTGAACCACCTCCACACAGTCACCTTTGATGTTGACAGGCTCAAGGTGCGGCCTGATTCTCCTAAAGTCCACCACCATCTCCTTGGTCTTGGTGGCGTTTAGGAGCAGGTGGTTAAAGTCGCACCACGTGACAAAACGTTGGATCAACTCCCTGTATTCCTCCTCCTGTCCACTCCTGATACAGCCAACGATAGCTGTGTCGTCCGCGAACTTCTGCACGTGGCAGAGCTCCGAGTTGTACTGGAAGTCGGACGTGTACAGGGTGAACAGGACCGGAGAGAGCACAGTTCCCTGCGGTGCTCCAGTGTTGCTGGTAACAGTGTCGGACCTGCAGTCCCCCAGTCGAACGTACTGAGGTCTGCCGGTCAGATAGTCTGTAATCCATGCCACCAGGTCTGATCCTACTCCCATCTCTGTCAGTTTGTGCCTGAGGAGCAGAGGCTGGATGGTGTTAAAGGCGCTCGAGAAGTCCAAAAATGTAATCCTCACAGCACCACTGCCTCTGTCCAGGTGAGAGAGAGAGCGGTGAAGCAAGAAGATGATGGCATCCTCCACTCCAACCTTCTCTCTGTAAGCAAACTGCAGAGGGTCGAGAGCGTGGTGGGTCTGTGGCCTCAGGTGATGGAGCAGCAGCCGTTCCATGGTCTTCATCACATGGGACGTCAGGGCGACCGGCCTGAAGTCGTTCAGCTCCCCAGGATGTGGTTTCTTGGGGACTGGAATGATGCAGGATGTCTTCCACAGCTGGGGGACCCTCCCCTGTCCCAGGCTCAGGTTGAAGATACGCTGTAGGGGGTGTCCCAGTTCCTGCGCACAGGTCTTCAGTAGTCTGGGGGAGACCCCATCTGGACCTGTAGCTTTGCCGGGGCGTAGCCTCCTCAGCTCTCCACATACCTGAGCTGCTGTGATGGTGGGTGGTGTGAGCGGGGGAGGGGAGGTGTCCTCCTCTGTGCTGGAGATGGCTTGTGGGGTTGGGTGGGTGGGGGTTGCTGTGCTCGTAGGTGCAGGGAGATCAAACCTATTAAAAAACTGGTTTAACTGGTTTGCTCTTCCCACATCAGCCTCAATGGGGGCTCCTTTCTTTGAGCTGCAGCCAGTGATGGTCTTCATCCCCTCCCATACCTCCCTCATGCTGTTGTTCTGCATCCTCTGTTCTATTTTCCTTCTGTATTGCTCCTTCCCCTCTCTGAGCTGGACTCTGAGTTCCTTCTGTATCCGCTTGAGCTCCTGTGTGTCACCATCTCTGAAGGCCTTCTTCTTCTGGTTCAGGAGGCCTTTGATGTCACTGGTTATCCAGGGCTTGTTATTAGCGAAGCAGCGCACAGTTCTTACTGGAACAACAACGTCCATACAGAAGTTTATATAGTCCGTTGTGCAGTCATTTTGTGTGTGTGTTCTGTCCTTGGGATGTACTAGTCTCTGTCTGAGTGTGTTGCTGGGTTTGAAATACACAGGGATACTGTGTTTGTTAAAAATCCTCCTGAGTTTTTCAGAAATCCTAGACACATATGGAATGACTACATTGTTTCGTTTGTTTTCTTTTTCTTTTTCAACCACTTTGTTGGCTTTCCTTCTGGAATTAGCTGCAGTTTTCACAAAAGTCCAGCTGGGGTAACCACAAGTTGTGAGGGTGTCTCTCACGTGCTTGCGTTCTTCCCCTTGGGCCTGTGAGCTGGTGGGTATGTTATCAGCTCTGTGTTGCAGGATCCTGATAACACTAAGCTTGTGTTCCAGTGGGTGGTGTGAGTCAAAAAGTAGGTATTGTTCTGTGTGTGTGGGTTTTCTGTATACCCCAATGTGGAGCCTTCTGTCCTTTCTCCTCTGGACGACACAATCTAAACCTCTTGGATAAGAGGTGAAACGTCTTCCAAGACAAATTACCAAGTCCAGTTGCGTTTGATTGAAATTTCCTTGAGATAACCAAGACCTGGATGAATGAGAATATTCACAGGCTTGGTGTTACTACATTTACCTTCAAACCAGCATCAGTTCTTATACTGTAGATATACTCACACACAGTCAGGGATGAGATGGATTGATGCTATGCCATTATCCATTATTACCTACACAAGGAAGGATGGAGTAGAGCACAATTTTCTAACTATATGTCTCCTTTAAAGTAGAATGGATGCCTGTGATTGGTCAGCTCAACAACAGCCAGAGATCAATTCAACAAAATGGGGCTCTGTAGTTGATGTAATCAGTAGTTAATGCAGTATTTGGGCACTACATGCTTTATATTGAAAAGATAATTTATCTAATCTGTTCCTTTGGCGACTTGGAACAAAAGGAGGTGTAGAAAAAGAACAAAACATGCTGCCGTGTTTGTTTCATGAGTTTTTAGAGTATTCTATGAGCTGCACTTCTATTAAAAAGCTTTAGAGGTTGATCGAAAAAACTTCTGTCGTCCATTGCTCCTTCACAGGCATAAGAAAAAAAACCCTGAAATGATGCTACAATGGTAGACAGAAGCCGGCAAGAAAAGTTAGCATCCCCTGCTTTCCTGGTCGAGAATTGCTTTGCAACACTTAAAAAATCAATGCAGAACGGAGAGAATGAAACTGAATAAACGAAATACGTCTCTGTCAATATATCTGCGTCTGCTTGCAAATTTGCCGTCAGAGTAGTATAAACTAGGCTTTATAGTCAGGTATATTATCAACCAATTATACCAAACAGGTGCTAATGACAATCAACGTCAATTCAAGCAATCAAGCAATTAACTGAAACAGAAACATCTCTGTAGGAGGGTTAAAACTGGTTGAGGAACAACCAAACTCTGCTACCAAGGTGATATTCTGAAAGAAAGTTTCATGTCATGGAGAGATTGAGCACAGCAAAAAGATTTCAAAGCAGACTGGGGTGTCAAGATGTGATAGTCAAGCTCTTTTGAAGCACAAAGAAATGGCCAACATTGAGGATTGAAGATGCAGCGGCTGGTCAAGAAAATCTTTTTGAAACACACATCAAGCTTTGATATCGGAAGATACAGTATCCAGCACTGCCATCAGCTCAGAACTGGCAGAAACCAGTGGAACCCAGCTACACCTATCTACTCTCAGGAGAAGTCAGGCCAGAAGTCATCTTCATATAAGAGTTGCAGCCAAAAAACCATAACTCTTACATGGAAACAAGGCCAGCAATTAAAGTATCCATGAAAATATAGGAATTGGGGTGGAGAAAAATGGCAGCAGTTGCTCTTGACTGATGTGTCAAAATTTGAAATATTTGGCTGTAAAAGAAGGCAGTTATTATTATTTTTTTGAAGGGCTGGAGAGTAGTACAATAATGGGTGTCTACAGGAAATAGTGAAGCATGGTGGAGGTTCCTTGAATGTTTGGGGCTTCATTTCAGCAAACAGAGTTGGAGATTTGGTCAAGGTTAATGGTGTTCTTAGTGCTGACATAGGGCCAGATACTTATCTCATATGCAATACTGTCAGGAAGGTGTATCCCCCATATTTATTCTACAATAGGACAAAAACTTCATACAAATAGCCAAAATCACTAAGAATTAAGCCAAAAACTGTGTGCAACTGTACGTAGAAGAATTGATATTATTTTGAAGTGAAACCGCGGTCACACCAAATATTGATTTGACTGGGATTTATCTTTTCTTCAATGCATTTTATTGAGTGATAAAAATAAATTTTTAACACTTCTATTTCTCAAATAATTATTTGTTTACAGAAAAGTATATGTACTCCAAAAGTGTATACTTTTTGGATTATATGTATATATAGACAGCATGATTATTACATATGTGTGCCTTAGACTGGCCACAACAAAAGGAAACTCTGACATGTTCAGTTTTGTTTTATTGGGGGGAGGTGTCTGGGAAACCAGAAAACCAGTCAGTATCTGGGGTGACCACCATTTGCCTCATGCACTGAAACACTGGTTATGGTATGGGCAGGCATACTTTATAGACGAAGAAAACAGGTGCGTTTTATTGATGGCATTTTGAATGCACAGAGATACCTTAACGCGATTCTGAGGCCCATTGTTGTGCCATACATCCAACAACATCACCTCATTTTGCAGCACAACCCCATGTTGCAAGGATCTGTACAGAACTCTTGGAAGTTAAATACATCCCAGTTCATGCATGGCTGGCATACTTACCGGACATGTCACCCATTGGGCATGTTTGGGATGCTGTAGGTCGGTGTATACGACAGCATGTTCCATTCCCTGCCAATATCAAGCAACTTCACACAGCCGTGGATAAGGAGTGGACCAACATTCAACAGGCCACAATTGACAACCTGATCAACTCTGTGCGACCTCAAAGGAGTGGGCTTTCTCCTTGAGATGTAAATGAACAGCAGAGTCCATGCCTGAGGAGTTAGTTTGTTTCGTTTGAAACGAAACAATGTAGTCATTCCATATGTGTCTGGGATTTCTGAAAAACTCAGGAGGATTTTTAACAAACACAGTATCCCTGTGTATTTCAAACCCAGCAACACACTCAGACAGAGACTAGTACATCCCAAGGACAGAACACCACACACACACAAAAGCAACCTGGTGTATGCAATCCAATGCAATGAAGAATGCAAGGACCTCTACATTGGTGAAACCAAACAACCACTGTACAAACGCATGGCCCAACACAGGAGAGCTAACTCCTCAGGCATGGACTCTGCTGTTCATTTACATCTCAAGGAGAAAGCCCACTCCTTTGAGGACAGCAATGTCCAGATATTAGACAGAGAGGACAGATGGTTTGAAAGAGGAGTAAAAGAAGCCATCTATGTAAAAGTAGAGAAACCATCGCTAAACAGAGGAGGAGGCCTGAGACATCACCTATCTCCAATTTACAATGCTGCCCTTTCATCCCTCCCTAGGAAACTCAAACAAATTAGCCTCTAATAACAGAAACAACTGTGACTCCAATGACTGTCGTTATAACACAATAGGGCACTAACGAAGCCGAAACCTAACCTCCACCAATAGGCGGCACGCCAACGACCGTCGTTAAGACATGGAGCACAAAGGATCCAATGACATAATGATTGTTGTTCAAGAGGTTAAATAGCTGAGTCTCCACACCAGTTAGTTGGACCAGTCCCAGCCTGGTCAGCGGCGAGCATGAACTGATGAAGCCTCTTGGATAAGAGGTGAAACGTCTTCCAAGACAAATTACCAAGTCCAGTTGCGTTTGATTGAAATTTCCTTGAGGTAGTAACACCAACTATTGATTTGATTTAGATTTTAATTTTATTTGCTCACTTTATATATGGAATTTGATTAAAATAATCATTATTTACATTTCTGAAAGCATTCTTTGTTTTACAGCATTTTTTCCACACCTGCCTAAGACTTTTGCACAGTAACTTTTATATATGTATACATATACAGTTTTTTTTTCATAAAATGAAAGTATGACAGGTGACTCTAAAAGCTTATAATCTCAAAATTAGATTTTGGCATTACTCTGAAGTTAAATACTTTTCAGGTTAAAATAAGCGAACAGGCCAGAATAATGCATTTTCTTTAAAGACTCGGATTGTCGTTAAAAATGCTTTATTATTTCTGCCAATCTTTAGATCACAATTTAAAGCCATTTTCTGACTATGAATACATTCTGTTTGCTAAGAATTTGCTTTTAAGATTCAGTTTCAAACCCCTCTTAAACACAAAGTTTGAGCAGCTCAACAGTGTGTTCAGTTTATTACTTGGATTGTGCCTTTTGTTACTCAAGATAAAAGAAAAGACAGGGCTGTCATGTTTGAATAGGAGCAAAACATCTTAAAAGAAAATGCCATTTTGTAACATGCCTTTATAAGGAAATTTTAAATAAATACCTGCATCAGTTGTACTGTATCTGTACACATACTTTATGTCATTTTATGGGCATTAACTTATCATCACAGCAATATTATTTTGCCCTTTTTTTGAATAATGAAATTCAAACTCATCTGACCACAAACACACAACACATGGGATCATATTAGCTCACATTCATTACTCCAAATTCAGTATTTGCACAATCTCAGTTCAGACAGCTGAGAAGATATATTATTTATTATTTTAATACATTTAATAGCACATTATATAATGCATCCCATCGATATCTTTGCAATTGCAAGTAACATGACTTCTCACTGAATTTAATAACCCTATTTAAATTTTAGTGACTGAGATAAGCTCTCTAAAAAGTGAAAATAAGGAAAATGTTCAATTATATAGCAATTATCCGTTTCTTTACTACTGCATAGCCATAGTTTACATTCTTCATTAGTTTAACAGTAAGGCTAAAGTGTGTTGAGTTTCAGAAATTCTTCCTTCACAAACTTTTAAAAGCATTTCCTCTGAATTTTTCTTTCTTCCCCACAAATCCAACACTCAGCATTACACAATCCTCTCTAAATTGCATGTGCCGGTGCCAAAAAATTTCCACTTTAGAAAAGTCCGCCTAATGCAATGAATATCCTTTCCTATATGTGTCTTTCTCTTTTAAATATTTTGCTGTGTATTTTTCCTGGAACAAAGATGTGTTTGGTTTTTTTATTTATTTATTTATTTTTATTTTTTTGTGGCAGCTGCACCCTTCACTGCATATGTACTGTTCCTTGGAGCTTGAGGATTAACTGAGACGAGTAATGACAATTAAGGCTGTGAAATCCCATTCTGACACGCCATCCATGTGCCTAATAGGACAGGTAAGTAAAGCGATGGCTCTGACTGATGCTAAGATTGGGACTTGTTCAGCTCCGATTTCAAAGGGGCTTGAGTAGGAGCTCTACCATACTGAGCATGTAGGTGCAAGGCCGTATCCAGAGAGGTCCAACCGGAGGTGAAACCATCATCTGAGAAGTTAGGGGGGTGGGGGTGGTTAGACTGAGTAATTCTCCATCCTTTCATATTCAGTGGCACATTTCTTCTGTGGCGAAATAACTATTTAAAGTGACAGTGTGTAGTTTCTTGACAACTGGGGGCAGTACAAACCTAAATCATTGCAAGCAAGAAAGTTGTATTTTTGTGTTCAAGTGATGAAGCATGGCCATACAGGCCAAACGAAGGCACGGACACAACAGCTGATCGTGCACCTCTCCACGAGTGGGGGCAGTGACCTGGGTTTGGTGGATCTCGGATCGGGTTGGTCATGGTTTTTTTAAGAATGTTCATACAGCTCTCTTTCAATGAAACTTCTATAGAGGACAAGGGGAAGAAAAGGAAATTGACTGCATATTCAAAAATTATTAAACGCGTTTTGTCCACATAGGCTCATGTTGAAGGAAAAACAGGGTCCATTATGTCGGCCACCATACGTAGGACCCGCGCCCATGTATTTTTAAGGTCACATGTTAGGAAGCAGCCAATACTTTTTGATGATTGGGCATCATTTTTTTAATTGTCAACAAAATTCTGATGGATATTTCCAGAGATTAATGGAAAGAACAACGCACCGTCACTTTAAATCACTGTTGCACAGGGAGAAAGCTGGCTTAGTTGTCAGCAGTATTATTAGTGCCAGCGAAAGACACCCCCCCCCGCAATTTGCATGCGTATGAGCATCAAAGTAGTCGCTATGTGAGCATTTTTTGACGTTGAAAAAACGTGCGGTGTGAACAGACCTTTATGCTGCCTCTGTTATGTGGATTGCTGAACGTGCTCTGCTGCTCTCTTAAGCTCTTCAGCTGCCGCACCTGTCAGCAATTCAAGGCGATGCTGTGTATTCTAAGGTGAGTTTAAAGATGGCTCATAAAAATAGGTAACTGTATATTAATAGACTAAACGACTGTAATGGCAGAAAAAGCAGAGAGACTGTCACGCCCATGTCTCCACCACATTTGCTCCAGATAATCACACAGGCACTTTAAAAAAATCATTTTAATTATGTTTTCATTAAATACACAACAGAAAATTACACAGGTCTGGACCTCAGTGTTTTCGATAGTAGATATGGTCTTGTGTAGGTGGAAGACTTCAATGGGAGGACATGCATACTCAAAAATGGGACAAACTCTCATCTTCTCCAATCATGAGCTTAGAGATGAAACAGGGAACTGCCTCATTTGCAGAGCAGTGTTCATTCATTTGCACACTTGTTGCTTCTATCAATCAGCGCCGAAATGAACCCTATAGTGAGAGCCAAACTGCCGCATACAAATGAGTGCACACTTGCCACTGATGTTTACTTAATTTGGGAACCATAACAGGATATCCCAAAGTTTTAGAGCTTTTGAACTTTATCTCATTTGCAATCAATGCAAGGGTTCACACAGTAAAAGTTTCTCACCACGTCCCCTGTGCAAAAGGCGATCACTGAAACGACACTTCACACACATTTGAAGAGAAACGACTTCATGTTGCAGAGTAATAGGATCGAGGGTAAAAGTATTACATGTAATTTAATTTTGCTTATTGATTCGTTTATTTATATGCAAAAAAAAGTCTGTTGTTGGTTTGGTGTGATAGATTTTTCGCTTTATAGTCAGGTGATCAGTTGGTGCAATGTGAGTGACCATCCGTAACAAAGGTAGTCTGAACAACATGGCTTGATGCCAAGAAGTGTATCCAAAGGAAGAGAAATTATTCATATTTTCTTATATATTGTAACTGTATTACAGATGGATGGATGTAACAATACATCCATCTCACAAGAATTGGACACTTCATATTAAGCTCACATAAATTTTGAAGAGATGAGATTTTAGCAATTATTTTGGGATAATTAAGAATGTTTCACAATTAAATTTTCATAAGTCACAACCTGTTTTTTTAAGGAATATGTAATCAATTTATAAGCATTCAGTCAGTTAGACAATGCCATATACAGAGGTGTCTCCATGCCTCTTTGATTCTGAATTGATCGAAATGCCAAAACAAGCACTGAAAATGCCTAGTGTTGTAGTGGTGTTTTATGAAGCAATAACAGTTGAATTAAACAGAAACTGTGTTTTAAGGAATAACTCTTGATAATACTTGGCTCACTACTTTGAATCAAAGATTATCAAATGCAGTTCTTGCTCGCTAAAAAAACTGAACTAGCCATTCAGTTAATTGCTGACAGGAAGCTCTAAAGCAGAGGCCGACTTAAAATACACTCAATAAAAATATAAACGCAACACCTTTGTTTCCTCTCCCAGTTTTCATGAGATGGACTTAAAGATCTAAAATTCATACCAGATACACAATATTACCATTTTTCTGAAACATTGTTCACAAATCAGTCTAAATGTGTGATAGTGAGCACTTCTGCTTTGCTGAGATAATCCATTCCACCTCACAGGTGTGCCACATCAAGATGCTGATCTGACATCATGGTTAGTGCACAGGTGTACCTTATACTGCCCACAATAAAAGGCCACCCTGGAATGTGCAGTTTTTTGCTTTATTGGGGGTCTGGAGACTCAGAACCGGTTAGTATCTGGTGTGACCACCATGTGCCTCATGCAGTGCAACACATCTACTTCGCGTAGAGTTTATCAGATTGTCAATTTTGGCCTTTGGAATGTTGGTCCACTCCTCTTAAATGGCAGTGCGAAGTTGTTGGATATTATTGGGAACTGGTACAGGCTGATCGTACGCACCGGTCAAGCACATCCCAAACATGCTCAATGGGTGACATGTGTACAGATCCTTGCAACATGGGGCCGTGCATTATCTTGCTGAGACACGAGGTGATGTTCATGGATGTATGGCACAACAATGGGCCTCAGGATCTCATCACGGTATCTCTGTGCATTCAAAATGCCATCAATAAAATGCACCTGTTTTATTCGTCCATAACAGATGCCTGCCCATACCATAACCCCACCATCACCATGGGCCACTCGATCCACAACATTGACATCAGCAAAGCACTCACCCACAGGACGCCACACACGCTGTCTGCCATCTACCCTGAACAATGTAAACCGAGATTCATCCGTGAAGAGAACACCTCTCCAACGTGCCAGACGCCATCGAATGTGAGCATTTGCCCCCACTAGTCTGTTACGGCGACGAGCTGGAGTCAGGTCAAGACCCCGATGAGGACGACGAGCATGCATTTGAGCTTCCCTGAGACAGTTTCTGACAGTTTGTGTAGAAATTGTTTGGTTATGCAAACAAATTGTTTCAGCAGCTGTCTGAGTGGCTGGTCTCAGACGATCTTGGAGGTGAACCTGCTGGATGTGGAGGTCCTGGGCTTGTGTGGTTACACATGGTCTGCGCTTGTGACGCCGGTTGGATGTTCTGCCATATTCTTTGGAGACGGCTTATGGTGGAGAAATGAACATTCAATGCACGAGCAACAGATCTGGTTGACATTCCTGGTGACGGCATGCCAATTGCACGCTCCCTCAATGCTTGTGGCATCTGTGGCATTTTGCTGTGAGACAAAGCTGCACATTCCAGGGTGGCCTTTTATTGTGGGTAGTATAAGGTACACCTGTGCACTAATCATGATGTCAGATCAGCATCTTAATTTGGCACACCTGTGAAGTGGGATGGATTATCTCAGCAAAGCAGAAGTGCTCACTATAACACATTTAGACTGATTTGTGAACAATGTTTGAGATAAATGGCAATATTGTGTATCTGGAATGAATTTTAGATCTTTAAGTCCATCTCATGAAAAATGGGAGCAGAAACAAAGGTGTTGCGTTTATATTTTTGTTGAGTGCATTTCAAACACTTATGTGTAACTGGTAGAAATAAGTGGTTAAATATTAACGTTCAAGATAGTTGTATGAACTGTGAAAAAGCATATTTATTGTGTTTATAACCAAGTGTTTTTCAACCAGCCAAACAAGCATAGTGTGAGCAGACTGTCAACACCTTGGGGGAACTTAAAAACGACTTCCTTTCTTACTTCAAATCAGGACACCCAAAGATAAAGATAGCAGGGTGTCAAAAATAAATTAAATAAAATCATCACATTCAGGCCTCATAAAAATCATTTTACTGTTACATTGGCATACAAAGTGATGATTGCATTTCAATGCCAATTCTGTATAATTTTACTTTTAATGAAGGTCCCGTTTTGTTTGCTGATTTGTTATTTATTTGATTGATTTGCTTCTTGTTGTAAATTTCCTGGCTCCACTCATTATCATGACACTGCATGGCAACCTGCCATGTTTTTTTTAAAGGTGCCAAACAGGATAAGAAAAAAGTGTTCTCTTTCACAACATTTGTTTCAATGTCTCACTATGGGATGCTCCCCTCAGTGGATTCCTTAGAAGCACTTATCTCATTATGCCAATCCTGTTTTGCTGGTGATTGTGGCGTCCATGTCACATGCCTCTATAAGTAGCATGTGTCCCTACATAGAGCTTAATAATTGACCTCGCTTCTGTGATAGCTTATTGCCGCTAGCTAGCCAGCTTAACTGTTCACAGTCTGGAGCGTATTACCTTTTTTCTCCTTCACCGAATGCTAGCTTGCTTCTTTCGTCCTGACCTTCAACATAGGTTGGGGCACACTTGTACAATATTTACGTACGAGTGCACCTGTTTTATTTTCTCTGCTGCCCTCTTCCCTCTGCTAAACACACCAGTTAACCACCATGGACAACACTTCTCAAACCAGCAGTACAGCGGCACACCTCTGCATCTGTGGGAATACAATTTTTGTTTTAAATCCACATTAGGTCTGCAAGTGCTGCCTCGGGCTAGAAAATGCCCTGTTGGCAATTGACAACCTTGTGTCATGTAAGCACTGTGCAAACTTTACTGTGAAGAGTCTCCGTCGATGGGAAGCACACCAAGCTAATCTATCAGGGAGTGCCCCTTACCTGCTGACAGCCTGGCCGCCGCCTGTGTGTTGATGAGCTGGTCTGCATTGGCCAGGTCAATGTGGACCAACCCTTGGAGGACATACTGGAATTGGACTACGAAGACAAGCTTGCTGACACCAAATGGCTCCTCATATCATAGGATGATGAGGAGGAACATGTCTTCTTTCCAGCCACCCAGGCTCCGCAGCTCAGTGTCTCTTCCTCTCCCTGGGATGGAGCGGCCTCCCAGGCTGTAAGCTGGACATGCAATCTTTATGCAAACACACTGTATCCATGCTGAACATCCCATTGTCAACTGTTGTGATTGAGACTGTCAGATCCCGTTACAAGGTAAATAAATTGCGTCAGTCAACAAGGGCAGCGAAGATTGGAGCTCCTTGAGCACATAAAACCTCCTTGGTAAACCACCCTGTACAAGGGGCGCTTCGCTGGATATTCATGGAATGGAGAAGGCTGGCATGCTCCAGATCCTGTCCATGAAGCCGCTGGTTGCAGTACAGCTGCACCGACTACTGTCCATGACATCCTCTAGACCTCCCACATGGCCTTCAAAACCGGGCTGCTTCCAGTTGTCGTTAAACGAAAAGGCTTACCAAGAGACTTTCGGTCAGGGCACGGGATGTTTACATCATGCTCTCGTTTACCAAGCTGAGCTGTGCGAGGAAATGGAAAGCCAAACTTTAATGTGCAGGAAGAGATTAACGCGCTGACGGACATCTGCCAGCCCATTCAGTGCTGTACAGTCCAGGCCATGGGAAAAGGTATGGGAATGATGGTTCTGCATGAATGAGCTTGCTGGCTCAACCTTATTCCTGATAGAGAGAAGGAGGAAATCATCAAGATTCTGATTATACCTGACAGTATCTTCAGCTCTGCTCTGGCATCAATGCAGCAGTGGTATAAGGCAAATAAAAAGGAAGGTGAGTGTAACCCATGGTTATTTTAACCAATGTTTCCTTTTTATAAATTGCCCTGGGTAGTTTTTCCCCAGTTATTTTTTCTCCTAGTTTCATGTCTGTTTTGTAAATCTCATGAGACTTTGGAACTCTCAAGATTTGGGGAAGTCCCATGAGATTTCAGAGAGTATACAAAGGGGGAAAACCCAAATGGTTGTAAACAAGCCTTTGTGAACAAAGAAGCTCACGGTTGCTGCAGGTATTTGTCTTAGTTTTCATCTTTAGTATTTCAATGTCATTCCTTTCTTTTGTTGCCATCTCATATGCTGATATGTTTTGCAGCTGAGGGATGTGCTTTGGAGAGGATCATGATTTATATGTGATTGTAATCTGGGAACTGGTGAGTAGCTGTTTAGCACTTAGCCATAAGCTAAGGCTGGCTAACAAACAGTTCTGTTGGTTTACTATTTTTTCTGTTTTGTTTAATTTCTTTAGGTTTTTGGATTTGTTTTACCTTATCAGTTAAGGAGAACAAAGTTAATCATGTACATGTAGATTGTTTGAATTAGATTAGGATTTATTTGACTACGTAGATTTCTGTATGAAAAGGTTAGCATGAATGTTAATATGTGGTCCTGTTATGCAGGCCAGGTCCTTTGGCTGCGATCATCGATTAGATGACCAGAAGCTGACTCTTTTTCCACTTGATGGCGAGCTACCAGTAGGCCGAGCCCAGGCCTAGAGAACCTAACCATCTCCTGCTGGTGTGGTAGGAGCTACTGCAAGCTGTTGCTACAAGCCAACTGCTTTGGAGACCTAACATGGAACCAGTTTGATCTTTTTGGACTACTTCATATCTAATGAACTCTGTAACGGCCAATGTTGCTGGCTCAACTGGAATGAACTTCTTGGACAGATATGAGTACAGGTTTAAGACTCTCTGTATTTCCAATTAACTTAATGAACTTTGAAGTGTGCTACTATAAATATTGTAAATAACTGAAAGAAACATAATACAACACTTTTGGTTGCACAGAAATCTGGTTCTTTTGGTTTATTAAGCACAACCCAACCTACATCCTCCCTGAGCGAATTTAGTCTTCTGATCATTCTAGCTATCTGCATTTCAATAAGGTTATTTACACAACAATTTTTATATTGATAAAAGGCAAGTGCTACATGAGACTCTCCAGCTCTTCCTCCCCTGATGCACCTCCCCAAGCAGCCCTGCACCAGTCTTTCTCCCTGACTACCTCCCAGGTCCCACCTCAGTTCTGGGTCTTGAAGTGACCAAAACCTCATCCAACCCTACCAGGTTCAGTGATCCAGCACTCCAACTGTCCCCGCTCCTACGGGACAACCAGTGCAGTCCAGCAGTCAGCATGCCAGGAAGAAGAGCTGTAAGTTTGCTGCTCACCAGCTCAACCTGTTTGGCCGCTCTAGGATGCTTTCCCCACCCCCCTCAGGACCCTCACCTTTGGATGCTGGTAGATGTCTCACCGGACAACATCTCACTCATGTTACTAAAAGAAACGAGGTAATAACAGTAACCTAAATACTTTATTGTTGGCAGGGGGCGGTATGGAGCACGAGAGATGATAGACCTGTCCCCCAACTGCTCAGAGAAAATGTTTAAACTTCATTAAACCTTGATAGAAACTTTTTTTAGCCAATGATCTAGTTACATTTATTAGGTACCTTGCGTGCCATGTTTTTAGTTGTTTCCTGTTTTTTCTCTCTCGCTTTTTATGACTCAAAATGCTCAAAATGATGTCTACTCATTTTAAACAGGACAGCCAGAGAGTAGCCAAAAAGCACTGCCATCTCCTGAATGCTGCATTCAGACATATCGTCAGTGTGACCAGAATTAAAAGCCTGAACTGAAGCATTGCAGGATGTATCAAATGTTCAAGGAACCACGGTGAAAGATTTGGAACTAGCTAGCGCAGATCACTGTACTTGGATTGGTAAACTTGAAACCTAGGTAAATGATCTGACTACACGGAAACAACCCCTAGAAGTCAAGTCTGATGACCTGGGGAGCAGATTAGCGCCCAATAGAGTTCATGTCACAGTTCAGGAACACTTGGGTCTGGAGGAGACGCCATTATCAGATTGCACTCAACGCATATTGAGGGAGCGGCCAGAAGAAGGTGTTTCTCCCCATCCATTTTTTAGTTCGTGTTCAATTTTTTCATAATCATATATTGTGACAGACCGGGGAGGGGTCTTCTTTGTATTATGAAGGCAAGCCCCTTTCAGTATCCCAACACTTTACCTCAGCTGCTGCAAAGAGAGCGGCATTTGAAGCAATCGACTGCACTCTTCGCTCATGTCCCAGTGTAAAAATCAGACTTCTTTGTTGTCCAGCCACGCTCAGAGTTACCATGCATGATGGCTCATCTCATCGCTTTGAGGAACCTCCCCTGGATGCAGATTTCATCAATAAGTACAAATAGGGTATGTTATTAGGTAAGGAGACGCATCAGATCAACAAGGTAGTTTTTTTGACTCTCTTTCAATTTTTTTCGTATTTCATTATAAAAGTGGATTGTGTTAATGTTTTAATCATTGTCTATTTGGGGCAGTTGATATTGCTACACCTCCTTTTTTGCAGTCTTTTTCAAGAGGTTATAATATAATGAAATATAGCATTTACTGTATATAGTGCTTTTCGAGACCCTCAAAGACGCGTTACAATTACATTATTCATTCACTCTCGCATTCACACACTGATGAAAGCAAGCTACATTAGTAGCCACAGCGGCCCTGGGGCAGGCAGACTGACAGAAGTGAGGCTGCCATATCACGCCATTACCAGTAGGCAAGGTACGCGAAGTGTCTTGCCCAAGGACACAACGGAATGTAGCATGCAGAAGCAGGAGTCAAACCCACAATTTTTGGGTCGCAGGCCAATAACTCTACCACTGACCCACAATGGCCCCTATTCCCTATTTTTTTCAGATATCCACTTTATCTGTTCATTAATCTTGATTAATGCTGATGTTATTGTTGGAGTGAAATTTTTTTCTATGAATCCCACTGAAACTATTATGATAATCCAATATTGTTTTTCCTTCTATGGTTATCAGTCCTCCTGCTTTTCCCTACTCACTTTACATGCAGTCCGGAATCATTTACATTTTCAAATGTAATTTCTGATTCCCATGAGACACTCCTAATTATCTCTGGTAAAATGTCTAACATCCCAGTAGTCCTTGTAAATGTCTATGCATCTAAAACAGATGACACAGGCTTCTCAGGCATGTTTTTCAATTCTTGCTAATATGTCATCATGCTTTATTATTATGAGTGGGGATTTCAGTTGTTTGCAGGATCCTAACTTAGATACCTCATCCGTCAGACTTACTATCCTCTCAAACTTGACCAAAATTATGAAAACTTTTATGAAGGGCTTTAGTGTTTCAGACCCGTGCTGTTTCTTTAAAGACACAGTGTGTAATTTTCGGCCAATAGGGGGCAGTGCATACCTAAATGATCACAAAAAAAACAAGCCGCTTGTTCTGTGCCCTTTGTACACCGGGACTCTTGTAGAAGTAAAGGTGCCGTTTAATATGGCTCCCCCCTGAAAAGAGGACCCACGCCTATGAATTTTAAAACTGATTTTTAAAGTCATATTCTATATCGCCAGAATTTTACAATTAATGTGCTTTACGTAATTATTATTACATGATATTTAATGGCTATTTTCAAAGATCCTGTGAATATTCTCATTCATCAAGGGCATGGTTATCTCAAGGAAATTTCAATCGAACGCAACTGGACTTGGAAATTTGTCTTGGAAGACGTTTCACCTCTTATCCAAGAGGCTTCATCAGTTCATGCTTGCCGCTGACCAGGCTGGGACTGGTCCAACTTACTGGTGTGGAGTCACAGCTATTTAACCTCTTGGAGGGCTTTTACAAGACTGATTATGTCATTGGATCCTTTGTGCTCCACGTCTTAACGACGGTCGTTGGCGTGTCGCCTATTGGTGGAGGTTAGGTTTCAGCTTCATTAGTGCCCTATTTTGTTATAACGACAGTCACTGGAGTCACAGTTGTTTTTCTTATTAGAGGTTAAATTGTTGAGTCTCCTGGGTAGGGATGAAAGGGCAGCATTGTAAATTGGAGATAGGTGATGTCTCAGGCCTCCTCCTCTGTTAAGCGATGGTTTCTCTACTTTTACATGGCTTCTTTTACTCCTCTTTCAAACCATCTGTCCTCTCTGTCTAACATCTGAACATTGCTGTTCTCAAAGAGTGGGCTTTCTCCTTGAGATGTAAATGAACAGCAGAGTCAATGCCTGAGGAGTTATGGTGTGTTCTATTTGTCTTGTAAGCACGACTTGCAACTCGGGAGTGACGTCACATCCGTGTTGGAAAACCAGTCACAGCAGGGTTTTGCTTTCTGTTTGTACACAACACGGCAGATCGGAGAAAAGATGGACGCCTCCAGGAAAGTTGCTGTTGCGCTAGCTCTAAAAGAGTACAGAGAGCTACAATCAAAGTTTGTGGTTCATCAGCAAAATATGGAAGAAGATGATAGAAAGCGGAGAATGTAAGTTCATGTTTCATCTTATTTGATTGTAGTCTATGAATGTTTTAACCGCTGTTTAAGTGAAAATTCCGCTGCTAACGTTAGCGCCACTGGTAAATGTTTGCCTAATATGCTTTATATATGTGTAACATACGTTTTTAGATGTACCTAAGAGGCTGAAAGATATTAGTGGAAGTTTATTCTGAACGGAGGTTTTGTTAGCAGAAGGCTGTACTACAATACGTTACAAAGAAAGGACAAAGAAACAAGGAAAGGTGCCTCAGTCTGCGTTCTTTGATAGACGTGCCTGATTAAATGATGTTTGGAATGTCCCTCTTCAGTTAGATTCTAGCCATATGTTATATAAGAAATGAAACAATATAACAGAGCAAAATATTTTAGACAACATTTATTCATTTTAGTTTTTTCTTTTCCTCAGGGCATTGATCTCAATTGTGCTGCGCTCCAGACAACAAATCATCCTCAAGACGGGAACAGAGTGGGAAATCATGCTCAACTGGTGTGATGCCACCTTTGCTCGTCCTTTGAGGATCTCAAAACACCAGTTTGAGTACCTCTTGACAAAGCTGCAGGAGAACGGCCTACACACTGATCACACTCAAGGAAGGCCTCCGGTGCCTGATACCAAGAAGCTGCTAATGTTCCTGTGGTATATGGCCAATCAAAACAGCTTCAGGGAGATGTATGACATCTGTGTCACATATCACGCCATTACCAGTAGGCAAGGTACACAGTCAGCAGCGCACAGAATCATCCTGCAAGTTCTGACCATCATGTCAGGCATGGGGAACACCTTTATCTCCTGGCCAAATACTTGTGAGAAAGCTGCCTCTGCTGCTGCCTTTCACCGCACCTGTGGCCTTGACGGGGTTATTGGGGCGATTGATGGCTACCATATCAGGGTCCAGAGGCCCCCCATCAGAGGAGGGGATTACATGAACCGCAAGGCGTACTACTCTGTACTCCTTCAGGGGATTGTGGATGATCGGGGCCGCTTCATCGACATCTTTGCTGGACCACCAGGATGGGTGCACGATGCCAGGATGCTGAGGAGTTCCAGCTTCTACACACAATGGCAGGAGAAGATGGGGGTGTATTATCTGCTGGGAGATAGTGCCTAAACTGGCCAGGCCTTCCCATTCATCAAAACTCCAAAACGTGACAATGGGGCTCTAACGGTGGAGGAGCTTGAGCACAATGTGAAGATCAGCCAGGGGCGGGTCATTGTAGAGAATGCTTTTGGAAGAATGAAATGCAAATGAAGGCGTCTACACTGTGGTCATGATCATTATGTCTGCTTGTTTCTTACACAACATGTGTGTTGCTGCTACAGACGTATGTGCAGAACACCGACATGGCTGCCCAAGGCAGCAAGATCACAACGAGTAGACTCATTTTCACAGTTGAAAGCTTGTAAATACATGTTACAATGCAATTGCTCTTTCTAACATGATTAATGTTTACTTTTTATTTTCTGTGTACAAATAAAAGTGGTTTCCCTACATTTAATGCTTCATCTTTTTCTAGCGCACAGTTTTATTTATTTGCAATTGTTAATATCAAATGAGAAACACAGAATAAACAATTTAATACAAAATATATTATATATACAACTTAACGAACTATAAAAACTTTGAATTATAAACATAAAAGTGGTTTCCCTTAATTGATGGCTTCACCTTTTTTTAGCCCACAATATGGTTTTGAGAAAATGAAGGCAAATATATAAATGGCTGCAATCCCATATAATATCAATGGAAAGATAGACTAATGACAGTGTACTCGATGGAAATAGTAGCAGTAAAACTCCAGGTGTAAATGGACTTATTCGTAAAATGCTGGGCCAGTTATTGCTTATTTTAGATTATCAGGCCAAGACTGACATTATGGTGAAAATGGCTAAAACTAACACTTGTCATCTGAAGTATTTTCCCCTTTGATTTCTTAATGTATTTTATTCTTACTGGGTGATTTCCCTACTAAAAAGGATACTGTTTACTAGTTTGTTTTGTTGTTTGTTTGAATGGACTTATGAGGCAGTAGTGTACAATTTGAACATGCAGAACTATAAATAAAATACTGTCTTCAAAAAAAGAAAAAAAAATAAGGCTTTGGTAAGAAACAAGCAAATATTTATTGGCAATAAAAAAATTTAAAATGAGAAAAATAATTAAAAAATTAAATACAAAAAATATTATATATACAACTTAACAAACTATGAAAAATTTGAATTATAAATGTAAAAAATAGAGTGAGGATGAAATGACACTCAGAATTTATCAATCAATCGTGACATAAGACTATCAAAGCCCTGCTGGGAAGACCGCATCTGGTCCATGACCTCCTGGTGGCGCCGCTGGCTGGCAATTTCGGCATCCCGCAGGATAGCAAGGAGGTCATCGTCCCGTAGACGCTTGCGTGGCATTCTTGGGGTGGTGCAGGGTGTCTCTGGTGGTGTGGAGCTGGATGCTGTGCTTGTTGCTGGGCTGGGTGACGATGTGTGTGAGGAGGTGGTGGCTGCGGCTATGGGGGCAGTGGCAGTTTCACTGCAAACCACTGCTCCCTGTCTTCGGACATCCACCCCGTCTTTAGTTCCCACAACAGGGAACACGACATCATGTTGGGCCCCAAGCAGCTCATCCACTTCTCTGTAAAACTGGAAACGCATGGTGCCGTTCCCTGTGTTTGTGTTATTGTCCTTTACTTTCTTATAGCCGTCCACCAAGGTGGACCACTTCCTGGCCACCTTGTCAGGGCAGAATGTTTCTTTATACTGTTCTGTCAGTTTGGAAGCCATGTCTGCCCACATCTCCTTTTTGTTCTTTCGGCCAAACCTGAGTCAGCTGTTGAGGTCCTTCAGAGACTTTGGGAGATCCTCTCCCTCCCTCTCCAGATGTAGCCTCATCAGGTCTATGAGGAAGAGTGTGTGCTCCTTTGTGAAGCAGTCATGCTTTCGCACGGGTAAAGCTGTGGGGGTGTCGGCAGTGGGTGCCTCACGGCAGCAGCCTATAACACATAAAAAGCAATATGTCAGTAAGCACAACATTATTAACATCCTTACTGGTGTTATTCTAGTGATTATACTATGATGATTATTTCTGTTATCTTACCAGCTTCAAAAAGGTTGACCTTGATGGTCAGGTCCTCATCCGCATAGTAAACTGTGGGGTCATCTGCACGCTGGTACAGAGGACCGGGGAACAGCAGGGTCCTCTGGGAGTTCAGGAACAGTTTCATGTTCTCATCTAAATACACTAAAACACAAATATACACGTTAGCTTGAAAGAACATGTAGTACTGAAAAAAACTAACTAAAAACGATTGCCTTTGTAATGTGTTAGCAGCTATGATGTTTCCTTTGTGTCCTTTGTGTAATATGCTTTTTAAAATAGTATCTTTATGTGTTCAAACGTTTTAACGTTAATCAAATATAGACATACGTGCATTGATATACATTGATCACATAAAAATGTAGTCTAAATGCATACAACACTGAGAAAAACAAATGCCTATGAGCCATGAGGTTTCCTTTGTCTGTAGCAAAGCTACAAAATAACTTATTGGGTGGTATTTAGCACGTAATAAGACTGTAACAAGACTGTAGCAACATGCATATAGGTAACCGTATACACTGCTATGTGTATGACTTCTGCATTCCGTTACAACAAAGACAAAAGTGCCTAAAATAAAAGAAAACCACAATGTTAACTTACGTGTGATGCTCGTGGTAGCCATCTTGATAACTAAACTCAGGGTCCTCTGACCCTCGACGAGTTGACGACTTGTATTTATGACCCCGGGAGCGTTCTATTTGCAACTTCCGGGTCGTATTCCCGGAATCCGACTCGGAAACCGAGTTCGTTGGACAAATAGAACGGGGCATTAGCGCTCCTGTGTTGGGCCATGCGTTTGTCCAGTGGTTGTTTTGATTTCACCAATGTAGAGGTCCTTGCATTCTTCATTGCATTGGATTGCATACACCAGGTTGCTTTTGTGTGCGTGTGGTGTTATGTCCTTGGGATGAACTAGTCTCTGTCTGAGTGTGTTGCTAGGTTTGAAATACACAGGGATCCTGTGTTTGTTAAAAATCCTCCTGAGTTTTTCAGAAATCCCAGACACATATGGAATGACTACATTGTTTCATTTATTTTCTTTTTCAACCACTTTGTTGGCTATCCTTCTGGAACTAGCTGCAGTTTTCACAAAAGTCCAGCTGGGGTAACCAGAAGTTGTGAGGGTGTCTCTCACGTGCTTGCATTCTTCCCCTTGGGCCTGTGAGCTGGTGGGTATGTTATCAGCTCTGTGTCGCAGGGTCCTGATAACACTAAGCTTGTGTTCCAGTGGGTGGTGTGAGTCAAAAAGTAGGTATTGGTCTGTGTGTGTGGGTTTTCTGTTTACCCCAATGTGGAGCCTTCGTTCCTTTCTCCTCTGGACGACACAATCTAAAAAGGGCAAACTATTGTCTTTGACATCTTGTATGGTGAATTTGATGTTTCTGTCCACTGAGTTTATGTATTCAGTAAAAGCTTGCAGCTCTTTGGTTTTGATTTTAACCCATGTGTCATCTACGTATCTGAACCAGTGGCTAGGTGTTATTCCTTCAAAGGAGTTCATAAAACTGTCGTTATAACACAATAGGGCACTAATGAAGCCGAAACATAACCTCCACCAATAGGAGACGATAGTCGCCAACGACCATCGTTAAGACGTGGAGCACAAAGGATCCAATTAAATAATCAGTCTTGTAAAAGCCCACCAGTTAGTTGGACCAGTCCCAGCCTGGTCAGCGCCGAGCATGAACTGATGAAGCCTCTTGGATAAGAGGTGAAACGTCTTCCAAGACAAATTACCAAGTTGCGTTAGATTGAAATTTCCTTGAGATATTTTCAATGTATGTACTGCAAAAATTACACTGTCACTTTAACTCTCGCATAAAAAAAATAAATTAATACGTTCTATGCCCCGGTTCATCATTAATTTACCCGTATAGAATGTTTTGTAATAGATAATAGGAAGCTCCCCTTGATAATTCATGTACCTTCAATGCCCTGGTTATTTTAGATCACTCTTTGGTAAGTTTATGTATAAGCTTTAATGGTTACTCTCAAACATGTCCCACTTGGCATTTTAATGTGCGTCTCCTCTCAGATGAAAAAATTGTTGAACTAATCAATTTTTAAATTGATTTTTTTCAGTGTGAATAAAAAATCCAATGTCTCTTCCTCTATTTTGTAGGAAGCTTTCAAAGTCTACATTAGGGTCATTGTGCAGGATCACAGAACCCAGACTTATATAAAGGAGCGCAATACTTTACCATCGCAATACAGCAACCTTACCGTGGACCGTACAGCTTATCTACTTCTTAAAACAGGAAGTACACTCTTTGAGCATGGAGAAAAGGCAGGCAAATTATTAGTTCATCAATTAAGACAATCCGCTGCCACAAATCAAATTCTCAAAATTCTAACCTTATCTGGTACTACAATAGACCCAAAGGAAATTAATAATGAATGTACATGCTACTTTGAGTATTGATACACATCTGGATCACATTCTGATACAGTAGATTTAGAAAATTTCTTCACACTACTTTCTATTCCTAAAGTGTCCCCTGATATTGCAGATGTGGAGAAACCTATAACTGTTTCAGCGCTCAGTATTCCTATTTCCTCCATGCAGAGTGGTAAATGTTCAGGCCCAGAAAGGTTCCCCTTGAAGTTCAAGAAAATGTATAGCAAACTGGCCTCAATGTTGCTAAACATGTTTTATGAAAAATTTCTGGTACACAAATTACCTCCTACACTAAACCAGACTACTATTACTCTAATTCTAAAAAAAGGAAAATTCCATTGGAGTGTTCCTCTTACTGCCCTATTAGTCTACCTTATGTGGATTTTCAAATGTTGTCCAAAATACTTGAAAAACGACTGGAAACATGTTGCCAATAGTTATCTCTGTCTATTGAACAGGTTCCATAGAGAACAGACATTTATATTTTGAGCTGAGATACCCATTTAACACTATTTATCGTCTACTCAGGGTGCATGATTCATCCATATGTGCCAAACATACATTTACTCAATGTAAAGTACTCCATCATGCACATTTGACCAAGGTTAGGCTGTCTAAAAGCGTTCAGAGGTGTGGACACTTTCTGTGACCCCTGCAGCCAGTTACTGGTAGATCATGGACATAGGATGTGGTCTTGTCCTATCTTAAAGATGTATTGAAGGCAGATTTATGACTCATTGTCAAAGATTAATGGGGAGAAGGTAGAGCCTACTTCTACCATTGCTTTGTTTTGGGTCTCTCCCTCATTTTTGAAGCAATAGAAACCCAAAGCTCTGGAAGCAATGGCGAGTTGAAATGTTTGCAGCTGTTACTTGTTTGTTAGGCCGGCATCTCATATATCTAAAGTGGAAATCTAGATCACCACCGTCATACACACATTAAATCAAAAAAACGCATAATTTTCCTAAACTGGATACTGATATTTATATTGAAAGGCAGAAGGAATATGCACTCCGTTTTTAATGGCAGCCAGCCTGTGTTTTCTTTTATGTATTTACCCTTTTAATATCTATTTTATTTACCTTGTATTTATTTATTTATTTATTCCCTCATATATAAATGTATATTAGGGCTGCACGATTATGACCAAAATAATGATCATGATTATTTTGATCAATATTGTAATCACAATTATTAATCACGATCATTCATCCAGTCCTGTAAAATATCTCTTTTTTGTTGCACCAATTATAAACGTACAATGTTGCAACATTTATTTGCGAATATTAAAACTTTAGATTAGAATAGATGATAAAAATGCACAAAAACAAATTTCAATACTTATATATATATATATATAATATAAGTACAAGCTAAATGTTATTGCAGAGTGCAATCTCAAAGTGCAATTTAACAGAAACAATTACAGCTTATTCAGAAAAGGCCTTTGACATTCCCTGCATCCAAATCCTTAGTGTTTACTATATGCTACTTAGCAACTATTATGCACCCATTAATGTAGTAAATGCTGCATAGCAAACAATCGCGTAATAGACATGAAATCAGACATACTGCTCCACATATTTTGCATGTCCTTTGACCCGTATTGACTGTTCTGTTGACCCAGATGTTTACATTACGTTAGCCTTTGTCCCGCCATCCTCTAGTTGGTATTTCGTCTGGTATGACTTAACAACTTAAATGTTTGATCAGTCGAAAAACTATTACAGTAATTGTTACAATCCCCCCAGCTCGCTAGGGAAAAGGGGTTGTGAACATTAACCCACAAACAAATTCCTTTAATTAAAGTATTTATTTATAGGTACCATGGCAACCTGGAAGGTTGTAAAAGAAAGATAAACAAAATCAGATTTCCACAAAACCTGTAAAACACTCTCAAAATAATATCTTTACAAAACTACAACAAAAGGAATGAACACAAAAGACTACTAAGAAAGTTAACTAGTGGTGATAACAACTTAAATGCCACCCAGGGCTTGCAACAAACTCCACAGTCTTCTACTAAGTGTTTTACACAGCTCACAAAACACTAAACAGTGTCTAAACAGTCCAATAATACAAGTCCTCCAAAACAGTCTATACAGGCTGACACCAAACCCCAGAATGAGGCAAGCTGAGTGGGAAACACACACAGCCGCCCTGAGTTGCAATCAGCCATTCCCTTAAATAGGGCTGATTAACTCTGAGCAGCTGGGGAGGAAGAGGAAGCGACCAATCCGGGGCTGGGGCCGTCACAGTCAGAGGGTGGAGTCAGCCAGCCACCCAATCATGCAGGCGGGATCACACAGCCCAATTACCATGTCCAAAATTCTTGGGCCTTAACACCTCCCCCCTTAAGACAAACCCCTCAAGGGTTTGCACCTAAACAAAAAGACATGGTAAGTACAAAACGTAAACAGAAATATTGGTACTCACATTTTCACAGTACCCATGGTTTCACGATCTGGACAAAGCATCGGCCACGAAGTTGGCTGCACCCCTTTTGTGTCGAATCTCCAAACGAAATTCCTGAACAATCAGAGCCCAGCGCATGAGTCTTTGATTGTGATTGTACATTCGATGGAGGAACACAAGAGGGTTATGATCAGTGTACACAGTGATTGGCATGGGGCCAGACCCAAGGTACACCTCAAAGTGCTGGAGTGCAAGTAATAGAGCCAGTGTCTCTTTCTCGATGGTAGAGTAATTGAGTTGGTGCCGGTTGAATTTACGGGAAAAATAACAAACGGGGTGATCAGATCCGTCGTCACCTTCCTGTATCAGGACAGCACCAGCGCCGACAGCACTAGCGTCAACTTCTAGCTTGAACGGTTTAGCCAGATCAGGGGCAGAAAGAACAGGGGCATGGCGCAATAATGACTTCACGTTCACAAATGCATGCTCACACTCAGGAGACCATGAGAAGGCGTTTTTTGGACTAAGCAATTGGGTTAATGGGTTCACGACCGTGGAGAAGTTGCAGCAGAAATTTCTGTAGTACCCAGCCATACCCAGAAAGCGACGCAATTCTTTTCTGGAAGATGGTACTGGGAAGGCAGCGATAGCGGAAATCTTCACATCAACGGGCCGGACCTGCCCTTGACCAACCTGTCTACCCAGGTAGGTGACAGTGGCCTTTCCAAAATCACATTTGGCCAAATTTAGAGTCAGAGTGGCATCTTGAAGTCGCGTGAACACTTGCGTTAAAATGGTTAAATGATCTTCCCATGAAGATGAATATAGAACCAGATTATCTAAATATGCAGTGCAGTTTGGTAAACCAGAGAGTAGAGTGTTCACTAGTCTTTGGAAGGTTGCGGGTGCATTGCACATGCCGAAAGCCATAACTGTGTATTGCAAAAAGTGGTCTGGAGTTACAAATGCTGAAATATCCGAAGCCCTTTTTGAGAGGGGCACCTGCCAGTATCCCTTTAGCAGGTCTAGTTTACTGACATACCGGGCTGTACCGATCGTGTCCACACAATCATCGATACGCGGTAGAGGGTACGAATCAGCAACAGTAACAGAATTAACTCTACGATAATCAGTTATGAACCGAGGAGAGCCATCTGGTTTGGCTTCCACAAGACAAGGAGAACTCCAGGGACTGGAGCTACATTTTGCAAAGCCATTTTGCAACATGTACTCCACCTCAGATCTCATCATATCCCTTTTAACAGGGTTTGCACGGTAGGGGTGCTGTTTTATGGGACGAGCACCTCCTACATCTATGTCGTGTTCAATAACCGTGGTACAAGTGGGGATGTCATTGAATAAGGACGGGAATGAATCTACCAAGGACACTATGTCATTACATTGGTCCTGTGTCAGATGCGCGAGTTGAGAAGGTAGCTTTTCGATCATCTTTGAGTTTGATAGTCGAGGGGATTTCAAAAATGACGAACCAAACTTAAGACCATCATCATGACTACCGGAGTCGCTAGGCACTATCAGAGCTGTACCACTAACATGACTTGAATCATGACTAACTGAGGTCACAGCAGGAGAGAGGTTCTGAGTGTAATATGGTTTTAGCATATTCACATGACAAACGCGCGTCTTACGTCTCCTTTCAGGAGTGCTAAGGACATAATCCGTATCGCTTAACCGATCACCAATATCATAAGGTCCTGTGAATTTAGCAGACAGCAAAGATCCAGGAATGGGTAACAGAGCCAATACTTTGTCACCAATCTGAAAATGGCGAGAGGCAGCCGTACGGTCATAACGGCGTTTCATGGACTTTTGGGTTTCACCAAGTGCCTGTCGTGCAAAAGTGCGAGAGCGGTGTAAACGCTCACGGAACTGGGACACATAGTCCAGTACATTCCTCTTTGGTGATGTGCTGGAATCTAACAACTTATCTTTCAAGATCTTAAGTGGACCACGAAGAGTGTGACCGAACACTAGCTCTGCAGGACTAAATCCTAAAGATTCCTGCATGGATTCTCGGGCTGCAAACAAAACAAAAGGGATTCCATCATCCCAGTCTCACTTTTCTTCTGCACAGTATTTCTTGAGCATAGATTTTAACGTCTGATGCCAACGCTCCAATGCACCCTGTGACTCTGGATGGTATGCAATAGAAACTGCATGACGAATGGATAGCTCATCTAAGACTTGTTTGAATAACTTAGATTTGAAATTTGAGCCTTGGTCGGATTGAATCACACGAGGTATGCCGTATGTAGAGAAAAACTTTTTTAATGCTTTTACAATTACACTAGCTGTGATTCTACGCAACGGAATAGCTTCTGGGTACCTAGTAGCAGTACACATCAAAGTGAGTAAAAACTGATTACCAGTTTTAGTTCGAGGCAAAGGCCCGACGCAGTCTATTATTATCCGTTCAAACGGCTCCCCCACCACAGGAATCGGATGGAGTGGAGCCCGCGGAATAGACTGGTTTGGCTTGCCTGTGATTTGACAAATATGACAACTACGACAGTACCGAGCTACATCAGACTTTAAACCTGGCCAGTAGAAATGTCTGAGAACAAGCTGATATGTTTTTGTTACACCCAAGTGCCCCGACCACTGATGTTCATGGGCCATTTTTAAAACGTGCTGCCGAAAGGGTATTGGAATCATGATTTGCTCAATAACATTCCAGTCAGAATGTGAAATCACGGTTGGACACCATTTACGCATTAGCATACCATCATCCAAATAGAAAGCCATCGTTTCTGAACTGGCATTTTTAGCATCCATCACACTTGAGTAACACTTACGTAGCGTTGGGTCTGCCTTTTGCTCTGCACACACACGATCACGGGAAACTGGGAAAGAATGAACATTGGAGTGCTGCAGGATGATCTTTTACGTCAGGCACTGCAGTTGTCTCCATTGCCACCTCTGGTTCCCCTCCGTCTGTAAAGATTGGCACAAATAAACTGTCAGATAAATCAGAATCAAAGTCCTCATTTCGCATTCTGAGTTTCTGGGCACGCGTAGTGTTGAATTAAATAATTATCATAAGTAATTCAATGCATGTTCAAGCAGAGACAAAATGGAGCCAATTTCCAGTTCTTAACATTTATTTTGAACAGATTAACAGATATGCGGGTTTTACAAGAGAAATCAAAGATAATTCTCTGGGGCAGGATTGAAGACTGACCATTGAAATGATCTTCATTTCACAGCTTTATAGACAACCGGGCCTCTAGGCGTTTCTAATCTCTCCAATCAGAACATTTTCATACAGTGTCTTCGCTCTTATTTGCTGTAAGAGAATCCTGGAGTCAGAAGATCAGTCGTCTCTGTTCTGGGTCAAAGGTTCATTATAAAGATTTATGGTTAAATGGCTATCTGCTTCTCTAAAAACTTTTCTCCCAGTTTCTCATCTAAACATCCTGCTTTTACAGCTTGCAATAACTTTTAGCCAAAAGTTTTACGACTTAAAAGCTTACCTGCATAAACAATAGTGTCAGACCCATTTTTACAACCACATGCAAACTATATAAAACAGTTTTTTCCATTTGAATAATAAAAGTTTAAACCTTATGCAGAATTACACCACAGTAGTAACGCATGTAGGGGAAGACTTAGTTTGGGAAAGTATTTCATCCTTGGGATGGGAATTCTGAGGAACAGTCATGACTTTTAACGCTGGCATTACTTTTCCACCAGCTATGTCATTTCCCAAAAGCAGGGTAACCCCTTTAATTGGCAATGCCGAACAGACAGCAATGGGAAAAACACCAGACACAAGGTTTGATTCTAAATAAACACGATGGATGGGTTTAGGTACATAACCCACCTCAACACCTTGCAATATGGCACTGTATCCACATGAAGAAAACTCAGAAAATGGCAGTGCGTCAGCTAGGATCACAGACTGCGATCCTCCTGTATCCCTCAGGATACGGACCAACTGTTGGTCATCTGGTTTTCCGGTAAGGGAAACTGTTCCATCAAATATGAATGGATCAAAACACGGGTCAGGGGTGCAACCAACTTCTTTCACTGACTTTAAGCTCAAACTAGATTGAGTTTTAATGAAGCTAACAGCTTTTGTTTGCTCCGGGTTGGAACGCAAAGTCTTGCGCTTCAATACTAAACAGTTAGCTATTACATGACCTCTTTTATGGCAATAATAACAGTCTTTGTCAACATTATTCTTTTTCATCGTCAGTTTCTCAGCTGAGCCATTACCAGCGGAGGAAGATTTTGTTGCCCCAACATGGTAAGTTGTTTTGTGCGTGAGCACAAACTCGTCAGCTAACACAGCTGCAGCAGAAACAGAATTGACCTTCTGTTCATTTGTATACACAACAATGCGGTCAGGTAAACAATTTTTGAATTCCTCTAACAGAATCAACTCTCGCAGAGACTTGAAGTCAGTCACTTTACATGTTGCACACCATCTGTCAAACAAACTCCCCTTTTCTCTAACGAATTCTGTGTAGGTTTGAGTCGGGTTCTTTCTGTAAGACCTGAACTTCTGCCGATAAGCTTCAGGAACGAGTTCATAGGCCTTCAAAATGGTTGCTTTAACTATGTTGTAGTCTAAGCTTTCTCTGAGAGGGAGCGCTGCTACAACCTCTTGTGCTTTGCCATGGATTCTGCATTGTAGCAGCAGGGACCAAACATCTGGAGGCCATTTTAGTGCTTGCGCTATGCGTTCAAAGGCAGAAAAATAGCAGTCCACTTCTGTCTCTCTGAACTCGGGCACCAAAGAAACAAATTTGGTAATATCAAATACTTTATCTGGTGAGGGACTGGAAGAGGCAACTGAACCACTAGGTGCTACCGCCACCTGGGCAACCCTGAACTGAGCGTCAAGCTCAAGCTGGCGGATGCGGATAGCTCTTTGAGCCTCAATATCCAACTTCTTAAGTTCATGTTGGAACTGCCGTATCTGTGCCTTTTCCTGGGCCTCTAAGTGCAACCGAGCCAGTCGCAGTTTCAACCGGGTATCTGTTCGTGACCCAGGGGAGCCACCATCAGGGGAACCAGCAGCAGGGAGAGGGTCGACCTTAGGAAGCATGGAAGGAGACTTACTCCCGCCAGCAACCTCATCGTCCTTCTCGTGTTCCTCTGTATCAGACTGAGAGTCAGAGAACTCAGTCTTCTGGCTACCCTCTTTCACAGGGTTCACAGCAGACAACATACCAGACACATCAGCAACTTCAACCTCAGGTAACGAAGGGAACACCAACAGATCCAGTTCCACCAATTTCCTCTCCACCAGATCCTTGAGATCTTTTTTTAAGATCTGCTTTGGGCAAGAGATAGCCAAGTGGGCTGCAATTTGAGCCAGCTCCTCTTTACGACACTGATTCAACTGTTCAAAAGAGGGCTGCTCCATAAAACGTTCCACATTGAACAGCGCCATGACTTACCTCCTCAACCAACTGCTACAAGCAAAATCCAAATACAATTACACTACCACCTACCTTATGTTGCCACGGGATCGGGTTAAAGTATCCCGGACGAGCCCCCATTAATGTTACAATCCCCCCAGCTCGCTAGGGAAAAGGGGTTGTGAACATTAACCCACAAACAAATTCCTTTAATTAAAGTATTTATTTATAGGTACCATGGCAACCTGGAAGGTTGTAAAAGAAAGATAAACAAAATCAGATTTCAACGAAACCTGTAAAACACTCTCAAAATAATATCTTTACAAAACTACAACAAAAGGAATGAACACAAAAGACTACTAAGAAAGTTAACTAGTGGTGATAACAACTTAAATGCCACCCAGGGCTTGCAACAAACTCCACAGTCTTCTACTAAGTGTTTTACACAGCTCACAAAACACTAAACAGTCTTAACAGTCCAATAATACAACTCCTCCAAAACAGTCTATACAGGCTGACACCAAAACCCAGAATGAGGCAAGCTGAGTGGGAAACACACAGCTGCCTTGAGTTGCAATCAGCCATTCCCTTAAATAGGGCTGATTAACTCTGAGCCGCTGGGGAGGAAGAGGAAGCGACCAATCCGGGGCTGGGGCCGTCACAGTCAGAGGGTGGAGTCAGCCAGCCACCCAATCATGCAGGCGGGATCTCACAGCCCAATTGCCATGTCCAAAATTCTTGGGCCGTAACAGTAATCAGTAACATTGCTTCACGTACATTTATCCGCTGAAACTGCGGCGGTATCAATGGTTGACAGTTCGTCTTTTGCCATTTTTAGCTAGGTCCTTCTTCTTCTATGATTTCGGGGCGTCCGCTGCATTGAGGGATAGCGTATCATCCACCGGCTGCTTACTGTGGCGGTAATACACTTCGGGAACTTTCTTCTTACTAGTCAGATCTATAATGGAGATGTGGACCAACTACATTGCTCAAATACTGTTTTTTATCTGCTACGTAGCAAGCATAGTGCAGCCATTATGAGTGCTGAGTGGCATGTGCGCGGTTTTTATTTGGGCAGCTTAATGAAGTTTTAGCCACGCATTTGCCCCCTGGTGGCTTGTCAAATATTGTTTGAGTCGATGTGTGATAAAGAACAAAGCAGAAGAGCTCGCATTTTGAATGTAAATATCGTTGACGATCAGGTTCATTTAATTGTGGCCACCAAATCGTGATCACGATCAAAATCCGATTAATTGTGCAGCCCTAATATATAATTCATTTTCATGCAATTAATCAATTGGCTTTTTTATGTTATGCCAGGAAATACTCATTATATCAGAGTAAACAGTATAAAATGCCACCAGAGCCTCAGGGAAGGTAGAGTGTTGCGTGCTGGAGAGACTCGTCCTTTCTCGTCATTTCTCTCTCTCTCTTTCAACTTGCATCTCCCTGAGATGAAGGCGCATGTAACTCTCAGGGTGAACAACACTGCCTGCTCTAATGTGGCATCTGGCAATAGTGAAATATCAGAGCATGGAAGACAGCCAGGAGGAAGGTGCAGGAAGGAGGAAAGGTGAGTGGGTCCTGAGATAAGTGAAGATAGGAAGCTACAGCCAATAAAATTGTCTGAACATGGGGCATGTGCAATATAGACCTTTTCTCTGAAACTAGAAAGCCTTTTAGTTTTGCTCCTTTCTGTAGTTGTATTCAGGCCTCCTAAAGATTTTCAGTAAAATTTAAGACCCTTTATCACACTAAAATTTTCACAACCATAAATGCAAAAGTTATTTTTGACATTAAAGAAATGTTTAGAACTGTCAGGTTTTAAATGTGGAACCTGCAAAATTTGCAGATTAAATGGAAGGATGATGTGAAGGAAGAAGATGAAAGAAACATAAGTGAATCTTTTATATATTCAAATAGGGACAGAAGTCTGGAAACCTACTTTCGATCATTTCAGGTTATTTGTTCTGTGACACTGAAGGATATTTCAATAAAGATACAGTTCCTTGCAGCATGTGTGAGCTTTGAACTTTTTCAAATTTTGTTATATTGGAATCACACACTTCCGTGTTTCTTGTGTTGTGTTGTTTGTGGTGGGTGTGGTTTTTTTTTTTTTTTTTTGTTTTGGTGTTGTTTTTTGTTTTTGTTTTGTGTGGTTTTTGGTTGGTGTGTTTTGCCCACTTGTCTTTGCAAAATGGCCAAGGCTCAGAATTTATACTTATACATAGGTTGCTGGCACAAATTCTTAAATGAGTCATAACCCATTACTACTGTGGCTAACCACACTCTATTATTGTCTTTTAGGGAGGGGGGCAGATAGGTTTTTTGAATTTTCTTAAATATAGCTCAAATAGTCAGTTTGTAATTTCAGTCAATGGTTTGCCATAAAACACACAAAAAATGTATACTTGTTTGAAGCCATAATGCAATGAGCACTGTCAACAAAGCTCTGCCTGACCAACACTACCCAAATCTGCCATTTGTTATTCTCCTAATCAATTACCTAGCAAAACCTCATGCCTTATCCAAAACAAGGTTTTTTTAAAACATTCACAGATTTTCTGCATACCATTTTTTAGAGAAAACTGTAAAGAACCTATGTAAAAATTAAATATGAAATATATTATTATTTTATTCACTTATCACTGAGAGTGCCTTGCAAACCCATTACCCATACATAAATACAACAAAAATAAGTAGTCTATGTGATCGTTTTTAATAATATCACTCCAGTGCAGGCAAAAAAAAGTACTGTCTAGATAAAGATTAAATAAAGGACCCCAAAATCTCTCTTCCTTTGATTCCCCTTAACATACTGCTGGGCAATTTATCATCAATTCAAATTGTCCAGCCTCTGCTACCTACCAGAATTCCACTTAAAGCCATTCAGAATAGGATAAGATATGGGTCAGAGAAAATGCTGTTGTATTTCTTCTGATCTTTATCATTTCAAAACAGATGGTCATACAATTTTGGATGATACAAATGTGAGGAGGGGGATGAATGTATATGTGGTCTCCTATGAAAAAAATTAAATAAAACTAAGGTAAAGAAAAACACAATTATAACTAAACTTAATATCCGAATATGAGCAATCATCATATAAATCAAATATAATTTAGAGTTAGTAATCAAATCTAACATTTTCAGTTTTCCCATAAGTAAACCCTCAGTAGATAAAACACTCTTGTTCATCAAATCACATTACAGAGGAACACATAGCTCTTATTGTGAAGATAACATAGCTACTTCCGCTAATTAGTTAATTTAAGTCTGAAAACATAACTTTAACTGAACAATGCGCACTTTAACGCAGCAGTAACTCACTATGAAATGTGCTGAAACTATACAGTGAACCAATATACAACGAACATAAATATGACGGTTTTATAATATTTGCATTGTGATATGGGAGCTGCTGGCTATTAGCAAGACAGAGCCCACAGCCGAAGAGGATGAAAACAAGTACAGACAAGTCCCAACTAATTACGTAACTTCATATCAACTCACAGCCAACATGTCAATAATATTAATTGTAAGGTGATCGGGAAATATATAAAGGCATAGCCTACTTACATTGTTTACATTTTTTTCTCCTCATCTTGTATCTTAGCAACCATTACCTTTGGCACCATCTAGTCTGTAAGCGTCTGGGCTCTGGGTCTCAGGTGCTACTCTCTCATGGAAGCCTCTGGAGTCGGTGTTGAGTTACGTTGTGCTGCGTTCAGTGTTATCAGGAAAAGGAGCTTCAAGCACTTAACATGAAATCTTTTTTGCCTTATAAGTGGAAGTCAGGGTCGATCCCAATCTGGGGGGGACAGATCCCTCCCGTCCACCATTCTTTCAGGCGAATTAAACATTGCGTTTTTTTCTGACCTTTTTTTCTAAACACAGCATTTTCTCACAAGATTACGTGCAATTGTTTGGCTGTAATGGATGGTCATTATAATAACGCAAATTAAGGGTGTGTTGATTGGTATCAGGATGGAGGAGGTTGATGCCATAGGCTCCGCTTTAGCCTTTATCCTCAGAATAATAACATGGCTCAAGTTATGACTGAACGCGATCTGATTGCGACCTACGGAATTCAATGTGTTCAATGCATGTTTTCTACTTCAGATTTATCTCAGTTTTCATCAGTTTTCGACCTCTGAGCATTTCCAACATGGATTCTCCCAACCCCTATAGCCCCAACTCCCTTCGCTATTACCCCATTAGCAGTTAGCTGCTGTTTGTTACACACAATAGAGTAATAAAACCACAGCCTTAACATTTGAATTGAAAGGGAATTTTCTGATTGTTGGAATGATATTCTTTCCAAATGGAGCTTCAATGCTATCTTTGCCTGATATTGTCCCAAATTAGCAAAGCATTATGTCTTAAAGGGACAATATCATGCTATTTTAAAGCTTTCAACTTCTGGGATAAACATACAGTATATGCAAAAATTTTACCGTTGGTGTTGTGTTAACAACTTGTCTTAAATGTAACCTGTATCCTGTAGTTAATGTTGGACCACGAAGTAAAACAGCTCAATTCTCTATAAACCCGCCTCCTGCACCAACCCCAACCCCTACCCCCGCCCACTGTGCTCCTCTTCCATACGGAGCTGCAGCAACTCAGACTGAGAGAAACAATACTGAGCTTCATCTCAAACAGTATTCTGACAGTGAATTTGAAAAGCAACCAATGAATGTTAGGGAAATGTTAGGTAAAATAATAATGTTGTATTATTTATTAGGGTGTCTTTCTTTATCACCTAATTTAAATGTACTTTTTAAATGTCATTTGGTTTCAGACATATGTTCCTTTGTATGACACCCTGTTCTTTTAAAATGCTAATGAAGTTTCACTGAATAAAGAGACTGCAGAGGGATGGCCCTTGGAGGCCAAGAGACTGACTGTGACCAGGAGGTCACAGTCCTCCATGAGAGGAGGAGAACAGACAGACACGGTCAACCACAGTATTCTCCTGGTCTCCCTCTGCAAAACACTTAGCCTATCTCCCTCTGCAGAGCTCAATTGTTTGCAATTTCTCTCTGACCCCTGTGTGTGATTATTTCTAGGTCAACCACTATTTTTATCCAACAATGAACCTCTGTTATATTAAGAGCTCAGACGTTTGGTTTAATTATAAATTTTTTGGTAAAAAAACTGAGTCAATAAAGCCTATTTCAGATGTTAAATCTCAAGGCTTTTGACAGAGCCGAAAACAACTAGCTCAGTCCATTAAGCAGATCTTTCCAGCCCAGTATACTAAAAAAAAAGCTGTGGGTGTTGTTAGCTAACAGACATTAGCATGTAGCCACTTACTTATCTGTCCATCAGGCGTCTTTGTTCTTTGTTCCAGCTGTTGTTCTTTAGGAATGTAGAATAAAATCCTCTAATCCATGCAGCCAAACAGACATTTTCACAAAGAAAGTAATAAATACAACAAAACAATTGTTTTAAGCTGCCAAAAACAGAAGCAGCCATGAGTTATGAGAAGGAGGAGGGTGTGTTTGGAACTCTGGCAGAGGTAATCAGCTCTGCCTGCAGGGGGGGTGCAGACACCTCTACCTCTCAATTTTCAACTAGTAATGTCAGTAGTTGAACACTCAGCCTTTTTCTATGAGAGGGAGGGGCAGCTGCTCAGACAGCAGAAATCAGGAGGATTACTCAGACATGCGTGAACTATGCCAAAAACCACTCTGGTGGGGTGGTTTATGAGAAGATTGCATTACCAAAACTTTATTTTGCATGAAATAGGCCCTTTAAAATGTTTAGCACAGATACCTAGACCAGTGTGGAGGGTTACAAGAACAGTGTCAAGCTATACCCACAAAGTGACTAGTTCAAAGCATATACACTGAAGATACATTTTTAAGATGAAGCTTGCAAAGTTCGTAGGCGGGCGATACTCTGCTGGATGCTTTAAACACTAGCAGATCGTGGTTGGCTAGGCAGCGTCTATGTCAAATCTTAATAAGATATACATTAAATTTGTTTTTTGTGATGTAAAAAAAAAAGTGAACTGTCGGAGGAGCTGCTCATTGTGTTGCTAAAACCATCACAACCGATCCCTAACTGTGTTGTGTGTATGTACAGAAATGGTGGGTGGGAAGTCAATAAACAAAGTTGGAACAGGTTAACAGGTAAAAACACAGGTAAGAGTATGTGCTATGAGACACCAGTGACAAAAAGGAGAGAACATAACCCGGGCTTTCCACTGGACGTGTCAGCAGCATGTTACAGGAGCTGCACGTTTTACTCGCGTATTCTGCTGCTTGGCCCTTTCCACGGGGGGGCGTCAGCAGCACGTAGCAGCATGGAAGCAGCTGTCACCGAGAGAGCCCAAAATCATGCGATATCAGATATCAAAATCACGCCTGGTTTCGTCAGTAAACGCAACAACAAGCAGGAAAAGAAGATTACAACATGGCTCCAAAAGGTCTGTGTTTTATGTTCTGTCCATGTATGTGTTCCCCGCCATAATGTTATGTCAGGGAATATATAAAATCCCTCGAAGTGCAAAAGAATAATGTCATGGGCGATCCGAGGTAGTGTAGACCCTCCCGCGACCTACTGATATCTCATGGGGCCGCACAGGTAGGAAAGTAAAGCTACCGGAAAGAAGTACCTTTGTTTTATTTAGCAAATTTCCGGATGCCGAGCCGTCTGACTTCCTGTCTTCCCCTATCCAAAATGTCGGAATTTACACGTTTCACAGGCGTAGCGCATAGAAAATAGGACTGCTGCGTGTATTTAGAAAAGGGCTTCAACATGACGCTCCTGTGACGGGGAAAACTCGTGTTGCTTTCGCCTCCGGCGGAAAGGATTATATTGATTACAGCGGTGGCTAACAGGCGCGTATGGCGTGCTGCTGCTGTAACATGCTGCTGACGCGTCCAGTGGAAAGGAGGGGTAAGACTGCAGCTTTTAAAACGTTTACCCGTACATTTGCCTTAGGTGCTGCTTGTAGTGACCTTTATATTTAATTTTTAATTAGTATCCTTGTCTGACACTTTAGCAGATTTAAAGCTGAGAAAAAATACACACAATAAATAAAGCACACGTTTCACGTTCTTTCACTTGATTTTCCCTCACTGTTGTAACATTTGGTTTCAACAGCCTTGAGACTGTCTGTCTGCACATTTGAGGTGTAAATGAAAGAGAGCAGAGCATAAAAAATTCAGACAGACTGGAAGAGGCGCAGAAAAAAAGGAAAAGTGAGAGGCAGAGCTGATAAAGGCAAGATGGAAAATGGAAGAAAATTAGCATTAGTGAAGTAGGCAATGATTAATATCTAATGTGTGGAGAAAATGTACTGTGGCATGAATGGCACACTGGCACCGGTCTGGGATTCACTGTACTGGAGCTGCCCTGGGCTGTGATTACTCATCTTCTCAGTGCATTAGAAGCGCTTCTGTTTGCTGCAATAAATTATATACATGCTTGGCGTATTTTTAAGATGCCGAGCTAGCACATAATTGACACATAAACATGTTTTTTTTTCTTTCCTCTTCACTCCTTCCCATTTATCCCCCTCCACTTTTCTGCTTGTTGGCGGTTCATCAAAACTAACAGGAAATACATAAAACACTCAAACTAATTAATGATTATGGAAGACTGTGGGGTAATGAAAAGTATATGGATGGTTTAGGAGTACTAAAATCCATTTAATTTCTTTTAGGGATGAGAATTAATTAGCTAGTGGAAATGCCGCCAAAAAAATAAGGGATTTAAACAAGTGGGGAGTTCAGCAGTCATCCTTCACAATGAGACAGTCATTGAAAACATACAGGGAGTCATCAAAGGGTGACACATGATTTTCTGACAGGATTTTTAGAGTGAACTGTTGGAATGAATTTAGCTATCTAGTTTTTGCCAGAAGGATTACATTTTTGCTTGTTTTAGCTTTTTCAGTGACTACAGTTGCTGTTGTTGCACCCTTAAATACTTGCATTGTAAAACAGGAATGATTTGAAGAGGGGATTTGTGCTTTCTAAGCAGCACTTATCTTACCTGCAAGAGTCAATCCACCAGGTGAGATCCCTTGCGTGGATGAACAGATTGATGTTCTGATGAGAGAACCTACATTTTTCTTGGTCTGTGGTATAAAATGCTTAAGAAGAAGCACGCAGCTACAGTAAGTTTCTAATTTAAATTGAAAGTCATATACAAAAATCAGCTTTTTTCACTTTTCCTTGGAAGCTGACTGTGTTATGCTCAAAATTGTTTCTGATTTGCACTACAGATTTTACATAGAATTAATATTTTAAGACTTTAGAATAATACAATTTTAATTCTAAAATAACCGTTATTAACAAAGTGGTTATTAACAAGATAACAATTGCTATAAATGTATTTTAAAACATAGTTTTTTTAAGACAACAGAAATGCACTTTGCAGATGAGGCCACTAAAGCTAGCAAGGCTTTGCCAAATAGACTTATAAGATGTGGCATAATTGCATTTGAACCAATGCTGTGTTTGGGGCTTGATGGCCCCACCAGATGTCTCTGTGGAGCTCTATGCACATTCTGTTTTATCAGTAGAACAGGATTTTCCTTCTGAGTTAATTAGGTTCTGTATAGACCAATTCTGTTACCAATAAGATTCTGTTATAAATATTTGTGTATAACTATCTAAATCTGTGTCAGAATACTGACAAGCTCAGTAAGCTAAATCTTCTTGAAGCAGCAAATGGGGCCTGCCCTTCATGGGGAGCCTAAGTCTCCACCCTTTCCGGTAGGCCCATGGGTCCTCTGGCTAAAAAAATACATAAATTGAAGTCAATGGAGCGATAAAAGTTATTTTTTGGTCCCCTTTGTCTTACATCCCGAATCACACATATGACATACCTCAATTTAAATTGTAAAACTAGTAATAATTTGCAATTAAAATGCTTACAAATCAGAAGTTAGAAGTTGCATAAATGACGTCATGCAGATAATGCGAAATAGCACTAGCTATAGCATGTCAACCGCTCACTGAGAACTTGGAGAGCTTCTCCGCATGTTGGCTCTCACTCCACCAACTGTTTCTTTCCCAGCATAGCTGCCACTTTCCACATGGTCCAATTTATAGTGGTTTTCTCCACATGTAATGCTCATTCCTTAGTTCTGGAGGCTACGGCCCATTGTCTCTGTCTTCTTCTCCATGGTGCATTTCAAACATTATTAAGAAAGTAACTTTTATCATTCCATTGGCTCACATTCTTTTTTTTCTTTTCTTTTTTTTTGGCATGAGGGGTACCATGGACTGGAAGTAGAAGGGCGTGACTTATGCTGTGTTCACAACGCCCCAAATGGCAGCGTCATTTGCAGCAAGATTACATATAAAGTCGATGGTGGAGTACGTCAGAGCTCCGTCAGGGGCTCTGCGGTGCGTTGTGTACGTTGGCTCCGTCAACTTCACTTGCGTTTCATACGGCAACGCAGCAACGCAGACATTCAGCAAACTGAACTTTTGACGGACCCAAGGCAGTTAACACAGTGCGGCAACCAATCAGAGCGTCTCACTTTAGTGATGTAGCTATACACATATCTTGAATGAAGGCGGGACCAGTGAAAACATTTTCAACAAACACACATCTGAAGAAAGAGCGCTAATGCACCCGATGTCGATGTTCTCTAGCTTTATCTAGCTAATAAATCCAAACCATTCTCTTGATCCGATCCGACATAGTTCAGAACCTACTGCAACAGAGGAAGCCCCGCCCACGCGCTCCTTTTTGCTCAGAAGCAAGCTTTGGAAGACAAAAAGTACATGCGTCCAACTTCATCCGTTGAGTCCGTTGCCTGACGCAGACAAACTTTGCGATGTGAACGCAGCATTAGGCTCCCCATTTTCTGTTTGAGTGATGAGGATCTGAAATAACAGTGCACATGCCCAACACGCGCTCACTGGAAAGCCATGTGGCAAAAATATTCTGGCCCCAAGCTGCGATCCCGCTACCATCCTCTACAGAGAAAGGCAGCAATACGCCATCTGGCATGTAGTCTGCCATACATTTATTAGAAGAAGAAAATATCCTTCTATCAGCAGAAAGACCTGCATTTTACACCCAGGTTTACTTTCCCCGTTTTGTCAAATGCAAAAGATGATTGAGCAGCAGTATTAAAATATCAGAATAGTACCTGTAACATTTACCTTCTGTTGGTGTGATGATTGCTACTGAACCCACACAGTTAGGGTAATAGTTACACTTCACAGTATTCAAATCCAGTATCCACAGTACAACACATTTTGTTTTCTTTAAATACAGGATTTAATTTGTAGAAAAACTAGTTTTGTTAATGATTTATTTTATACAATTTATGGTTTAACATTGTATTCAAAAATAAGTGTCCACATTTTAGTTTACACTGTTATGTATATGAATTGATTTAACATTGGGGGGGGTTTCTAAGTTACCTCAGTGGCAGCTGCTCCAGTCCCTTGGCTGAAAGAGGAGGTGAAAAGAGGGTGGAGCAAGCTTCTCTAAAGACCGAAGATTGGGTCATATCACTGTTCAGGACCATGGGGGAGAAATGGGTTTTGTGTGTTCTACCCCTTTTTTTGTCAAGAGGAAAGACCATATTTTATTTTTCTTCTCTTTTTTTGGCTGAGGAAGAAGAAGATATTGATTTGGTAGAAGATATACTTGCCAAACCATTTTCAAGACTGACTTTTGAAGAAGCAAAACCCTGGGACAGGAATTATCATGGAGCTGGACATATAAACTGTTCCTAACCATTGAGCTCTTCCGGGGAAAGAAAAAGACTGGATTTTATTTTCAGATAAGTAGGCATTGTGGAGGAGATCAATGTTTGTGAGAGCATTTTATTTGTGTTTTTAATATGTTTGTTTTCATGTGATGGACTGTTGCCCTGTCTGGGAACTACCCAAACGGCGATCTTGCCTGATGATCACTGGATTGAATTTTTGGTTTTGTTATCGTCTCGTTTGTATCTTATATGAAATGGCAGCAATGTGAATTTTGTTGTCCAAACTTGTTAATCTCTCATATACCTTTGTGGAGGGTGCATTCACACCAGCCCTGTTTAGTCTGCCTGAAACAAACTCTTGTTTGCCCAGAAAGTCCAGTTCATTTGGGGAGGTGTGAACAGGCAATCGAGCTCTGATTCTGACAAAACAAACAAACTTCAGTCCACGTAAAAACGTTCAATTTAAACGAACACTGCGTCGGTTCTTTTGCATGTGTGAATGGACCGGGCTGCACCAAAAACAGAAACAGGAAGCAGACTATTGTACAGGGCATCCTGGGTAAATAAAATCTAAACAACCACTAATGCCTGAAATATAAATGCTGGATCTTGTACATACCTTGCTCAATGTCTGTATAAGCTAAAAATTGTATCAGGTGGTCCTTCTCATTACAAACTGCCTCATATGGAACCGTCTCAGCCGTCTTGTTTAAAAAAACAACATTTTCAAGAGATCTCTGCCTCATCTATGTTCATTTCAAGTTATTGCTGCAGTATTTATTTGGCACATTTGCCAAACACAACAGATGAACTCTAAAACCGATACAATTTGCTGCTCCTCCATGTTTGTTTACACTTACATGTACTGGAAAAATCCTGTGCAGCATGAGGAAGCACAGCTTTACAACAGTGCCACCACAGCCAGAAAGGTAAAATTGTTACTCAAAGCTCTGGACCTTCTGATAATAAAAAGCCAGTATGAATGTGAACCGCAACAGCTAAAAAAAGCAACAATGTTGCAATTTTTGTTCTCAATTGAACGGAGTCTATGTGTAACCCTCCACACACTCGAGATGGGTACGTATGAGTGAAATCTTTTGCAGTTTAACACCACTCAGTCAAGATCAGAATAAACTAGATTCTAAGGAGCTTTTGGTGTGCAACAAAAGACAAGGAAAAGGTTTACACATATGACAATAGTTTATTTCTGCTTTGTGTTTGTCCTCGTGAAATATGTCGAATCAGTCAATGTTCATGAAGTCTTTCTTTGTCAGTTTTTTTTTCTTTTGAACTCAAGTTCACATGAGTGTTCACCACAATTAGTCAATCACCGGTCTGCTGGTTCATTGGGCTGTGGCTCGCAATCCAGAACTCAAGTGTGGATCCTTAATTTTCACAGAGTGAATCAATCCAGGACAAAAAACCTGACCTACAGATAAGGTCAGAATACAGCATCTTAAACAATGAGCTGTGGTTTACAACTGAAATGGTCCAATGGTTTCAAATTCCCTTACAAAACAAAATCACACGTTGTACAGCAAACAATTCAGTTCAAGTAGGTACCATAGAATCATAAAGTTACTTAATTACCAATCAACCAATTGAAATGGGTTCCAACAAGTAATTTGGCAATTAACTTCAACTTCCTATTACAGTATATATCCTATTTTATAAGGAAGGTAAAAACAGTGCTTTAAAGTGCATTTTGAACACGCACCACCTTAAAGTTTTATACAGAATATTATATACTTTAGTAAAGTCAAAGTTCGGGAACCGTCGCTTAAATTCCACATTAGGCATTATTTTGTTTTTGCAGTGTGCTTAACCAAACTAGCATCATATTTCAGAAGGATAAAGCTAATAGTTAATTTCATTACATCTCTTAGTCATAGAACAGTGGCTGGATTCACACTTTTTTTCACAAGTTTTAGGCGGGTAGAGAGATAAACCTATTAATTTAGGCTTAAAGCCTCTTTCTTTTTATAAAACGGCTGGCGGAGAATAGCACCAGGGCTAACATAACCTAGCATGCTGAGCTAACACAAAGATTGAATGGGACTCACCATGAAAGTCTGCATGTGCTACACAGGGTTTCCTAGGGACAAATCATGACAGAATCTCAGCCTTCTGACTTCAATATCTCTAAAAGTGCAACAAATACTGTAACTTGTCAGTAACTGTATTATGAGGTGTATTAATTTAGGTTGGACTATGTATGATGTAACTGAAGGACTAGAGGGTAAACGCACACCCCATTACTGCCAGAAACAGGTTGCAAATGGAATAAATATGTGTTTGTGCTTACAAAAACAAAATATACATATATATATATATATATATATATATATATATATATATATATATATATATATATATAATATATCCATCCATTGCGGGGGGGCTGGTGCCTATCTCCAGCTGTCAACGGGCGAGAGGCAGGGTACACCCTGGACAGGTCGCCAGTCCATTACAGTAGATATATATATAAAACAAGTAAATAAAAAATAAATGTACACAAATAAAAAGAGAAAAGTTTAGGTTATTAATAATCAAAAATACCAATCTTACCATACCAAGTCTTAGAATATATTTAGTCTAACTTTAGCCATTTGATTTACTAAATCAAAAAGTTGTGTACACAAACTTCCATTGCTGCACTGAGGGTTATTTTGCAGTTTGAGCTATTAGACAATGGACGCCACAAAATCTTCAGAAATCCTACTCGAGATAGTTTTTCAACTTTCCGAGGATGCTATGTACTGGATATGTACCACTTAGACTTGACAAGTGTAGAGTTACTTGGAGATACTTTCTGAAATTTATCGGCACTTTGAGACAAGCGCTGACAACACTTTTTTTCCGTGAGAGCAGTGAAAGTGACACCGCTCTTGAGAAGGGAAGGCAATCTGTGAGGAGAAAAGGAGATAGGGAGAGGGAGGGAGAGGTGAGGGATAACAGATTTAGGGGGAAACTTTGCTTTTGCGTTTCATCTCTGGAGAGGGCTGACTTCAGCATGGATTAGGCAATGTGTTTGTTCTCGCTGCTCTGTTCCCCTGTTGGGAAGACGAGACGAGTGAAGCTGTATTTTGTGCACAGTCAAGGTCAGCAAATACCTTCAGATAATGATATTTCTGTGTAATATTACCTGTGTGTTTAAGTGAGCTATCGGCATGAATAGATGAGGACCAAAACCACACTGCAGACGCTATTGTTTTGTTTTGTAGGTATTTGTAGTTATTTGTAATACTATTCACTTTTGTTTAAGTTTCTGTGTATAGAACAGCCTACATTATCTGCTCAAGGGCAAATACCTATTTAAAACATGATCTCAATTCTGCTCATTTGCAGTGACATGTTTTCCTTTGAGAGAATGACAAAGTGCCTTAAGGTTTTCCCCTGGAATCTAGCAAATGAGCCTTAGGAAGCAAAAGCAAGAAAATCCCTTCTGAGTGAAAGATACAGGGAGTTGAATCATGGCCATGATAACTTTTCTTCTGGTTCAGAATGTGCTGGCTACTGGAGCTCGTGTTTCTATAATGAACCTCATGGGCTTTTTACAGGAGACAGTGAGCTGCCTGAGCTGTGTGCGGTAGCCCTTTCCCATAGCCTCTGGCAACCTAGCACGCTAATGATGCTGTGCTGGTTCAAAGTGTTCCACTGCGCACATCCCCGTGTGAGCAGGATACCCAATGTACCATTTTGTGTGTGAGTGCAAACAGTTGTATGTGTGTGAGCAGCCACACATCCAGTCGCCCGTACATCTTCCCTTTCAAGTGTCTATGTGATAGAACATGGTACTACAAGCAGATTCATATGAGTATATTGTTTTTAAAGCACACAGTGGATTAAGTTCTAAGTAATGAAAAATTCCTTTAAAGGTTACTGAAATAGCTGACCACTATTTGAAATAGAAACTGACCCAGTTGCATTATGAAATTCAAGAAGCTGCGCTTTCCCATGGTGCAAAGTAATGAAAGCAACATCCACTGTTGGAGTTGTTACTTTCAGCTATAATTACTTGCTACCACAATCAATTGTACAGCAACACTACAAGAAATAAAGTGGAACAAGAAGGTAGAGGGAGACCTGTTTCCACCTTATGTTAGCTAGCAAGTGGCAGTTTTCTGCTACATACTGAGTTCCATCTTTGAATTTTGATTAAAACCTTGAAATGAATAATCACTTATGTACTGTGGACTCTCACCTATGTGTGGTTCTGTATTTGCAGATTCACCAATTTGTGAATTTTTCTGTCCAATGTGACATAAAAAAATGAATATTCAAAAGAAAAGCTGGGGTGTGTCCAGATTCAGGGTGTGCATCCTTCTGAGGATCCTTCCTACCCGATTGAAGGAGGACGGGTCCTCCACCGACCCCAAAAGCCGGAAATAAGTGTCTGTCAATTTGGACAGCTTACCCTTCTTTCTGTCTCCGCCCTTACCCTTTGCGCCTAGCAACCTTAACGGCGCTAAGCACAAGCAACAGAAAATGGAATTTGAGAACAAATTTCTTTATCTTCTTACTTTTATATTTTTTAAGGCGCTAAATGAGTTTTCTGGTCATCACCAGATAATCTTTTGTCTGAGATTAAGAGATAATCATATCCAGGTAAGTAATTCTAATATTATAGTAAATTATTAAAGTAAAATGGTTAAGTAAAAAAAAACACATTATATATATATATATATATATATATATATATATATATATATATATATATGTGGAGCTTGGATATTTTCATTTATTCTAAATACATTAATTCTTTCATCCTTTATGAGCAAAATCATACCTTAACACTTGTTATTGTTCTTATTGTTCAGATTATTCTACTGCAGGATTATTTGAAAGGCAATTAAACAGTAAGTGTAATATTTAAAATCTGGTGTGTCATGAGTTTTATATTAAAGTATTGGATCCAGTTTCCCCTGTTTACATATTTATGAGCACATTTTATAGATGAGACAGCCCAAAAACTACAATTAATTACAAAAAGTATTTCTTTCATTCAATTTATTCAGAACAACTCTTTCTTAAAACAATTACAAAGAATTTTATATTTACACCCCACCCCTGAAAACAAAGCAGAATCATCTCCCTGCTCTCTTTTCCTCTGCAGCCTCATCTCCTCCCTAATGAGGTCCAACAGGTCTTCATTTTCCTCTTCCTTTCTGCTGGCTGCCTGTCTCCATCATTCTCTTCCTCCTCTCTCCTTTTTGGTAGCTCATTGCTGCGTTTGGTCCTCGTGGATGGAGGCAAAAGGGAGAAGGGCCTCTGTCCTAACATCTCATCCGTGGGGACAAACCAGGACCACCAAGCAGCAGTGGGCTTCCCACTCAATCCCTCCTCTGAATCTGGATACTTCCATTCCTAAAGACAGATCAAAAAAAGGTAAGCTCAAACTTAGGAATTGCTCTTTGTTAACTTGTGTTATTAACAAAAATATTCATTTTATATATTTTTTTCTTTTTCAAATTGTTCCACTTTTTTTCTGGGCAGGATTCAATTTCCCCCACATGCCCATCTTCTACAGAACTATATTAATGTAGGAGAAAGAGTGAAAGTATTACTGTTGTGCTAATAACTACCATCAAAATCATAGTTTTTGAACAATACTTCACATAAATATCAAAACAAGACTAAATAAAAGAGTGGAAATGTTTCAGCTGTTTGACTGCTGTAAGTAGGCTACTGCAATCTGTACTGCTCAATACAAAATAAAATATGTGTTGATATTATAAGTAGGATGAGGGTGAATAAAACAGTACTCATACGAATAGCATTTGTAAATAAATGTAATCTTATAGATCCACGCCACAGTAGCGGAGCTTTTTACTCCTGTTAAAGTGTTCATTCTTCAGAGCTTTATGAATGTGGCAGTTTGCTCCGTTGTCCCCAAAACATATCAGAAAATATTTAATTCACTAATAAGAAATGAGCTGTATATGAGGGGATATTCACACGGCAGATAAGAAACAAGCTAGATTACGAAAATGACTTTATTTACAGGTGTAAATGTACAAAAATAATAAATAAGGTCGCCTACCGAAAAAGAGGAAAAGACGCATTACCCGACTGTGACGGGACCGAACAGCAAAAGCGTGTCGCCAGGCGTCCCGATCAGTCTAACAAAGCATAACAACACAACAGCTATAAGTTTTTGCTTTTTGTACGGCCAGTTTTCTAGAAACTTACATCTGAAAGCATAAACCTCACCATCGCGGTACCGCTCGCTTCGTCCGCCATTATTTCAAACTGTTTGAAGCTCTCTGCCAAAAAGAATCATGGGATAGGTAGGACGTGAAAGGATCCACCAGACCCATCCTTCAGATTGGGGGAAAAGGAGGAGGTATTTGTGGGCCGCCTTTGATGGATCCTATGATTTTGGACAGGCTTCGTCACGGCGCTGTGATGTGGCATCTTTCAAATGAGTCCTCCGAAGGATGCAGACCCTGAATTTGGACACACCCATAGACTAAAATACAGTGGGGCAAAACAGAATTTGGCACCCATGAATTTTGCAAGCTTTACTGTTTAAAAAACAGAAAGGTCTGTAATGTTCAGCATACATACACTTCAACGGTGAGAGATAAAATGTAAAAGAAAAAATCTAGGAAATCTTGTATGACAATAAAGAAAGTATTTGTATCATGGTGCAGAAAATAAGTATTTGGTCAATAAAAAAAAGTCCACATCAATGCTTTGTAATGTAACCTTGATTGACAATGACAGATCAAAGGTTTCCTATAGGTCTTCCCCAAGATTAGGCACACAGTAGGAGTTATTTTACCCATTCTTCCAAGCAGATCTTCTCTAGAACTGTGTTGTTTTTGGGCAATCGCTGGGCAACATGGGCTTTGAACTCCATCCACAGATTCTCTATTGGATTGAGGTAGGAAGACTGGCCTTGGCATGTCAAACCTGGCAGAACCGTGTCAGATACTCATCATTGCATGGGGTTCATTGATCTTTGTCATGCTGCAAGATCCAGCCATGTTTCATATTTAATGAATTTACCAAAGGAAGGAGGTTTTCTCCCCAAATCTGCTTTACAGTAGGTAAGGTGTTCTAAGGATGCAACTCAGCCTTCTTAACTTTTCAAACAGTGAGTGGTGTTTATACCAAAAAGCTATATATTAGTCTTACCTCACCGCTATCTTCCATTTATTGGTGTGTTTTGTGCAGCTGACGAGGCTGGATATCAATTGTGCTTTAGCTATGAAAAATGCAGTCATTTGTGGCACTCACTTCAGACCTGAGGATTACCACCCCAAAGTTCAGAAAGTTCAACCTGCCTCAGGAACTGCTGACCATCTTCTACACAGCAATAGTCCAGTCTATCCTGACCTCATCCATCTCTGTCTGGTTCGGATCCGCCACCAGGCAAGACAGGGACAGATTGCAGAGACCAGTCAGGTCCTCAGAGAGGATCATAGGTAATGATCTTCCCTCCATTCAGGACCTATTCCGGGCCAGGGTCAAGAAGCGGGCCAGAAAAATCACCACAGACCCCTCACACCCTGGCCACAATCTGTTTAGGCTCCTCCCGTCAGGCCGGCGTTACAGATCTTTGTACGCAAAACCACCCGACACAAGAACAGTTTCTTCCCCCAGGCTGTCGCTCTGATGAACTCTGTGTAGTCACAGAGTGTGAGTCCATTCACATAACAATAAACTATAACTCTGCACTGCTGTATATACTCACTGTACAATAACCCTGGTTTGGTGTATATATTATCCTTTATTATTTATTTGTATTTATTTTTTTACATTTTTTTATTTCACTTATTTAAGTTCTGTACTGGAAATTGTTGTTGAATTAAATAATTATCATAAGTAATTCAATGCATGTTCAAGCAGAGACAAAATGGAGCCAATTTCCAGTTTAACATTTATTTTGAACAGATTAACAAATTGCAGTTTACAGAGAAAGTTGCCCTAGTTTCTCTGTGGTCCAGACTTAAAGAAATCTGAACAATTAACTGATCTTTAGAGAAAAGTTGCCGGAGTCAAATTCCTTGTATGTGTCATACTTGGCCATTAAATCTGATTCTGATTCTGAATGACGTGATGGAGCATATCATGGGATACTGAAGCAAAGAGGTGCATATAGCTTTGTTGGACCTGTGTCAGGGACTGCCTCTGGTCCTGCAGCAGGCAGATATCAAAGATTAAAAGCAACGATATATGTTGGTTGGTAAAAAAACAATAACAAAAAAACAACAGCAGTAAAGCTAGCTTGCACGCTAATAACATTGGCTTCGCTTCGCATTATATTTGTCATGTTCGAGTCAAGTTTCCTGACCCACAAAACACCAAATAGGAGACTAGTTGTAAAAAATAATACAAGTTTTTCTGAAACAATAAATATGTGATGAAATGTGGCAAGGTACACAACAAGGGCCCAGGCAGGATTCTATTCTACGACTTCCAGGTGAGAGTCATGTGCACTAACCATTCAGCCAAAGGGATATCTCTAAGGCCAAGCAGCCAGGGTACATGAGCAAATGGAGCCATAGTGACAGGACCTCCACACTCACATAAACTGATGAAGAATTGACAAGTGAGTGACTGAACGCCAGCAGGAGAGAGAGAGAGCATAGAACTTCATCCACCCCCGGAGCCTTGCCACCAAGGAGTTTTTTAACAACCTCGGCGACCTCAGTACCAGAGATTGGAGAGCCCGTTCCAAAGTCCTCCGACTCTGCTTCCAAACAGGAAGGCGTGTCAGTGGGATTCAGGAGGTGTTCGAAGTATTCCATCCACCAACCCAAAACGTCCCGTGTCGAGGTCTGCAGCACTCCAACTGCACTGTAAACAGTGATGGTGGCAGACCGCTTCACCCCCTGAAACCCCGGTTGGTGGACCAGAATCGCTTCGAAGCCACATGAAAGTTGTTCTCCATGTGGCTTCGAATCGATTCTGGTCTATATTTATTTATTTATAGGGAGAGAGAGAGATAGTTCACAGTAATCCCAAACAATACAAAACTATTAGAAATCCAAATGAGACAGAAATTCTAACTTTATGCCACTCAAAAATGTCTGTCACAGCAACAAAATATATAACTAAAATATATTCATGTACTTTTTTTTATTAAAAAGAACATATAAATAAGAATACAATTTTAAATATTTGTATATTTTGTTTTATGCAAAGAATGCATATATTTAAGTAAAACTGTAAGCAAGCATCCATCCATCCATCCATCTTCTTAACCACTTATCCAATTCAGGGTCACGGGGCAGCTGGAGCCTATCCCAGCAATTATCAGGCGTTAGGCAGGGTACACCCTGAACAGGACGCCAGTCTGTTGCAGGGCCAACACAGAGAGACAGACAACCATTCACACTCACATTCATTCCTACGGACAATTTAGAATGATCAATTCACCTATCATGCATGTTTTTGGACTGTGGGAGGAAGCCGGAGTACCCGGAGAGAACCCACGCATGCACGGGGAGAACATGCAAACTCCATGCAGAAAGACCCTGGACTGGGATACGAACCCACGACCTTCTTGCTGCAAGGCAACAGCGCTAACCACTGCGCCACCGTGCAGCCTGTAAGCAAGCATAAGAATATTAAATATTGTTTAGAATTAAAGAGTACACTACAAAAATTGGGGTCCTTATATTTAGAAAACAGAACAAGTGAAAAGTTTTATAATATTAATATAGATTTGAATAAGTATTCAGCTGTAACCAGGGCCACATGCATAATATCAAAAGCATTGTCATTTAACATTTATATTCCTAGATCTCTTTCAGGACAAAACCGATTAATATAGTCTTCTACAGCTGAATGATATAAATAAGAGGAAGCAGCCAGGTTGTTTAAAAATATTTGTTCTTGAGCAGGAATTGTTACTATAAGATATTTCTCTCACTGTTCACTCTCAATGTGTATGTACTCTCTTACTGTCATGCAGTTGTTTGTAGGTCACAGTCCTCTGCTTTCTCTCAGTGGGTATCTAACCTTTTTATCTAGAGTGAAACAGACAGTGTTAGAGCTCTGGAATTATCCTGACCTCCAAGGCCTGCGCTTTACACTTAAGAACTTCTGCTGACGTGCTCCTTACCTAAAAGACTTTATACTACGTCACCTTCGCCGTTTCAATCCCAGCAACTTCCCTTTCCTTAATGTCAAGCCACTTTTGTGAATTCAGCAGCCGGCTGTTCAACAGAGGGAAAAGGTTAAGATGCTATGCTTGAGGGTTTAGGGTGGAAAGCTTCCAGTGATTCAACCCAAAATAGTCCTACAGGAGCAGAGACTGCAGCTAAAACTGGCTGACCGGGCCACTTTCCAGTAGGTCATTGTCTAAATGTGAACCAATTAATTTGAGATGCAAGTAACCGGTCCCACTGATCCTGATGTCTAGCACAAACTCCCACACTGAGAGTTGTGTGTCAGGACAAAAATATGCTGAGTTAGATGTTGCAGCGCTTTCTGCCCTCGGGCTGTAGACTCACAAAGCTTATCCCAGAGGTGACAGTTGGTGTGAAGCAGTGGGGCTGCTGCTTCATGATGTTTGATTAGTGTGAAAGTCTGTGGACTGATAACCAATGATTAGGTACGATAATGAGGGAGGTTTAGGGATTATGTGACCCAAATAACAGTTAATTTGGTATTGATCTATTGTATAATCAATAATTTTTATGTGTTTGTAGAGAAGTCTCCCACAAAAACACTTTCTGTTTTTGAAATAGCATGTTCTGATTTTCAATAAGACATCAAGTCTAAAAGCATTTTCTGTTTGCAGAGCTTGGGTATTAACTTTGTGTGTGAATTTGTGTAACCTGATGTGTGATACGACTTGCCTCCCTTTCTCCTAACCAGAAATAAGGGAGGACCAGAAATCTGAGGAGGAGTGAAAAGAGAGAAAAAAATAAAATCAGACTTAAAGATAATCTTGAGCATAGACAAATTCATTTCACAATGGCAGTTGTTTTGTTCACTTCCATCATGTTGAAAATTTCGGAATTTTCTTGCGTTTGGATAAACTGACCAACACAAAAAATCCATCCATCCATCCATCTTCTTAACCGCTTATCCAATTCAGGGTCACGGGGCAGCTGGAGCCTATCCCAGCAATTATCAGGCGTTAGGCAGGGTACACCCTGAACAGGACGCCAGTCTGTTGCAGGGCCAACACAGGAACAGACAACCATTCACATCATTAGGGACAATTTAGAATGATCAATTCACTATCATGCATGTTTTTGGACTGTGGGAGGAAGCGGAGTACGGAGAGACCCACGCATACACGGGGAGAACATGCAAACTCCATGCAGAAAGACCCTGGGCCGGGATACGAACCCATGACCTTCTTGCTGCAAGGCAACAGCGCTAACCACTGCGCCACCGTGCAGCCCCAACACAAAAAATGTATTAACATATTTGAGCTTTAACGTTAAACAACTCTCTTCTTGACCACTACGCTACATACATTTACAAACATAAATGGTATTTTTCTAATTTTTAAAAATAATTCTGAAGGTTGTTGAACATTTAGGGCAACTGAATGAATACAAGATAAAAATAATGAAATACATAACCAAAACCGATGGATATAACTGAACACAACCAAGGGCTGCAGAAACCTGAAAAAAAGCATGTATTTTTACCTTTCAAGACATTTTGATCTTTAAAGGAATACTTCAACCCTGGAAAGATGAATGTATATTTAAAGTGGGCCAGATATCTAGTAGAAATGTGAAATTGTTTTTGAATTTGGAGCATTCTAGACTGAGAAAAGCCAGAAAATGTATTTTTTACTCATGTGGCTGAAATACAACATCTCCCAGAATGCACTTGCTTTGCTGCCCTAGGCCACTCACAAAACACGCCTACAGGCTTGTTTTCACAAGAGAGTGGGGGTAGGCTAATGCGCCAAGTAGTTTTTTTTCTCCTTGTTTATTTCAACATGTATCATTTTACTATGGTGGAGGAATATTTATTTCTATGTGAATATCAATAATTTAAAAAAAAATTCTTCATCTTACCCTTTACTCTTGTGTACACAAAAGTTGTACATTACAGACTTGTGGAGGAAGGCTGAATGTTTACCGTAACTGATTTTGCAGTAATTACTTACTGTACTACTGACAACCTGGCTTATTTCTGTTCTTTATAATTTATTTTGGGATAAAAAAGTGAGCATAATATATATTACACAACTTAGACTTTCTCATTAAAAAGATGATTTCAATAAGAGTAGCTTAGCAGCTCTGCATATGATTTTTTTTCCTCCAATTGAAATCACAATTTCTCTAAGCTGAAACATTCTTTAGGTTAACATATACTATAAAATAGCAACACTAAAGGTTTATAACAAACACAACAAATGTGATTTATAATGTTTATTTAAAAAGTAAATAAAATAACATTTTTAACACTCAAAGCTCTTCAATAGCTTCGGCAGTTTCCTGATATCCACAGTATTGACCGTCAGGAGCGTGGTATCTTCGTCTGATGTCCAAAAAAACACAGGTAGGCAAAACTAGACGATAGCCTTTGCCAACTCTCTCGCTTTGCAGGACCCACTCCATAAAGTGACGGTAGGCTGTTAGACGGTATTGTCCTCGAAACAGTAAGCTAAACGTTAGCAATGCAAACTATTTCCCCCTACAGCATGCTAGAGTAGATATAAATATAACAACAATAGCTCAGCTGACTTCGTGGGAAGAACGCTATGATAATGCTGGGTATACAAACTCAGTACATGACATCTTAGTAACAAAAAGAAAAACCAAAAAAATACTAACTTTACACTAAGCCGTCCGTTTGTCCCTGCGGGCTTTGGCTGGCGTTTCCAGTTGATCTTTGGGATCCTGAAATAGGTTTCTAGGACCCCCCTATCCATGTGTGGTTCAAAATAAGTGTGTTGAGTTACACATGGTAGCGGTGCCGTTTCATCATCCGCAACTGTTCATCGGTGTACTGCGGCTCGTACAGGTAGCCGCGAGCATCCAATTCTCGCAACACATCTTCAAAATCCCCTTCTGCTATTTCAACTTCAAAAATAGCTTCCATTGTGATTAGCCTAATATTCAAACTTTCTCCAGCAAGAGCCTGTTAGCTTAGCTTCTACAGAAAGACGGCGGACACCACACCTTTACTTTCTGTGAGTGAGATCCCTCCCCATATGGGTGTGGTGAAAACATTGGGAACTCGCACTCAATACTGGCTGTAGTCTTTTGCCTCTGGCCAAAAAATCCTCAGATGACGCAAAATGACGATTTTTGCTTCATCGGAGGACTTCTTTCAAGCCTAGAAATGCACAAATATCTCCTGTCAGGGGGATATGGGGGGGGGACACGGTCATTCAAAGCTTAATGCTAAATGCTGAAGTATCCCTTTAAGTGATCTGTTTACTTTATTTCCGCTGCAATCTGCAGATTTTAGCTTTCAATGTAGCAAAAATTTTCCTCAGTCCGACACTGTTCAACAGTCATGCAGTTGTGAGGACCCTAATCTTAGGCCACGTCCACACTAAGCCGGATAATGCCTTAAACATATAAGTATTTAGTCTACACCCCCCTATCGTCCACACTAAGGCGGCTTTGTTTGTGGTCTGTGGCCGGATAAGTATTAGCCGGGTAAGAGAGCCGTCTAACTGTTATCTCAACTCAACGGTTAAATGAGCACGTCTGGACGCAACTTATCCGGTCCCCGGCTAAATCAGAGCAGCAACGTCAATCAAATGCTGCATCCTAAATTGATGACGACAACAACACGACAGCATATAATGACAACAGCAAAGATGGAGACGAGTCTCGCTATGCTACTTCTTCTTTTGCAGATTCAGACGTTTGCAAAGTTAACCCTAACCTACTTGCGGATGAGAAGGCGACACAGGAGGCGATCCAGGAGGCACCGACAGCGACATAGATTATACGCGTCAATCTGTGTTCTTTTCAGTCCTGGACTTCTGCTGGCTGGTCTGTTCGCCTGGTGGGGCTGTCTGAGCATTGGCTGGGCCCCTGATCTTGGCACCCTACGTGGGGCGAGATCTGGACCCGGGAGCTGGAAGATCTGTATGTCCAGGTGCCGGCTGGGCGCGGCCTGGGGAGGGCGTACATCCGCTGTGGCTCTTGCTGTGGCTCCCTGGCGTGTGGGTGTGTGGAGGCGGGCCGGGTTGTTGGCGGTGGGTATTGGTCCGGGGTGGCGGCGGCGTGTGTTGTCCGTCGGTTGGCTGCGGATCCTCCTTGCCTGCGGCGGCGGCGGGGGGCCCTTGTCGGCTGGTCCCTGGTTGGGGCCCCGCTGGGGGGCGGGGTGCCCCTGGTCCCCGTGGCCTCCAGTTCCTGATCCGGGCCCGCCCTGGCGTAGCCGGTTACCGGCGGAGCCCGTGGGCTCGTCACTGCGATCTCTCGGGCCCCAGCATTGCGGCTGGTGGGTGTTCCCCTGGGGCTTCCATCTGTTCCCCTCTTGGCGGGTGATCGACCTTGCGCTGATCCGCCTCTGTACTCTATGGGACCCTGGATGCATACATCTCTTGCCTCCTCCATGTCTGTGCCGATTCCTGTAGGACGGATTGACGGTTCCTTACACCAGCTATCAATCACTTGCGTGGGGAAACCTTATTCAGACCTGCATGCTCGCACACACATGGGTGTGGGGACATTGGTGAGGACGGACATATCTTAAGCTGAGGTTATCATCATTAGTTAGTTGTTCACAGGAGCTTACCAGAAACATTTGTATTATGTTCATTAATCAATGCTTGTGTGTAGTGAATGTGTAATTCTTAGTTTATTCTACTAGATCCGAACTATTGGTTTGGTTCTGTACAGTTTGTCGTTTTTGTTTTGTATTACTGTTTCTCTGCCGTCCGGCAGAGGTGGAGGACTGGGATGTTTTCTTGTGTTCTTTGTTTGCCTCCCTGTCTTGTGTCGTCGGTTCGCACCTCTGCTGGTCCGGTTTCTTTTCTTCACCTTCTTCCTTTCTTCCTTCTTGTCTCAGTTTAATGTCCATGACGTCAGGAAATTGAACCCACAGTAATCACTAATAAAGATTTTTCATACATATACATCAAGTGGCGTACTACAGCGAAGCTGTAATACTCTGCTTGGGAAAGTAAAACTGTTGGGCTTGTACTTGGTACTCAGACACCAATTCTGAGTAGCATACTGCTAGACAGGACACGTTAAAAAAAAAAAAAAAAAATCTGTGTTCTTTTTGTTTTTCCCCGCGCATGCCCAGTACATGCATTGGATTGTGCAATCATGGGACCTTAAACGGACCGTGAACAGGGCGTAAATGCTCGTGTTGAGAGGATAACATTAGGCATCTAACTCCTCGTATAACCTTAGTGTGGACATAGCCTTAGGGCAAAAACCCAAAGATTTTTACCAGATCATGACAGAAATCCCTTTGCCCTTTTCCTTTTCAACCACTAATTAATGCCACTTTTACAGGAGGCCTAGTTTCATATTACCTATTCTTTTTATGTATGTTTTTTTTTTCTCAAAGTCACAGTAGGAATCTGAAACATCCAATTCATTATGTGCTGCCACACAGCAGGACCAGTTTTCAGCATTTATTGTTTACTGCAAATTACTGCATGAGCCAACATGTGCCAATGCAGTTAAAACAGCTGGTCACTATGCAAGGTGAGAGATGCTGGTGAAAGCTCAGCAGGATGTCTGATTGGGGAGATATAAATAAGAAATAAAATCTACCAATTGGCTCATGTGACTCAGAGGAAGAGTTACATCACGGCTGATTTTAAAAGACAAGAACGTTAAAGATCAATGGGGTAACGGACAGATGTATACACAATGGTGATTTAATTCAATTGTGCCATAAACTGAGGTCATATTTTTCCTGACAGATGCTTTCATCATGCTTTCACAGACGTGGCTCAGTGACTGTTTGCAATGAAAATTTATTTTATTTTCAAATAAATTCTGTTGTAGTAGTTGTACGAGCAAATTATGAGAGTCATTTGATATGTGATTGAGAGTAGTTTGGACCACTTAGCTTTAGTAAAGGTCTATTCCATTGCATTCATGTATTCATGCATCTCACAAACAAAACAGAGATTGTTGTTTTGATGGAGAGAGACATAACAGTGGCTTTTCTTCAGACCCTGCCAATGATAATTGCCAGAACTGAAGAGTTGGCTGAATTGTCACGATCAAAGTGAAAATGTGTTACTACAAGAGGATATTGAAAAAGTTGCGGAGATGTATTGCAATGAAACTACTGGTTTATCCTGGAGTGTACAGTGGCAAATGAGATGAACTGAAAAATAAAGGACTTGCTCACCAAACAACTCCTGTTACACCAGTTACCGTGGCAATGCTTGACAGTGGCTGTTCACAAAGCTACCTTCATATTTGAATATCTTTAGAAGATGAATCTAATACTTTGTGACGATCGGAGCGACTCAGACCCATAGGCACCCATATATAATGTGCCTTGTTTGTCTATGACTTCTCCCCAGAATGCTTTTGGAGCTTACGTGACAATCTATTTGTAGCTACTGTGAAAGGCGCTATTGACTGACAAATCATATCCGATCTAATCTAATCACAGCAGATTGATACTGAACTACTCACAGACTCAACCAAGGTCCTCCTACATAAAATGGACATTGTTCAGTTGGCTACAAAAGACTTAACCAAGCAATCTGCTCTGAAACTATAGACAGTTAATTATCTGCAAAAAATCAGGGGCTGCGTCCTTTGATAGTTGGATTTGAAGGCCGATTATGTCACAGTAGCATAACGAAGGCTGTCCAAATTCGAAGACTCCTTGAAATGTGGCCGACAAATCTGACCGCTTTTTCCTTAACGTCAAGGATGGGTCTGGTGTATCCTTCACAGCTCACCATATCCCAAGATGCATAACATGCCAAATGGTAAAAAAAATTCCTCCAGTACACTGGCGGAATAAAGAGTGACATAAAGTGGGAGAGACGTAGTTTTAAATGTAGTTGTGTTAAAATATGGTGCATTGTAGTTGCATTTCCACTGAGAGAGAGAGCATTATTTTTTTATTTTTTTAATCAGGAAATAACAGTATGATTTTTAAAGAATTTATTTTTATTTTTTTGCTGGACATAAGCATTTGAACACCTGGGGAAAATCAGTGTTAATATTTGTTATAGAATCCCTTGTTTGCAACTACAGAAAACAAATGTTTCCTGTAGTTCTTGACCTGGGGCCATATTCACAAAGACTCTTATCTTACCGCTAGGTGTTACTCCTAACTCGCGCTAAAATGTCTTACGTAGGAGTTGTCGTCTAAAACCTATTCACAAACGCACTAAGCTACTTTTACGTAGGAGAAGAGTAGCAAAGAGTGACGTCCCGTTGCTATGGAAAACGTCATTTCCTCTGCATGAGTAAATACACGGACAGCAGTGTGATTGGTTGTTCAATGACACGTGTGAAACCAAGAAATGGAAAACTTATGATAAGCGCAAATAGCAGAAATAATGCATGATGACATCTTTGTGTCGGCCACGAGACTGACACTTCATACAACTTACACACAATAGCCTACTTACAGAGAGGGTGAATTTTTAAAACAAAAACACGTGAAATACATAATAATACCCTGCCTAACACCTGCTGATAGCTGGGATAAGCTCCAGCCGCCCCCCCACGCGATCATGAATTGGATGAAAGCGGTATACATAATGGATGGATGGATACATCATATTAAGGGAGTGATTGCAAGTAGGCTGTAAACAATTAGGCTGTCTAATGAGCACATCAGCCACATATTAAATAGACCCCCCCACTAATGTGAAAAGCACCTCGTGAACTGAAAAAAAATTAGTGGCGAGAAAAAAGCAAGGAAACCTAACTGGTCGCAGGACCAATTATTACTACTAGCACAGTTGGTACTGGAGAGGAGGACGGTCCTCAAAGGGCCATTCGGAGCCGGGATTACGAATAAGAAGAAATCGGAGGCATGGGTGGACCGAACTCATTTAGCCAGAATGTCAAGTATTTTGGAACAAATGTCTGAATGATCACTGACGTACATGTTCCCATTTATTTATTTATTCATTTTAATTTTCTTAATTCTATTTATTATTTTGTATTGTTGTTTGATATGGATAAATTACATTGTCCGGAATAAATATATATATATAAATATATATGTATAGTCTTCGCAGTCAAAAACAATCTGTGTGTTTATGGAGTGATATCTTTTCCTATTTAAATAAACGTCCTCATCTATTGATGGCGCAATTATTTTCATATGCGTGCCATCCACAGCTCCGACCACCCCCGGCATACCTGCAATCGCCATGAAATTGGCTTTAATTCGATGCAGTTGCTGGATGTCTAATGGGAAACGGACGAATTGTTGGATAATGTGTGGTTGACAGAGCGCTTTAAGAGTTCGGTGGATTGATCGGCTGATAGATGGTTGTGATATAGGTACCCAAGTCGTCCGTGTTACAAAGTTGCATTTTCCCTGTGGCTAAATATCTTAGTGTCGCTAAGCATTTAATTTCTGGACTGATCGGGTTGTTTTACGTTTAGTTGGAGACGTGATTGCATCCCGCACCAAGTTCAAAACCTTCACGATCGTGTTGGGAGTCTTTGTGAATAGGTCTTAGGGAGTTAGAAGTCCTATCGACTTCTCTTAAGGACTCCCAGACTTAGGAGCTACTTTTTGGCCTAAAAGTAGTTGTGAATTTACTTTTATGTTAAGAAACTAGGAGTCCTAAATTTAGGAGTGACACGCCCACATTTTTTAGGAGCTACTCCTAAATTCGCCATTTGGACCTACTTTTAGCCCTAAAATTCTTGGTGAATACGGCCCCTGGTCTGCACAGACTCCTTCACACAGATCTTCTCTAAATCCATCAGGTTTTGAGAGATTTGCTGAGCAATACAGAATTTCAGGTCCCTCCAAATATTTTGTGATGGATTTAGGTCTGGAGAATAGATAGGCCACTCCAGAACCTTGAAATGCTTCTTATGAAGCCACTTCTTGGTTTTCCTGGTGTTGGAGTCTGTCTGGTTATGCATTACATGAGTGGTTGGTGTTTATCTTTTCCTTTTAAAGGCAGGTGCTGTCCCAGCTGATTTTAATATTGAGTAATCAAGAGGTCCTAGTAGAGCAGAGCCATGAAGCAGTTGTGAAGTGATTACTCGCACAGTGTTCTCCTTGTTGGTTTCCAGTCTTCTGGATTACTCCTACCAGTATCTGCATGCCACTGCATCTGCTGGACGTCAGATCGCTCACCTCCCTGTCTACTCTTGAACCCACACACTAGTTTCCTACCTTGAAGACAAATTTAGGGAACTTCTTCACTGCCTACCTACTGCACCCTGGGTTGATCAACCCACAGAGCTGGATCTGTACCCTCCTCAGGATTTCTACTTCCTCACTGAGAAAGGAAGATTTAATAATTCTTAACTTCTGAATTTATTACTATCAGCTCTTACAATATATTTAGCAGTTCACCTCTCTTCCAATGCTTCCTGGAGCAGTCATGTCACCACAGCTTTCCGATATCCCAGTCATTATCATTGTTTTGCAACAAAGAGAATTAAGTATTTCAAAACTGCCCTTCGTGTTCGTAGTTGTTGCATGCTCCACAGTCATAGTTAGCATGACGTCTGCCTCTGTGCTTCGGGTCATTGTCATGTTGGAAGACCCAACCAGAACCCATCTTCAATGCTCTGACAAAGGGGAGGAGGTTTTTGCTCAACATCTCACAATACTTACACCTTGTCCTCTTTGCAGAAAAGTACCCCCAAAGCAAGATGTTTCTACTTCCATGCTTCACAGTAGGGATACTGATCTTGGGATGGATCACTTCCATCACTCTTGTGAAGTGTTTGAAGAGATCTTACTTGGATGCAGACGCTGAGACGCTGGGGATGTTTGATTTGGTGAGTTAATGATCTGTTTCTTTTCTCTGCTTGTGTTGTTGTTGGAGGGTGGACAGACAAGCAACTTTGGAGAGCAGTGGCATTAGGGAATATGGTGAGTTCTTACTTCTAAGAAGTGGTGTGGAGGATGAACCAGAGAGGAATTTGATTTTACGTTGGAGGAACCAGACATGAAGAGGATATAATCAAGGAACAGGGTCGGAGACATCCAGCTCAATGAAGACTGAGTCAGGACGGGATCTGCAAGGAGGACAGGAAGGTAAGGCCAAGCTAGAAAACAAAACTAGAATTTATTCTAGGAGAAGCAATAATGCAAGCAGGCCATGTCCCATGCTTAAAGCAAAAACCATCTGGTGTCAGTCTCCAGGATTCATTACCTTTTGAGCTGGATGGGTAACAAGCTTAGATGAGGAACACATTTTCACATCCTGCAGAGAAAAAGGTGGAGAGGGCAAACACACAGCTGCATCCTGCACACAGCCAGACAACAGACCAAGCAGATTGGCAATTGTCTCGTATCCCTTTCCAGCCTTGTTGAGGTCTACATTTTTGTCTCTGCTGACTTTTGACAGCTCTTTGGTCTTGCCCATGGTAGTAGTAGGAGTCTGTCTGAATGTGTTGATGAACAGGAGTCTTTAACAAGCTCAGACAGGTGCTACTAATTTATATTAATAAGTGGAGTAGAGGTGCACTTTTTAAAGGCAGAGTAAAAGGTCTCTGGCAGCCAGAATTCAAGCCAGTGTTCAAATACTTATATACAGATATAAAAAATACAAATACATTCTTCAAAAATCTTTCAAAAAACAATGTGATTTCCTGATTGTTGTCTATTTATTTTAATGCTGTCTCTGACCGTGGAAAAATTTGAATTTTGGTCCCTTATATTATTTTTACGTGGGAGAACTTGGAAAATTGAAGGGTGTTGAATTAATTATTTTTGTCAGTGTATAGCCAATAGAATCTGCATGTGACATTCCATCCATTATCTTCCGCTTATCCAGAGTCGGGTCTTGGGAGCAGCAGCTTGGGCAAAGAGACACAGACTTCCCTCTCCCTAGCCAATTGTGCCAGCTCCTTAGGAGAAACCTCAAGGCGTTCCCAGGCCAGCCGATAAACACCTCACCAGGGAGACGTCCCGGAGGCATCCTAACCAGATGCCCGAGCCAGCTCAACTGACTCCTCTCGATGTGTAGGAGCAGCGGCTCTACTCTGAGCCCCTCCCAGATGACCAAGCTCCTCACTTTATAAGGGAGAGCCTGGACACCCTGAGAAGGAAATACATTTCAGGCTCTTGTATGTATCTGGGATCTCATTATTTCTGGCACCACCCAGAGTTCTTCACCATAAATGAGCATAGGAACGTAGACCGATCTGTAAATTTAGATCAAATCCTGATGTACAGCCATTCATACATTTTACAGACAATTTTGGCACACAGTATTTAAGCTCAAAACAGAAACAGCCAAACTGCCTTTTAAATTGCATTGTGGCATTTATTCACTCTTTGAACAGTAGCTGCTTGGCATATTTAGATACCCAAAAAAAATGTAACATTATGAAACAAAATAGATGCAGTAACTTTCAAATATAGTAACAAAACCCCTTTGAAAGTATTTTTTGAGAAATATAAAATATATAAATATACAGTAGTTTTCAGAAATATATATGTAACAACAGACTATTATACAGTAGCTTTCCGAATTATATATATGTAACAAAACAGTAGTTTCCCATCCATCCATCCATTTTCTTAACCGCTTAATCCTTAATGGGTCGCGGGGAGGCTGGTGCCTGTCTCCAGCTGTCAACGGGCGAGACCCGAATCCCGTAGATTAGTAATTTACCTCCTATGGCCCCCCTTTAAACCATAGCCTAGCACAGTATCAAAGATCATGTATTTAGCTTTATCCGCCATCTTTAAGCATATCCTGCATTCTCGTTTGGCCACCTTACCACGTCATGAATGGACTCGACTCGTCTGACTACCAAACTATTAATGCTGCGTTCGAGAGCCCATCCAAACCAGTGGGACGTGGGACTTATCCTGCCTGGAATGTACTAGCTCCCACTTCTAAGCGTTCGAGGCAATTGATGTGGAATGTAAACAGAAAACATGGACGGATTGTCGCTTTGTTTATGAAGAGGCATGCTAACAGATAATAACGACATTCCCATCATATTATGAAAAACAAGTTGTGTTAAAATTACAGTGTCTAAAACAACACTACAAGCAGAGAAGTACAGTTTATAGCCTATTCGTTCAAGTTTTACCGCTCACAACGTGAAACTCCGTGGGCGCCGCCATTATCCTCAGACTTAATTTTAGTGAAGTCGGGGTACGTCGAACTACTCCGAGTTCGCAGGAAGGGGTTCCACTTCGACAGGCATTCCAGTGCACTTTTCCTATTTGGAGGTAGGATAAGTCCCATGTCCCACTGGTTTGAATGGTCTCTCAAATGCAGAATAAGATACACACATTTTCAGTAGGATATCATATGCTTACCAGTTTATCCAGGTGGTGTAGCAACAATGTAGAAGTTTCAGTTTTGGTGCGTGCAGTGTAGTAGACCCGATGGAATTCAACTAAAGATAGATGTAAAAAAAAAAAAGACAATTCTAATTTGCGGTTTCCCGTCCGATCCCGTGGATTATTTCCCGTCCCGTCCCAATCACGTTACCAACAGTGAAATTGACTCCCGTCCCGCAGGAATCCTGCAGGAATCCCGTGACCCGTGAGAATCCCGGAAAATTGTCACCCTCTACTGGCAACAGCTGTAATGATACCTCGCTCCAGTGGAAGTCTGTTTCCATGTTGAGTCTTTTATGTCTGTAAAAGCTGATAAATTATGAGCTGATTATATGGCACCAGGTGTCTTCAATTTAAAAAAATGTTCACAATATTCTAATTTTCTGAGATACTGAATTTAGAACTTCCATTAATTGTCATGTAATAATCCTGACAGTAAAACGAAAAGAAACCTTTGGAATATATCAGTCTGTGTGTAATGCAGTGTTAATTTTGACAGGATATTTTAATTTAGTTTTAGTCTTAGTCTTTTGTCTAAAATTTATTTCAGTTTTAGTCCAATTTTAGTCATTAGATTTATTTGAGTTTTTTTGTCCAATTTTAGTCAACAAAAATAACCAGCAATTTTAGTCGACAAGAATAACCAGCACTTTTAGTCGACAAAAATACAAATTTTTTTCTAATGCAGTTTTTCTACTTCTGTATAGAGCACGGCAAAACTATTTATTTAGGAGTGTAATTTAATACACAGGGTCCTGGGCTCCTTCCACAATCAGGAAGGACATAAGACAGCAGTGGAAAACATGGACTGCACACAAGTTCAGTTCTGTCTCAAATATTTTCATAATTGTACTATTTCCTAGCAGTGTTGGAACTGGTCATCTTAAGGTAGTCCTTTGGGACCATGCAATTTAAGTATTGAATATTTTTTTTATCATTTTACATAGATTGATCATTGAAAATAGTGTAGAGTATTTAAATAACAATTCTGAATATTTGGAGGTATGTTTGATGTGGAAACATAATTGGGGCAATCTAATATGCCTTGGGCTTATCTATCTTTATCTGTACAACATTTTCTGAATTAAATAATGACATTATTTATCTTGTTGCACTGGTGGACACATTTTAGGACTACCACGGCCAAAAGTGAATAACATGCAAAACATATGAAGAATTAGAAATAGACGCACATTCACATATAAGGGAATATAATTGTCATTAGAAAAATATTTTTGAATTATTTTTTCATACACACGCATATATATATATATATATATGTGCTTGCAGGGTTGGCAGAGGATGTAGAGGATGCTTTACATATGTTTGATATCTGTCTCTGCTCCTTTGCACACATTACACGTATCACTGTCGTCTGCAGCAGATTGGAAAATGATTACACACAGAAATCAGCCACTGAAACATTATGTGGCTGTCTGAATCTATGGGGCAGTTTCAGCTTAGAGGTAATAGATATGAACACTAGATGACACCCCGTGCTCTTTCAAATGGACTGTGACGTAGCTGAAAAGCATTTTTTATATTAGCCTAGCTACTACTTTTCGAGTCGTCACATGTACAACATCTAACTGGATTTACCTGGGAGAAAATGGTGAAGTGGCCAGTCTGCAGATGTCTCTTCAGGTTAGTGGTGTTCTTCCCTCGGAACACAGCTCCACACTCTTTGCATGTTGTTTTGCTTTCATTGTTGTCATAAGCAAAAATGATATTCGTCATTGTGGGTTTTCGTCTCGTCTTTTATTCGTTGACAAAAATGTCAATTTATTTATCGTCTTAGTCTTTTTCCACACTTTAATTTGAAATTTTCGTTTCGTTTTCGTCTGCAAACATTTTTCCTGACAAAAAAAAAGACGAAAATATTTCGTCAACAAAATTAACACTGGTGTAATGAATCGATCTAATTTACATGTTTCACTTTTTTTTAAATGCAATTACTGAAAATATATTTATATATATTTGATGATACTCTACTTCTGTAGTTTAGGTAGATAAAGGTCTCAGTCACATCTGAGTAAAATAATATTGAACAAATGTCAGAGCATCATGTTAAAAATAAATATATTTTATTTTCAAGGACCCCATGCAATTCCACCAAGGACCACTAGGGGTTCACTGACCACTAGGGACCACTGGTTGAGAAACACTGTTCTAACCCACCAAACCTTTTCTCTGTTTATTTAAACGGCTAAAGTCCGCTGAACCAGACAGTGTACATCTGATTGTATTTTTAGCTTTCACCAGTCAGATTACTTATTTTCCAACAAGCTCATTGTGATATGACTTCTTTCTACTGCGTAAGGGAATTCTTAGTGCCTTCGATGGTATTACTTTTTAAAAGACTCTCCAATAAAATTGTGTGGGGCCAAACTTTTAACAGATCTCACTATCCATTGTGATTTGGTTTAAAAGTGATTACAAAAGTAATGTATTCAAACAATTTGATACAATAAGCCAGCTCATAAAGAAACTGTTGTTATTTTTGTGATTACTACAATAAAAAAATAATCACTACATCTAGATGAATTACATTTGAATGCAATAATAAGTCAAAACACTGAAACCAATGAGTCACCAATAATATGTAATGCATTTAGAAGTCATGTAATGGGAACAAGATGATTTGTTAATCATAAGAAACTTGTGGAATTAGGAGTCTTGAAGTTGAACAAATCAGAACAGAAAACTATGGGTACAGGTTGGGCAGATTTGTTCCCTAAAAAATCGAATAATCATATGAAAACAGCAGTATAATAGTACAAAACTTGAAAACATGTATTTCAAACTTGTGAAATTTATGGATGCAGAATTCAGAATTGGTCAGGGTGCACAAGGTAACTCCATCCAAAGTTTTATTTTGAATGTTTTTTGCTAATTGGGGTAGATTTAGGTTCTAACTTGGATTTTGAAGTATTCATTAAAAACACATGTCTCTTCAACAGAAAATAAGCAATTATGAATATTTACTGCAGGGACAGAATGTGTTTGTGCAGTGTTCTAGGGGGGAATGCCACTTGCTTTTCAAAACTGTGACATCAACTTTTATGAAGTGAGTGTAGGCTGGCTGGGTGGGAGGTCCATCTGGCAAGATGGGATGCCCTTGTCATTGAGGGGAGACACAGCATGGACATGAGCAAGGAGCAAGGCGACAGATGCTAAATCCCCCCCAAAAAAGAACAACAACAAACAAAAGTAACGTACATGCATTGACAGGAGCTACAGCTGGCACCCGAGGGTGGCATATCCTTGACATGCACCCTGTTTGCTTGATAAGAAAGTGAAAGACAAGAGTGTGAAAGCAAAGGTGTAGGTATGAGTGACTGTATGTTTCGCCATTTGTGTGGTAGACTTTTTTTTTCCGCTGCCTCAGCTCCTTGGCTGTGTCTGCCTGTCGCTGAGGGGCCTCTGCCCTGGCCCCAAATCAGCTGCCGAGCTGTGTCCACTCAGCACTTCCCCAAGCTGCTGGTAAATTAGTCGCAGCAATATGCCACAAAGTTCCTCACAACCTTCTCTCTTGTGGGCAATTGTTCACGTCCTTGAGGAAAGCAAGTGTGTGTGTGTGTGTATGTGTACACTTTCTTCTGTCTGTGTGAATGTTCTTTGTTGTGCATTCCACATATACTATTAATTAAGTGGAAAAGAAAACGTATCATTAATTTAAACTCCAACATCATGCAAATGCATTATGCCAAACTGCAAAAAAAAACATCTCTTTCCTAACTGATTTGCTAATTCAGGGATGTGTATAATCATGTTACAAACTGTTGTAAAAAAAACAAACATCTGAATCTGTGTGGGAACTACAATTCATTTTCTGGAGATTTCTGTCGAGATTTAGAAAAGTTTAAAGTGCAGACATTTTTTGGAACAAAAATAGCATTTTAGAGTATCCATGTGAGGACAAATGTGGCTAATATTTCCACAGTGTGCCTGTCTGGGTCAGATGTAGATTTAATTTACCTGTTCCTATCAGTAAAAACAAACATGTAGCTGCAGCAGACAGACCTCATGACGTTTTCAAGATAAGTTATTGAACAAAATATGAATGCTCCCGTTTCTCATGAGCTAAACTGAAAGATTTGAAAAATGTAATGTATTCACAATAGAGCCATTATGCTCAAATATTGTTAAAACATCTGTCTAAATCTGTGTTTGTGAGCACTTTTCCCTTGTCAAGATAAAATCCATCCAGAAAATGTGTGGCACATCAAAGAGCTGATTAGACAGCATGAACATTGCAAAGGTTTACCTTAGACTCGCCACATTAAAAGGACACCCTGAAATGTGCAATTTGCATTACTGCGGGAGTCAGGGGGTAGGGGTGGAAGTCAGAAAACCAGTCAGTGTCTGGTGTGGCCTCTATTTGCCTAATGTAGTGGAACACATATCTGCTGCATGGAGTTGATCAGGTTGTTGACTATGTTCTGTGGAATTTTGGCCCACTCCTCTCCAGTGGTTGTGCAAAGTTAGTTCATCTTGGCAGAAACTGGAACACACTGTCAAATGCCCCAATCCAGAGCATCCCAAACATGATCAATAGGTGACATATCTGGTGGGTTTGCTGGCCATGCAAGAACTGCAACATATGGGGCTCGTGTATTATGAGGCTGCAACCTGAGGTGATGGTTGAGGATGAAAGGCAAAACAATGGGTTCTCGGGATCCCATCATGGTATCTCTGTGCATTCAAAATGTAATCAATTAAATGCACTTGTGTTATACTCCGTAATATAATACTGCCCATATCATAAATCCACCACTACCATAGGCCACTCAGTCAGCATGACAACTGTCATAATGACTTTGATGATTCTGTGCAATATTCGTGCTGTCTAATCAGCACCTTGATACGCCACACCTGTGACATGGGATGGATTATCTCGGCAAAGGGAAAACACTCACTAACCCAGATTTAGAAAGATTTGAGAACATTTGAGGGTAATGGGTCTTTTGTGTATATACAAAATGTATCAGATCTTTGAGTTCTGCTCATGAAAATTCAGAACACAAACAGAAATGTTGGCTATATTTTGGTTTAGAGTAATTATCCTTTGCAAACAGTATCAACAGAAGCATCACTATTCAAATCTAATATATTTATATTTAGACTAGCCTAAAAACATTTGTCTCCCAATATACAACTACAGCAGACCTGCTCCATGCATTACATTCAAAAAGCACAAAACAAACTGACTTGGAGGAAGCTGTTCCAACCAAAGAATATTTGGAGCACCTCTGTTCCTCAGGAAAAAATAATGCATGATCAATAATTTCATTGAGAATATTTAAATCAAGGTAAAACATGTTTTTATATTCTATTTTTGTTCATATTTCTTTCATCGTAATAACACAAAAAAGTAAATCATAAATTATTAGATTATAATGTGAAATACATTCAAGCTAACCACAGAAAATAAAGGGTGAAATTCTTGATCTAGAGTGTCTAAAATTAGCTTTTTGGATTGGGGAAAAAAAAATCATTTTGCACACTTTTCTTCCATTTAAAATATAAAAATTAATACTGACAAAAAAAACAGAATCACATTTGTTAACACTTTACAAGTCCACATGAATTGACTGTTAAAATTATTCAACTTTTGACAAGATGCAAAGGATGTAAAATATAAATACTAATGTTCCTGAAATAGAGTGAAATTAGATTTATGAGATTTTAAAAAAACTGTAAATTATTCACTTTTCGTACTTGGTATGATCTCTCTTTTAGCATTTGACAGTAGAAAAACCATATAACAACTTCCGTTTTTTTCAGATGTTAAAACTCAGATTAGTCTGTTACACCTATTTTAGATGGAACTCACTACTACCAAATTTAAACTCTCCAGTTACACAGTGAAATAAATGAAACAGCTTTTTCTTAACCCAGAAATCAATGGTTAATAAGACCTTTTAATAAAAAACAGAACCCACCTAAGTTTTATTTAATTATAATGTCAAGATAGTCAGAAAGGTAACCCTAAAAGTGAAACATTTCAAACATTTGTTTCACTAAGATTCTTTTTTAATATTTGTTGATTGTTGTATGTTAGGAGATTCTGATTTCTGCACATTTGATACAGATATAAAATAAAATAAAACAGCAGGAATGTGGCTGTTGTTTCTTCTTTTTCTTTCTCTTTCGGATTTTCCCTTCGGGGGTCGCCACAGTAAATCATCTGTCTCCATTTAGTCTTATCCTCTGCATCCTCTGCCCTCATACCAACTAACTTCAAGTCCTCTTTCACCACATCCATAAATCTTACTTTTTGGTTTTCCTCTCTCCCTCCTGCCTGGTGGCTCAGTCCTCAGCATCCTTCTACCCATATACTTTTCATTTTTCCTCTGAACATGTCCACACCATCTCAGTCTGGCCTCCCTGACTTTATCCCCAAAACATCTAATATGAGTTGGCCCCCTGATGTACTCATTCCTGATCCTATCCATTGTTGTCACTCCCAAAGGGAATCTCAACATCTTGAGTTCCGCAAACTCCAATTCTGCTTCCTGTTGTTTCCTCAATGGTACTGTCTCTAGATTTTACAACATTGCTGGTCTCAATACTGTCCCGTACACCTTTCCAGCCATTCCAACCAGCTTGCACACACCTCTTCACCTCTTTTCTATACTCTCCATTGCTTTGTATCATTGACCCTAAGTACTTTTTGACCCTAAGTACCGAGTCATCTACTTTTTTCACTTCCATGCCCTGTAACTTCATCCTTCCACTTGTGTCTTTCTCCTTTAACACTAGAAGTCCCAGAGAGCAACCATTTGGCTTTTCTAACTATAAAACCCACAGGACAGCCGATGGGCTTGAAGCTTTTAGCTAATATCCTTAATCAGCTATGAACAGAAGCTTTTGTTATGTAAACAAGGTGGGGCCATGCTGAGCCACTTCAAGAAAACTTGTGTTTCACTTTGCCTTCTTAGGGAGAAGTTAACACACATGTTGTTGTTTTTCCTTTGTTGTTGAGATTGATTGATAAAAACAGTACCAAAAAAAAAATAAATAAACGAACCATTTGTACACACATTTACAGATAAAATAAAAAGTGATTGAATACATTTCAGCAGTCACTCACATCCTGGCACTGCCATGGTATCTCCTGTCTGCAATTACCACATGTGTATCTGTAGAAGTGAACACATCGCACTTGTTCTTGCATTGGTGTTTGACCTGACACATGGCTCGTTGTCCAGGACTAGGTCTGTAGGGTTGTGTCTAAGGCCACGTCCACACTAAGCCGGGTAATGCCTTAAACGTATAATTATTAAGTCTACACCCCCCTATCGTCCACACTAACCTGGCGTCGTTTAATGTCTGTGGCCGGATAACTATAAGCCGGGTAAGAGAGCCGTGTAAATCTTAATTCAATGGCTAAACGAGCTCGTGTGGACACCTTCCCCGGATAATGAAAGGAAGTGGCGTCAATGAATGCTGCGTCAATAACAATACGATAATACAGACAAAGACAACAGCGAAGAGTAATAAATCGATCTCGTCGTCGTTCCACACCAAAAACTTTCTCGTCTTCTGAGCAGCTATTGTTCTCTTCGGTTAACGGAACTAGCAGATATGTACTGTGTTGTAGAGCTTCTTGTATACATTATGTAGGCGCTGGCGTCACGTAGATTAAACGCGTTTTTCGTGCGTCTTTTCGCGCATGCCCAGTATTTACACAGGTTGGTATGGGATTGCGCAATCATTGGACCTTAAACGGGGCGTAAATGCTTGTGTTGAGTGGATAACATTAGGCATCTAACTCCCCGTATAACCTTATTGGCTTAGTGTGGACGTAGCCTAAAGCAGTTTTTTTGTTCTTGCCTTGTTCGCACCCATATGAGTTAGCCAACTGTCTTGCATGCTCCACCAGGAAGTCCACCCGTCTTTCCTGCCTCCCGGTGCATGCTTGATTCAGCACATGTGCATTCAGTGCTGCCACGTGTGGTGTAATTGCATAGGGTTTAAACTTTTATTATTCAGAAGGTAAAAGACTGTTTATATAGTTTGCATGGTTGTAAAAATGGGTCTGTCACTATTGTTTATGCAGGTAAGCTTTTAAGTCATAAAACTCTGGGGTGAGTTTTATTGCAAGCTGTAAAAAACAGGATGTCTGTAGATTTAGTGTGTTGCCATAAAACCATAAACTCAGAATGAGCTTTTAAGAAAAGACGTCTCACCCATATGACTGTATAATTTTCTGACAGCCAATAAGAGCTAAGACACTGTATGAAAATGTTCTGATTGGAGAGATTAGAAATGCCTAGAGGCCCGGTTGTCTATAAAGCTGTGAAATGAAGATCAGTTAATTGTTCAGATTTCTTTAAATCTGGACCACAGGGGAACGACGGGGGCAAATTCCTCTGTAAAACTGCAATTTGTTAATCTGTTCAAAATAAATGTTAAACTGGAAATTGGCTCCATTTTGTCTCTGCTTGAACATGCATTGAATTACTTATGATAATTATTTAATTCAACAACATGGTGACCTCGGCGTGTGCAGAGTTTTGGACCAAGATCCAGTTATTTTTTAAGTTAATAAACGGACATGTATTTGCTCTATTGACAATTTGCGCAGAGTTGCGTAGTTTTTTAATTCTATTGATTGGTTAATCTAACATTGGGTAATGTTGTCATGCAAGTTAAATATGTTTTTTGTTTTGAGCAGATTGACTATTGCATGCCCGGAGTGTTGAGACCTGATCGGCTGTCTGTTTCCCTGTTTCTGAGCAGGATTGAGTCCTTCTTTTCGCTCCGTAGAGAAACACCGGTGCATGCTGGGAGATGGAGTTTCTTACTCTGCGCGCCCGGTGCGGGCTGCTTGTTCTCCGGAGCGGACAGTGGAGCAGATGGACCGATATCTTCAACGACTCAAATTGGAGCCAAGGTGCGGATCGGAACTCGACGGGTTGGCCACCCTGCCCAGAATAGGACGCTTTTTGGGAGCTCCCAGGCTGGCAAACAGAAATAGATTACGGAGCGCCTGGGTCGCCCTCTGTTAAGTCTATCGAATTACCTGGGAGAGGGGCTGCGTATACTTCCAGACGCGTGGCTGAGCACCACGAACGGGAATTGTGAAAATGGTCCGGCATTGTTTTTTGATGAGCTCCGATGAGGTTAGTGTTTTGATTTCTGCTTGTACAAAAATTGTGTCTGTATGTGTGTGTGTGAGATGTTTTTGTACGCAGGCGCTTTGCGAGACGTGCTGGTGATGTTGCGTTTTGTGTTAAAATGTTATTGTATAAATAATGAACTCGAGTATAATAAATAAATTAAAATAGATAAATGAATATCTAACTGAATATGATGGATAACTGTAATTAAAAATCTATGAGAATGAGTTGTGAACATTTACGACAGGCCATCTGGGTGGCCGCCCTAAGCTAGGTGCTATGGCGGAGCTAATACTGTGTGAGTTTTTGCTTGATAGTATGGCTAACATACGACAGCTTTGACTATATGTTTTGATAAATAAATTAGTGGTAGTAGGCGGTTTTCTGCCATCTGTTCGAGTCTTTTGAGTGGTTTTCTGGAGGCCGGCGCCAGGAAATTTCTCAAAGCGGACTACGGAACTTATAACAGATTGGTGTAAACCTCCGCGAGAAAATAATTAATACGGTCTAAAAGTCACCGCTTACAATGTTGTGTTTTTGGTTAATGGTTTTGGGCTGTGACGGACGTAGTTGAATCGGTGTTTGCTGTGCGGGACGGCTGAAATTGGGGACATATGTTTCAGTCCGCGTGGGAAGAACAGGAGATTTTTTGTTCATGCCGAATTAAAGTTTGGTGACGTGGTATAACTTGTGCGGATTAAGTCCTGGTATTGCGGTAAGTCATTTTCGAAAGTGTGTGTTGCGATGTTCTGGAGTGTTTTCGCCGTACGTTTTGTACTGTATAACGTTTAGTTTCACAAAGAAAGCTAACGGTAGCACGTTGCTATAGGCTGTTGTGCTAACCTAGCGGTGGTGGTTTTTGTGTGTCAATGTGTTTCTGGTAGAAACTAACTGCATGTTCTGTGTGTAGCAAGCTACAAGTTGATTTTGGATAGAAAGTGATTACAGACTCCTGCAGGCGATTGCCTTGTTAAGACTTAAACTTATTTGGATTTTTTGTTAACTTTTTCTGGTTGAGTAGGATGTTAAACGGCCTTAAGATAACTGGTCAGATAACTTTTGGTTGCAACTCTTTTTCGGCAATGTTTTAGCACATTTTCTACGAAGGGCAATTTAAGGTGTTTCATGTCTAACTGAACTGTTACGGTACGGAGATTAAAGATTAAGAAGTACATGCTGTATTTGGTTAACTGCTTTAGCCTGAGAAGGCTCGATTGATTACATGAGGAGAACAATTATGCATGTTATAATTAAGCGCAAATGGCTGAGAGCAGTTACTCATGAGTCGATTCTGACTTGGTGAAGTTTTAATTTTTGATTTCATCTTTAAAATTAAAAAGAGGAGAGTGTTTAGTCAAAATAAAAGTTGAATTTTTTGAATTTTGAGTAGGTAGATTTTTTGCTTTTTGGATTGATCTAAGCAGGATTTGATTAAGTTGGCCTAAATAAAGATAAAGCTATAAGCAGTAATTATAAGAATTTAACGAAAAGCAAACGGTGTTAATTGAAAAGCAACAAACTGGTCTAAATAATTTTTTTTTAAGCACCGTGTTGAATGATACAGAGAATGAATTCTTTCTGTGATTTAAATAAGTATCATTTATGCTAAAATTATGTTTGGCTTATTTCTGATGGCTCTATAGACTTTAGAAATATAGCTTGGTCTCTGAATAAATGATCTAAAGGAGACTGATGTTAAATTATTTACACAATTGAACATTCTTAATGATTTTGTGGACACTCAAGGCTTATTGGAGTTATCAAAATTCAACTGGGGCTCATGAAGTAACCCAGTACATTTCAATTCCGTTACAAATTAAATGTTTTTACCATGCAAAACAACACTTATCATAGTGATATTTTATAAACTAGTGGGATTTGAATGTTTGAGTTTGAAAAAAAAGAAAAAGTTAAAACACAGAGTCATCTTTAAGTAATCAGTTTGTTTTTAAACAGGCTGGGGATAAATTTGAATTGGTCTAAGGATTGAAAGTAATGAATATCACGGTGATCGAAAATGATGGTTTAATTTGGAAGTAAGAACTAAATTCTAAATTCATTTATTCTGATCGTGTAGAGGCAAAATGTGATTGGACCAGCTACATTGAAATAATTTTTACCATATATTTGAATACACATTTGTTTTGACAAATAAGAATCGGTTTTAGTTTTAAAATTTAAGGTTAATCTTTCAGATGTTCTTTATTGATTGTTAGCTAGTTTATTTGATGCTGAGAGCAAATTTACAGGTCCTAAACATTTTGGAACAGATCTGATCCTAGAATAATGGCATAATATATCATTTGATTAGTGGGGACTCTGTAACTGACAATTTATTTAGATTTTTTTGATTTTATTTTCTTTATTTTTTCTTTTTCTTTTTTTTATTTTCCTCTTTCTCTCTCAAAATTTATATATTTGGTTCGACTTGGATTATGACCCAGATTTCTGAACTGCGGTCTGTTTATTAATTAGAACTTTGGAAAAATGTTAAGCTGGATTAAAGAAAACATGATTCAGTGGTAATGTATTTGACATCTCTAGAAGCTTCAATTTAATTTGGTGTTTATCATTGGAGAAAATAAAATAAAAAAGAAGCCTGAGAGGAAAAGGGGGATACTGAAAAAAAAAATGCTGGTTTTTATTTTTTATTTTTATGCGACTAGTTTTTGTTTAGAGAAATCTCATCTCTTGAACCTCCTTTATTGAATTTTTTTGTTTTGTTTGACTGCTAAGGGGAATTAGACTACTATGTATCCTACAAAAATTTAAGAGGAGCTTTACTTGCAAAAATCACTTTGACTATGTTCAATTCCCTTCACAGAATCGGACAGATGTTTTTGAAGTATGAAATGTTTTCATTATTTACAATCAAGAATATTTGGGCAAGTGAGCACATTTGGGTTTGTTTAAAGAGGAATCATATAAGCAAAAGTACTTTGAATTGATATTGGATTGTGTTAAAGAAAAAAAAAGTACTTTAGGCTTGGCAATATTTATAGGGAAGCTGTTTTGTCAGTGATTTAAATCTTGGATTTTTCTTTAGAAATATGGATAGAATTTGAAGTATAGCAAACTGAAGACTGTTTTTGTAAACTATGTTGTGTTAATCGGTCAGTGCTGTTCTCTGCTTTTGTTTTAAACATTTGATGTTTTTAATTTTGATAATTTTTGTCTGAGCCAGCTTGATAGAGATCCAGTACACTAAGTGATGGGGAGTTTGGAGACTGGATCTTTGCAGATGGTTATTGACTTTATTTTTGTTATTGCGATGTTTTAGTGGTGCTTTAGCAATATCTAACAGAAAAATCCAGCCTTTTTGTTTGTTTCTTTTTTGATTTAATTTTATTTTTCTAAGAACTAAGTGTGTTGATGAGATATTGCGATGGTCAATCTGTATAAATGTATAATTTACACATGAGATGAAAGAGACATTTATAAAATTGAAAAAATAGATTAAGGCATTACATTGATAACATATAGAATATAAATTGGATGAAAAATGAAGGAATCATTAATTGAAATACGCAGGGGAAGTATTAGAACAACAGTTTAATTAGACGTATAAGGATTAATTATTATTCCTGGTGGAGAGAGCAAACCTGTTGATTGGTATATTTTTACCAGAATTAATACTGAAGAAATTATTACTAGTATACCTGATTGAAGTAAAATTAAAATAGAGCCCACATAGGCAGTCTGAGTGTGGAAGATATTTAAATTCAGCATTCGAGGAAGGAGACTAATGAATATGAAAATAAAAAGTTTAAATGTAACTTGATTTGAATAAGCTGAGAGGATCGACTGTCTGTTTTTTTTTTTCTTACTCTAATTATATATTTTTTCTCTTTTTCTCATCCTGCAACAGAGAACCCCTCAGATAAACATTCTTGAGATGGAATTTATGATCCTGGGGAGATAAGATGGGTGGGGGTGCGTGGGCTGATGACGGATAGTGCCAGGCGCCCGCCGTAACTGCCACAGAAAGAAAGATCTATAGACCAGCGCAGAAGTTTGTCTCTCTTGTGCTCTGCTCCCACACAGGGGGGCACAGGTGACTGTATATTTTCAGGGGTGAACTGGAGGCCACCCTCAAAAGAGCACGTTTCCTCATGCTGAGCTGAATTTTCAAGGACAATATGTGTGAATTCACTTGGCTGGCGTGAGATGGACTGTTTCTGCTGAAGAAGTGATGATCAAAGACTGTTGATTCAATGTCACTGTTGCTGAATTAACCACAAGAGTTTCTGTTTGTCTGATCGAAGGTGGCCAAGGTTCTTCGAACTTTGATAACCCCATGTCTTCCCCAGGATTATCTCCAGGTAAAATACCACCATTTACCGGGAACAAAATTTGGAAGGAAAAATTGGGCCGATAGCAGGGGGTTGCTGGCTGGTGAGAGAGAAATTTTTTTTTTTTTTCTTATTTTTACGTTTTCATCCACAAGGATGTACTGAATCTAAGAAAGGATATATTGTAATGGAACAGACATAAGTGTCTTAAACTGGATAAATAAAATAAGTAAATGTAAGAATCAATTTGGGTGAACAAGCAAATGGATAGTAATCAGTTGAACTGTAGACAAAAAGTAAACTCTTGAGCCTGCTCTTGCTTTTAAATCCATTAATGAGGGAGGTGTTTTTGGTTTAGTTTTTAGAAAAAACAACGGTGTTGTATCAAAATAATATGGTCTTGCTCTTTCCCCAGGGATTATTTTTAATTAGATGGGTGAAATAATTTCTTGGCACAATACAGTTGAATTAGATTTGAAAGGAGTGATCACAAGACCGGATCAAAAAACTGTCTTTTTTAGATGTTTACAAGCTTATGCCCCCAGGTTTATCTCCAGGATTCAGCAGCACGTGAGGAGCACACAATCTCCTCTGGTCACAGCTGACTGCAGCTGCTGAAAAGGGTCCAAGGTACAGCTCCAGGTCGAAGGCGTGAGGAGTCCAGTGGTTCAGCAAAGTTCCAGATGACAGCTGGGAACACACACAAAGTGCAGCTCCACGCCAACGACGAACCTGGTCGAGGATCAGCAGGAGTCTGCCTGGAGAGGGTCGAGAAGGTTTTGACCAAGCTGAATCGGAAGCTGGGGCCACAGGCGGCGGGGCCTAACTCACCCAGAAGGTTGTTTGGGTGGTAATATTACTCATCCAGTGTGATCTATGTGCCAATGAATGAGATGGGCAATTTGAAATTGCCATCTCAAAAGAGGGAGTATGCAGAAGAGAAAGATCGCAAAACATCTAACACATTACACAGCGGGTTTTGACCACTTCACAATCGGTGAAGGAAGCCAGGAGGCGGGGCCTGTCTGTGTATTTGTGTTTTATTGGGGGAAATGTTCAGTTAATGAAGTAGCTGGCATTTCATTGAGGGCGATCTGAAAAAATTGGAAGAAATAAAGAACCCACTCTACTGAATCATCTCACCACTTGCAGCCGCTTGGTGACGGAGGAATAAACAAGAGTAAAGACTAAAGAATACAAATATAAAGACTGAACATTTATTAATCATTTTCTTGCATTTTACAGGTTAACTATTTTTATTCACAAGTGAAGAGTGGTAACACTGCCTAGGAGGGTTTCTTAAAGAATTTTTAATCAGTTAATTTTCAGGATTTCTTAATTTCCAGTTGTTTTTAAGGTTGTATTAAGGTTTGCATTAATAAACAACAGGGTCTACTAGAGGAAGGACTAAATAGACTCGAGGATTACATTTTAAAGGGTTCTTAATACCTTCTATTTCACAGGTTTCTTAACACTTTAAGTTTGATTTATTTCAGAATATAACATAGTAAGAATGTATTTGTTCATGGATTTTTTAAGCTTCTTACACGAGTATCAACATGTTTCAAGTCAGATTTAATTATCTCTTCACATGTAAGACATTCTTATACATTTTTGGGTTTTTGAATTAGTTTTTGGGAATTGTTAAAATAATTTTTTTGTATAATGCCAAAAGAAGGTGAATTTATGAAATTTCTTGGATTTGATTTCTTGCATTCTCAAAATGCTTTACAGGTTTTGATCTTAAGTTCTAAACACTGACCTTGAAGGAGAGTACAGAGGAGATATCAATCTATTTTTAAAAAAAGATTGAAAGAGGGAATTGTGGTGTAATTCTGCATAGGGTTTAAACTTTTATTATTCAGAAGGTAAAAGACTGTATGATGAGAACCTATAAAAAGTAGGGTGAATTTGTCACTATTGTTTTAATGCGGTAAGCTTTTAAGACATAAAACTCTCTCGGGGTGAGTTTTTATTGCAAGCTGTAAAAAACAGGATGTCTTTAGAGTTGGGGTGTTGCCATAAAACCATAAATTCAGAATGAGCTTTTAAGAAAAAACGTCTCACCCATATGACTGTATAATTTTCTGACAGCCAATAAGAGCTAAGACACTATATGAAAATGTTCTGATTGGAGAGATTAGAAACGCCTAGAGGCCCGGTTGTCTATAAAGCTGTGAAATAAAGATCAGTTAATTGTTCAGATTTCTTTAAACTGACACACAGGGAACGACGGGGAAAATTCCTTCCTCTGTAAAACTGCAATTTGTTAATCTGTTCAAAATAAATGTTAAACTGGAAATTGGCTCCATTTTGTCTCTGCTTGAACATGCATTGAATTACTTATGATAATTATTTAATTCAACACACGTCAATCATGTTATAGAACACAGCAACTGGCCAGCGCCGTGTTCCTGTGCAGACAGTGTACTCCGGCACTATCTTGTCCATCACATCCACGCCACACTTGGTGGTGTTGTGTGGTGACAGTGTTTGGCTTCCTTTGGTGGTATTATCAGTCTGAACCACGCTGTGCATGCTGCAGAGATTTAGACTGTCTTCCATTTGAGCGCATACGCCGTCAGCATGGCAGCAGTGGTTGAAAATGTCTAATAAATAAGATAAATTGTTATTTTCATAGCGCTTTTACACACAATGACACACTTGGAGGTGTTGATTAAAAAAAAAAATAGAAACACAAACAAAACCACAAGAGACCTGCCTCATACCTGAGTGGTGAATTCATTGCCATCTGTGTGTCTATCGGATTGAGGAATTTCCCAGTGAATCTTGTTGACTGTGCCGAGGATGGTGGTTTTCCAGCTAAGCAGTTCTTGCCCAAGTGACAGCGATGTAAAGAAATGGTCCGTGGTAACATTTCTGCCCTTGTCTAGGACAGCTTCCATCAGCCTCATCACTACATTTTCGGACAGTCTCTCTCCAATGGGATGACTGGGGTCCTTGCCAAGATATGGGAGGACATTGCAAATGTACTTGGATTTTAGGTGGCCACCCGAAACTTGATCCCAAACTTGTCAGGTTTAGTTGCAATATACTGCAGAAAACGGCAGCGAGTCTTTGACGGGAAAATCTGTTCATTAACAGTGATATGTAGACCAGGGTTGTAGGATGTGATGCAGTTGGTGACAAATGATCCCCACACAATGGAAATATCTGCAAACTTATAAGTCTTTGCTCAATCACTGCCTGTGGAGTAAATATTTCTGTCACTCTACTCTGCTTTTTTGGTGTTGTCCACTTACATCTTTGAATTGAAATAGGAAATAATACAATGCACTTTCTTTCCTTGGAGAGGAGGTTCGTATACCACGGAATTCTTGAGGGTAATGAAGTACTAGGCTATGTGTAGTGATATTTTATCCACGTTAGCACTAAAGGAATTACCTCTCATTTGAGAGCAATCTGTGTGCAATTAGATGTTTTATGATTGCCAAAAGAGCAGCCAGTTAGCAGCCTCTTGTCTACAGGAGGGTTAAAAAAGTCTGTGACTAGTGTTAAACACATGTATTCTGTCTTGCTGCAACTAATTTTCATTCCTCTCTTTTCCAGTGCGTACCTTCATCCCTCTAGTTTTTCCTCCATCTCCTCCCTGCTCTCACTCCAGATCACAATGTCATCTGCAAACATCATAATCCATGGAGACTCCTGTCTAACCTCATACGCCAGCCCATTCATCACTAAAGCAAACAAAAAGGGGCTCAGAGCCGATCCTTGATGCACTCCCACCTCCAACTTGAAGCCCTCTGCCACTCCTACTGCACACCTCACTGTTCTCTCACAGCTGCCATACATGTCCTGCAACACTCATACATACTTATTTGTCACTCCACACTGCCTCATGCAAACCACAGCTCTTCTCTCTGCACCCTGTCATATGCTTTCTCCAAATATACAAAGACACAATGCCCTCACCCTGAAAACCTCATAGCACTCCTTTTTTTCAGTTTCTACTACTTTGGTTCTCTACTCCATCTTATTTCTCTTCACCTTCCTCACTGTCAGTTTAATCCTATAGACTACCATCCTATGTTGTCTAGCTACAATCTCACCCACCACTACTTTGCAGTCACTATTCTCCTTCAGATCACATCTACATAAAATGTAACTCACCTGAGTGCTCCTAATGTACCTAAACCCTTATAAGTCACCTTATGTTCCTGAATCTTCTGGAAGAAAGTGCTTACAGCAACCATTTCCATCATTTTTACAAAGTCTACCAACATCTGTCCTTCTTTGCTACTATCCTGGATACCAAACCTGCCCATCACTTTCCTCATCACCTCTGTTCCCTTCACCAACATGTCTGTTAAAGTCTGCACCAATCACCACACTCTCAACTCTCGGGATACCCTGCACCAAATCATCTAGTTTGCTCCAATATTTCTGCTTGTGTTCTATCTAAAATCCTACCTGTGGGGCATAACCACTAACAATATTGATCAGTATTCCTTCCATTTCAAGCTTCAGACTCAGCCACCTATCTGACACTCTTTTTACTTCCAGAACATTTCTAGCAAATTCCTCATTCAAGATAACTCCTACTCCATTTCTCATTCCATCTACCCCATGGTAGAACAACTTGAACACTTCTCCTAAGCTTCTAGCCTTGCTACCTTTAAACCCGGTCTCCTGAACTCCTCTCAGTTCCACGCACTTGGATTTCCTCTTCTTTCTCCACCTACCAGCACGGTTTCCTTCTTTCCTCCTTCGACCCAACAGTAGTCCAATTTCTACCAGCCCCCTGCAGGTGAACAGCAACGGTAGCGTTCGTTGCTAACCCGGGCCACAACCGATCCTGTATGGCGTTCATTTTCATGATTTGCATATTTGATTTTGCTTAGGTTTTACATCGGATGCCCTTCCTGACACAACGCTCATCAACCTTCCTGACTTGGGACCGGCACACAAAATTACTGGTTTATATTTGAGATTTCTGTTTTTTAACACAGAGTGTAAAGAAAGGACCCCAATCAGACCTACATATTTTTGGTATAAGTTTTTTATTTTATAGTTTTATTCATAGTTTTTATTATTTTTGATCTTATAACAGTGTCCCCAGCAACACCTGGTACAGTAGGGAACTCCCATGGTCTGTGTCAAACGCCCAATCTGGTTGCACCTGTACAATACATACATTGCATTTGAAGGCAATCTAAAATTTATGGGATTACAAAAATTAATTATGAGAAACCTACAATAAGTTTATTTTGGCCTCAAATATGTATAATTCCTTAGGGCAAATACAGTAGTAAAGTTCTCCACTGAAAATCTGGAAAAACAAGTTTTCTTTCGTTCAAATCAGTCACTCTGTGTTCTGAAAGCATGCTGCATATGAACATTTTATACAAACTCCAATCCCTGAATCAGTTACATAAAGAAAATAGACCAGAAACGCCTGATTTTAAAAAAGCCTAACTACCACAAGTCATAGTGCTTATTTAGCATTAATAGGCTTGTCTATCTAGCTTTGGACTGCCCACAGGAACATTGTTTTTGGCACGGTGAAAGCCTAGCCATTTGCAGCTGCTATAGCCTACAGACCTTACAGTACTTGCTTTGCCTTGAGGTTGAACTTAAAAGAATGATATTTACCTTCACAACCATGGAACACCAGCTCCCAGGCTGTAAGTAATGTATTACTTTTCAACCAGTGTTTTATTTTTCAAGTATTGTGTTAAAACATGCCATGACAATGAAATGTACTACCTTGGCTAACAGCTAATACATGTGACCAATTCCACCCAGAGATGTTTTTTTTTTAAACTATCCTCAAACGTAACCGACGCTTCAAACCATGCATTACAAAATCAGCAGCTGAATCCTCCGGGGTGCGGTGGTGCTTGTTCCAAACAGACCATTAGCTGAAACCAGACAGGACAACTCGCTGGATTTAAGCATACTGCCAAGCGTAGGACAACAAATAAGGATACCATGGCACCAAATACCTGTCTGCCTTGCGGCGTGTGGAGTCCTTAAGACTGTAACTCTGGTAGCTGCGATGGTGGAGTCCTGCCGCGGCCAGTAGCACGTCAGAGTCCAGTCTTGTTTTGTAATGCTGCCTAAACTTGCCGGTAAACTCCATCTAAGCATAAATACCTGCAGCATTTTTGTCTAATGTTACTAATTTTAGTAAATAGAGCCAGTTTAAGAGTAGTGTTGCTGTTAGCCAATCAGAGGAGAGAAACTTGCATGTCATTAATCTTACTGAGCAAGCCCCCCACATCTCCATGCCCACTCCCACATTGAACTGGCATAAACTGAAACAGACTGGGAATTATTTATTTTTTTACAGAAACCGACTCAGACGGCATTCTTTTATACCAGAGAACACTGAAAAAATTATAAAAACACCAGTGAAGGAGAACTTTAATAAAATTAGATTGAATTATCAAGTATGGACACCATCCAGATTGTCCAGGAAATAGTAATAGTCAAATAGTCCAGTCTCAGTTACTGTGTATGAATACCTGCCTGATAAGGTTGAGGTAATTGAACAATAGGTGACAAATTAAACAATAGGTGTAGACAGAACCCAGTTCTCTGTACTCCTTGTACATCCAGGGAGTTTATTATTTTTTTTATTATTGTTGCAGTGTTTGAATACAAGAGCTTCATTACCTCTGCATCAAAATAACTTATTAAAAATGTCAACTGGTGTCAGTGATGGTGGTGAAAGGAAGCTAAGAGCCAGTAGCACTAAGGGGGTTAAGGGCTTTATATGTAAGAAGAATGATCTTAAATTATATTGTAGGTTTAACAGGGAAGCTGTGGTACATATGCATTTCATGATACCTAAAATGGGGCCCATTACCAAAGGGAAGAGTTAAATATTTTGTTTGGGATTGGGTCAAACACGAAAGTGGAAGGTTTAGATTAGGCTAATATTTGTGATAGTTCTAAAAGCTTGACTGAATCAAAACAGTCCAAACAAGAATAAGGCTTTACTGTCCCTGCCGAAACTGCCTCACTTTACTGAGAGAGAAGAAATCGTGTTTGGGAGGATGATGTTGACTTTATTTTTAACCCCTTATGACTCCTACATGCCAGTCCTGGAAAGTATGTTTCCACAGCAATACAGCCATGCATGCATTCCCCTATGTCATGCGCCCCAACAAACTATGTATCAAATCAAAGCTCAGAGCCTCGTTTTTTTCGATGATATAAACTATTTTGACACACAACAACTACAACAGTGACTCTAAAGCATTTAAAAAAAAAAAAGCAAAATGTCAAGTATTTATTTTTCCTACCTGTGACGGGCTCCTGCATGTCTAACATCTTTAATTCCTAGATAGTTTGGTCCAATTCTGTCCATATAGCAATTTAAGAAAAAATTCAGATACATTTTTTTTATATTTATATACTTTAGATGAAAAATAGACAAAAATTGGATAACAAATTTAGATATTCTGATCATTTATATTAAATGTAAAATTAGGCTATAGATATAAAATAAATGTAAATATAAAATATTAATCAAACTAAAGTAGATAAGAGTTAGACTGGTAGACAATACAGCATATGGGTTGAAATATTTAAAAGTCATTGCACTTTTCCAACAAGTTCCCAAATGTTTCCAATTTGGATAGGTTTGGATAAAGCATAGAACCTTCTAAAGCGCCTGGATATACCCAAAGAAAAAATAAGGTAAAGAAATTATTTTTACAAATATACTTTTCAAATTTAAATTTGAGTAGTCAACAAGTTATGTTGCCACATAGTGTGTTTCAGTTCCCAACTTCCCATTGTAGCTATATGCACTTATATTTTCAAAAACAAATTGAGGCAAGGATAAAAAAAAATAAATAAAAAAATTCTGTGAGTTATAAAGTGCATAACCTTTTACCAGTCATACTTACAGTGATTCTGACTGCTCTGGGTAAAACTAGAGAGTGTTACCTTTACAAAGAGCCCAAACATGTATTTATACTGCTGAGGGTTCAAAAACAGCAATACTTATTTGAGATGTCACATTGCATGTGATTTAGCCAAAATGACCCGGAATCATACATTTTTATTTATGAAGTATAACATGATGTCATTACTACTGAGAGCTGAGGGAATAGTTGACAGAGCGTATGACTCTGTGTAAATTGGCAACTCAACTAGAAATAAGCCTAGAATTTATTATTATTATTTTGGGGAGGTGTGGTGCTTTCAGTGAGGGGGTCATCCAGAATGATCATATGTTAATGCTTTATTCACAATAAACACATTGATGAATTAGTGCTGTAAGTTAGTCTAAACTGCAATGAAATGCATCCACATAAAAAAGGGAGAAAAAAGGTAAATACAACTGGCGTTGACTAGATGCAGTATGATCTAACACATGATGATACTAGGAACAACATGAGGTCGTTTGTTGAGCTTCCAGCAGTGTATTTTCAATATTTTTTTCCTAAAGTGACACTATAGGGATATCGATGGACAGATGAACACCAAACATCTTAAAACTTGTTTATCTGCTCATTTAAATACTAATTTAAGAGTGGGATTACAAATTGTTAAATAAATTGACTTGCATGGTTTGTCTGAGCAAACATCAAAACACATTAAGAAACTTAAAACAATGTTCACTTAAAATTATTGGCTATTTCTCTAAAACAGCCAGAAACCTATCAAAGCATTTTGTACGTTTCATTTTAATCTGTTTAACAGCATAACAATTAATCAGTTAGTATGGTTTGTTCTTCACGTTGTCATTTATATTGATTGCATAATAAACTATGACTAAGCTTACTGGCTTTAAAAAAACAACCCCAAATCCTCCATATTTAATCCAGCAAAAATAAAATTGCACATGCACAAGAGATCTTGGAAAATTCACAATAAATGTAATCTATTATGAATATTCTAGCCTACATGCCACATAAGCTTCACAGATGTATGCAGCGAGTGTTCTCAGTGTGTGACTGTGAACACTTGCTGACATAGGTTACAATTTGCCTTTTGTTCATCTTTGCTGACCCTGTCCAGCCAAGGATGGGCTTCTTCTCACTCATGTATATCTCTGTAAGCGTTTTTAGGACATTTTTAAAGGTGCTGCAATGGAAGCGCCAGTGTGTTGTGCGTGTTCACTTGATCAATCCTGAACGCGCAACCCTCGCGAGTCGCAAACAAACAGTTTGCGGTCCCTAAAGATCCTGCCGCCAGAACAGTTTAGCTGACTGTAGTTGAGTGATTTGTATTTTTTTTTATACACGTTACATAGTTAGAATTAGGCTTTTGAAGCCTATGTCCGACAGATATATTGGACATTTATGAAAATTTGTTCAAAATGGGACGGCACATTTAATTGTCAAATAAGGGACGATTCCGTATTTTAAGGGACGGTCGGCAACCCTATGTGTGGGTGAGCTGTTTGTTGACATCAGTCTTGTGGATTGAGTGGCCTATATGTTGGCAGAGGTTATGGCATCGATATGCATGTGTTATGGACAATGAACGCAAACATTTTGCATGCACAGAGATATGTAATAAGATCTTGAGGAATATTGTTGTGACATTTATCTGTGACCATGCTCTCATCTTGCAATATGATAATGAGAGGCCTAATGTTGCAAGGATCTGTTCATAATTCCTTCAAGCTAAAAACATTCCAGTTCTTACATTGCCAGCATGCTCACTCGGTATGTCACTCATTGAACATGTTTGGGATGCTCTGGATCAAAGTAGCATCGCATATATCAGTCTTTACTACCAGATTTTAGGGGTTCTGAAGTCAAATCTATAAAACTATCGTTATATAAGTAGTTACCTAGGGAACACGTTGGCACAGCTGGTAGCGCAGCTCACCTCACAGCTAGAATGTCCTGGGTTTGATTCCCGCCGGGGACGCTGTGGGTGCTTGGGGTGTGTTTGATCCTCCGCATCATCGGCACCCACATCCTGGGTGGGGTTGTTCTCCCTGTGTTCCCTTGAGTAGCTAAAGTGAGCTACTCCCACAAAAACATGCACCAGTTCTGGGCTGTAAACTGCCTCTTCCTGGCTGACCGGGGCACACTTTTTGTGACTTAGCCTACTTATTGAAGGTGTCTTGGTCTTTGTGGTGGTTTTTTGCTCTCCCATCATTTCACAGGCTGTTCACTGGAGGGTGCTGCCAAGACACTGGTTCTCAGTCCTGGTGGGTGAAGATCTGCAGGTGTATGTATCTGCACACTTGCAAATCCAAGGGATAAAGGGAACTGGCAGCCAGTCTTTCAACATCTGAGTGTTAACCTAAACCTGGTACAGTATGCCATTCAGTTCTTGAGCTCCTTGCTTATATTATGAAGATTATTATAAGAGTTTATCCTCTGAACAACATTTCTATGAATTATATCTTTCTCGTCTCTTCTCCAGGTTTCAACGCTCAGATCTTCCTTGCTCCACATTTCCTCACAGCTTCTCTCAAGTTTGTTCCCGGTTTTCTTTCCACGGCTGCCAGTCTAAATTTCCTGTTCAATCTTCATCCCATGGTTACATTTTTGTCCACGTCCTTGGAGCCTCCACCTCAAGTGTCCATGTGCATCCTGATCGCCCTCCAAAGAATAACTGTAATGTCAAAATTTCCTGGCCGGCATCATCTCCCAGATTCCAATAGCTCCTCTCTGGCCATAACTCCCATTATATCAAGTAAGATTAACCTTCACTCTCTGTAATCCTAAAAAACAAACCTCAACTCACATTCTCCTCTGGTTTCAGACCTTTCTCCCTCTTTTCCTAGCAGTTCCCTGGTTCCAAATCTCAGTCTCTCTTCTTCACCATCTTGAATCAACTTTTTTAGATCTGATTTGTCTCCTCAGAGTTTTGTATATGTGGGTCAGGCAGCCAGGCATGGTCAGGGCATGACATTCTCTTTCAGCTTATGTTTCTATACAATGTTCTAATCCATCTTTTTTACGTTGTAAAATGGTCATGGTCACATACATTGATGGTCAGATAAGAAAACATTGCCAATTTATGGTTTTAAAACCCTCTGGGACCCACAACCGTGGGGTCAGAATGGTTTTATGAACAAAAATGCTGAAAAGACAGCATAGTAAAAAGAATAAACTCCACATCTCAACTCAGGCAACTAAAACCGATACATCACTGTCATGGGAGACCAAACGGAGGAAGCAGGGAAATCTGAACACCACAGTGCTAGAATCCAGCCTGCCCCTTCTCAGCTTTCAAACCCACACATTAAAACGGAAATGCAGTACCATTCTGAAAGTGCCGAGAGTTTTGAGGTTGCACTATCGATATATGCGTTTGATCAATTGCCCCAGTTTCGTCATTTCCTCGTCCATATCTGACAGCCATCCGGCTCCTGGGTCAGCTGTTTCCTCGTTTCAGCATCAAGCTCTGCCTTTCCACCCTTAGATCTCATACCTCACTCTCAGGATTCCTCATCTCCTGTGTTTCCAGGAACTCTTTAGGGAGATCTCACAGACGTCACTTACTTCTAGCTTGTCCTCTGTGTTGTCATCTCCACCTCTCCATTCCTCCGTACAGTGTTCCTGGTTTCTAGCTATGTACCACCATACATTGTTTCAGAAAAAAAAAAAAAAAATGAAAAAAAAAACAGGTTTTTACAACTGTGCTCCCTAGTGGTGTTCTGGATGTGTTTTAGATTTATTTTTATTTTATTTTATTTTTTTTTTTGTGAAACATGACACTAGGGGTCACATTAACCAATTACTTTCCGTATTTGACCATTTTTTATAAATGGTGTTAGAACAATCTGAAGGTCGTCCATTTTGACGGAATTGTATTCACACCTCTGATCACTTGGTGCCGACGTGCAGAAATCTTTAACCTTGTGCACACAGTGCAGGTAACTAAATTAATCAAAAAAGATTCCCTTGAAGACAACTGAGTAACATTTCAGATCTGGACACCGTACCCAATGTAGACCTATGCCTTTATCCGTAAGCTGACAGCACGTTGAAGTATTATGTAGGCATGGAATGCATCTGTGACTGAGGCCACGTCCACACTAAGCCGGCTAATGCCTTAAACGTATAATTATTTAGTCTACACCCCCCTATCGTCCACACTAACTCGGCGTCGTTTAAGGTCTGTGGCCGGATAACTATTAGCCGGGTAAGAGAGCCGTGTAAATCTTAATTCAACGGCTAAGCGAGCCAGTGTGGACAGTTTCACCGGATAATGAAAGGAAGTGGCGTCAATGAATGCTGCGTCAATAACAATACAACACTACAGACAAAGACAACAGCAAAGAGTAATAAATCGATCTCGCCGTCTGTCCACACCAAAACCTCTCTCTTCTTCTGAGCAGCTATTGTTCTCTTCGGTTAACGGGACAAGCAGATATGTACTGTGCTGTAGAGCTTCTTGTATATATTATGTAGGCGCCTGCGGAACACGCGTAGGTTATACGTGTGTTCCGTTCGTCTTTTCGCGCATGCCCAGTATTTGCACAGGTCTCTATGGAATTGCGCAATCATGGGACCTTAAACGGACCTTAAACGGGGCGTAAATGCTCGGGTTGAGTGGATAACATTAGGCGTCTAACTCCCCGTATAACCTTATCGGCTTAGTGTGGACGTAGCCTGAATCAAACACAGAATGCCAGTGATAGACTGCTGTACAAAGAGCACATGAAGGGGGAAGCAAGTCGAAAAGGCCTCAGTCAGAGAGTCTTGCCACATTCTGATCACGTCAACTGGAGAAATGTTCACTGATTTAAAAACTGTCTCTGAAGTGGCGCTTCAGCCTCTTTTACACACAGGTGGCATGCAGCTATACTTTTTGTGGAACGTGCAGGCCAAAGCAGGTGAATTGTTCATAATAGATGTCGCTTATCAATCTGCTCGATGTTTGATTCAATGATGTGGATCTGTAATCAATTATTTTGAACTGAATATTTAAAATGAATGAACATGAATTACTGAACATATTATTATTGTAAAAACTCATTATGACAGGATTTTTTTTACCCCTGTCAGTCAAAATTCAATAAATTGTAGTCCTAATTAAATAATTCAAACTCAAACTCAGAAAACTCGTACTTGCCCATTCTGGTGCCATGATGGTATTGGCATTGTAAAAACAGAAACAGTAATTGGCTATATTATTACTGATAAAAGAATCCCGTTACCTAACTTATTACTTTTAAACAGGGTTATTAGCAACACTGCTGTTATGGAGGTATTCTTTTTTATATACAGCATTTAATGTTTAATTCCCTAAGCACATTGTTAGAGCATACATTTTAGAATCCAACTAGCATTCTTGGGGAGTTGTAAGCGAAGAAAGAACACACTGGTTCTGCTTGAAATAGCCTGGGGAGATGTAATGTTACATTTTATGCAGATAAAGAACCCCCTGACTCTCACATAGAAGCCTTAGAGATGGAAGTGCTGATATCATGAGTTCTGTGGACTTTTCATTGTTTAATTTTACACACAGTTCTCTTTGCTCACCAGCCTTTTCACCTTTCCTCTCAGCTACTGAAAATTGTGGTTTCCCTCATATCTGTTTTATTCCTATGTTGGAGAGCACATGGCCAAGTTAATATCATTCATCAGGAGCCTTTAGCCTATCAAATGCATTCTATCAAGGATAATTCGAATAGCCTTGTGTCTTTCTGAGAAGAAAAAAAAAAGCCTCAAATGGTAAATGAAGGAAAATTAACATGTTCTGCATGTAGAATCAGATTCAAAAGACTACAAGTGTTATGGTCTTGGATGATCAGTTATGTACCTTTCTTCCTTGCATTGTTCACGCTCTGTACTGAAGCCAGTAAGTTGCAGCAGGAAAAGCTGTTTCACTGTTTTGCTCAAAGTTGTTTTCCCACTGGCTTAGATGTTGATGGAATTTTATTATTGCATCATTTTTAACTCACTTCACTTTTCCCATTGTCATAGAAATTTAAAACTGCTACTTAAGAAATATAATTTCATCCAAGCCGAAAATGTTGCTAGATTTAACACATTTATTTTTAAATGTGTTGAAACTGTGGTGACATCTGATTGAAGACAGTAAGGCAATCCACAAAAGCTGTTATATTTGCTACAGTCTTCATTTTCATGCAGTAAGGAACTTTTGTCAACAGAATGGCGGAAGTAGATTGTTCTTAATTTCACAGCCAGTGCAGCAGGTCTTGTGAAGTCAGTGTAGTACACTAGAGCTGGACAATAGTTCAATAACAATATATGTCAATTGATAGGTCCAATAGAAAAAAAGGTTGATAAAAGCTTATTGAACAAAAGTTTCCCCTTTCTTTTTTCATTAAAGATAGCTTATTATCACATTTGCATTTTAAATATTATACTCATAATGTATTTTAAAGCTTGCACTTTAAAGAATTTAAGTCATGGAATACAAATAAAAAATTCTGACACTGTCCTGTGAATATTTATAAAAAAATAAAACAGAATACTGTAGAATAGACAGATTTACAAGATTACATAAAAATATTTTTTGATAATGCAGGGACAAGCTCGTACCACAGAGAGGATGGCTGAACGCCCACATCTGCTGTGATGACTTTACAGGACATTTATCTGAAACCCACACAGCATACATATGACTAGACCTAAATACGTCAGAATTCTGAGATTAAGGTCAGAATTATGTGAATAAAGTCAAAATTCTGAAAATATATATTTTGTCGGTTTGTGTTGTGAGTCTTTTTGTCATGTTGTGACGTTTTTCTGTTGCGTCGTGGGTTTTGTTGTGTTGTGTTGACCCTTCCTGGCCACTGTAGTAACATTAGACTTCTACACAGAAAAACATTACACAGAAGATTTTGGTTTTTTATTACCTCCACCAGGAGGTTTTGTTTCCATGCCTGTCCGGCTGTTGGTGAGAAACATAATTAAAAAAGCTATAGATGAATTTGGACAACATTTTCAGGAAATGTCTGCAATGGGACTAAGAACTGCTAATTCAATTTTGGGGTATGATCCCACATGAAGTATGCATCCCCAAATACCAGCTGTGTTAAGCTCCACTATTCTCCTTTGTCAGAGAGCTAGCTCACAAGTGGCTCCCCCCGTGCACCACCCCAGAATCTCCACTCTCCGCTGGAATAGCACAGCCATATGTCTCCATAACAGACATTGAGGTCTGGTTTCTTTTCTAGTTTTAATTCAGGATGCTCTTTATTCTTTTCAAAATCGGCAGTATAGCACCTACACAACGTTATAGTAAAATGCTTTTGTGGTCTTTTTAAACTGAGTCAGTTCTTCCAGCTCCCTCCTCCAAGGTCTCCCTATCAATTCACTCATGTCAAAATTATGTGCCGTAGCTATTTTCTGTTTTGACGCACAGCTCAAAGGCCTTTAACTTAGAAGCTGCATTTCTTTGTGAGCATTCCATTATGAGGTGTGTGCATGAAAACTATCGGTAGTGTCGTCTTCGGCTTATAATCTTACCCCACGTCTTTCTAACTTTTGCGCTTCCTGCTATAGTGCCGCCGTTAATCAGTGAAAAAACTGGAAAAATAAAAATACTCTGAATATTAATCAATATAGAGATCTCCTTCTGGATTACATTGGTCTAGAAACGGCATCTGCCTCCACATCTGATCAATCTTTCTGGTCACCCTTGATCAGTTCCATCACCTAGCGGGGTCGGGCCCTTGATTCCGTTCTGTGGGACACGGTTGCCGATGTGGAGCTTAAGGGTTGGTGGTGACTGCGGGGAGGTCCTTGGGGGTGGGTCCGCTTGCGGTTCGGCGGTAGGTGCCGTGACCCTCGCCTGGGGTGGGACTTTGGGGGCTTTGTGTGGTGACTCCTAGTGGCTGCATGCGGCGCCTTAGAGGGGTCGTGCTGGCGGACACGGGTTACTGGCCTGGTGCTGTGCTGCTCTGGGGGGGTCTGGGCTGGGCCTGGGGCTCGGGGTTCTGGGGCGGCGTGCCCCCCGGCTGGGGCCCTGGCTGGGGCTTGGCCGGGGGGGGGCGCTGCTGCCCTTTCCATCTCCCCGGGCTGGTTCTTGTCGCTTGCTCCCCGGTGGCCGCTTGCCGCGTCTGGGCGTCGGCGAGAGTGCGCGGCGGGTGGCCGGCGTCTCCGGGCCCGATCGGCTATATTGACACTGGACATGGCTCCTGGGTCTTGGTCTTAGCCCTTGCGGGGGTGCTGAGGTGGGGGCCTCTGGCCGGTGTTGGTCGGCCTCCACGGTGACTGACCGGTTGGTGGGGTGTGGGCTGGTGGGTGGAGGTGCTGGGTTCTGTTGCCTCCCGGCCATCGGGCGGTAGTAGCAAGGCTGGAGGATGTCGGCCTGGGGGTTGGCCGCCCGGGACTTCTGTCTGCTCACGGGCCTGGCGCGACATGTCCGGGGTACCCGAGTCGGTGGTGCGCCGGGTTCCGGCCTCGGCGCGGGGCCCTCGGACGCTGGCGGTGCCTGGGGCGTCTCTTATTGGCGGGGAGGCTTTTTACCATCTAGCACAGGCGCTCTTTTTAACGGGGTGCGCTTGGGACGGGAGGGGGGAGGGCGTTGAGGGTGAGGGGGGGCTAAACTCAACCTGGGTGTATAGTGACATGTGTTTTGTTAGCAGTGTGAATGTTGGGAAGGATTTAGGTATGCCCCTGGCATGGGGGCTGGTGGATTGCCGGGGCCCCCATGGGGCTCGGCGTTACCGCTGCCGTTGGCCCCGACTGGATGTGCTGGGGCCTCCCACCCCTGGTGGATCGGGCCGAACGGGGGTGCCTATTGGAGTCAGCAGGGGAGCTGGCTCCCTTGGGTTGGCAATGGTCACCCCAGTTATTTTCTCCCATCCCCATGCCTCTGTCCACCTGCTCCTTCATTCTACCATTCACAAGGCCTTGGGACGTGGGCACGTCACTGGGGTGCGGGATGGAGCTTCCGTCTTCGCTACCCGGTGGCGGCCTGGGTCCCGATTTTATTGAGAAACTTAGACACTTACACTTGCAACATTTACATGGAACGCACATGTAGGGACCTGGCGGTGTGGCGCATTGGCGCTGGGGGCGGGACCCCTCATGGGGGGCCCCCTATAGGGGCCCGTTGTGGGGGCCTCGCCTGTGGTGCCGGCACCCACTGGTTAAACGCATCTAGACACGGAGGGCCCGGGGGGGGAGATGGGGGTACCCGGCAGTATTCCCATGTCCCCCCCCTCTGTTTTAAGTGCACATTAGAACAACACGCAACAACACCACATTGAGCTGGGGGAGAGAGGCTGGGGGGTCTTTCCACACCCCTGTTCGTTGGACCATCAGGGGTCGGAGCCCGGATAGAACATCACGCCGTCTGGTCGGGGTCCTGGGCTGGTGGACTGCTCTTGCCGGTGTGGGGGCCTTGGCGGTCTGCTTGTCCCCATCCTGGTGGGCAAAGGGGTCTGTCTCCTGGGTGCAGGGGCAGGGTTCTCTATCGGGGCGTCTGTCCCTGGGCCTGGGAGTATGGAGTATAGTGTACGTATGGGGGGTATGAATGAGTGTATAGCGTCCTTTTTTCGTATGTCCTGTATTTGTAAGAATGTGTACGCATGAGAGGGAGGGTACGTATGAGTGTCTCTGTCTGTCTATGTCTACCTGTCAGGTTGGGTGTTTGGCTGCTCTATGGCCTGAGGCATCTTCTTCCCTCCCCGTCACTCCCCGTCGGTGATGGTTGCTCCTGCCCGCTGGTTGATGATGGCTCTCGATGCCTGGGGCCGGGGGTCCCGGTTGCGGCCCGGCTCGGTCCTGGTGCATGTCGGGCGGGTCCTGGGTGGTCCAGTGTGTCGGGCGGCCGCTGTTTCGGGCCGACGTCCTCCTTGGATTGACTGGGGCACCTCTTCTGGGGGTGCCGAGGTTGTAGAACAGGTTGGTGCCGTCCGGTGGATCGGTGGGGACCGTGCCCGGCGCCCAGTCCTCCTGCCGGTTCCAGGACTTCTGCTGGCTGGTCTGTTCGCCTGGTGGGGCTGTCCGGCATTGGCTGGGCCCCTGATCTTGGCGCCCTACGTGGGGCGGGATCTGGACCCGGGAGCTGGAACATCTGGATGTCCAGGTGCCGGCTGGGCGCGGCCTGGGGAGGGCGTACATCCGCTGTGGCTCTTGCTGTGGCTCCCTGGCGTGTGGGTGTGTGGAGGCGGACCGGGTTGTTGGCGGTGGGTATTGGTCCGGGGTGGCGGCGGCGTGTGTTGTCCGTCGGTTGGCTGCGGATCCTCCTTGCCTGCGGCGGCGGCGGGGGGCCCTTGTCGGCTGGTCCCTGGTTGGGGCCCCGCTGGGGGGCGGGGTGCCCCTGGTCCCCGTGGCCTTCGGTTCCTGGTCCGGGCCCGCCCTGGCGTAGCCGGTTACCGGCGGAGCCCGTGGGCTTGTCACTGCGATCTCTCGGGCCCCAGCATTGCGGCTGGTGGGTGTTCCCCTGGGGCTTCCATCTGTTCCCCTCTTGGCGGGTGATCGACCCTGCGCTGATCCGCCTGTGGCCTCTGTACTCTATGGGACCCTGGATGCATACATCTCTTGCCTCCTCCATGTCTGTGCCGATTCCCTATAGGACGGATTGACGGTTCCTTACACCAGCTATCAATCACTTGCGTGGGGAAACCTTATTCAGACCTGCATGCTCGCACACACATGGGTGTGGGGACATTGGTGAGGACGGACATATCTTAAGCTGAGGTTATCATCATTAGTTAGTTGTTCACAGGAGCTTACCAGAAACATTTGTATTATGTTCATTAATCAATGCTTGTGTGTAGTTAATGTGTAATTCTTAGTTTATTCTACTAGATCCGAACTATTGGTTTGGTTCTGTACAGTTTGTCGTTTTTGTTTTGTATTAATGTTTCTCTGCCGTCCGGCAGAGGTGGAGGACTGGGATGTTTTCTTGTGTTCTTTGTTTGCCTCCCTGTCTTGTGTCGTCGGTTCGCACCTCTGCTGGTCCGGTTTCTTTTCTTCACCTGCTTCCTTTCTTCCTTCTTGTCTCAGTTTAATGTCCATGACGTGTCCATGACGTCAGGAAATTGAACCCACAGTAATCACTAATAAAGATTTTTCATACATATACATCAAGTGGCGTACTACAGCGAAGCTGTAATACTCTGCTTGGGAAAGTAAAACTGTTGGGCTTGTACTTGGTACTCAGACACCAATTCTGAGTAGCATACTGCTAGACAGGACAAGTTTAAAAAAAAAAAAAAAAAAAATGTGTGCATTCCATTATGAGGTGTGTGCATGAAAGGTCAGAAAAGGTCAGAATTATGTGAATAAAGTCAAAATTCTGAAAATATATATTTTGTCGGTTTGTGTTGTGAGTCTTTTTGTCCTGTTGTGACGTTTTTCTGTTGCGTCGTGGGTTTTGTTGTGTTGTGTTGACCCTTCCTGGCCACTGTAGTAACATTAGACTTCTACACAGAAAAACATTAACAGAAGATTTTGGTTTTTTATTACCTCCACCAGGAGGTTATGTTTCCATGCCTGTCCGGCTGTTGGTGAGAAACATAATTAAAAAAGCTATAGATGAATTTGGACAACATTTTCAGGAAATGTCTGCAATGGGACTAAGAACTGCTAATTCAATTTTGGGGTATGATCCCACATGAAGTATGCATCCCCAAATACCAGCTGTGTTAAGCTCCACTATTCTCCTTTGTCAGAGAGCTAGCTCACAAGTGGCTCCCCCCGTGCACCACCCCAGAATCTCCACTCTCCGCTGGAATAGCACAGCCATATGTCTCCATAACAGACATTGAGGTCTGGTTTCTTTTCTAGTTTTAATTCAGGATGCTCTTTATTCTTTTCAAAATCGGCAGTATAGCACCTACACAACGTTATAGTAAAATGCTTTTGTGGTCTTTTTAAACTGAGTCAGTTCTTCCAGCTCCCTCCTCCAAGGTCTCCCTATCAATTCACTCATGTCAAAATTATGTGCCGTAGCTATTTCCTGTTTTGACGCACAGCTCAAATGCCTTTAACTTAGAAGCTGCATTTCTTTGTGAGCATTCCATTATGAGGTGTGTGCATGAAAACTATCGGTAGTGTCGTCTTCGGCTTATAATCTTACCCCACGTCTTTCTAACTTTTGCGCTTCCTGCTATAGTGCCGCCGTTAATCAGTGAAAAAAATCGAAAAATCTGGATATTTGCCCCATCATTGTATAGGACACAGGGTCCAAATCCTGTGAAAAGATTAGCATCTTATAGTCTTAAAATTATGGTCACTGAAAAAAATGTGCATTCATACGTTTTTTTTGTAAACATAAGAAATTTTAAGGGTTAGTTTGGCAGCAACTTTGTTGTAAGTTATAATTCACAGAAACATCTATTAACTTAATAGTTGGGCTGTCAACTTATCACATATCCACAGCATACTAAGGCTCCCTTCACAATGGTGTAAGACGATAACACTCACATAAAAATCTGCCAGAACATAGACTGTTGATAGGTGGATAAAAACGCTGATACTGATGACCGGGGTGCAAAAAGCTCACATACAGACAAATTGCACATTCTGTTTGATTTACCCTAAAAGCATTGCTGTTTCAAGACCATCTTCAACTGCTGCGATGAGGGCCTAAGTGGTTAATAAAAAACATTAAAAATATTTTTTTACCTGGAGCATGAAAAGCTTTAACTCTGACAAACATCCATATCCTAGTGAATTGCAAGATCTTAAAAAATGAGTGAAATCAGCTTAAGCTCTTGAGTCAATAGATCAACCTCTTTGTTTGATTTGAAAAATGAGAAATCTGAGATGAAAATAAACTGTTTATATAACAAAGTCTCCATATTTTGGTCAGTGAAAATGAGGCTCTGTATCCCCGCAGTAAATGGAAAATGAAATGAGATAAGATCCAGTAAGAGAAAATTATAGTTACATAAACAAACGATTGTCTAGACGAATGACTCATTTTATGTGTTCAATCATTTTTAGCCCTTTTCCTGGGCTCCCTTTTGTTTTCCTTTCCAATGTGGAAGGAAATGGCAAGAGGCTTTTTTTTCACTACATTAATATTGGCCGCTAAATGACTTACAATTATTTAAGTTGGATATGAATGTTTTTGATGCTACTGCATGTAAGGCCATTAGGATTTAATTAAATCAATTATTTTGGAGCTGAGTAGAGATGGGTTCTAAACATGGTTCATACAAGCCTCTGAGATACTTGGTTTGAGTTGAGGAGTTGAGTTGATTTGAGGGCACATGTAAACCATGGTCATCATTGAAGCAAGGGTTGCAAAAGTCCAGATGTGAACATGTGTTAAACTGCCATTAGTAGTTGTTGTGTGCAGGTAAAACATTCCTGCAATGCTTTATTCAGTGCATGTGTAAACATCCAACTTTATCTCTAGCTTTCTCCAGTCCAACAAATACTATAGATTTTAGGAAAATAAAATATTCATGTGTGGCTTCACCAACAGGATAATAAAACGGCTATTTGATCATGATCTTGCTGTGGAAGCATAATGTTTGAAATATATATTTGCAGAGTCTGATGAATGCAATAACAATGCAGGCAAAACTGCTGGTTCGGCAGCCACAACAGACGTCGCAGATTGTGCCACACTTATTTTTAATCAGGGAAGGCCCAGAGTCTAACAATGAAAACAAAATGCTACATTAACAATAATGATAATGGCTCTCATGATTAAGAAAGCAAAGTGCTAGTAAAGAGTGAAAGGGTTTTGCAGTGACAAGAAACACATTTACAATCCACATGGTAGCATGTTGAACCCCATAACCTATGTAACAAAGCATGGCAGGAAGAATCCTGGTAGGAGCACTAAACAAGCAAGCAGAACCATACAAAGGCCCAAGTAAAACTTAAAATTACCCTTCTATAAATCAAGGAAACAGTAACCAACTCAAATCTTATATAAATCAGGGAAGTACCTCCTTGGTACTAAAAGTCTTAGCACAATCAGTGAGTAATTAGTTCACTTGTGATTTCATCTGTGACACTATATAGAAACACTAAAATAGTACATCGCAAATTAAAGGTGATGATAATCTCAACAGAAATGTGCTGAGAAGTGGAAAAGCAGGGCAGATGGCACAGACTTCATTGCTGCCCTGTTCACTTGCACACCAGAAGTTCACTTGCACAAGTAGTTATGCCAGAACAAAATCACCCCCCTTCCCCATGTGACCAATTATCAACGTTTCACCTAGAGCTGATGGTAATTCCACTGATGGTGGGCGGAAGAGGGAGGGGAATGAAGGTGAAGACGGGAGCACCTGTTACTGAAACGAAATCCATTCTTTTTATTGTTGTCTTGAGAATGTGTCTCTTCTCTCTTTTTACTAAATTTTTAGTTCTTAGGTATCAAACAGCGCCTACAACAAAGGGTGACTCTGCAAACAGATAAATGCACTATTAACAGGCTAGAGATAGTTGGAGGTTGTTTGTAAGGAGTGTGATCAGCAAATGCCTGGCCTTTGATGCCAAAGGCTTCAACCACCTCTTTGTGAAATGATTGTTAGACCCTTTCCATGCCTCACAAAGCCAATAGCCGCCTGAGCTCAACAGGGATTCGCACCTTCAAAGGCCAATAGGGAACTGTGTTTATTGGATTTTGAGGAAACATGGTCTAAGATAAAGGGAATTACCCAATTGTGTCATCTCTCAGAAGGGAAAGTGAGTGTGAAATACGAGTACTTTGATTGGAGGAGAGGGAAGCAAATCAACAGCACAGATTAGTGTTAAATTAAGGGAATGAATTAATGCCTCAAGGCCAACTGGAATATTTATCTCCTACACATTGCTCAACATACTCAGTAATTACCTTTGATAGTAAAATAGACATTTGATTAAGATCAAATTTCCATTTAGAATAGGACTCTGTAGCTTATATAGCCTTAAGAAAATGTATTGCTGATATAAATTTTAACTTAAATGCTGTATCGCCCTTTCTGTTAAAATGAGAACCTAAAAATCCTCCACAATAATAAAATGTCTTGCTTTGCAAATTTCAGCAAATACTTATTAAGTAAAACTGAATACTCTAGTTTTCAGAATTTTCTGCTCCGTCTTAGAATATAAAGCTAGATTAATTTAAAAGAGGACCAGGTGATGTGAAGATTAGTGCCTCAATATTTCATCTTAAAATGTTTCACAAATATACAGACTAGAAAATGTTTTACATAGTTCTTTTTATCAACAAACACTAGAAAGATGGCCGACTTCCTTGAGGGAAAATAAAAATAATTTTTCATAATATTTCAAACATTTCTCTTTTACTAAAATAAATATTAATTCATTTAACACATAAAAAAAATTGGAACAGTAAAGCATTTAACCCATTGTAATGTCATTGCTTTTCACAACACTTAAAAGACATTTAGGGACTGAGGCACCATTTGATGATGTGTTTCAGGTGTAATTTTGTCCCATTCTTCCTGCAAACAAGTCTTTAGGTGGGCAACAGTGCGGGTTCTTCGTTGTTGCATATTAGGCTTCAAAATCACACATTCGCTATTGGAGACAGGTCGGGACTACAGGCAGGCCAGCCAACTTGAATATATATATATATATATATATATATATATATATATGAAAATTCTTAGCACAAGAATCTATGTGTAAGCAAAGATATACCCACACCTATGTGTGTGGGTGTGTGAGCTTGCTGGTACATATAAAACTTACATGTAAACTTACTCCATACAAGTTTTTGATAGCTGGTGTGAGGAGCGGTCAAATCATTCTGCAGGAATCAACACCGACACGAAGGAGGAAGGGGACACAGATGCCCAGAGGGCCCCAGAGCCTAGGAGTCCAAGACAGACTAGTGCAGGGTCGACCACACCCCCGAAGGGTGGAACCTAGCTGCAGTCCCTGGGGAACAGGGACTGCAGCTACAATGCATGGTCCTGACAGGCCTTAGGAGCGCGCCCATGGGCTGCATTGGCAACCAAATATGCCAACAACACCAGACAGACAGCCTCCACACCCACCTCGGGGTGGCGAAGAAACAGCAACAGCAGACAGACAGCCTCACCAGGCAATGCCCATCCAGCACTTGACCAGCAAGGTCTACCAACTTCCAGGTCCAGATCCTGCCTCACACAGACTCGCGCTGAGACCTGGAGCCAATCCAGGGTCAGGCAAACCCACCAATGAACCGACCAAGCACGGAACCCACAGAACAGGTAGCAGATATGAGTGCTAGATCCGACCCCCGCCAAGCCACTTAATGGCCATATCCTAACAATCCAATAGGGGCACCCCCAAAAGAGGTGCCCTAACTAATCCAAGGAGGCCCCCGACACACCAACCCACAGGTTTTGGTCAAAGGTTATGGACAAGTATGGAAAGTTGTTAGAGCATTTATTAGATATCTTTGATATCGAAGTTTAGGTCCATGTACTAGTATACACTTTATTCTCACTAGTAAGAACATTTGGCACACTATAATAAGTATATAATTTTTCTCTTTCCTAATCAGCATTATCTGTTATTCGATGTAGCAACTTATGCCCACATCTCCTCATTAACATTTTGTCAAATTAATTCCACGAGTGCTACTATTGGATAATTTAGACCCTTACATGTACTACTAGTGGACACTTTTGCCCTCACTAGTAGCACTTGTAAGATCCTAAATACCCTACTAGTGCTACTAGTGGTTTATCTTGCCCTTACAAGTTGTACCAGTGGTAGCAAAAAAGTCCACTTGTAGTACTAGTGGGGAGTGTTTAAGCTTACAAGTACTACTAGTAAAGTTCAAAACGTCCACTAGTACTACTAGTGGACATTTTGGCTTCCACTAGTACTACTAGTGTGCATGCTCGCTGTTACTAGTAGTACTAGTAAGGGAAAACACACCCCATTAGTACTACTAGTGGACATTTTGTCTAGTGAGGTCAAAAATACCTTACTAGTGCTACTAGTGGACATTTTGGCGATACTAGTAGGGTCTGGGAGGCTACTAGTGCATGACACATGCCTACTGGTTAGGTCTAATAGTGTCGCCAGTGTGGCACAGCAGTTTAGTTGTGGGTTGATTGCATACTAGTAGGCCAAAAGTGGCACTAGTAGTGGAACATTTTTTACAAGTAAGACACAGTCATTATACTAGTGCACCCTAGTTGTTATACTTCTGTGCCAAATTGTCTTACAAGTGAGGACAAAGGGCCTCATTTATCAAACTTGCGTACCACCAAATCAGGGTGTAACTGTTGCGTGCACAAAAAATGTACACTTTTCGGCATTTATCAATCTGGACGTGAGCGTACAATGCACAAAAACTATACACCAAGTCAGGAGGTGGTGTAAATTTTACACCCATTTCAACCTTCATCGCAACACGCAAAAAACATGCATAAAATTCAAGATTTAGACAACATTAAACATTCCCGTGCTGGAAAACTTATGCCTACACCTCTCACATTACAAATATGCAGTTTCATGAAGTTATGTTTGGGTTATGTCATGATCGTGTTTCATATTAAATAAACAAGGGGCGCCTCGCACACCATAGGGCTCCAAATTGTAGTCGATTTAAAAAGTTAGTGCCTTAATTGCTGCAGTAGTGTGCGAGTCGTCTTTTTTCTTCCTTTCAATATTACCCATGTTTTCAGCTGCCCAATATTTTTGGAACAGATGTGCGTGCTGATCCCCTTTTTTATGATAGTATGTCATTAAATAAGGTGCAAAGTGTCAAACTCTAAAGTCTCCCACAAATTGTCGATTTCTCAATAGCAGCAGCATACAGAAAAATTGAAGGAAAAAGAAATGTCTCTCTCCCGTAATGTGGCTTAGATAAAAATAAAAACCTAAATAGACCTAAAGTGGCAGTGAAACAGTTACTATGTAAACATTCTGTAACAGACATGAATATAAATGAATTAAAAGTAACTAGAAATGTTCTATGTACAACATGGTGTGCAATGTGTGGTTACAGCTTAGATGTTTTTATAAAATGTGGGTTGTGTGCAAAATGCGCACAGCCGCGGCATCGTGTCATTCCGCTCCCACTGCAGGTGCTATCCATACTGGGTGTTCTCGCCACCAGCTGTGTAATATAACAATGAATAACTGCATGTCATCCTTTAGGTGACAAAGGTTGTTGGAGCATCTAATAACTCTCCATTCCAAGCGCACACAAGACGCATCATGGAGCTGGGTCTGCCTGCGAACTATTTCCTGCTAGTGAAGTTCCTCTTTTTAACAATCTTGGTCATCTGCTGTTCAGCCATGTCGCAAAGCAAGGCGTGGAAGAGGCGGTTGGTGAATATTTATAGACGTGACTTTCATAAATACGCTGGTTTCATCCGTGACATTTATCAACAAGCGCAGGTCTTTACGCACAAATCTGGGCGGATCCGGCAATGTCATAAATCCCACGTTGGGTCTTGCGTATTGGGAATATACAACCAAAATATACACAGTTTTCTGCGTAAGTTTGATAAATGAGGCCCAATGTGTGTACTCGTACATGGACCTAAATTTGTATATCAAATATATCTAATAAATACTCAAACAGCTTTCCAAAGACAAGTGCACTTAAAACTCTTGCTGGGATTTGTAAGTCAACTGTACTGAGCCTAAATTTACCTTTTTATAATTGATTAAATTTGTTGATAATCTAATTCCATTACAATTGCAGTCTGGAAAATTTACCATATATATATATATATATATATATATATATATATATATATATATATATATATATAGCAAGTGTGATGTTTTATTTTCGAGGTAATAAATGGTGGGTCTGAAAGTTTTATCTTATTGCATAGCGTCTGTTCTATATCCGTCCAGGACTCATAAAGATACCCGTGTTTTAACCACCTTGTGATGTAATTGGGCCTCCAAAAAGTGATTCTTTTTTCCATGTCCTTTGAAAGTTTCAGCTTATATTGGAAAAATTTTCAGACAGCGATTTAAGCGTCATCTTCTGCTTTTTTCTGGGATTCCAGAAAAAAAAGCCTAGATAATCTATCATAGATTGAGCCGGATATCTATTATCGACTCCTTAATCCTTTTGGGGTTTTTTTCCGGACAGCTGTGTCATCCCCTCTGTGAGTTTTTTTTACACTGTCTTTCAGCGTTTGGTTTTCTGCTGCAAGCAATGCTACCTGTTCTTGGCTGAACAAGACTCCCTCAGAGCCTAATATTCTTTGTGTAGAACTTAGGCCAGCACAAGACAGGGGTTTAGACTAGTTAACTTATTTTATCTATTGAATCCAGGACATTGTTGTAGCTTTCATCTGGAGACGTGGTGGAAGTGCTGGCCTCAAAATAGCCTCTTTTCTTAATGGTGTGCTTGTTGGCATGTCAGAGGTGGGTTTACGTGGCTTCCCCATAACTATGGCCCTGTCCCAATACCCACACTGCACCCTACGGTCCTCCACGAAGTGCACTTGGCAGAAGTGCAGACAAGGGTTCAAGTGCATAGTGAACAAGTGTGTGACTAACTGCACGATTGGGACAGTGAGGATTTCGTTGTCGGCCTGTGCCGTATCTCCATGACAACCAAAATGGGAGTTCCGCTTGTGTTATTTTGCTGCTTGATATGATAAAACTGAAACAAACTAAAAACAAAGCATTGGTGCGGACTTCAGCGAAGTGCGGAGCGAGGGTGCAGGAGAGGTGGGGCCAGGGCTTGGATACTCCGCTGTGGAGAATTGGGACACCCTACACACTTGTGCCCCTCAAAGGGAACGCGCAATTGAAGTGCACAAGGGTGCAAGTGCGGGTATTGGGACAGGGCCAATGTTGTCCAAGCACTTGTCTAAGTAGCACTCCAGGCTAACCAAGGTTTCCTCGTCCAGTTTGATTAATACAAAGCTACAATGGTTAGTTCAACAGAGCATGAAACATTTACTGAATTTGGTTCAAACTTATTGACTTGTTTTACATGAGTTTGTTTGTTTGTTTTACCAGTATACCGCCATTTTTACTTATGTACAGCTCTCACAATATCTCAGACGCTGATCTCCTCTCAGCAGATCCCCAGAATATGGTTTTGCATTGTCTTGTTGAAATATGAGTGGGCGTCCCTAGAAAAGATGACTTCTTGAAGGCAGCATTTTGTGCTCCAAAATCTCTATGTCCAGTATTAATGGCACCATCACAAAAGTCAAAGTCAGCTTTGCCAAGGGCAGTAACACAACTCTACCATGACAGACCGTGGGTTTTGGACTTGTTGCTAGTAACAGTCTGGGTTATCCTTTTCTTCTTTAGTCTGGTGCACACAGCATTCATTCCTACCAAAATATGTGAAGTACTGATTGATCTAACCACAGTAACCATTTCCACTGTGTGATAGTCCATCCAAGATGCCTCCATGCCCAGAGAAGTCAAAGGCATTTCTGGACACTGTTAACATAGGGCTTCCTTTTGGCATAGTACAGTCTAACTGGCATTTTTGGCTGTACATATCGTGGTACTTGACAAAGCTTTGCCAAAGTAGTCCAGAGCCCATGTGTGATATATCTTATTCATGAGTGACGATTGTTGTTGCAATGAGAGATTGGAGCTTACAGTTGTTCAGCTTAGGCTTGCAGCCTTGTTCATTATGCAAATTCCTCCAGATTCCTTGATTTTTTGAATTATGTTATGCACTGTTAGAGGTGAAATATCAAAATATCTTCCTACCTTTCTTTCTTTGGGGATTTTTTTTTAAACATTTTAATAATTTTCTCACATATTAGTTGGCAAATTGGCAATCAGCGGCCCATCTTTCCTCCAAAAGGACTAGAAGTTTCTTAGATGCTGCTTTTGTACAAAATCATAATCACGATCTACTAATGACATAACCTTTTTCACATTAATTTATTATTAATCTGATTACTAGCCATAAATTGCTCCTGTCTCAACAATTTTTGACTGCATTACAAGTCTGAATGACAATAAATTATGTATATTTACAAATGAAAGGTAGTTGACCAGTCAAAACATTTGTTCATATTGTCTGCCATGAAATATATTAAATTAAATTTATAAAATATTATTTTCTTTTTTGTTTGCATTTTCAATACTTTTCCAGCCTTTTCTGACTTGGGATTGTATTTATGTTTCATACCTTAATTGTTTAAATGTTTTAAGCATCTATTTGTCCTTTAACTGCTGGGCTAACAAATAAATAGACCAGGTCCGACCATTTTTCCCACTGAGAGCTGACAAATTTAATATTTAAAATGTGTATCAGCTGTAGAATGAATGACAAATACAACTCCTCAGACATGTATTAGAAGCAGGAAGCCTGACACCAATGTCACTGCTCCACCTGGCCTGTGCGTCTGCTGTCACCTTTGGGGACTTAGCTGAAGTGTCGATCAGCCAAACTGTCATTAGGCCACAGAACAGTTCCGCTCTGCCAACCTAAAATCACTGCCAAGACCATTTTTTGTATATGCATGCCTCTTTTTCTCTTCAGATGCTCCTTCTCCTATCTCTCCTTTCTTATTTTCTCTTCTCATATAACTCTATCCTCCATGCCACCTGTCTTGCAGACCTGCAGAGATCAAGTGTGAAGTTTCCAACTTTTGTTAGTGAGACAAGGGATTCTAAGAGTACAATCGGTAGCGTACATGCAGAGACAATTCATGCCAGAGACTTGTGGGGTCTTAAGGCCTGCTGGACCTCCTGTTCACCCCACCACCACCACCAGTCACCTCATCACTGGGTTGAAGTGGGGCCATCTGTTGAGTGTCTGCATGCCTGTCTTCCCAACCCACACAAGGACCTCTCTCTATGGCACAAGTTCATCTAGAGTACAAACCAAATGCAACCCATCGTGTGTAGGACAGATGGACAGTCTTAGTTAAAAAAAGGGTTACGATTTAGTCATGCAACTACGTGAGTTGGCTGAAGGAAAACTGATAATGAATGCATTGTTTCCTCCCTCCTTCTTTGTATGTAACACAATGTACCATGGTAACCAATAATTTGTGAAGTAACAGACAGCACAGCAGTCACCTTTCGCAGCACATAGTAGAGAGAATATCCACACTAAAAGCACTGTCATTCCTTCAACTAAAAATAGAACTGCTCGGTCGTATTGACTGTGAACATGATCCATGTGTGTATTAGATGAGAGCCAAAGGGCAGGAAAAAGGGACCAGCATCTTAACAGCACTAACTTCTCGTATGTTATCATGCAGCACATTGTTTAGTGTGCTGTAGGAGCCCGCGGGGAAATACCCAGATGTGACCGAGTTTTTTTATGAGTCTCAGCAGAGTGTAATATCCTAGATTATCAGGTATTGCTTTACACATGTTGTTAAAAAATGGATGATAAAAAGGCTTTGCAATATTGCAAGGAATTCCATAAAGACGTTAAGAGGTGTAAAATATTTAAAAGGGCCTCTGAAACTTTTAATGATGAATAAAGGAATGAGAGGTGATGAAACTGATTGTTTGCTGTTGATCACATATCTGAGTTCATTTAGAAGTATTGATTGATTTAATGTGACTTTCATGCACATCTGGTATTACTCATGTAAAGAAAATTCTCCACTTCCTCCAAGATCTCTGGTCTCATGTATACCATTTCAAGGTGTGTTATTACAATTCTTTTTCTAGTTCTCTAATTCTAATTCTTTTTCGAGTGTTTGCGCCAATTTATCATTTTACACTTCGGGAGCTGCTGAGCAAAGATGTTCTGCTACAAACTTTTAAACTCGTCCTAATCATTTCATTTTGCAGCGTTAAATTGCACTTAGAAATTTTAAAACGCATAGAAATTACACCCAAAAGAGCTGTGAAGTCAGTGTCACACACTTTTAGTGTCTTGATGTTATAGTTTTGAACCAAAAAATACAACAGCAGTAAGCCCATAACAACCAAAATATTTTAGCTTGCTGTAAAGTAAAATGAATGCTCCCTTTTTGTTTTCTGACCAAAAAGCTGTCACAGCAAAACTGTTAGTCCAAATGTTTGTATTTCTGATGGTCAAAATGACATTATTCTGGGGTGGTTGTGGATGTTCCCTTGTGTTGTTCTTTCTTTTATGAATTTTATACATATATGTTTGTTTTATTGCAATTGTTTTATTGTATTTCTGTCAAACATAGGTATATATATATATATCTCAATGGGTTTTTATCTGGTTAAATAAAGGTTATATATATATATATATATATATATATATATATATATATACTGTATATATGTATAGAGAGAGAGAGAGAGGTTCCCAATTTTAAGTATGTGTTTGTGGTAACCTATAGGTTAACTTTAAACACTACGAGTACAATAGAATGGTATCAAAACCAGTACCGGTATTAGTGCATCCCTAATTTTAACAAAAATAGGTGTTATTACAATTCTTTTTCTAGTTCTCTAATTCTAATTCTTTTTCGAGTGTTTGCGCCAATTTATCATTTTACACTTCGGGAGCTGCTGAGCAAAGATGTTCTGCTACAAACTTTTAAACTCGTCCTAATCATTTCATTTTGCAGCGTTAAATTGCACTTAGACATTTTAAAACGCATAGAAATTACACCCAAAAGAGCTGTGAAGTCAGTGTCACACACTTTTAGTGTCTTGATGTTATAGTTTTGAACCAAAAAATACAACAGCAGTAAGCCCATAACAACCAAAATATTTTAGCTTGCTGTAAAGTAAAATGAATGCTCCCTTTTTGTTTTATGACCAAAAAGCTGTCACAGCAAAACTGTTAGTCCAAATGTTTGTATTTCTGATGGTCAAAATGACATTATTCTGGGGTGGTTGTGGATGTTCCCTTGTGTTGTTCTTTCTTTTATGAATTTTATACATATATGTTTGTTTTATTGCAATTGTTTTATTGTATTTCTGTCAAACATAGGTATATATATATATATCTCAATGGGTTTTTATCTGGTTAAATAAAGGTTATATATATATATATATATATATATATATATATATATATATATATATATATACTGTATATATGTATAGAGAGAGAGAGAGAGGTTCCCAATTTTAAGTATGTGTTCGTGGTAACGTATAGGTTAACTTTAAACACTACGAGTACAATAGAATGGTATCAAAACCAGTACCGGTATTAGTGCATCCCTAATTTTAACAAAAATAGGTTGTGATATAAAGTGGGCCGGTCTGAGGCATCAAACTCCAGGGCTGAAAATGAGTCCCACTTTGGCCCTGCTGAAAGGTCTAGTTAAAATCCACACATAAATTCATTGTGAATTGTTACAAGACATTAAAACTGATATTCACAGATTATCTCTTTTCAATATGATTATGCAACACACTGCAAGAGACATGCCCAAAAATCAGTGGTGGGCCGTCAGGGCCTAATATAAGTAGGGTGACCAGATCCCCACCATGCAAATGTTTTACAAAGACAACGTGATTGTGGGACAATGTGAGACTAATAGTATGTACATAATTTAATAAACATACCATAAAGTTGCCACATTTTAAGGTTATATAAACCTTATAACCCTTTTATGGTTATATAACCTTAAGAGCATTTTTAAGGTTATACACACATTATTATTCTAGCTATTTGTCTTCTTCTTTGCTGTTGTTTGCAGCCAATTTGTTGGGGCAAGTCAGCACCACTATGACACGCTTTCTGTCTCTAAATTTCTCTCCATTTTGTATGTACTTTTATTTCACATTGTTTTTCTAATGAAAGTAACGATCCCATTTTTGAGAATATAAGAAGCAGAACATGCAGATATTCCTCAAAACTGTCATCAATAAAAATAATTTTCAATGGAGAAAGGATCCACGGGTATGTAACGAAAAAATGCAGTGTTGACGTGCCGAGGGAAAATGGCAGAAAACTCGACTCCAGGTTCATTATGAGATATATAAGGAGAGACTGAACAAATATCAATTACCTTTAAAGAATGCAATAGAAGCATTCTTCTCTGAGATTAATCACAGAAACAATAATGCAAGGACATTATGTGCTACAGTGGAGAGATGAACTACTCCTCCTGTGACAGTAGCCCCTGAACGAAGCTCTACCAGGACTTGTAATTAATTTGCTAGATCCTTTACTGAAAAGATCTTCAACATCAGAAAGTCAATCAGTACATCAGTTTCAATACCAACATTGAACCCAGTTAATACCCATAATAAGAAAATTACTGACTTCCAAACAGAAATTATCAAGCTTTAATGAAATTATTGAGAAACTGAGTGCTTACACCTGCCGTTTGGATAGCTTAACAGGCTTTCTTAAAACAAGTCATCCCAGTCATCAGGACGGAGCTGATACAAATAGTTAACTCATCCCTCCTATCAGGTGTATTCCCACAAACTCTAAAAGCAGCAGTAATCAAACCAATTATAAAAAAGAACCTAGGCAACACATTAATACAAAACTACAGACCATTCTCTAATCTCCCGTTTATCGAAATTTTTTTTGAAAAAGCTGTGTTCCAACAAATAAACAGATTCCTAAAAAGAAAAACCACTTTGATATTTATCAGTCTGGTTTTCGTAGGCACGACAGCACTGAGACTGGCCTCTTCAAAGTTTTTTTAATGACATCCATACAAATACTGACTGAGGTAAAACCACAGTATTTGTACTATTTGGCAAGGCAAGGCAATTTTATTTGTATAGCACACTTTCAACACAAGGCAATTCAAGGTGCTTTACATGATTCAGTGATAATGAAACCATATGATTACAAACAAAACATATAAGTTTAACAGTAATCAATTAGTAAGAAAAGATAATGTAAGGAACACATTTATGTAATTAATAGACAATCACTTAAAAAAGGAATAAAAAAGTAAGAATAGAAATTAAACCACAACAATAAAAAATAATTTAAGGAACAAATTTATGCAATTAAAACAGATTAAAACAGATAAAACACAATCGGGTAAGCAAAACAAAAAGTAATCAGAAAGCGCAATTTAAGATTCAAATGCAGCTCAGAATAGTAGAGTTTTTATCTTTGATTTAAAAGAGCATAGCGATTCAGCGTTTTTACATTCGTCTGGAAGTTTATTCCACATTTGTGGAGCATAGAAGCTGAAAGCTGCCTCTCCCTGTTATTTATTTTAGTTATTTTTAGTTATTTTTTCATTAGACCTCAGTGTGGCGTTTTACACCGTTGATCATGACATACTGCTGGAATGTCTAGAGAGCTGGGTCGTACTCTCTGGTACGGCACTTGACTGGTTCAAATCTTACCTCAAGAAGAGTAATTTCTTTGTGTCAATTAGCCAATGCTCATCACAAAACACAAAAATCACACACAGGGTTCCCCAGGGCTCCAACATAGGTCCCCCTATTTAGCATTTACATGCTCCCATTAAGACAGATTATAACAACAAATAATATCAACTACCACAACTATGCTGATGACACTCAGCTCTATATCTCAATGTCAACAGGTGATGTTGAACCCATCCAAATCCTCATTAATCATCAGAGCCAGGGACTTAAAACAGCTCAACAACCTGCTAAAGAAGGCTGCTTCTGTTCTGGGGACACTTGTGGAACAACTGGAGATAATGATGCTAAGAAAGATTCTTCATAAAATTACAACCATCATCTTCTACTATCCAACAGCAACAAATTATCTTCAGTCAGAGGCTTCTTCAGTTTCGGTAGAACACAGACCACTACAGGAAATCCTTTCTCCCCACAGCCATCATGACCTACAACATCTCCTTGAAAAATGAATGAGTAACGAGCTACAACAACACTTAATTTCCCTCTGGGATCAAAACTGTATTTTTGAATTGAATTGAATAAATGCATTGAGCAAATTAAAAGCTAGATGTCCCATGATTTCCTCCAACTGAACAAAAACAAAACCGAAATACTTACCTTTGGACCCCAAAAAAGTTGATTACATATCAGTAAACACTTCAGTTGGTCAGACTAGAAACTACTGACCAGGCCAGAAATTTAGGTGTAATAATGGACTCAGACCTGAACCTCCAAGGTCACATAAAGACAATAACAAGGTCAGCTTGCTATCACCTGAGGAACATTTATAGGATTAAAGGACTGATGATGCAGGGAAACCTAGAAAAAACTCAACATACATTAATCTCTAGCTGCCTACTGTAACAGTATTTTCACAGGTCTGCCTAAAAAGTCAATCAGACAGCTGCAGCAGAACACTGCTGCAGGCGTTCTCAATAAAACCAGGAAAGCAGAACACCTCACTCAAGTTCTAAAGTACTTAGACTGGCTCCCTGTAGCTTAGAGTATAGACTTCAAAGTGCTTTTCTTATTCTATAAATCATTAAATGGGTTAGCAGCAGAGTACATTAGAGATATACTATTTTGGTACAAACCGTCCAGGTCACTCAGGTCCTCCAACTCTAATCTACTGATCATCCCTAGAGCTAGAACCAAGCATAGAGAAGCAGCATTCAGTTGCTATGCTCCCCACATCTGGAACAAACTGCTGGACGAATGCAAAATTGCAGAAACACTGAACTCTTTTAAATCTAAAATAAAAACATACCTTTTTAAACATGCTTATGAGTAAATGTTTTTAACCTAAATTGTTGTTTTTAATCAAACTCTATTGTCTTCTAAATGTTTGTTTATGCTTTCTTTCATTGATTTTATGTTTTGATTTTCACATTTCTGTAATCATGTAAAGCACCTTGAATTGCCTTGTGTTGAAAGTGTGCTATACAATTAAAATCACCTTTCCTTCTCTTGAAATGTAGGGAGTAAAAGTACAAAGTAATCAGAACAATAAATATAAGTATAGATACCTGAAAAAATTACTCTTGTACAGTAATGAAGTAAAAAATACTCTGTTATCTCCCACCTCTGATGTCACAGAATTGGGGAAATGAGGTTGCAGAGGAAATGTTTGTAGCAGTTTTGTAATTGTAGATTTTTTTTTTGTCTTTTGTTTTTTCAATCTTTGTGACGACAGAAAGACAATGCAAACATTTGTCTTGCATCAATTGGGAATAAACTGTAAATGTAAGATTTTATTTTAAAATGTGACTGAAACAATGGAATGTGTATTCTACCTAAGAAATTGAAAATATGTGTAACTGTTGTGTAACTTTGTTAGTGAAAGATTGAAAAAAAATCTACAATTACAAAACTGCTACAAATTTTTCACCCGTGACTTCAACTTCCCAGTTACAAGACACAAAAAATGTTTTTGCACCAAAAATAACTCCATATAAATGTATCATGTTATAGTTTCAAAGACCCAGGAAGAATCTCCGGCAGTGCCCAATTGTTCCATTTGGTTGTGGGATTAAAGCTCTTCATCTCTTTTATTCCTTCTTTGCGAAATAGCTCCATTTGTTCGGATAGACTGCATCTGTTAAGATCAATAACCAAGTCTGATTTAAAGTGCATAACTTACATTGTCTGCCTGCTTTTATAAATCTAATGATGAAAAGAGAAACCGCTGACTTCAATATTCCACTTTTAACCTCAGACACCTCAGGATCATTCACTCCTCCTGCATCATAAACCTTCAAAACCAGCAACGTCAAACCAATTTCTTACCGTATTTTATCATACATCTATACCATGCTAATACTTTTCTCCTCCTCCCCAGACCATTTCCTGGTCAGCTTTTTCTGGAAATTCATATAACCCACAACATTTACAATCTACCTTCTACATTTGGGCTACATTGCAAAGTTCACATAACATGATATTAATGATTAATATTTCTGCTAATTTATCTATTCTAGACAAGTCCCCACTGAGGGTGGAAATGATTCATCCAATTATGCAAAGCATCTGTAGTTCTTTGATAAATATAGAAAACACAACCTCAATTTTAGGTTCTTAGATGAAAAAAAGAAAAAGTGTTTCATGATTTTTTTTTGCAGTTATCTATGAAAGTGTTCTGATTACAGCTGCCATTTGTAATTTAGCAGATATGTGATTTTGTATTTCGTTTCCAAAACTGGGGCTAAAAAGCAGAGCTAAACGTTTTATTCGAAGAGATCCAATTCACTTCACTATATCGTGTGATCTCTAACTAGAAATCACACAACACGGCTATAAATAAAAAGGAGGCAACATATATTTTTTCTGTACACATTGGTTCAGTACTTGTTCATCTAGGTTTTAAAGTGCACCAACATGACTCATTCAATCCTCTTATAATCATCCAGCAAGGTCACCCCTCTATGTTCTCTCACTGTTGTAGAAAATAGGTTTCTAAGGACTACTAATTGCATTTTTGTTTTTTTCAGAAATCCATTTTATGCTGATTATTTTTGAAAAGTAGTATGTGGCTGCTAAGGACATGACATTACTCTGCTAAAACTCAGCGGACAAAAAGAACTGTCTGCAGTTCAAAGGATTAATTGTGATGAGATACTATAATATGTTTAACAAGGTTAGCTATAGTCAGTTGGCTTATGCAGTATTAATTGACCCCAAAATAGTGCCAGTTGTTGTAGTATACTCATACTAGGTTTCGTGAGCTGAGGTAAACAGTCCATCCATCCATCCATCCATCCATCTTCTTAACCGCTTATCCAATTCAGGGTCACGGGGCAGCTGGAGCCTATCCCAGCAATTATCAGGCGTTAGGCAGGGTACACCCTGAACAGGACGCCAGTCTGTTGCAGGGCCAAGTAAACAGTCTATTTAGAATATTTTATGTGTAGCTGATATGCCCCAATTCAAAGAAGCAGGCAGGGAGTACTGCAAAAAAATATGCAGTTTATTGGTCTCAACTGGGACAACTAAATCAAGACCTGCCCAAAGAAAAATAACAGTCAATCAGATCGGTTCTGTGGGGAATAAAAATATTGTTCTTAAAGGACCGGTGTCAACCTTTTTTTTCCTGAATGTCTAAGGCTGAGACAAAAGTTCTGTTCAGTAATGTTAGTGTCCACTAAGTCATTTTTTTTATAGCAGAGATGATGATAAAAACTGATTTCAAATCTAAAATAAGTTCAAAAGGGATAAAAAAAACTGCTTTGCGTTGTGTGAGTTCGTCGCAGGAAAGTTCTAAAGACACCTACCCACTGCCAAGTATTGAAAAATATAAAAAGATAGACCCAATTAACATGACTGCCAAGTCATTGGGTTGACTAGATGAAGTCAACCCAATGAACTTCGAATCGCCACAAGTTTTAAATAATTTTAAGCACTTACAAACAAACCTTAATAGCAACTTTTAAGGAACGTTTGTTTTGGCTCTTTTTGACTGCACATTTGATATGTCTATTTGTAACATGAGTATGAAGCCACAATATAACCTACATTTAGCTCCTTATCATTTCTCTAAAAGATTTTTATCTTATCTGAGAAGAAGTCACAACAGCATGCATCAGATCTATCTGAATACCCTACATCAGGGATCCCTAAATCCAGGCCTTAGAAGACAGTATCCTGTATGTCTAAGTTATTTTCTTGGTTCAACAAAAAAATTCAATAATGGCTCAATAATGGCTCAAAAATAATGCCCAATCATTGAAAACTTTTGGACACTTCATAACATATAACCACAAAATACATGGGAACAGTCCTAGTGTATGGGGGCCTAAATATTCAACGCTGTGTTTCCCCTCCACGTGAGCCTATGTTGTGGACCTAACACATTTACTGATTTTTGAATATGCGGTTACATCCCTACCCCCTCAAGTTTAAATGAACAGACTTAAAAAAAAAGAACTTTCTCCAACCCTAAGTGACTGACCAACCCGAGGCTTTGTGCGATATGGACCCAGCCGTGGCTTGGCGTCAGAGGCAGGAGCCAACAGAAATTATCATCATCGCCAGGAGACTAGAGTAAACATCGGCATTGCTTTGATGGAAATATCTGAGGGACTAGTAAAATCCACTTTCACTATAATTTGTTTTGTTTTCAAACTAGCGTCAGTCACAGTGAAACTGAACTGAAATGTGTCCTTTTTTCCATTAAGGGAATTCCATCTAACATTACACTTCATTTATTTAAAAAATATCTGAATAATATCATTGACCTAAAAAATGCTGAAAACCTTTATCTTTAACAATTGTTTTACACATTTACCTCTTCACCTGCTGCCTGTGATAAACGAGGGTCTTATGTGCTTCTCATTTTGCGATTTTTGCCCTGTATAGCCATCCTTTGTGACTTTAACACTGTCAGCTCTTCCTTCTGGTTTCATTAGCTACGTTTACATGCACAAAATATCTTTAATCCGATCATAGTTTGGATTAGAATTTCACATCTACCCGATTACAAAAAGTGTTTACATGTGCTACATGTCTGAACAGAATAAATCATTTTGATATGCGCAGAACTCTCTAAAACTCTGGAAATGGCCGTAGAAGAAGAAATAGACTTCTGTTGTAAACACATGGCTGCACCCATTTGAAGTGGAGAACTACAATGTTCTTCAGCGTGTGCTTCTATTAATTTTTTTCTGGTCACAGTTAGGGATGGGTATCGTTTAGGCTTTTCCGATACCGGTGCCAAACCGGTCGTTTTGAAATGGTGCCAGTGCTTCAAGAATGGAAAACATACATACTTTGTCCAAAAACCCTCTTATTTAGTTATTTATAGTAGGGCTGTTAAACAATAAAAAAATGGTGATCCAATTAATCACAGGGTAAATTAATCACTATTGCGAAATATGACGAAAATAAACTACAGTTTACCATGTAAAAAAAAGGACAAATCTAGATGCAGTTACTCTTTAAAACAAAAAAAAATATATATATATATATATATATATAGGAGAAATCAAGTAACTTTTTGTTTTGAACTCCACAATCACATGCACAATGTTTCTGTGGTCTCATATGATAAATAATAGCAAATTGAGGTAGAACTAACCAGAATAAATTAAACTGAATAGAAATTGATCGATCCGCGTTCGTTCGTTAATTTCGAAATCCCTAACTTTTAGCAGTTTTTTGCACAAAAATAGCCATGTTTACCTTTTTTGTTATCGGGAATCACTCCTGGCTGATGGAACGCCCAGAATCCCTAGTGTTTGACATCTCCGGGAAAATAAGAACTGAAATAAGGCACCAAAATGTGTGCTGCTGTTCGGTCTGGTTACTACCGTTTATGTCAGAACCGGTGCTATGATGGCACCGGACATCGGTACCCATCCCTAGTCACAGTTTTACATCCACAAGCCTTCATTCTTATTCATTAAATTAAAAACCGAATACATTGTTTAATTTTTTTGTGCCGACATATTAGACATCTATGCATGACTTAATGCACAGGAATGACCTACATTCAGAATAGGAGCACGAAAAGGATGCACCACGATTGTATTAACTATCGAAATAAACGACCCCTCTGAATAAGAATGAAATTTTGATCCGAATGATTTGAATGGGTCAGAGTAATCTGAATGGCGTGTTTACATTAAAAACATTTTTTTTCTGATCAGGCTTTTAATCCCATTACTCGTGTAAACATAGCCAATGTCTATTTTAGGTTAAGGTACATATAACAGAAATGAATACAAATACAATAAATGTTTTCTGATGCAATTCAATGCCATGTCGAAGAAAAAAAAAGTTCACAATCAGTAAAATTATATATCTTACAAGAAAACTCTTCAACCAGCACATATTTAGTTATCGAGAAAATAGCATTCCTGTGATTATAAGCAGAAGAACTTACAAATGCAAATCCCCCCGCATCATGTAAAATTCCTTGTTGACAGCTCAGCTGAAATCTTTAAACAAATTTACTGCTCTAACTCACCCTGTAGTGAACTTGCCAACTTCTTCATTGAAAGGATTCTAGAAATCAGAAGATAAATCTGTAAAGCAGCACCCAACCCACCACCATTTTCATTCCCATGTAAAAATAATGCAGGTAAAATGTAAAAGTTCAAAAAAATAAATAAATCACATCTTGATGAAATTATTAAACCGCTAAACTCCTCCTTTTGCTGCCTCGATATCTTACCCACACCTTTTTTAAAGAAAATTCTCCCTGTCTTTAAGTCCGATCTGATGCAAATAGTTAACGCATCCCTCCAGTCAGGTGTCTTCCCCTAGGCTCTCAAAACAGCAGTTATCAAACCCCTATTAAAGAAGAACAACCTAGATAATACATTGATGCAGAATTATAGGCCAATCTCTGATATCCCATTCATCAGTAAGATCATTCACAAAGCTGTATCTCAACAGTTAACTACATTCCTGACAATGAACGACTCCTTAGATAATTATCAATCTGGTTTACGTGCCCATCACAGCACTGAGACTGCCCTCGTCAAAGTTTTACGGATTTTTTCTGATACTGATAAATAATGAAAACATACGGATAAATACAGACTGCGGCAGATCCAAAGTTCTGGTTCTGTTGGACCTCAGTGCAGCGTTTGACCATGTTAATCACAAAATATTACTGGAACGATTGGAGAGCTGGATCGGACTCACTGGTACAGCACTTCAAGGGTTTGAGGCTTATCTCAAAAATAGGCAGTTATTTGTGTCCATTGGAAATTTCTCATCAGAACAAACAGAAATCACATGTGGGGTCCCCCAGGGGTTCCTTCCTGGGACCCCTCCTGTTCAATATTTATATGCTTCTACTAACCAAGATTATAGCAGCCAATAAGATAAGTTACCATAACTATGCAGACGACACACAGCTATACATTACATTGTCAAAAGGTGACTTTGATTCTATCCAGACCTTAAATGAATGCATTGAACAAATCAATGACTGGATGTCCTGTAACTTTCTCCAGCTAAACCGAAACAAAACAGAAGTAATTATTTTTCGGACCTAAGGAGGAACGATCCAGAGTCAGCACACAGCTTCAGCTATACAACTAAAAATGACTCATCAGGCCCGTAATCTAGGTGTAAAAATGGACTCAGACCTGAACCTCCAGGTTCACATAACGGCAATAACAAGGTCAGCTTTCTATCACCTGAAGAACATTTCTAGGATTAAAGGACTGATGTCACAGAAGGACCTTGAAAAACTGATCCATGCATTTATCTTTAGTCCGAATGATTACTGCAACGGCGTCCTCACAGGTCTACCTAAAAAAGCAATCAGAGAACTGCAGCTGATCCAAAACGCTGCTGCCCGTGTGCTCACCAGAACTAGGAAAGTAGAACACATCACCCCAGTTCTTAAGTCCTTACACTGGCTCCCTGTAGCTCAGAGAATAGACTTTAAAATACTCCTACTAGTTTATAAATCACTGAACGGTTCAGCACCAAAGTATGTTGGAGATCTGTTGACACTATACCAACCCAGCAGACCACTCAGGTCATCCAACTCGAGCTTACTTAACATTCCTAGAATTAGAACTAAACAAAGAGAGGCAGCTTTCAGCTTCTATACTCCACGAGTCTGGAACAAACTTCCAGAAGAATGCAAAAATGCTGAATCGTTAGGCTCTTTTAAATCAAAGATTAAAACTTGTTTCTTTATTTCCTTTTTAACCTATTGTGTTTTATCTGTTTTTATTCTGTATTGCATAAAATTGTGTTTTATCTGTTTTAACTCTATATTGCATACATTTGTTCCTTACATCATCTTTTCTTAATGATTGATTGTGTCTATCTGTTAAACCTATATTTTTCTGTTTTTCCCAAATCATTCTTCTGTAATCATGTATTTGGTATCGTTATCACTGAATCATGTAAAGCACCTTGAATTGTCTTGTGTTGAAAGTGTGCTATATAAACAAAATAGCCTTGCCTTGCTCCTCACTGTAGATTGTGAGGTTTCAACCTATTTTCTATAAAGTGCAATTAAGCTTTTTTATATAAACAGTTTATTGCTTTGGATATAAACATTAACTTTCACGATTATTTAACCCTGTCATGTTTGGAGTCAAAGATTCCAGACAGCAAATGATCAGTTGTAAAATGTTTATTGTCCGGCAGGAACAGGGGAAGATTATTAATGAATGCCAACTGGGCTTTGGAGTGTTATAGGAAAATTAGGATCTTATAAATAGAACCTTTAAGTTTTATTTATGTGCACCTTAAAACTATTCTAGCACTCAAATCCGTGTTTATTTAAATAGTCCTGAATCACATCATTGTTTAAAGATGTTCAGTATCATTTAATTTTAAGAAGTACTTATCAAACTTAAAAATATACTCCATGAGACAGATATTTATTTAGTATTTATTTAGTATTTAAGTGGCTTGTTAAAATTAGTTTTATTAATACTTTCTGCCACAACCGGCCCTTTAAAGACGTTCATTATTTTAATGCGGCCCAAATTGGAAAGTAGTTTGACATCCCTGACCTACACTAACCAAGGAAGGCAAATATTCTGACATCGAAGGCTCTAGCAGCTCACACAAACAGGCAGCAGGAACACGACAGACATGGGAGAGAAAACTGGGCTGGAGAGGAGCTCTTGTATTAAAGTCTGGCTATAATACAATATGTTTAAAAGGCTGATGGAGACTGAAGTCTCATCCTTATGGAATTCTGCCATATCAGAAGAAACAGATGAGAGATTGGAATGGTTCTGGGAATAATTGTCACTTGGATAGATCTTGTAATGGAACAGAATTATCTTACTTGGTAGCTGACTTGTAAATGCTTACAGGAGGTAGGTAGGAGACAGTGAACTGAGGTTGGCTGGGATTGGGGGGCTCGGTGTGATGTTGATCCGTCTTCTCTTCTTTGCAGGTTCGTGCATTGGAGGGTGGACAGGCAGGTGACTGAGGAGGATGGCGGTGCTAGTGAGTATGGTGGAGGTTGACCAGGAAAGAACAAGAATGAGAATGGAACTATTGGTTGACTTCAGAGGTCCAGACACAAGGCAGGAAAACTCCAGGACTGGGTTTGTGAGGAGGACAAAGAGGTTAGTAAAAACTCAAGGGATAACAGGAGTAGCAAAGCCTTGAAGAAGCAAGACTGAGGGTTTGCCTTGTACCACGGTAGGAGCAAGAACCACCTGGCACCAGCCCCCAGGAACAACTCCTCTTGTGAGCAACACCGTTGATGATTCCTGATTGGAAACACTTGCCGCTGCACCTCCCAATCACATTGTGCAGAGATAGAGGTAAAGTGTCAAAGACACAGCAATACACTCAGCACACAGCCACTGAAACCCGAGAAACTAAATATAAAGAAAGTGTAAAAAACCTTTATTAAATTATTATTTTATTTCAGGAGGACACACTCATACGGAAATGTTTAGAAAAGTCAACCTTTAATTGGAACAAGTTTGTTTAGTGGTTATGAAAATACAACTTAAAGAAATAATTATTTTGAGAGTTATTTCAGTCTTACCCCTACTGGTAATACTTTATGCAACCTGTGTCCTAGGTACAGCATGGACCCAGATGCAGATAATATGTAATGATGATTTATTGATGATGATGATGAAGGCTGGAATGGAGAGGCAAAGACAGGACACCAAACTGATGTGAGACGAGCAGGAGAGAAATGGTATGGGCCAATGGAGAGTGAGAGCAGGTGAAGGTCTTAAATACATGACAGGAATGAGGATCAGGAGAAGACTGGGATTACAGACAGGTGCAAACACTAATGAGACAGGGAGGGAGCAGAATGACACGGTTCTGACAGAACCCCTCCCACTAAGGGCTGATACCTGAATGAAGCAAAGAAAAAAGATGCACCCATCCAAGCCAGACAGCCGGTCAAACCGTCAGCCGACTGGATGTCCCAAGACGATCCGACAGTGAGTCTGGGTGGTCGTCCCTTAGCTGACTTGCGGTGAGGCAGACGGCAGAGTATTCATCCCTAGATGTCCAGTTGGACAGATAGGTGGTCCTGCCCTGACAAGACATCATTTGAGGAGCTTACTGAGACCAGTGACGAAGGAGGCTGGCTGAAGGAGCTGGCTCTGCAGGCAGAGGAGGGTGATTCTCGACCCTTTCTGGGAGCTCGGGTTCTGAGGCCTGAAGGCAAGGTGTAGGCACTGCGGACCAAAGGGGAGGTGCAGGTACTGGGGCTCGGAGACTCACGGGAGGAGCTGGTGTAGGACCCTGAAGGCTCATGCGAGGATTTGGCAGAGTAGACAGAGGTGGGTCAATTTCTACTCCCTGCATGAGCTTGGGCTCTGGGAACCAGGCTGCTATAATCGCAGTTGACTTGGTGGCCGGAGCTGAAATAGCAACTAGGCTGATTGCTAGTGCTTCTAAAGTGAGCGGGCTGTCTGAAATAGGAGCTGTGGCTGGTGGGCAGACTGATTCCATGGCTAGTTGGCAGATGGTTGCTGATGATGGCCTGAATCTAGCAGGGGCAGCAGGATGACTGATGACTGAAAGGCAAGAGTGGCAGAAGCTTGAGGACATAGTAAAGCAGGTGCTGCTGGTGATGTGCAGACTAGAGGGCAGACTAAAGGGAAAGGAGCCGGTGTCTAACAGTAAGCTTACTCCTCGACTCCAGAAGCAGGCTTGCCATGAGGGTGCCACTGTCTGCAGCAAGGCACAGGTGGAAGCTTTTACCTTTGTGGTCCGGTGCCAGGAGGACAGTACAGCAACCAGTTGGCCCGGGAGTGGGTTTGTTGCACCAGACAGTCCTCCACATCATATTCCTTGGACAAATGAAAGTTCTCCAGAAATGTGGAGATGTAACCAATCTTTGAATATGGGATGATGAGGTGGGTTGGAGGGTGTTTGCTCGCTCCTCCACACCTTCTGTCTTCCACCAGTCAGAGAGGGCTTAACCAGCACAGCTAGAGGATGGCACATACTGGCTTACTTGACAGGATCAGTTGCTTCGCTGGCTCATGAACTAGATGATTTGATGCAGTGTATCCCCAGAACTGAGAGAGTGGTGATTCGTGCATACTTTAACGGACATGTTGGTGAAAGAAACAGAGGTGATGTGGAAGTGATGGGCAGCTGTGGTATCCAAGATAGAAATGAAGAACAGCTAGTGGTAAAGTTAAAAAATAAATGCTTTTTTTATCTTCCACTACCTGTTCTTCTGAGGACATGGGATGACTTATAAGAGTAAAGGTAAGGCAAGGAAAGGTGATTTTATTTATATAGCACACTTTCAACACAAGGCAATTCAAGGTTCTTTACGTTATTCAGTGATAATGATACCAAATACATGATTACAGAAGAATGATTAGAGAAAAACAGAAACATATAGGTTTAACAGATAGACACAATCAATCAATAAGAAAAGATGATGTAAGGAACAATTTTATGCAATATAGATTAAAAACAGATAAAACACAATAAGTTAAAAAGGAAATAAAAAAATAAGAATAAAACTTAAACCACGAGAATCAAATAGTGATCAGAAAGCGCAATTTAGGGCTCAAAGGCAGCTCTGAATAGTAGAGCTAGGATGTAGGAGCACACAGCTGGACTTCATCTTAAATATATGTGATCTGAATGAGATTGGTGACTACTAGGTAGTGCTAGTTGAACGTTTACCTAGGGAGCATAAAATGGTGGTCTGTAGGATTAAACTGATGGTGAGGTAGGTGAAGAGAACAAAGACAGAGCAGAGGATTAGGTGTTGGGAAATTAAAAAAATAAAAATAAGAGTGTTAGGAGACTTTCAAGAAGAAGCAATTCGCTGGGTTATTTTAGCCATCTCCTGACTTAAATAAAAATATACTGTTTTCTCATAACCTCCCAATATTTTTGCCTGTGCATACAGCACTGTGCAGTTAGGAAGAAAATATCATGCAGACACTTTTACTGCTTTTTCTCTGGGTGGCTTTTGAGAAAAAAACATAAGAGCAAATGCAGCTTGAGCAATAGTCCCTTCAGCTATACCTATTAAGCTTGATGAATTGAAACTGAAATGACTGTAATCCATGCTGTGAACATATAAATAAGTTTCTCCAGTGGGACAACAGCAACAGCAGAATGGTAGAAGATTTATTGACATAGTTAGAAATGGTTGGTAGGGGAGTTATTCAAGATGGAACATTTTTATCTTTTTGTTTTACAGCATTTTGTCTGTAATGCACAATATATATTACATAATGAGGGAGTCAGCAGCATTTTAAAAGATATTAAGATATAGATTTTTTTTTGCTTGAGTTATGATGTAAATCGTCTATTCTCTGCAAAATATGTTAACTGTATAATTTAAGTTTATTTTTTTTGTATGTTTAAGTAAAATTGTTTAGATACAGATGCAGTAAGAATAAGTTACATTTAAATAGTGAATAATTTGATAAACATATTTTAACTTGTGACAGCAAATTTTATTAGCCTTACCAATTATAGTCTACGGTGCCGGGAAGGGTCTTGGGGGTCTCAAGACACTCCAAAAAAAAAACGTGAAAACCCATTGGACCTCGCACTGTTATGATCCGTCTACAATCGCTGCTCCGCATTTTTCCTTAAACCGCAACCCGACAATACAACCCAATCAAGACAGACCCAGCGGAGTTTACAACCCATCCCGAGGAACAGTAACTGGACTTGATAGACTAGTGTGTTAAAAATGCGGAGGAGAGCAATGATGACTTCCCGGATTCCTCCCTCTATCTCCAGGACGTCGAGTTGGACCTCAGCAGCAGCAGCCAGAGTGCTCGGACCCGCTCCAGTCTTCCGACTCCTGGTCCGACGACACATCATCCCAGGCTTCTTCCTCTGGTCTTCCTGCCATCCCTGATTCCTATGGAACTGGTTCTCAGTCTGCTTCCCAGCGTCAGCGAGGGAGGCGTCGTCGTGTTGCTCCGTCTTGGTTCCAGGAAAGTTCAGCTTCCTCTTTTGTCGCTTCCGAGTGGGCCGCTCCAGGCAGCGATTTTTCAGCTGCAGTTTCCTCCAGCAACCTGTCACCAGCTCCTGGATTGTCTCACCTCCCTTTCAGAGCTGCTGTTCTCCAGCTCCCTGTTCCGGTGACTCTGGTCTGCCTCCTCTTCAGGGCTCCCAGGCGCAGAAACCGTCTTCCACGTTCCCTCACTCGGCGCATCCAGCCTCTGAGCGCCACCCTGTCTCAGGGAGTAATTTTGAAGAAATTATTCAAAGAATTCAAGAACGACTCCAGGAAGATGGAAAACATTTTTGAACTATATGATGAGTTTATTCAAAAGAAAAGGCACATTTCCAGAATGGTTCCGGTGACTGTTTGAAAGTCTGAAGTTTCAGTTATTTCCTCTAAGTCAGAGACCTCTCCTTTGACTGTTCATAGACCAGTCAGCGGGTCCAAGCCTCTGAAGGTGTCCAGGTGGACACGCCTCTGCTTCCTGTCGCCTCTGAAGGTGTCCAGGCGGACACGCCTCCACTGCTAGCGCCTCAATCCAGCCTGCTTCAACTATCCACAAGGTCAAGCTCCATCGTATTCCAAGCCACAAGGTCATGTTCTGTCGCATTCCAAGCCACAAGGTCACGCTCTGTCGCATTCCAAGCCACAAGGTCACGCTCCACCAGAATCCACGCCACAAGGTCCAGTTCCGCCAAACTCTACACCGAAAGGTTCAGTTCTGCCAAACTCAACACTGCAAGGTTCAGTTCTGCCATACTCCACGACACAAGGTTAATCTCCGGCAGCCTTAGCAGCCCAGCAACCTGCTTTAGCCCCAGCAATCCACCAACCAGCAGTTGTTGTATCTTATTTTTTGGGGCTAATATCTTTAGTAAGAAGTCAGAGGTAAAAGTCTGTTTTTACCAATATTTTAATTGGGCACTTTTTGAGGAGCAGCAGAGGCCTTGGATAAATGGTGGGAGTATGTGTGACCTTTGAGGATCTCTGAGACAAAGAGTTTTATTGCAGGCTGTAAAAACAGGATGTCTGTAGAGTGGGAACCAAGGCCATAAAACCAGGATGTTTATAGATAAGGATGGAGGCCATAAAGCTGGGAGTTTGCTTGGGAGGACCCAGGACCATAAACCATAAAACTCAGAATGAACTTTTGACTTGGATCCAGGAGGAGGACATATAATTCTGGACGGACCAGTCATTGTTAAGACACTGTTTAAAACGTTCTGATTGGAGCAGATTAATCCTGGGAGGTTTTGGACGTTTATAAAAGTTACCATTCTTCGTCAGAACTCTGTCTGGCCGAGAGAAAATAGGGCATGTTTCTCTTTAAACTGCAATTTGATAATCTGTTTAAAATAAAAGTGAGAACTGGAAATTGGCTCCATTTTGTCTCTGCTTGAACATGCACTGAATTATTATTTTTGATAAATTTTAATTCTACAAAGTCCACTAACCTGCTTCAGCCTCAGCAGTCCACCAACCTTTTTCAGCCTCAGCAGAATTCCTGCCTGCTTCAGCAGCACTCCAACCTGCTTCAGCAGCACTCCAGCCTGCTTCAACAGCACTTCAGCCTGCTTCAGCAGCACTCCAGACTGCTGACTCAACGCCTCCAGGTCAAGCTCTGCTATATTCTGTACCACAATGTTCAGTTCCATCGTAAAGGCCACAAGGTTCAGCTCCGTCGCCAAGGCCAAAAGGTTCAGCTTCGTCACCAAAGCCCCAAGGTTCAGCTCCGTCGGTAAAGGCATAAGGTTCAGCTCCATCGCAATCCACACCACAAGGTTCAGTTTCGTCGAAATCCACACCACCAGGTTACATGCCGCCGGCCAATCAGGCTAAAGGTTTCACGCCTCCCCATCAGATGCTTTCTCGTTGCCGGGGTACTGTAATGATCTGTCTCTGTCTGCGTCATTTATTCCTCCCTATTTGTTTCTTCCCCGTCGGTCTGTGTTAATTAGTCCTACTTTGTTTTCATGTATTGTCAGTCCTCCCTGTGTTCGCCTCCCCTCTCCCAGGTGTTCTGTATTTGTTAATTGCCCTTCCCTCAGTATATATACCTTCTTGTAACCTTCTGTCTTTTTCGGGTTGTTGGCGTTGTTTGTTTCCAAGTTTGCTTCATCTGACTTCTGGGTATTCTACGGGACTTAAATAAATATGGGCCGTAAAGGCTACAAACGCCACTGTGCATATGGGTCCTCCTTAGACCGCACCCCGACACCCAAACCCTTCCGGATTATCGAACATACATATATATATATATCTTTAAACTACACAGAACAATAATAATTACTAATTTATTTGACATATAACATCTGGTTCACAAGAGCTGTGGAAGCGGCACACTCAGGAAAGTCATACTCCATCCGCTGCTACACCTGTTCACATATTTCTCCGTGGTGGTTTCTGCTCAGCTTTTGTTTATTCAGCTATTTTTATTATCATAGGTAAATAAATAGCATCATAACATTTTTACTCTATGCTTCTGATACCAGGAAGTTTATGCAATTCTTTAATTTATCCATTGTCAAGACACACACACTGCACCTGAGTCTGACCACCCAAACCTGACAGTAGGAACTAGCCAGAAAATGGACTCAGCAGAGAAAGGAGATCAAAAGGACTTACCTCTGGAGTTCAGCTGCTGATCCCCGGCGTACTTCCTAGCTCACCTGTACGACGATCCAAAGGAGACTCCAGAATCTCCGGCTGATACGGCTGCCTCTGAGCCCGCTTCCCAGCATCGGCGGAGGGGACACACAAGGCTGCTCTGTTTCCTCTTTAGGAGAGCCCTGGGTCCGCCCTCGTCACTCCCAGGGAGACTGCTCCAAGCTGTGATCTGCCATCTGAGGCCTCCCCAGACACCGAGCCAATCCGGGATTCGCTCCATCTCCCCGGCGGAAGCAAAAAAGACCAGCCCCAGGCCTGTTTCTCCGTGCGCCTCCCGTGCGATCGCTGTTCCAGATGAGTTTTCCGAGATTCTCATTCGGTCCGGTTCAGATCTCATGCGAGAGTTCCTTGGTCAGGTCCAGAGCTTCCTTGAGAAAGCCGCCATCCACCCTGAGCCGTGGCAATGGATGGCGGCGGAGGACTTGAATCACCTCCTTCGGGGTCAGGAGCTGGATTTGACTGTTTTGAATCTGAACTGGGTAGCAGAGGACACTGAATGAATTAAAAGGGCCGCTTGCCTGCCTCCTCCTCGGCTGTACTCCAGTCGTGTTTCCCCGCAGTTCTGGGTCTCCACCTCCTTTGAGACTTCAGAGAAGGATTCAGGATCCCACTGTTTTGGACGCATTCCGGAGCCCGGGATTTCAGAGTGCATTTGGGGATTCACACCCTCGGGGTGCTCTCTGAACCTGGATCTCTGGAATGCGATCCAAAAACTGATCCTCCTGAACCTGATTCTGAGTCCAAGTCTCATGTGTGTGTTCTAGAGCCAGAGACTCCAGTGACTGTTTTAGAACCCCGGGTTCCAGTGACTGTTTTAGAGCCTGAGTTCCCTAGGGCTGTTTCTGGATCTTTAGTCAGTCCACTGCTTCGTCCAGCAACTGCCGCCGGCAGGCCGCGATTCCCTCCAGTGGCTGCTAGCGGCAGGTCATGGACCGCTCCAGCAGGTCAGAGCCAGCAGACCTCTGCAGCAGGTCTAAGCCAGCCAGCGGGTCCGAGCCAGCGGACCTCTCCAGCGTGTCTGAGCCAGCCAGCGGGTCCAAGCCAGCCAGCAGGTCCAAGCCACTCAGCGAGTCTGAGCTAGCTGACTTCCCCAGAGGGTCCGAGCCAGCCTCCACCGAGGATGTTCTGGTGAATAGGTCTCGGGTCCAAGACTCCACTAAGGGTGTTCTGGCGATCACGTTTCGGCTCCAAGACGCCACTGAGGGTGTTCAGGCAAGCACGCCTCGGCTCCAAGACCCCACCAAAGTTGTTCTGGTGAGCACGCCTCGACTCAAAGACTCTACTGAGGGTGTTCAGGTGAACACGCCTGGCTTGAAAACACCACCGGGTGTGTTCTGCTGAGCATGCCTTGGGTTCAAGACTCTACAGAAGGAGTTCTGGTGAACACACTTCTGGTTCCTGCCTCGAACCGAGTGTGTTCTGGAGAACACGCCTCTGGTTCCTGTCTCCTCCGAGTGTTTTCGAGAAACACACCTGTGATTCTTGACTCCAACGAGGGTATTCAGGTGGACACGCCTCGGGTCCGGGACTCCACCGAGGGTGTTCTGGTGAACAGGCCTTGGCTCCAAATCGTCCCCGAGGCATGCCTGTCTGGACAGCCTCGGATCCAAGTCGTCTCCAAGCCTGTCCAAATGGGCACGCCTCGGCTCCAAGTTGTCTCTGAGGCTGTCCAGACGGGCATGTCTCAGGTTCAAGTCGTCTCCAAGGGTGTCCAGACGGATATGCCTCCTGTATCATCGCCTTTACGAGGATCGTCCACGCCTCGTCGTGGGTCCCTCTGTCATCAGCCAACAAGACTCCAGCAATAGTCCATCCAGCCCCAGCTCAACCAGTTTCACACCAGCCAGCCTCAGCTCTAGCTTCAGGTCAACTGGCCTCAGCTCCTGCTTCAGATCAGTCAGTCTCAGCTCCAGCCTCATTCGAGCCGGCATTAGTTCTAGCAACAGACCAACCATGTTCCAAGCCACAAGACTCAGCTCCATCCAGCTCCAAGCCACAAGGTTCAGCTCCGTCAAACTCCAATCCAAAAGGTTCAGCTCAGTCGCTCCTCACTCCAGCAGCAGTCCAGCCAGCTTCAGCCTCAGCAGCAGTCCAGCCAGCTTCAGCCTCAGCAGCAGTCCAGCCGGCTTCAGTCCAGCCTCAGCTCCACTTAACCTAGCTTCATTCTCACCTCCACGAGCTCCAGCTCCACTCTAGCCAAGTTCCAAGCCAAAAGCACTACTCTAGCCGAGTTGCAAGCCACAAGCCCTACTCCAGCCAAGCTCCAGGTCACAAGGATCAGCTCAGCCAGTCCTCACTTCAGCACCAGCTCATTCTGACCATCAACTCACAATTTCCTTCTCCGCCGCTTCTCAGAATACAAGATTCCTCTCCACTACCAGACATCACACCAAACTCAGTTTAACCACACAAGGTTCTTCTCCACTGCCGGCCGTCAAAACACAAGGTTCTGCATCACATCCGGCCACCACATCACAAGTACTTCCACTGCTGGTCTCCAAGACACAAGGTCTTCAGCCGCTGGCCTCCGAGACTCAGGCCCCCTCATCGCTGGCCTCCCACACTCCAGTTTCCTCGTTGCCGGCCACCCAGACTCAAGTTCCATTTTCGCCGGCCTCCCAAACTCAAGTTCCCTTATCGGTGGCCTCCCAGACTCAAGTCCCCTGGTCGCAGGTCGCCACGTCTCTAGCACCCACGTCGCCTGTCGCTACGTCTCCAGCACCCACATCACCCGCCGCCACATCTCCAGCACCCACATCGCCGGCTTCCACTTTGCCAACATCCATGTTGCCTGCCGCCATGTCTCCAGCACCCACGTCGCTGGCTGCTATGTCTCAAGCCCTTACGTCGCCGGCTGCCATGTCTCTTGTCCTCACATTGCTGGTCTACTTTTGGACTTTGTTTTGTCCCTCCGTCCTGGACCCCTTCCTACCACCCTGGCCTGAAGTTCCTGATCTGTGCGCTAGGAGGAGCACCTTGAGGGGGGCTACTGTTATGATCCGTTTCTGTCTCTGTCTGCATCATCCCTTCCTCCCTGTTTGTTTCTCCTCGTCTCTGTCTGATTACTCGTGTCCTCATCTTATTAATCAAAGTCACCTGTCGTGCATTGTCTATTTAGTATAATTAATTCTCCATGTGTAGTCTTGCCCTTTGTGTACCCCTTTGTTTCTATCTGTCTTCGCTAGTTCTTCATCAAACCTACCCTCATGTGGTTCCTCGTCCTGCGTTTTTCTGGATATATTTTTATTTTCTAATAAAATATGGGAAATAACTTTCTCTCTGCACCTGAGTCTGACTACCAAACCAGACACTGCAGTATTTTGTTTTTAATAAATTGCGTTTATTTTCACAATTGACCAGATTGTCATGCATGTCTTGGTGTGACTTTCTGCCAAAATCAATGCAGATCGCGGAAATATCAGATCAGATGCCGAAACGATCGTTTTACAGTGCGAGCCGGCTGCAGAAGACTGCGGCGCTCTATGTCTTGTGTGAACTACACCGAAGGATAACAAAGGACCCGAATGGAGGTGAGAAGAAGACAGGAGGAGACTGGACAAAAGAGATGTCAATATTGTGAGTGAAGTTAACCTCTTACTGTTATATTGCTGCATTTATCATAAATACTAACCTATTCTTGTGTACTATAAACTTATATGTTGCGGTAAATCACACCTGTGGAGACTAGAGAGAGGATAGAAGATGCCAGGAGGAGACTTAAAAGTGAGAGGACCAGGGAAGAAGAAAGGAGGAGACTGGACAAAAAAAGGAGCAGAGAGGATGCCAGGGGTAACAGGACAGAAGTAGGGCAATCAAAAGGTGATAAGAGTATGAAAATAGAGACTATTTTGTAAGTATGTTTTCTGTCATGGGTGTGGCTATGGCAATTAAAGTTCAAGGATATTTTTTGCATACATATATATATATGGAACAGGTAGGAAAGGATCCATGCAGTGTTTTTTCCAGTCATACTGACCATTCACACCAAACACTGTACGCTAAAGCTAGATAATGTAAGATTACCACTGACCCACAGTGGCCGAAAATTTCAGAGATGACCTGTCACAGCAGAGCCTATGTGAGGCTGTATATGTTTCTAACAGGCATGCTAGATGTTATAGTTTTTGCAATGTTAGTTTACCAACATTAAAATAAAATAAAAAACAATGCAAATGGCTCTTTTTGTTGACAAAGACTGAATTTTTACTACAGAAAAAATATTATTTGTGAAATATGGTCAGACACCATGCATGCTGCACTTGAACATCTTCTCCAACCCCCATTCTCTGCATTAGCCACAGAAAGAAAAACAGACAGCAAAAACAGAAAGTCAGAAAAGGCTGGTACTTTCTACATCACAGGGAAAATTAATATTCATGGTCTTGCCTACGTTGGCTTGTGACTATCCATGGGAAGGTTGATTCTGCAGCCTGGAGAGAGCAGAGCAGTTTCTTCTAGTGGAAACCAGAAGCCAAATTGTTAGCAATGAAGCTAACTCACAGCAGCTCCAAAGCATGGCAGAACAGAGTCAGGGTTCGTGTATTTGTGGACATAGCCCATCAGCGTTGCAATTTCTAACAAAAAAAAAAGAGGAGCTGAGGAACAAACCGTTTAAAGTTGTCTTGGAACACCGTCAGCAAAGTAAGTTAATTATTTGATCAAAGGCCCCATAACAATGGAATTGGTGTTAGCAATCAGAGATGAGATGAATGCCTATTGGGAATAACTCACCCTACACACTCCTCAAAAAAAATGCAACCTCCTGAAACAAGACTGAAACAGCATTTTATTTCACATAAAATAGCTGGGATATGCTTTGAAAAAATGACTGAATGAGACATTTCTATGCAAAAAGAATGTACTTAGTTGAGATATATTCTTTTCCCGTTTTTTTCTTAAACGTTTTGTGAAAGTGAAACTGGCATTTTGTTCTGATTGGCTCTTGCACTGAAAAAAAATAGGGGTTTCAAAATGATAAACTCTATTCCTGTTTGGATATCGGAGATAAAACTGAGATTTTATATTTTTCCCAGATCAGATGCCATTGAAGGATCTTGTTGTTTGTTTGTTTTTCTCTGTGGGGATGAGTTTCTCATATAATTTTACAAAATATAACAATTTTGTCAATTTTCCATAACTTTTTTTCAGTGATTTAGCTTTTAGAAGCTTGCTTGGGTTAGTGTGGCTACTTGCAGATATTCACAAAAACTCTAGGCCATTTAGAAAATATCCCTATTAATTCCAAGCAACTTAATAACTCATTCTTAACACGAGCAAGACTTGTTTAACTGATAAGCCAGAGAAGATTCTACTCCATTACAGCAGTAATTAATTAATTAACTTTATATGAGGGCAATTAATGGAGGATATTAAACTCTTTTGTGGAGGCAATTCTACCTTTGGCTCAGGTAATGAGTTTGTGGACCTCTTGCCACCAGCTGTTAGTCGCTTGTCTACAAAAGACTTTTATAAGACTTCCCAAGGTAATCCGACTTAGTTAAAATGCAGAAGACTTTGATTATAAAGAACAAAAAGGGGAAGGGACAGGTGTGGGGGTGGGCGTGGGGGGGTAGAGTGGCAGTATTGTTGTACGGTTCCCCTTCAATTAGATTTAGCTGTAATTGAACCCCTAGGGAAGCACTGATCGTCACAATAAAGTGCGGCATTACTTCAAACCGGATTTAGTGGCAACATGATCCTCCGCTGCTCTAGGTGAGACATTTAATTAAGTCCCATTGCTTTTGCATAGCAGCCATATAACTGAATTAACAGTGGAGATACCCACTAGGCAAGTGTATGCTCACCTCATTCGGCATTCTCATCCTCTGCAATATTTCTCTGCTGAGCATTTACAACAATAGGATTTGAAAGCATCTTTGTATGAAGGAAGGGCAAAAGCATAATTACACTAAAACTTCAACTGCACTACAGACATCAGAGTATCTAGTAACAATGTTCAAACATGTCTATCAGGGATTGTCCCTAATAACCTGCAAAATACAGCTGCACCTTTTCTGTAGAGTCAAACCTCATTGAAGTTTTACTGAGATGTAGTCTTGCTGTAATGAAGGGCATCGCTTGTTGAATTGGCGGCAGAGCTGTTTGTGCGCATTTATGTGTCTGCTAAAGGTGTGTGAAACAGGGCATGCCTGATAACACTCTTGGCCTCCTTTCCTCATTACTGCCAGACAAACAAATGCTGCACATCTCCCTGGAAGATTGGCCAAGGCAGAGGACCCTGGTGACTTCAGTCTGAAGTAGTTCACTCCAAGCTTGGTATTTACAGCCAGACACTGGCTTGCATCACACACACACACACACACGTTTGTATTGCTACCCATATTAGGGCCGTCCACTGACTTCCATTAATTTTAGCAAATGGATTCATGCCTAATCCAAACAATTTTCCTAACCCTAACAATTACTGATCTACAGTATACCTAACCCTAAGCCTAACTAAAACTTATTTCACACCATACTTCTAAACCTAACCCCTTACCCTAAAAAGGGGTGTCCGCCATACTAGGGCCGAGCTTTGGTCCTAACAAGGTCCATCAGTCCTAAGAAGGTAAGTGAATATCCCAAAACTGGTCCTAAAAAGGGTAGTTATACAATATCACACACACAAAAACACAAATACAACATCTCAAATGAGAAGACAAAAGAACAGGTGAGCATGGAAAAAAGCCGTTCAACGACTTTAAAGGAAATTTCTCACAGAAGATATGAAGAAACATAACTTTCCATCCATCCATTTTCTAAACCACTTAATCCTTAAGGGGTGGCGGGGGGCTGGTGCCTATCCCCAGCTGTCAATGAGCGAGAGGCGGGGTGCACCCTGGAGAGGTCGGCAGTCCATTGCAGGGCCACATAGAGGCAGACAGGACAAACAACTATGCACACACACACACCTAAGGACAATTTAGAGAAACCAATTAACCTAATAGTCAAGTTTTTGGACTGTGGGAGGAAGCCAGAGTACCCAGAGGGAACCCACGCATGCATGGGGAGAACATGCAAACTCCAAGCAGAAAGACCCTGGGCCGGGATACTTTACAGTATTTCAGTGTTTTGCAAATGTATTCATAGCCCTTGAACCTCAGTTAGGATGGAAAATTCAATTGTTGTAAGTCTTAAAACTTATACATTGAATTGAATTCTGGATTTTGACTGGACCATGAGTGTTTTTTACTGTAAATATTCAATTTTAGATCTGACAGTAGTTTAGGGTTGTTGTTCTATTGAAAAGTTAACGTCTGCCTCATTTTGGAATCTTTTGCATTTCATACAGGTTTTCTACTTGAATTGCTCTGTATTCAGTCCATCCCCTCCCTCCCAGCATCATGGTTGCTCTGTCATGTTTCAACAATTTCAACGGTGTGTTTAAAGAGCCACCTGAAATGTAGTTAATCCTTCACTCATAAACATAAATATAAGCATGTCCAGAAAGTATAACCGACTTTTGTTCACTGTAGTATCAGTTTTGAGCTTGATAACTTTGCTTGTATTTAAGCTAAGCAACGAGGCAAGAGAATCGTTACCATAGCAACGCGTATTCAAAAATAGGAATTTGATTTCTAACAAAACATAAAGAATGTACTTAAGTCTGTAACCTCACGTTACTCTGTAACAGAGATTGAGTGTGCCTACGCATTGCTATGGTAACGTTTCTCTTGCCTCTACATTTCAGGTGGCTTGAGTAGCCTACCGCACCTGCTGGATTAATTTGCAGCCTTCGGAACTGATATGTTAGCAAGCCTAAAATAACTTTATTATAGTGTATTAGCACTTCCAAAAGTATACAACAAAATACATAAGGAAACACGCTTAACTTTCCATCATTCCAGGGGTTGGGGCCGAGGGAGAAATCTCTTAAGAGCTGCCGTGAGTGATTTATCCTGCCTGGAGACACACGGCTTGCGGCGGCCATGTTGCTTCAGTTGAGCTTGAGTCGCCTGGGGACGTGTTTTGTAGGGGCTACGCCTGCAGCTAGACCTTACTCTCTCAGTCTATCAGATTTCTTCAGCAAACACAACCAGACCACCCCCTGGTGGTCTTTTTTTTTGGTTTTTGTTTACGTCTCAGAAAAGGATAATATTTTAAATATTTTTTTTAGGTTTAAAATAGTAAATTTCGAGTGATGCCACATTGATTTTTTCTTTCTTTTACAAGTATTTGTCACTTCAGTAACAGCTATAGAAGGAAAAACGTTGGAGGAAAATGGTGGAGAGAAAACTCATATAACCCAGCATTCGATCAGCATTCAAACGCATCATCTATGCACAAATCTCCAGATGTGAAAAGAGTCTCAACCCCCGTCTTGCAGTTGTAACTATGATCTGTAGTCTTGTCTGTGTGTATCAGGCGATTGGTGCATACATATTTGAGGATTGTATGTGTAGGAGCAATTTTGAATTCATAGTTAGTTTTAAGCTGGTGTAATTTCAAGTTGTGCGTGCGTAAATTGTAATTCGTACTTGTAAGTTTTTGATATTTGTGTGTATATATGATTACACAACTGTAAGTACACAAAGTTACACACAAAGAGGATGAAACAAGTTAAAAATCAAGTATTACGCACACACAAATGATGTAAGTCTATTTTCTCTCCATACAAGCCCTACTTCTTCTAATTTGATCTCTTGTTTTTTGCTTCTCTGGACACCTTTTTGCTCTGATCAGTACTCACTGCTGAAACTGTCCGTATATGCAGGTTTCTTTAGCTGGTTCTTTAAAGTGCCGATTGTGTATGTAGACATGGTGGCTGAGAGGGAGTGGGCCGATAGATTAACGTTTCAGAAAAAGATCTGGTTAAATTATTCTGAAGTTCAAATAGTGGAAACACGTTATGCAACACAGGTGCAGCATCAGTACTTCTCACTACTGGGGTTGATTCTGCTGTCAACCAGCTACCTCAGATTCAGTGTGTTTACATGCATACATCGAATTATTACCTTAGCCTGACTGAAATCAGACTTTTGAAATGCATGTATACACCTTAGCTCGACTTGAATCGAACCAAACTAGAGTTTCTTAAATCAGACTAAGCGACTAAGATAATGTGTTTTGGACTTCTCTTCAACCAACCCTTCGCTCGCAGGCTGTAGTGAGGAGATGCGGAAATGCGACTCATAATTAACACAGTAATAGTAATATAAGAAGAATGTGGTGGCTAAGACAAACTTAAGCAGCCAATCGGTGTATTTTTGGACAGGCCAAGAGGCAGTACATTGTGTTTGTATGTATCCTGCATTTACTTTGTCTGATTCACTCCCACCAGCCTCTGTTAACTATCCGAGTGATAGATAATTGGTGCCAAGAGGTTTTCAGCGACGTTCATGTATTTATATAGCTATTTTTGTGTGTCGTGAATGTGTAATTCTTAGTTCATATCATTTGGTTTATTTCGTTAATGTTGCTCTATTCTATTGATTGTTGTTTTTCTTTAGTTTTTTCCACTTCTCGGCCGTCCAGTGGATTTGGAGGACTGGGATATTTTCTTGTGTTCTTTTTGTTCCCCTTCCTCTCTTGTATCGTCAATATCTCTCTTGTATATCAATATCTCTCCTGTCACTCTTCTTCATCTTCTTTCTTTCTTCTCTTGTTTTTCCATTTCTGTGTCCATAACTTCAAGAAATTACACCCACAGCAATATTTGATAACAATTCTTTACACATAAATATCAAGTGGAGTACTATAGCAAAATCTGTAATGCTCTGCTTGAGAAAGTGAATCTGTTGGGCTTATACTCAGACACCAACTCTGAGTACCACACTGCCAGACAAGATACGGCAAAAAAAGGGGGAAAAAAAAGATATGCATGTACTGAGTGTTTTGCAAATTTTAAGTCAGTCTCAAATCATTATCCTCAAGACCAGAGTCAAGTCTCAAGTCAAATTAGACAAGTTTCATGTCAAGTCCCAAGTCTGAAACTTTGAGTTTAAGTCAGTTCGGTGTTTGTTTGTCTTTTAAACAAGGTTGCAATTATACAATGTACCTATATTCTATATAAATAATAAACCATGTGATCTTTTTAAAAATCTGTACTTGCAACTTTATTAAAAATATATATACATACAAATAGGAGTTATGAACTCACACCTCTACATTAAACAGTTTAACTTAGTAAATAAGACTAGTCTTCCAGGCGGCTCAGTGGTAGAGTTGCCGGCCCGCAACCTGGAAAAAGTGGATTTGTTTCCAGCTTCCATCTGCTACATTAGGCCAAAAGGTGAACCCAGTTTTTTTGTTTCATCTCTTTTATTTCATCTTATCTCTGGCATCTACAAGCTGCTTAGTTCATAGAATAAAGAAGTTTGTACTGAGTTAAAAAGTAAAAGTTCTTCTGTAATAGTGCAGTTTTTTTAAGATCGATGTTTTAATTCTGGACTAGTTTGTTTTCACTGTAATGAAAAACGCCTAGCAAATGATTTGCAGACCCTTCTGTTTAGTTTATTATCAACACTTGTGGTTCTTAGGAGCTCCCGTGCAAACTCTTACCTTTCTTAACATGAACATTTATGCAAAGAATCTTTTGTGAGTATTTTTTGTCAGCAATCTGGGTAATGTTAACAAAATCTAAATAAATCTCAAAATCACTCAATCAGAAACAGCATAACCATCAGTTATGGCGTTCCCATACGTATTCCATAGCGCAAGTATGAAATTCATCTCGTGTTCATGTTTTATTGAAGTTAAATGCATGCGACACATCCTACATACGTGTTTACTCAGTTTCGACAATTTTTTAGAGATACTTTCATCATGACTACAGCTGTCTCTATATCCACGTACCATGTCATTGTGTCGGTTAAACTCTGCCACTGCATTGGTCTAAAATGGGTACATAGCAGCCGTGTCACTCCTTTCTCACTACGTTGAAAACAAACTAGTCCCATTGATCATAAAAAACTGCACAATTACAGAAGGATAACTTTTACTTTTTAACTCGGTATGACCATATTTATTTTATGAAGTAAACAGTTTTTGGATGCCAGAGTTTGGAACGAGATTAATTTTCTAAAAACATTTTTGGGGTTCAACTTATGCCATACTGTACATGGTTACTGGTGGTGGTCAGCGGGCCCGTTGGCACCAGTGTTTGGCAGCCTCCATTCTGTCTGTGTGCCCCAGTTCAGCTGTGGCTAGTTCTTAGATAGCCATCACCACTGTGCCTATATATATCAATGGGTGAACGACTGAATGTATTTTGAAGTGCTTTAAAGTCCCCTGGAGTTGATAAAGGGCTATACAAGCACAGACCATTTAGCATTTTCTTGTTTTTTATGTTCAAGATTATTTCTATTTTTATTAGCAATTATTAGTAAGGACATCTAGGGAATAAGGCATAATTTTTGAAAAACAGTGAAGATATTTTTTTTATCTACTGTAATCTACCAATTTTTTTTTTTTTTTTTTTTTTACCAAATCTAACATTGTGCTTTTTCATAAGTTTTGCTCCCTCTAGCCCCACCTAAACAATTGTGCATGCACCTCAAATGTGTTGTCATAGGTAATCAAAGGGGAAAGCAGCAAGTGCTATCTAGCATGACCTAACAACATTAAAATACTGGGCATGAGTGCTATATTAGGACTACATACCACAGTTATAATCTCTGTCATTGTTCATCCTAACATACCACTGTGACAAACAAAAATAGTCCTTTTAGCAAGTAAAACTGGCAACATACATGGAGGGCAAAATACATTTTGGTTTAATAGTCAATGTAAATCTTTATTAAGCAATCTCTCAGTCACCTAATCTCTCTCCCTCTTCAGAGTAACTTTTATCCTTGTTTGATAACTCCCAGATGAGTGAAGGATAAATAGCAATTGGGGAAGCAAAGAGTGAAAGCTAAGCTGAATGAATGCCAAAAGATATTAGGTAAACCCTTTGGGCCTGGCAAATCTGCAGAGACCAGGGGATCTAATCATTACATATTAAGAGCTGGTGGTGACTTGAATAGCAACATTTTACAAATGTGAGAAAAACTATACAATAAGGCTGATATGGGTTGGTATTTTTTTTCTCACTTTAATATGAGTGTTTCCAAAGACAAATTTGTAAAAGAAACAATGCCCACGTCAAATCAAGACCCGATCTCATTTTATCCTTTAAGAACTGTTGAAAGGGTCTGATCCACATGTATTTTGTGCATTTTGGAAAGGTCTAGTGTGTTGCCGAAGCAAACCTTTTGGTAGGGGGTTTCAAAGGGCCATGTGAGGTTGTGGACATGGGTTTGGGCTGTATAAGAACATGGTAATGGGGTTGCTTTTAAGAGCTCTTGGACCTACAGCTGTACTCTCATCCTTAGTGCAAAATCAAGCTTTTTCCCAATGCTGTGTAGACTTCGCTGGGTGATAAAAGCATAAATAACCGTATTAAAATCCTGAAAAGATAGACAACAACAAGCTTATATTATTTCTAGTAACCTTGGTCTATCTATTCTGCTTGATAAAGTATGACTCTCAGGGTGAGAGTCGAAGACTCTTCGGTATCTTTCTCTTTGATTAGAAAGCTGTGAACTTTGTAGACCTTTAAAAATGCCCAGTCCGAAGAGCCATCTCCATGGTAATGCAGGATTTGGACTATCATTATCAAAACTCTCTGACCATGACTTGGGTAAAGGCGTCACTCAAAAAGACTAATCATTCAAACTAATACTACAATATTATGTAAATATGCCTCACAGTTGATTACAACGTACAGATAAATCATAAAACTAAATCTTCCTACCAGAGTTACTTTAGCATCGAATGCTGATTGGAAAAGGTTAGAAGAGAATGTAAAATAAAAATCAAGAGTTAAAAGGTTAAATCTAAATTCTTCACTGCAGAGTAACTGGGAGTAAGGAACTGAGAACATCAGACAAGGTAAGGTGGGGATTACATTTTTTAATTAGGTTTTGCACAATTTAACTGTATCCAATTTAATAAGAGTGTGTTGCTATTGCGAATTGGTTTATCAATAACAACTTTTATCAATTGAAATCACCAAACAGTTCAAACTGTTTCGAAACCTAGATGCTAATCTAGCACCTTCCTCTGGTACAAGAAGAACAGTAAAATTAGAGTTTAGAAATAAGTAGTTCAGAGGATAGAGTACACCAGCATAAAGCCGTTTCTTTCAGTAATATTTAATTCAGCAGTCAGGAGGTCAGGTACTTCACATGTCTTGCTCATTGAGTTTTTGTAGGGATGGAGAAGGACATGAATAGACTGAGGCATTGTCCTGAGTAAGTAGGTGCTTTTCTTGTCTGTAATGGAGAAGAAAAAAATGAGCAAAAAAGCAAGGCTTTAAATGTATTGGATAACTACATTATAACCTTCACTTATTGCTATGAGATCTCAGATACAGACAGCTGAGGGGAAAAAAAAACCCACAATATGGGTCATGTGACTGACCTGCACTCCCCAGTTTCTTGGATGTTTACAGGTCCTGCAAAGATGGGAGTCTACAGCCAATAACCATCTCAGCAGAGTGCACCATACGCTGTAGTCTCTGTTTGTTTGTCTGTGTTTTGTTAGTCGATGATTGCAGTGTAGAATCGCATCATCATCCGTATTGACAGGTTGAATTTCATCAGCTACTTCAAGAAGTGGACTCCCACCTGAGGTCTTGGGTGATGGTGGTCCCAGGAAGCAGAATGAGTTCACTGTGGTGATGGGGGTGTCAGTCAGAATGATCGGGGATTGTTGGGCTCTGTACTTCCTGAAATTCACAATAATCTCCTGTTGGTTCTAGTCCCTATATAATATAATATGAAAACTATTTAAAAAGGGGTTCTATACAGTATCCCCATGGCGCTGACTTCCTGCTGTCATCACAATGGAACGTTGAGAAATTTCAAATCAACAAGCAGAAAGAGAATGATCTCTCTCTGGTTCAACTTGAAGCCGAGCTTTAACGGGAGAAACTGCTTGATCTCTTTAATGTGCGCTTGGGTCGCCAAGTATCTTTTTCCATCGTACTCGAAAAGAACTTACCCTTTTTTTTTTTCGTCCTCTGAAATCCATCAACATGGATTCCAAAGTGAGATCATTCCTTTTTTTTTTTTATTTAATCTGGGTTTGGAGCAAATCTAGAATATTTCTATGCATGCATGCTTCCTTGATCTCTTTGCTAATTAGTGCTGTGTTGAAGTTACTGTTTATTTTATTAGTAAGCAAGCAGTGTGTGATTATGTTTGATTTGCTGCGATCTCTATGTTAAGACACAAATTTGAGAATTTCTAAGAGACGAGCATTATAGACTTAGACAGGCCTTACACTTTGTTTCCATTAATAGTTCTTTGTTATCCAAAAGCTTAGTTAGTAATAACAACCACGCGGTCTCTTTGTTTCCAAGAGACAACGCGGTAAATTGCCCTGATTCATAAAACCCCAACAGGCTGATTGACTCGTCCACATGCGTACGACGCGTACAGGTGCACGTGCCTGTTACGGTGTAAGCGTTCAGGAAATTCCCCGGGTGACATGGTCGTTGTCACTTCTTGACCAGCCATCTTTTTAGTGTTGTTTACGTAGCATGTAGCCAAGCCATTTAGCTTAGTCGTTAGTGAGAACCTAATTAGCCAAGAGTGAAATTAGTTGTTGTTTTGTGTGGACCATTTTAGTTATTAAATTTGTTAAACTTAATCAAATCTCCTTGCTTCTTTTATTGAGTGCATTTGATTCATTGCAAAGGGCTCACTATTCAGACAAATCATATCTGGTAATCTTAGAAATATGCAATAGAGTTAATTCTGAGGAATACATATATTTACCGGGTTAAATCCTGGTTGGTGCCCCGATAAATAATTTAAAGGAGTAATTAAATTAATAATTAATTACTTCCCCTCTGGGATCAGATGAATAATCACAAGATCAGAAAGTCAGAGTCAATCATTTAATATATTGTTTATATTTGGGAAGTTCCTCCCTCAGATTGGCTTTATTAAAGTCCTCAAGAGCTGTGGCGGCCTTGAGGGGTCTTGAGGGGGTCTTGAGGGGTCTCAAAACCCTCACAAAAAAAGCCTTCATCCCCCATTTGACCCCCCCATCCATGGGCATAATGGCAGTGGGATATGTATGGGACATGTCCCTCGCACTTTCCTTGTCAGTGCCCTCTGTTCTCCACACCTTTTTCAGTTGCTACTTCCGTTTAATGTGCGGTAACATATTTTTACGAGCCGTCTTTAAACGCATCTTAACTGCACACACGCTAACGCAGCGGCATCTGGACCACAGACAGGTGCAACAAAGCAGCTTGTTAAGCAAACTAGCCAGATGCAGCAAAAGGCTACAAACTCTGCAGAGATTTTTCCAAACAAGCTACAGCTTGAGTTTTGCTGATGGATGCAGGTAATCTTTGCTAAATGATAGCAAGTTAATACATGCAACTATATTGTTTTAAGCTAGTTAACAATACTAGTGTCAGTTATTTTACATAGCTAGTTAGTTCATGCGGACTGGTGTAAACCCAGTCCTCTTTCATTTCTTTGTAGATTTTGTGCTCATTATTGCTGTCCGCATGTTTGAGAGAAATCGTTATTGCCCTTGTTAAGAGAAAGATCAGACTCGGAGAGAAAACATGAGGCCATGAGCTGCAGCGGGGAGGATGATGCAGGTCTTCAGGTAAGGAGAGAAAGATCAGTTGCTGATAGGAACCAGGCAGGGATCAGGAAAGAGTTATTATTCTCAATCACACTCAAAAATAAATTTTTGTCTGTATTTTGTTAGATAAAGCAGGATTAATGCACAGGTGAAACTTGAAAAATTTAAATACTGTGCAAAAGTTAATTAATTTCACTAATTCAATGTAAAAGATTAAACTAATATAGGATATAATATATAACAAATTGATTTATAGCAAGCCAGGATCGGTTATAATTTTCATGATAATGCCTTATTATCAAAATCTAGTAAAATTAGAATATTACATGAAATCAATTAAACAAGGACTTTGAATAGAGAAGTTTTGAAACTTTGAACAGTAATCAAGCGTATGTACTCAGTATGTAGTTGGTTTGGGCCTCTTTTACATCACTTCCTGCCTCAGTGAGACATAGGCTGTGTCCGAATCCAGCGGCTGGATCCTTCGAAGGCTGGATTTGTCGGCCGGTTACGTCACAGCGCCGCGACTAGGACTGTCCGAATTCAAAGACTGCTTCAAATGCGGCCGCCGAATCCGGCCGACTTCTCCCCGATTTGAAGGACCGTTGCGGTGTACCCTTCGCTGGTCTACATATCCCAAGATTCATTGCGGGCTGAACGGGAGAATTTTCTTCCAGCAACATGGCGGACGAAGCAGCAGGCGAAGCGAGAGAGGAGCACAGTTTTAGATGTAAGTATATTAAAACCTGGCGGTTCAAAAATTAAAAGCTTAAAGCGGTTGTGTTGTTTGCCGTTTATTCTTGGCTTAGACGTGTATTTTAATATTTATTTGTAAAGCATCGCTCGTAAACGAGCTCGTGTGGTAGTGTAATGGTTTCTTCATCTTTACGCAGCTAATTCTTGCTTTGGGAAATTAAGTAAAAAGTCAACTCCTCTTAGGAGAAATTATTACCTCTTTACCGAGTGAAAATCGGGGCACAGTGGCTTGGAGGTTGAAGATTAAATCCAGTTACACAGCTTATGCTGTCTTATTGAGCCTCATACAACACAGAACCTGTGATCTGCTGTGCAAACTACAGTTCTGCATTCTTAAATCAATACAGTTGTCACCTTCCTCTCCTATTTATTTTCTATCTAATGAGGAAAATTCAGGAGGAGTTGTATCTGCAGGAGAAATTAATCCCTTGCCGGAAAAAAATTTGAAAGCAAAAAATAAACCCACTGTATGTATATTTGCAAAAGCGCAAATAACATAATTTATGACTGATCACTTTAACAAATATACATTTCATAAATGTTGTTGTGTTGCTCTTTTTGTAAACTATGTTTATGGTCTTCTTGTTTAGGATATGAAGCAGCAAAGGCAGACTGGAGAGGAGAGCAGGGACCGAATGGATGGACTGTTTTTTTTTTCATTCATGTTTTTGTCACATTTTTTATTTAGGTGTTCGATGGTTGTGAATAAATGAATTTCTAAAAATGTTAAATATCATGAAGTCATTTCATTAAAAGTTGTATTAGTGTTTTTAAAGAAGCTTACGTTGAACAGTTTAAAATAACATAACATATTGGCATTAGGATACGTTTTTTTGCAGTTATTTATATGTGTATAAATGACCTCTTTAAGCTTAATTAGAATAAACGGGCTGTGTTGCTGGATCAGTTGAATACAGATATTTTTTCATATTTTCTGGTTGACGAGGGGAACATCATACAGGTTGGTCTGCAGAGAGAGTTTAGGGCAGCTTCGTCATGCTGTCCACTGCATCCATCATCAGGGTTTACAGGCTGCTTAAGTCGACGTGCACAAAAGACAAGTTTTTCCAACCAGAGAGCCCCACAGACCTCCAGCAGCTTCATCTTCAAGCTCATCCCAAGAGGCAGCTGTGGAGAAAAGTGTTATGACCTGCAGTTTTGTTAAAACACAATGTTAGTTATTGTTGCAGTGGTTGTTTACAAAAAACAATTCAGTTTATTTAGGAAGATCCAATTTGGAATATGCTTGGTAAAAAAAATCATAGATATATAAAATCAAATTAGAAAATGCTGTTTTGATCTAAAAGGCATATATAATTTTAAGCTCACAAAGAATTTTTACAGTTAAAATGAATATAAAAAATGTAATATTACAAATATGTACATTTGATCACTAGTCATTCAATTGCAGAAATTATCATGAGAGTAGCTATCTTAAGTATTAACCTGGATTAAATAAAATGATCTTGATATGATGACCTCTCAGCCAGAGATATAAAACATGGCAGACAGTAAAACTTGTTGCTCCTCTAGAGTAAAAAAGGTGAGTAAAATACTGGGGAATATTTCTTGCTTTACCAGCTGGTTTAGCGTGATCGCGGTTGCTAGGCAACAGGACGTTCGGCAAAGTGGGGGCGGGAATTCAACTGAAGGCTAGACCGTCCAAATTCACAGCCGTTAACATCCGGTCTACCCGGTCGACGAAGGACCCAGCCCACGTAGACCGAGTAGACCGGGTCCTTCGAAGGATCCAGCCCCTGAATTCGGACACAGCCATAGCATAGATGCTATCAGCCTGATCGTGTTTACTGGTATTAGCTGATTAGAGCATGGGCATGACAAGTTAAACCTAAAATGTTGAACCTTTTCACAACATTCAAATTTTCTGAGATTTTGAATTTCAGGTTTCCATAATCATAATTAAAACAAATAAAGGCTTGATATATCTTGCTTTGCATTTAATGAGTCTTTATCATCCTTTAGTTTCCCCTTTTAAGTTGAATTAATGAAACAAAGGAACTTTTGCACGATATTCAAATTTTTCAAGTTTCACCTATAAATCAGTTTGGTAGCCGGTACAAAACTTTTGTTCTGAAAAGTGGATCTGTCATGACTGTGTTTTTTATCGTGATTTGCTGAAGCCAGTGCGTAAACTTGAAGCATCTTTCTTTAAACTGTAGTCAAATCTTTCAAGATTGACCTTAAAAGTCAATTTAGACTGACATTTGATGTTAGTTATCTTTCCCTGCTGACCAGGGGGAGCTCGTCACTATTAATAACTGTATATGAACCATTATTAATATTGCTCATAACCAAGCCACTTATTATGCATCAGTGATTTAAATGGTTCTTTTGTCATTGAGGAAAGGTGCAATTATATGTAAGAGGATGATTAATCACAGACCCCGTTTGAATTGAACAAGACCCCCCCATTGCCCCCCCCCAAATCTAAATTGTCTGGAGCCGCCAGACAGCAACAATCAGACAGGTTTGTCTGCTCAATCTGCAGTATATGCTCCACGAGGATGCACTGCGCTGCGTGCACTTCCGCGTCTGGCAGGATGTAAACAGCGGTGTTCTGAGGCAGAAAACATTTTACCAGGTTGAATTGAATATTCACAAAATGTGTGGGTCTAGGTAAAAATGTCATTTTTCTGAAAACTATTTAAATGGATTTATAGCGTTTTGGAAAAGAGCTCTTCATATTTATTCTCACATTCTAAAAGTTGGACAATGATTAAATCCTAGAACAAGAAAGGTCTGGGACTCTGCTTGGGTTTGAGTGATCAATTAACCTACCCATGCATGTTCTGCTATGCACACATGGTAGGAGAACACAGAAAGGCCCTGGGCCAAGATATGAACCCACAAACTTCTTGCTGCAAGGCAACAGTGCTAACCACTGCACCACCATGGATGTTGCCAACAGGAGCCACAATAATCATAAAATAATAATATAATAATATGATGAAATAATAACAGTCATGATGAGAAGCAGGTAGGACCCAAATAAATATATTCTTGGAGCAAAAAGTAGTTTAATTTAGAAAATTAACAGAGGTGACTTACAGCTAATGTTTGGGCTGATTTATCAAAAATCCAAATAAAGAGGACAAAATTCTCACAAACACATAAAGCTAGAGGTTTTTCCTTCATTCGCAGGTGATATACAGTAATAAGATTATGTGATTAAATTATGTTGCTTTGTGTGCCAGCCTTTCTGCCCCATGGATTCTGTCACAGCCAAAGCCTGGAGGAATAGGCACAATGGATTCAAGATGCATCTTTGACAAAGAATGTCAAGGCTGTTAGGGAGTTATAATTACTATTAGTTTGGTATGTCTGTGATATGTTTGTCAGTAATAAATTTAATGTGTGCACTGCTCTCTGCTCCATGCAGGTGGTGTACTCCAGAGACAGATTTATTAAAGCTGCAGCATGTTATGAAAAAGGCTGCCCACTAAGTCCTAAGATGTCCATATTTTACTAATGTTGTTGAAATTGCATCACATCTTATCATTATTATTGTTTAAATGTCCAGTTGCAATAAAATTATTGAACACTAAATGTTATCTTAAAAACATGTAATCCGAAATGTTTGTGGTTTGTTTTTAAAATTTCATACATGTAGCCTAAATGTCAATGTGGTATTGTACATGATTATTACACTTTATTAATTGAACCTTAGGAAGATTAGTAGCCAATGAGGATCACAATTCACTGTGTGCTCAGCATGTCTGCAGCAGGTGCAGAGTGAACAGTGAGTTATGATGTGTCTTTGCAAGAAAAAAGGGGGAATATCTACATAATGTTCAGGTTTATGGCAATTACAGTGTTAATTACTATTATGTTAGAATGTTATATTTTTCATTTATCAGTAACAAACTTATGTTGAATGTGGTGGCGCAAAGTTAAAAGCACTATACTTGAGTTTACCCACAAATAAATACATGAACATTTACAATTTCTTCCTCATACAGGATCCAGCAATGCCCTGGGGTCTAATTTATAAAAAATTGCGTAGAATCCTCACTAAAACTGTACTTAAACTCAGCAACTTTTTTGGACTTACGCCTAGTAAGTTTCTGATCTATCAAACTTGGAGTACGCACAGCTGCATGCAATTTCCTCTTTTACATCAGACTCTTCGTAGGAATGTGCTCAGGTGTTTATGGATCATATCCCGCCTCGTACACACCCACTTTCTGCCATAAATGGTCAATGCAAAGTTCCTAGTAAATATTCTGCAGCCACTTAAGACGGCGAATATGGGGTGTTTCACAGGTAACCATGGCAACCGAGAGGTGGAGAAAGACACAGCTGCAGGCATGTGGAGGCAGAGAAAACTGTTTTATTTCAATCAAAAAAATCAATGTTCATCTATATATAGCTTTACTGAGCCAAAGGCTTCACAATAAACAGACAAAAATATAGTTAGAAAATTTTTTTTAGAAGATAAGAGTAAAAAAACAACAACAGAAAAATAAAAATAAAAGCAGCAGCACAAGAGATGAAAAGAAATTAGAACATTAAATATAAAGTTCCAATAATCGGCTATGATTATCTCTTTTATCAACAGTAAGACTGGAATTAAAGCAAATTAAAACAAATAATAATCTGCAATCTGCTGGGATTCCTTACATAGAAAACTTTTAACTGATTGGAATGTTTGTATAATTGTATTGAAATTACTTTTGTTGTAAAGTGCCTTGAGATGACATTGGTTGTGAATTGCCGCTATATAAATACAAGTGAATTGAATTAATACTAAATCACAATAGAACATAATAAATTTAAGCACTCCAAGATATTTAAAGCCTGGCGAAAAGGTGCGCTTCAAAACTACTTTAAAAAAAGTATAATCCATGAAAAATATTGATTTGGTATTGATTGTGTGTTGGTTGTGTTTGTTTGTGTGTACATTTTTCCACTACGTTTTTTTCTATAAATCCCTTTATACAACTTTGTGTATAAAGTTGGTTTCATAGTTTTCGGACCCCATTTTGAGCATAAGCAAGCTTTATAAATGAGACCCCTAATCAGTTGAATGAACCCTAACCTTTTCACTGTGGTTTCCTCTATGTGCCTGTAAATTCACTTGGATAGCAACTGCCTCAGGTCAAACAAAGATACTTCCCAAGTGGAACTTTTCAAAGGCAGCGTGATGTGTAATGATGTCATATGCATTCACACTCAGGTGTAGCATTTCCTATCTTCATCATAAACTCTTAAGCTCCAGAGCGAGGGGTAACTTTTGACGGATCAATTCAGCAAAGCATAAGAAGAAGACATTTCCCGGTGGGCCGGTCTGATACTTGGGCCGCAAGGGCCGGTGCTTTGGCAAGCAGAGTGGTTCTATGGTCTCAAATGTGCAAATAGGAAAAAAAGATGTGCAAGAGACAGCATTTTAGAATCAATTTGACAAAATTTCAGACTTGTACAGGAAATTTTTTAAGTGGTTCCGTGTAGTTGCTTTGGCATACACAACAGTGGAAATCAAGGATACTGAGTTTTTACCAAAACGGCTTGCCAAGGCTGGCAGCCTTTTTTGTCTTGTTTCTTTTTTCAGCGCACCTTGACATTAAACCTCAGACCACTCAGTCAGCGGTGTTTGAGAAGTGAAGGGTGGCGTGGAGATCAGTATAATTGCATAGAGGAGAGCTCAAACAGACACCCATTTTTGCTTGTGCAAATATGAACAAATGAAACTTTGTCTTGTAGCTAAGAGATAGAAGGAGAATCCAGCATCAAGCAATATGAGCCGACAAGTGGAGCAGGATTACTTATTGAGTTAATATTATATATTTATACAAATATAATAATAAGCATGGTGTAGACCTGCTTTGAAAAGCTCTAGCAGATTCATCACTACAATAATACAACTGCATCAAATAATCGAAGGCTATGTAAAATTGAGAGATTTATGCTGAGAATTATGATAAAATTTAAATGCTATTTAGTTTTTTAATAAGAGCAAAGAGTTTGTAGTGATGAGGGGATTTCTCTTGCCCAGTACACAATGTGTGTTATCAAGCAGGCATCAGTTCTAATAAAATAAAACCACTTTGTATTCCGAAATAACAGAGTGACCTGTTATATTTTTTCCTTACAAGTGAGGCAATAAATCCAGAGAAAATGTAGGACTTATGACCAGTCTGGATGACCTCTAAGCAACACACCTCCCCTCGAGTCGGACGGCTCAGCCCATGGTGAATTACACCCTGTAGCCTAATTTTCCCTTATTTTAATTTATGAAAATGGCAACCCTACTGGAGAGTATTAACTGAAAATATGATCCAAGTAAAAAAGAACATAAAAGAAGGGGGACATTTAGAAGAAAATCGTAAAGAAATAAAAAAACAACAACAAAAAAACTCAGAGAACAGAATAATCCTGATGCAAAAAATAAAGTAAAACAGAATTAACAGAGGAAAATTATCAACAAAAAAATCAAAAACTCAAGTAAAAAGCACAACCATCTAATAGATGCTAATGCCAATGTACACTCCTTGGCCATGAATCAAAACATTTCAGCATCTAGATATTGTGAAAATTACTTCCTGCAGTGCAAACCGTGAATCACATTTTGGGGTGAAAAAAAGAGATGTTCTGACCAGAGTTTTAATGCAGTTTTGGTATCCTTGTTGTCCCTGGCAGATATATTTTTAACTAATAAGGTAGTGGGTCTTTCTGCTCATGATACAGTATATCCTGTTGTTTTCCATGTATGCTTTATTTACATCGCACATGCTTTGAGGTTGAGTATATGGTCGAGGTGACTAGAAGGTGTGGGTTGCCTTACCCTTATTTTCAGACTATAAGCCTTTTTTTTTACACTATGTGTACCCTGTGCCCTGTAAAACGATATGACTAATTTAAAGATTTTTACTGGCTAACAGCCTCTGGGGGCACTATAGAAAGAAAAATGAGACAGACGTGAGGAAAGATTATGTGCTGAAGAAGACACAAGTTTGCATTTTAAAAGGATTTCTTGCACATCATGGAAACACCCTCATGATGAAAAAAAACAAAACAAATAAATGCATATGATGCAGCATTAAACTTAGTAATCAAGCTGCTCCTGGTCCTGTAGTGCAGTGGTCCCCAAACCCCGGTCCACGGACCGGTACCGGGCCGTGAGTCATGTGGAACCGGGCCGCGGGCCAAACAGAAAGAATTAATAACTTCAGTATTTCCGTTTTATTTACTATCTGAGTCTGAATGACGTTTTATTTTGAAAAATGACCGGATATGCTTAGTCTGGATTGACTCACTCTTGACACGTCAAGAGGCTTGTTTTGGTCACGTGACGATAATTACCGCTAAAACTATTTCCAAAAGCTAGTAGCTAAGATGAATAAAAAGCAAATATCTCTCCATCGTTTCTTTGAAAAACGTAAAAGACCTGGTGAGTAGAGAGAAGAGGAGCCTACTATATCTAAGAGGAAAGCTAATTTTAACAGACAGTACCAGGAGTCCTATTAAAAATGTGGATTTATCGCAACCGGCGATTCAGATGCACCAAGCCTGCTCTGTATAATATGCAGCAATCGGCTTTCAAATGAAGCGATGAAAAAAAGTATTACATCAACAAATGTAAGTGCATTGAAAGCATCTTACTTGGTGGCTCACCGTATTGCTAAGGCTAAAAAGCCATTCAGTATTGGTGAAGAATTAATCCTACCTACCACTGCCATTTGCCGTGAACTTTTAGGAGAAGTGGCCGTTAAAAAGATAGCGCAGGTGCCTCTTTCAGCTACCACCGTGACTCGGCGCATAGATAAAATCGCAGAGGACATTGAAGAACAACTGTTGGAGAGGATTAATAAATCTCCGGGGTACGCACTCCAAATTGATGAGTCTACAGGTATCGACAACAAGGCTATTCTACTTGTCTATGTGCGTTATCTTTATCAGGAAGACATGCATGAGGATTTATTATGTGCACTTCTGCTGCCAACAAGAACCACAGCCGCAGAACTATTCAAGTCGCTGGATGATTATAAGTCAGAACAAATCTAATGGGGCTTTTGTGTCGGAGTCTGCACTGATGGAGCTGCAGCCATGACCGGACGGCTGTCTGGTTTAACCACTCAGAATAAAGTGGTTGCCCCAGAATGTGAGTCTACACACTGCATCATTCACAGAGAAATACTGGCTTGCCGAAAAATGCCCCCGGAACGTAACAGTGTATTGAACTATGTAGTTAAATTTATTAACTACATCAAAGCACACGCCCTTAACTCACGCCTGTTCGAGCAGCTATGTAAAGAAATGGGTACCGAGCATAGGCGCCTTCTTTTATTCACAGAAATCAGATGGTTATCCAAGGGCGATCGCTTACCAGAGTATTTGAATTACGGGAGCCGCTGCCAAGATTCCTGTCAGAAAAAAAGTCGCTGCTGGCTGCAAATTTCACTGACGATGAATGGATCACAAAACTGGCTTATTTGTGCGACATATTCAATTTGCTCAATGAACTCAATCTGTCACTTCAGGGGAAAATGACAACTGTCTTCAAGTTGGGAGATAAAGTAGCTGCATTTAAAGCTAAATTGGATCTGTGGTGACGGCACGTTAATAGAGGCATATTTGACATGTTTCCAACATTATCTGGGAGTTTGGGGAGAAACTGCACCAGAGCCTCCTGTTTCCCAGCTGGTGCACGATAATCTTTCTTCACTTTTAAAAAACTTTGAGAGCTACTTCACATCATCAGAAGACCCACAAACAGCCAAAGAATGAATTTGAGAACCATTTGTCAACAAACCAGATGAATCCAGCTCGTCTGTGTAAGAAGACGGCAAATGACGGCGGCTTTAAAAGTATGTTTGAAAAGTAATCTCTGCCGGGGTTCTGGATTCAAGCTATGGCAGAGTACCCTGAAGTCGCCAAAAAGCCCTGAAAACCCTATTGCCATTTGCAACATCCAATCTGTGTGAAGCGGGGTTTTCTGCAGTAAGTGCAACCAAAACAAAATTACGGAACAGACTGGATATTGGCAACACACTTCGGGTGTCGTTGTCTCCCATTACCCCTAGATGGGAGCGGCTCGCTGCAGAGAGACAGGCCCAAGGCTCTCACTGATTCAGCATCGTGGTGAGTTATATTTTTTTATGCACTTTGTATATGTTTTGGTAGTAGATGTTAAATTGTTTTAACAAGATGTTCAAAGTTTACCATGGCAACCAGAGAGCATTAGGATGCCGAGTGGATGTTACTTCTGTTATGTTGTCTGCTCGATGTCATGAGGAACCTGTTAATAAAGCTGCAAATAGACATTGGATTTACGTCTATTGTTATAATTTAAAAAATAACACGGTTTTATATGGTCCGTTATCATTTATCCGCCACACCTTAAAGGACGGTGCGTGAAAATATTGTCAGATATTAAACCGGTCCGTAGCGAAAAAAGGTTGGGGACCACTGCTGTAGTGGACATTTCCTGGAAGTTTCCTTGATTTATTTCTTACCAATTTAAGTAATTTATTTAAGTTAGAGCTGCATTTTCTTTTTTTCAGTGTTCGTAACGCTGTCAAACCAGGAAGTGCCTGACCTGTCCGTGCTGCCCTTGCAGATTAAACGCACACACACCCTTTCTTACAGGTGCGAGCTGGCTTGGACTCTTGCAGTGCGCACCACCATTTTTTTAGTATTTTCTTTCTAAAATGTTTCGGCAAAAATTGCTGTTTAGGTGCAAGAATTACAGGATATCATTTAACATTTCTAAAAAAACAGCCATATTGCCAGAAATGACTTGAATTTCTCTCCGGAATCCTGTATCTAACAATCATATATGTGCCTGTCCCGGATGCTAAAAGCTGTAAAATATCAAGCTATAGGACCTTTTAAACCCATCACTTGCAACTACCTAATATTTCCATTTGAGCAATTTCATAAAAAAGTTGCACTGAATCTCAATGCAAAATAATTCACATTGTAATTTAATTTGTATTCAGGCTGACAGCATACTTTTGTTAGCTAGCGTTGTACATCTTATTTGGCAATCATACTTTAGTGAATGTTCACTAAATATATAGAGACAGTCAATTAGATATTTCCCCTGAGTCGTCTTAAAGACATAAGACACTTGGTATTTGAAGGACTCCACAGTTAATCTGTTTAGGACACAAATGCTGTTTTTGGACAGATTTCCCCACTGGTTAGGGGATCTCTAAAGCTTTGGCTTTCCAAAGAGGGGATTGAATAGGGGGATGGGGGGCTCATTGGCTACAAAGCCTCACCCCAGATGGCCTTGCGCTGGCTCTCTCTGGAGATTACTTTGCCATTGGAAGCATCTTAAAGGAAAGTAGCCGTAGAAGGGTATTTTGTGAGGCTAAATGACACAGAAGAAAAAGAAAGTTGTCTGGGAATAAATTTGAAAGAGTTTATATTTGACAGTTCAGTCCACTGTTTTCAAGTATGAAGTCACATGAACAAATGAATTCCATGCCCATGAGTGTCTGCCTGCCTGACATAAACTTCTCATGTCTCATCTGTCTGTGTGACAGGCGAGTAAGCAAGAGACTGCGGCAAGAGACTGATCATGAAAAAGAAGAAAACAATCTCATTTCAGACTATTCTCTATCATCCCTTTACTACAGTAGACCATAACGCTGGCATGTGAGATTCTGGTCAGTTTAGATATATTGACCGCACACACCAACTCAGAGCAAGCTCAAGGGCTACTATGACAGATGACTTCTTGTGATACATATGGAGATGTAGAAATGGGTTTAATTTATTTCCAAATGAAGAAACTGTTAAATAAAAATATGAATCTTTTACAATTGATGTTAAAAGATTGTTCCCCTCCAGATTTTGGGTAATACGTAGGATATAGACTGGGTTTGCAAGCAGTCTTTCTGAGGTCTAGCACAAAGCAACAGGAAACATAACCCTGGAAAAGTTCACAGTCACAACTGCTACTGAGTTAGATTCCCCAGGCACCTAACATAGGTTTCTGTTAAGCTGTTTACATACAGTGGGTATGGACATTTTTCACTCTTTGTTTCATTGAAACCATTTGTTAAAATAAAAAATAGAAAACAATTAATTTACACTCAGTACTCCATCTTGACAGAAAACCCCATAAATATTGATATTTTTTGTGCAAATTTATAAAATAAAGAAAAACTCAAATATCACATAGCCATTGCAGTGACACTCGTTTTTTACTCACATGCTGTCCATTTCCTCTGATTCTCCTTGAGATGGTTCTGCTCTTTCATTGGAGTCCAGTTATGTTTAATTAAACTGAATCGACTTGATTAGGAAGGGCACACACCTGTCTATATAAGACCTTACAGCTTCCAGTACATGTCGGACCAAATGAGAATCATGAGGTCAAATAAACTGCCCAAGGAGCTCAGAGACATAATTGTGGCAAGGCACAGATCTGGCAAAGGTTACACACTAATTTATGTGGCACTCAAGGTTCCTAAGAACACAGTACCCTCCATAATCCTCAAATGGAAGAAGTTTGGGACAACTAGAACCCTTTCTAGACCTGGTAGTCCAGCCAAACTGAGCAATCATGGCAGAAATGCCTTGGTGCCAGAGTTAAAGAAGAACCCAAAGATCACTGTGGCTGATCTCTCGAGATACAGCAGGGAGATGGGATACAGTTCCACCAGTTTAACTATTACTGCAGCCCTTCATCAGTCGGGCCTTTATGTCAGAGTTGCCTTTCCTCAGTGCAAGACATATGAAAGCCCACATAGAGTTTGCCAATATAACCATGAAGGACTCCCAGACTATGAGAAAACAGATTATCTGGTCTGATGAGACCAAGATTTAACTTTTTGGCATTCATTCTATGTGATATCTGGCACCAGGTGGTACCAGGCACTGCTTATCAACTGCCCAATACAATCCTTACAGTGAAACGTGGTGGTAGGAGCATTACGTTGTGGGGATATTTTTCAACTACAGGGACAGGACAACTGGTTGCAATTGAAGGAAATATGAATACGACCAAGTACAGAGACATCCTGGAAGAAAATCTCTTCAAAAGTGATCAGGACATCAGACTGGGCCAAAGGTTCACCTTTTACAGGATATTGACCCTAAGCGCACAGCTAAAACACCAAAGGAGGGGCTTCGGAACAACTCTGATTGTTCTTGACTGGCTCAGCCAGAGCCCTGATCTATTGAGAATCTCTAGATAGACCTGAAAATGGCTGTCCACCAACGTTCACCCACCAACCTATCTAAGAGAACTGGAGAGGATCTCTAAGGAAGAATGGCAGAGGAGCCCCAAATAAAGTTACGAAAACCTTGTTGCATCAATTCCAAGAAGAATCATGGATGTACTAGCTTAAAAGGGTGCTTCTACTCAATACTGAGCAAAGAGTCTGGATACATATAATATGACCATGCGATACTTGAGTTTTTCTCTTTTATTAAATTTGCACAAAGGAACATCTATATTTCTGGGGGGTTTTTTCTGTCAAGATTGGGTAACGAGTGTACATTAATGAGAAATAAAATTTACTTTTTTGATTTTAACAATTGGCTCAAAAGAAGCAAAGAGTGACAAATTTAAAGGGGTCTGAATATTTGCCGCACCCACTGTTTACACTTACATCATGTATATGAATCTTATTAACCTTGGGCTATTAAAACAAATAATGGCTTACAATTTCCAGTATAATTACCATTTAGCACACAACTTCAACAAATTAAAAAAATGAAAGCTAAGTGCAAAAATTATTTATTGTAGACTTTCAGTAGTACATGAGTCGCGCTTTTTATCCACTCCTATCGCATTTGGTGTGGACACAGGGTTAGGGTTACTGTTCATGACTGCAACAGCAGAGGGGAAGAAACCGTTCTTATGGTGAGAGGTTCCAATCTGAATAGACTCCTTCATTAGGGGAGCAGGTAAAAAAGTCTGTGTACAGGGTGAGAAGGGATAGGTGTGATCCAACCTGCCAAACCCAGTGTCCTATAGATGTGCCGGTCATGTAGAATTTGGAGTCTGCAGCCAATCAACTTGTGAAGCTGTAGTGGAGCTAATCTGTTAACAAACATGTGGCTTTATCTTTTTGAGTTCAAATATGTGTATGGTATTTCTTGCGAATATGCTATTAACACACTTAAAATGCCATTCAATGGCAAGTTGGTACACTTGTTTGTTTAGTGGTGCAACTTTGTGGTGGAATTATATGAGGAATTCAATATGAGTTTTGTTTGGTTGTATAATATTTCACTTTACCTCTTTCATACGTATTAATATCAGATAATCAAGGCATTCTTGAAGTTTTAAGGTACGCTTTGATACAATTTTTGATACTTTCCTGATGCTCAGTTTTTATTCGCCACAGTGTTTTGAACACACTCTACTGAATTGCTGTAGCTGTAAGGTTTGGATAGGATGTAAACAGCGACTGCATGAAAACAACCCCCACCCCTGTTCCTTAGTGGTGGACTCCTCAGGGTCAAATCTATTTCACATATGGATGCAGGCATGATGAGGGCACACATCTCTGTGTATCCACCTCACAAATAGCCATGATTACAGGTGTGTCCATTCTGTAATGAATTTTAGACCGTGGATGGACATATAGATAAAAAGAATTTCTCTCCTGTGGAAATTTGCTGCCTCACAGATGTGAAAATCACAGTTAAATCCCCGGTATAACTTGGGCTTTACTGAGATTTGTGCAAAGCGAGGCACTTCCTTCACATCATTAAGATAAGAAAGCCTGGGCCATCTGGTGGCCCAGTGCTTAAGATGCATGACATACAGTATATCTGCAATGTCCTAGCTGGATTTTGGTTGCAGTCTTTAATTGCATGACATACCAGTCTCAGGTTATTTTCAGCTGGTATATTTGCCATCATTTCTGTGGAAAATGCATCATTTTGAACATTTCTGTTTAAATAAACATTCCTCCCTGCTCTATGATAAATATATATATTGGGGTGGGCCGTTATCGACATTAATGTCCTGTGTTAACGAGATACTCTTATCGGGCGATTAAAAAAATATTGCTGTTAATCTATTCTCAAAGTTACGTTGGCAGCCGGGTCTATATTATGCAAGCTTTGATGACCTTTACCTTGATATTTTAGCGAGGATTTATAGGCTACCTAGCCAAATTGCACTCTATGGGGCGAGAACAAGTCTTCAGACCTACATGTATGCCACCTGTGAAACTGCCACATCAAACTCCATGCTCTGACATGAATGCAGCAAAGCCACCGTGTTTGCTCAAGAGAAAATGTACTTTTTTTTGCAACATACAAACGCAGTTTACCTCATTTCATCAGGTGCTGTGAGTGAAGAACAGAGGATGGAGGGAACCAGAGTGAGAAAGACAGCAGGAGGAAGTGTGGAGGGGTCGCACTTTTCTACAATGATTGGCTGAAACTGCTTCACTGTGCTGCTGTATCGTGTTGCCAGACATGTATACTGCACATTTAGCACAGAGCTCACATGCCTGTGCAGCTTTTTTTTCATAGAGGGACGAGTCATACCAGCATACATAGATTTTAAATTACATACTTGCTACGTAAACTATGTAAGCTACAGGTTGGCAGGTTTGCATTTTGTAGGCATGGCACTGGAATTTCTGCCAAAGCGGAATGCCATGGTAACGGCTATGTAAAAGGGAAACACTGCCCTAGTCTAATGCGCCACCTGGCTTGAGAAACCCATTCTCCTAGATATATTTTTAGTCATTTTTGAGTAGTACACGTATTCTGAATGCCTTAGGCAAAATTCAAATGAACTATTTTAATCTAGATTAATCTAGATTATTTCCAAGATTACAGTGATATTAATCTAGAATAAAAAAAATATCTATGCCCACAAAAATAGAAACTCAACACTTTTCTTTATGGTCCCATTTTTATATGAGAGACACTGATAGATCTAAACATTTACATGCACAATTTCTTTCAAATATTGTTCAAAAATATGTCTAAATCCGTGATAGTTAGCACTTCTTCTTTGCTGAGATAATCCATGCCACTTTACAGGTGTGCCATATAAAGATGCTGATAATCCAGCATGATTATTACACCAGTGTGCCTTAGACTGGCCACAATAAAAGGCAGCTCTAAAATGTTCAGTTGTATCACACAGCACGATACCACAGATTTCGCAACTTTTGAGGGAGCACGCAATAGGAATGCTGACAGCAGCAATGTCCACCAGAGCTGTTGCACATTAATTGAATGTTCATTTCTATAGGGAAGAATTTTCTGATGTCCAAATCTGAATAATTTATCAGAAGGCTATGTTTAGTTTTACAGTATTACGGGACTCTCTCTACACTATACGTATAAATCATTATTAAGTGTCGTATGTGTACATGCAGCCTATGCATGGTGTGAGTGTGTGTGTGAGGGAGACAGCACAGGCTGGTAAATTTAAATAAACTGCTACATTTGGGCCACAATGACGCTAAGCATTGAAAAACAGATGCTAATTATGTGGGCAACATTCTGTGACAGCGATCAACTTGTCAGTTTTTTTATCAAACAAGTTGTGAATTTGTTGTAACATTAAAACAGAGGACGATTTACTCTGTGCTCAAAGTGATGTGACGAGCTCCAGCGGGGTTGCCATTGTGTACTGTGTGAGTAAAACTTTTGAAAGTATCATGTGAATGATTTTCATTGGTTGTTGCGTTCAATCTTACCCAGGTACAGAGGTGCTATATCCTGATTGGCTATCGTGACTCCTTTCTTTTTTCCTTTTTGGCTGGTAAGTGACAGGCTTGAGTTATGCAGGCACAGAGATGCGCTCATGAATGCCGTTTCCAGTGAGAGCAGCGCTATAATTTTACTGGGGCACAAGAGACTTTTACTGAGGCATGTGCCCCAGTGAATAAGGTCTAGTAATGCCCCTGCTTGTAGCAGCCTGTGTTGCATCGAAATCGTTTGAAGCCTTTGATTGAAAAACACTCTGTGTATACTGCAGAACATTTGCCTGTGCATGACTTCCTGGGGCACGGATTACAATGATGCACACATGAGGCAATGAGATGAGGCTGTGAATATAACCGGTGACCATTTTTCGAGCGCTCTCGGGTTCCAAGGGGATTTCCTTGTTTATGAGGCGACCATACTTAAACTGACTGGTGCGATGTATGAAGGACGACATCCTTTTTTTCATCTGACATCCTCCACAATCAGCCACTTAATGCCTGGTTCTGATTCGAATAGACTGAACAGACCGCAGGTGGTGCCACTGTTGCGTTGATGTGAGTTCTCCTTGTGCCTCACTGTGTTGGGCTGTGTACATTAAAGCACAAGCTTTACATATGAATCGCAACGAAGATAAACCGTCTAGCTGCAACAAATGAGCAGAGAGTATTATTACTATATCTGGCCCATGTGTTTCTGTGTGTGACAAAAAGCTTTAACATTGCACAGCAATCGCATTGAACGACAGACAGCGCTGTCAGGAGCCGAAAGACTGGATTTTGCTGATCCCAATGTACAAAGAGAATGAAACCCAGCAAAACTCTTGTTAATTAAATCTTTTTAGAGTGAAATAATATTGAAACGCAGCACAGCATTGTGTTTACTAAAACCATAACACTGCACAATTTTTACACTTCGCCAGATTAATCAAAATGTAATTATAAAAGAGGAAATCTCTCTCACCGGGTAATGGGTCCCTCCGGACAGTGTACGGAGCTCCAAGGAGGACCAAACCCCTGCTTCTCCGAAGATGGGAGGTCACGGGCTGGTCAGTTGTTCCCAGGTCGTCCAGACGACTTGGTTCTCCATTGGAATCCAGTCCGCCCTTGGAAGCCGAAAAAAAAAAAAAACGTTTGGGCGCCAGGAATGTAGTCGGATTTTAGACACTTAATAAAATGAGAGAGATTCCTTTAAACGTTTTGGAGGTTTTAATATTATTTCAATTGATCATACAAGAGGACAGTATCACATCACAATAGAAAGCAAAAATACTGACCTGTCTCGGTCTTAACACAACAAGCTTATATTATTTGTAGCAACCTTGGTCTATCTATTCTACTCAATAAAGTACACAGTTGTTATCATCTTTTTGAGACGGCTTCTTTTTACTTTTATTATAGCGAATAGAAAATGCTTCTCAGAATATTATTTCAGTTTTTTGTTTAATTTTTGTAAAATTAAAAAGTAAATTATCACTGGTAATCAACTGTCTAATTTAGGACTATATATATATTTAAGCATTTTTTTTTCTTTTTAGGTACAGAAAACCAAACATACAGCAAATCATAAGAATAGTTGTAGCACAAAATAAATGTGATAGAGTTTTAAAATTACCCTCTGGCTGGCCACTCATGCAGCCCCAATAGATATTGTCAGTGTCTATGTCACCAGCTGTATGCCTCCCAAACATGTATGTCTGATTTCACACAAACAAATGCACAGATAGCAGGGAAAATGCGGACAGAGTATCCTCCCTGCCATCGCTGCAGGGCTTCTGGAAGAGCTGATGGCAATTTACAGCCAACCAGACCAAGCCAAATGCTGCTTCAGTTGGTCCACCGGCCTCTCCATCCGGCTGCTGCCGACACCATTTCTTCTCTTGCCTGGCTCTGTCGCTTTCCCCTTTGGTCATTGCTGCACAGTGACCAGCCGTGTGTAACAAATGGGATAAACTGCAGCGGTTGGGTGATGAGAATGTGTAGGTGGGCGTGGGTATAAACTAGGCAGCTTCAGCAGACAACAGGCTGAGGGCTATGGGATGAAAGTGTATATATGCACTTTCTGTCAAGTTGCATCCACAAAACTCAATACATTTTATAGGGATTTTATTTGATTGTCCAAAAAATGGGTGTGAAGTTGCATGAAGCCTTTGATTCAGTCATTTAAAGAGCAGTCTTCTGCTGTAGATAGAGCTGTCTGTCTTTTGGGGTATGTCCCTACTAGTCTGCACATGCAATTTAATATTATTATTTCCACATTACTTAAACTCAGTTAGATTGCCTGCAAAGTAGTGAAGGTAAACTCGACTCTTTTAACTGAATCAAGTTTCAATGAGTCACTCACCCACATGAATTAAGTTTTTTTTAGTTATTTGAGTCACAGAGTGACTCGCCCAAAGAATTCAAAATATCCACATTTTCACTCAAACTTTATTTGCTCCTCTTTTGATGCAAATTCTGCTAAACTGAGAGATTAAAAAAAGAAAACTACCCATTTTATACTTAATCTAAAGATTTTTAAAAATAGGATTTCTAAAGGGAAATTTTATTATTCTTTAAAAGGAACATCAATGAAATTTTTTGAAAAACAAAATAATCAATAAAATAATAATCCAAAATATAAATAAGATTAGTGAAATAGTTCATTTCTGAGTTTTTTCCTTACATTATTGCAGCAGCAAAAAGCGAGTCAGACACTGACATGTATTTTTCCTAAAAAAGTGTTTGAACTGTACGGAGTCAATATACTTTCTTTATACTGCTTATTATGTTTGCAAAACAAAGTGTAGACTAAATATTCTTGGATGCCATCAGTCACACTATTAGAGTTCATCTCAGGTGAAGTAACGACTCTTTCCCGGTGTAGGTACCAGATCTAAACTAACTTGCAAGCACTGAATGGTTAATTTAAAAGAGACATACATTTTAACAACACCTCCTGTGGGGACATTAATAAAAAACATATCTTTTATGGTACTGCTCTTTCACGCATGGGCTTTGAAAAGAGTTTGGCACGTTGATATTTACCGTATTTCGATGGATTGTCCTATGATGTAAAAATGTTTTCTTCTGTTTATTTCTTTAGAAACCCCCAAAAAGATTATATGTTAAACTATACATAAAATGAGTATCAGGCTATCAAGAAGAAGGGTGTCAAAATAATTCATATATGTACATTTTGCATGTACGGTATTTATATAACACCCCTGGCTGTTTGTATACTTTATTTGTTCTTGTATACTTGCTAATTTTTCAATGAAGTTATGGGAAAAAAAAAAAAATGTACACTACATTCTAACGTCCCGCCAATCATGTAATGCTTCGTCATAATTAGAGGCAAGTGTCCAAGAACATCTGGTACCTACAGTAACAGGGCCTGAGTTTCTGCAGCTGAGAGGAAAGGGTGAGGGGTTGTGAAGTGTGGATTGTTTCACAGCCTACCTGCCTAAGGAGACTGTTGTGTAACTCGTACGTTTGAGAAGCTGTCTAACGTTGTCTCCTCTAGCAAACTATAACTTCTACCGTTTATATTCTCTTATATTCCACTGTCTTCACATTATGTGAATTACATTATGTTTATTATATAATAGTCTTTATATTGTTTAAGACAATGATTGCATCAATATTAGCATTGAAAGTTGCCTAATAACGGTTATAATGTATCAGCAAATTTTCCCCTATAAATAGAAGAAAAATTGTTAAAGTGACATTGTGTAGTTTTTGCAGTACATCTTTGAAAATAGCCATTAAAATATTATGTAATAATATTTACGTAAAGCACATTAATTGCAAAAAATTGGCGATATTGTAAAATATGCCTTTAAAAATCAGTTTTAAAATTCATAGGCGCGGGTCCTCTTTTCAGGGGAAAGTTATATTAGATGACGTCTTTACTTCTACAAGAGCCCGGTGGACAAAGCGCGCGGAACACGCCCGCTATTAAAACATTGATTTCCCCTGAAAATGCAAAAAAGTTTCTCCATAAATTAATTTTTCCCTCTTCGCTATTTCCAAGCGATTTAAGAGAGACCGATGTGCTCGTCATGTTGCTGCAAATAGATAATTCTCAGGGAATTGAGCGTTTGAAAACAGCAGTAGTAGGACCTCCGTTGTTGATTTTCTTACTTGAAGACACAGATACCACATGCTTGTGGTAATTTAGGTATGCACTGCCCCCTACTGCCCGAAAATTACACACTGTGCCTTTAAATTTGGATGTTGTATAAATTCAGCAACAGTGTGATGTAATTTATTAAAACAAAACAAATGATTAATACAACTAATATTGTAGTCTTTATTCTAAAAGTCATGGTAAAATGCCTCAAGGTGTACTAAGTAGTTATTTCAATTGAAGAGAGGGAAAAAAAAGTTGTTTTTTTTACAAAATTTAACAACGTAAAAAAATTGTTTTGTTATCAGTTTACTATTTATCTCAAAATAAAACAATGACTTATAGAATTAAAGAATTTTTTTTTTTAATTGTTATACAAAGTGTTTCAAGAAATATCCACACTAATTAATTTGTGATTTTAAGAAAGGTAATACATTTCCTGATTGTAAACTGTCTTAAAACGGTATTGACTAAGAAAAAGTAATAACTTCATGTTGATAGTATCACTGTGTTTTATGTTGTCCCAACCGAACTCATATGAAATTTTGATCATGTAGACAGTGTTAATGGTTGGGTCTTTAAATCATAATGGTTGTTTAACACGGCTACAAATTAAAACCCCTTACTGTTATTTCAAACAGTCTCATTTTGGATATCTAATTCAAACTAGATGTTAAACTCTTACATATTTAGAACAATACTAGGCAAAAAAAAATGACAGGTTAAACATTGACACGTGTTCTTGAGGTGGCATAAGGTGACACACGTTCATGAGGCGACCTCAGGTGAGAAACATGTTGCGGCGGTGTAAGGTGAGATTCTTTCATAATTTGACACATAATTTTTTTAGTACACTGCCGGGACATTTCTGCCAGTAGACGTTCACTCCATGATGTTTCCGCCTCGTCACCGCCTGTCTGTTAGCAGCCAAAGCAAAATCCCTTTGCAATTTCAGATGTTGAGGCAGCGACGTGAGGTTCAGCTGCGCCCTCTCTTGTGCTCGGTGAGCACTGAAATGGCAGTTTCTAGCCATCATAGAGGGGTGAGTGATTTGTTTGTACCACAAGCTTCCACTAAGTGACTCGTTTGACCTGTGAGCCAGGTTGAAGGAGGTAAATTATTAGTTTGTACCCTGAGCTTCAACTTGTTGGAGCTGTGAGCCGGATGGAAGGGGGTGAGGGATTTGTTCGTATCCTGAGCTTTCTACAAAGAGTAGGTTTTTATTCCAGCCCAGAGCAGACATTTTTTAAAGAAACTGGCCGTTGTTTTTTTTTTTTTTACAATTTTAATGATTAGCTAGATATATTTCTTACGGTGGCCCAGAAGTAGCACAGCTATACAAAAGCCACAACGCTACAAAATAAACCACAACACAACTAAATTAACCACAACGCTACAAAATTAACCACAACGCTACAAAATTAACTACAACGCTACAAAATAAACCACAACACAGCCAAATTAACCACAATGCTACAAATAAACCTCAACACTACAAAATAAACCACAACACAAAAGCTACACCGGAAGCTATACCGCTTTATTTTCCCGGAATTGATACTTCATGAAGCAGTCCACATAGCTGATTTGCAGCATTTTTTACTTAAAAGTGAGAGGCACTGGAGACCAAAACTTATCTTGAATTGGGACCGAATTCTAAGAGACTGATAAACGACTATGTTAGTAGTAGGCAATGACAGAAAAAGAGAAGAGCCTATAACTGCAGGCAAAGATATCTTTCTGTTCGAATGTGACTCCATGGTGACCCCAACGGTTCTAAGTGATGGCATTTCTAAAACAACATGCATCTCCTATTTCGGGAGGGTTAAACCACTAATTGGCCTGGGTCTTTGAAGAAGAGCTTTCCTCAGTTTCAGATTTTTACCATTCCAAATTTGTGATGTGATTATGGAATCCAAAGACTCGATTCAGTGATGAGGAAGGTTCGTCTGATCCCCGTAGTGGTAGCTTATGTGTCCTGCCAAATTTTATACAATCTAAAATTCGTGATAGTGCGTGTCTTTTTTTTTTCATCAGCTCGTTGTGCCTTTGTACAGCAATGAGGTGGCCCTCATCCAGCTGACAGACGATGTTCACTTTGCCAAACATTGGTGATTTCACACTGTTTCCGATGTGACTTGTGCTGCATTCGTGTTTTTTTTATTTTGTCTGATAAATGTTTTAAATCCACAATTCCTTGTTGGGTCCAAGCAGTATCTCCTCCAAACAATAGACAGGGAAAGCAGAAAAGAGATTTTTTAGCTACACTTGCCGCTAGCCACTCCTTTTGCTGAAACCAGGTCACAAAAAAACTTAGGTTTTGCCGCTTTTCCATTTGTTGGTTTGAATATCCACTGGTCTATCTGCCCCCAACTTCTTAACTTCCATTTTCTCTTCCAGAGACATTGATGAAAACCGGTGAGATAGTAAATAATCCACCTCATTAATGCTCATTTTGATTGCTGCCGCAGCCATTGTGTCCGCTCTTTCTACGCCAAACCACACCCACAAATCACACATTGTGTATTGTAATTGGCTAAAGCCCGAGACCTTGGTCCAACTCTGGGCTGAACAAAATTAGCCCCAATGGGCAGCAAATGGAGGGGGCGTGGTTAGAAGTCTGTCTATCACTTCATATCACCATATGCATTGAATATAATGGGGGCTGTTTGGGCTGGGAAAAGTTAGCCCTTTGGATAAGTTTTGCAGTTTCTGGAGATGGTTGGGCACCAGCTGTGTAAATTTTACAAAATGTGATGCATTTATTTTCAGCTGTGTGTAATGGATAGCTATTTTAACATATTGTATTATTATTGTCTAAACACAGGGGAGGGCTTAGCCCTACTAGCCCATTTATACTAGCCGTCACTGATTTACCCTATGATCTAATCACACCACTGTCAGCCCTAACTCTTTGTAATGATTTGTTTAGCTCTCATACCTAGCAGTTGATTAGTCAAATGATTACCAGTTTTCCTACCATGTTGGTGAAAATCGTTCTTGTTCCTAATCAGACATCCTTCAATTTGCCGAGAGGAAAGGACGTAAATTCAAGTGTTCTTTTTATAACTCCACTGATGGTGATTGGGCCTACTATTGGAATGACTGGAGAGCTGGGTCGGACTCTCTGGTACAGTACTTGGATGGTTGGAGTCTTACCTAAAGAACAGGAACTTCTTTGTGTCAATACGAAACTTTTCATCAAAACGAACAGAAATCACATGTGGGGTGTCGCAGTGCTCCATTGCAGGGTCTCTCCTATTCAGTATCGACATGCTACCACAAAGAAGAATGATCGAGAGTCAGAATGCAGCTTCAATTAATACAGCTAGAAACTACTGATCATGCCCAAAATATAGGTGTAGTGATGAACTCAGACCTGAATCTCCAAGTTTATGTACAGGCAATCACAAGGAGAGAGTTCGATCACCTGAAAACCATTTCTAGAATAAAATGACAAAAAATGACATTCAAAAACTAATCTATGATTTATCTTCAGTTGGATTCATTAGCAACAGTGTGCTCACAGGTCTGAGTAAAACGTCAATTAGACAGCTGCAGCTGATCCAGAATGCTGCTGCTCGCATCCTCACTAGAACCAGGAAAGTAGAGCACATCACCCCAGTTCTAAAGTCTTTACACTGGCTCCCTGTAGCTCAGAATAGATTACAGAATATTCCTACTAGTTTATCATCATTGAACGACCTAGCCCTAAAGTATGTTGAAGATATATTGTCAATATACCAACCCCCCAGACCATTTAGGTCCTCTAATCCCAGTCTACTCAGCATCCATAGAATTAGAACTAGGTATGGAGAAGCAGCTTTAAAGTTTATATGCTCCTCCTCAGTTGGGATTTCTTAACATTATTGACATCTGTTGTGAACCTGCGTTATATAAAGTGAATTGAAAATTAATTGAAATGTATGCTTTACTAAAGCAATATCACATGAAAGGGAGTGCTGTTGTGCCAAATATCAGCACTGGTGTGATTTGGTCGTAGGCTATAGGCTGTATTGCTTTTATACAACAGTTCAATGAGCTTATTTTATTTTTCTAAGAATAATGACCATAATCAACAATAGATTTTGGTTTGTCTTTTTATTTAATGATTTACTTAGATCCACCAACACAAATAGTTCCAAAAAGAAGGGGGACAAGGCTGTTGCCAGGCAACTCAAACATTTCCTATATAGACATTTCAAACACACACCTTATGGTACATTCCAATCGCCTGCTTTGTCGGCATCAAAAAAAGCTCACAAACTTACTAGATTGAAGTCTTAGAGATACTAATGTCTGTGGTTTAATGCTTATACATTTTTAAGGCTGCAGCTTGCAAAGCATATTGGGGCCTTTCTTTGCCAAATGTTTTAATCGATGTGGATCGTGGCTGGCTAGACAATGTTTACGTCGGGCGACGTCACTTAACAACAAAATTAAAGTACATTATTTTCTAATTAGGTGAACACTGAATGCATCATTAAGATTTGTAGTTACAGCCTGACATAACATGGAAAAAGTTCAAGTGATATGAATGGCTTTGCAAAATGGTACTAAGAATATAACAAAGTAAAAAATAAAATAAAAAAGTAGAAATATGAATTTTTGGTGTGTAGCGCTCATCTGATTCCATATGCTCATCAGCAGTGTTTGTTTATTCAAAAGGATTCATTCATTCCCGTGTTCCCAGCGCACTTGGCAGGTGTATATAGTGGAAACGAGTCATACTGGTGAGCCAGTGCTGGCACAGCACTGCCAGTCCCTGGCTTGAAAGCACATGGCAGATCGGCAGGCGCACTGGGCCACCATATTGACCTGGCATTGACTGACACATGTCGAGAGAGGGAAGTGTGAGATAGAGGGGAGGAGAGGTCACCAATCCTCTCTTCAGTGTCATCTAATGCTTTTCGCAGACCCTTTCATTGCCCTACTGCTTCCCCCCAGCTGCCATTGGATGGACAGGTAACATCTGCTGCAATGCCCCTTCCTCCAACCCAATTAACAACCCCTCCCCCCAACACCCCCTGGGCACCGCCACGCTGAATGCCTTCAACAGTTTTATTACAGAAAAGGCAGAAAGAAGCCAGCACCAACCTGAGCATCGCTACAGCTGCCCACCCCACGCACCAGGCCAAAACCTCCACTCACAAACAACCTTCTGTACCATTACCCACTGAAATAACTGATGTGCAAGCAATTGCAGACAGGTCTGGTGCAATAAATTCCTTCTAATTATGAAAAACAAGGATTTTATACTAGGACTGGCTTCAAAGGCAAAATAGAGCTTGTCAAGTGCAGGGAGGTCTTGGTTTGAATCCATTATTTTTGGCTTGATTAACAATCCCTCTACAAAAACCATCCCACATCCTTGCAGGGGCTCCATCAAACCATTGGACTGGAATTGAGGACCTTATGCTGTAATATGGTACACTGTGACGATTGATTTGTCTTTCAGTGATGACTAGTGGCTTGTCTCTGGAATGAAAAAAAAACCCAAAATCTGTGAATACAGCTATCTAATTAAGCCATTAATCAAGCTGCAGTCAATATCCTCCAGGAGTTAAGGGCTAAAATAGCCAACTGAGGCAAATGTCATCATTTCCATACATAATGTTTATGTCAGATTGCAGTTCTGGGGCATTTAGAAAACAGTGAGTCACAGTAAAATACAGTGGAAATTTGTGTTTAAAAAGTGTTGTACTTGCTTAAATTGCAAGAATATTTTTGCTTTTCATAGGCAGTGAATGGATAGGCAAATGGCTATAAAGCTTTACCCAGTAACTAGTTTGAGTAGCTAAGTTGTTTAGTGGTGGAAGCCCTTTTTTTTACTATGGAAAACATGTTTTTCAGGACATGACAACCTAAAGGCAGTAAAAGTAAGAAAGCATGGAAAGTAAATCCAGAAAAAAGCCTCCATTTTGTGTACTCAATCATAAACTTCATGGTTAGTAGTCTTTTTTCAAGTAGAGAGTTCAAGGTCAGGTTTATTTATAGAGCACATTTAAAACCACCGCCGCTGCCCAAAGTGCTGTACAGAGTTAAAACACAATAAAACATACTAAAAAAAAGAATAAAAATACACAATGCAAATCGATTTAAAACAAGTAAGCTGCTTACACAAACAAACAGAATCACAGCACAGAAGTCATCAGCAGCATTAAACAGATGGGTCTTCAGAAGAGACTTAAAAATATTCCAAGACTGAGCTAGCCTAATGCTCAGGGGTAGACTGTTCCAGAGTCTGGGAGCCGCAACAGCAGAAGCTCGGTCACCTCTTGTTTTCAGCCGTGACCTCGGGACATCTAAAATCATTTGAGTAGCCGACCTTAATGTCCTACTTGGGACATGAACAGAGAGAAGCTCTGAAAGGTAGGAGGGGGCCAGCCCATTCAAAGATTTAAAAGCCAACAAAAGAGCCTTAAAATGAATCCTGTATCTAACTGGGAGCCAGTGTAAGGAGGCCAGAACAAATTTCCGTGAACCTGAGAGCAAGTGTGCAAACGGGATGAAACAAAGGCATGGACTACACGCTCCAAATCAGCCAGTGGAAGATAAGCCTTAACCTTACTGAGAAGGCGAAGTTGATAAATGCCAACATTAACCACAGAGCTGATCTGTTGGTCCAGCTTGAAAGAGCCATCAATGAAAACTCCAAGGTTTCTAGCTGCCTGGTGGCTGTGGTGACTAAGTGGGCCTAAAACAGATAGGTCAAATGTATTCCCAAAAACTACAATTTCTGTTTTGGATTCGTTAATCTTTAAAAAGTTTGACGCCAACCGTTCTTACACTTCCTGAAGACAAATTAACAGTGTGTGGACGCTGTCTGTAGAAGGATGTAGTGGCGGATAAATTTGGAGGTCATCCGCAAAACAATGAAATGAAATGTTGTGTTTTTTAAAAATGGACCCTAGGGGCAGCATGTACAGTGAAAACAATAAATGACCTAAAATAGATCCCTGTGGCACCACACAGCTCAGAGGGGCCACATCAGAACTATGGGGGCCCATGTGAACAGAGACAGAACATCCCTCTAGATAGGATTTTTATTTTAAAGGTTTTTTGGGCCAATGTGGCCTTTATTTGACAGCGGGTACATGAAGGGGAGATAGATGAGACAGGCGGACATGCGGCACAGCACGCCTGGGACAGGAGTCAAACCAGGTGCAGCCACATCCAGTACATGGGGTGCCCGCTCTGATCCACTGCGCCATGTGACATCCCACCTCTATATAGGATTTAAACGATTTCAAGGCGGCACCTTTGATGCCCACACAGTCTTCAAGTCGGGGAAGCAGTATTTTATGATCCACAGTATCAAAAGCTGCGGATATGTCTAAAAGCACAAGAACCATGGAATCACCAGAATCCACAGATAAAAGAAGATCATTATAAACTCTTAAAAGGGCCGTTTCGGTGCTGTGGCACATCTTAAAACCAGATTGAAATTTTTCTAAAAGGCTATTGGCTTCCAGGTAGGCTTGAATTTGCACATAAGCTAATTTCTCCAGTATCTTGGACATAAAAGGCAACTTTGAGATTGGCCCCCATGTCGAGCCTACACATTTCAATCTGGAATCTTTGCAGCAGAAACCATCTTAAAGAGGGAGGGCTATGTGGTAGAATATTTTGAACCGATTGGAGGACACGCAAGATAGCGTCCGGCTGGCACTGGCTTTTAAGCAAACGTCAAGCAGCGCGGCCATGTTTGTTTCACTTTTCACAAAGTGCTTCCCTTTGCTAATTTTTAACAAGGAAATAGTATCCAGTTCCTCCACAACCGATTCAATACCTGCTTTTATGCGGGCGTCAACCAGCATTGTTTCACTTAGCTGGGCACTTGATACAATCATCACAGTTGAACTCCCGCTCAAAAAGCACAATGCTGATAAATGTTTGGCCCGGCAAAATATGGGTCGGAGATCGGATGGTTTAGATTGGAGGGGTCCAAGATGGATTTTTCTGAGTTTAGAAAACTCCAAATCTCATGAGAATCCATACTGCAGAGCAAGGCTAAATTCAATGACAATTAAGTAAAAATTCAAGAAATATATTATCTGTATTTGATGAGTTAAAGGTACAAAAAGGTATGGTATCTGTCTGTGTTGAGGTTTTATGTGGTGTGGTTTGTAAAGTAAAGAGGTCCAAATTTCACAGCAAAAATGTTGTGCTTTTTAGCCTGTCATAAAAGAAAGAAAATGGAGGCTCATTTTCCAAAGTAATATTTTCACCATGTTCTTTACTCATTTATGAAACTCTAAGTTCAAACTAAATATTTAGTTGTCAAGTTAAATATTTAGTTTGGAGCAGAATATTTAGATTGTAAACTAGATATTTAAATTGCTAACTAAATATGTAGTTATAAACTGTGAACTAATGAACAATATTGTAAAAATATTACTGAAAGATCCCCTATTTTTTTCTATTGTGACAGGCTAGATAACTTAAATTATTGCGATAAATTATTGCCTGTGTTCTGCTATAAAAGGCATGCCATAAGGCTTCCTTATGAGTATAAACTATGCCTTTTGCCATTAAAGTTAATCAATCATCTCAACATGCCTTCCTCCAATGTTTATTGTAGTCTTTTATGATCACTTTTATCTGCTGCCATGTAATTTAAACATAGGTCTTTGGAAATTTATGATGGGGCACAAATGACTCTTAAAGAAAGCAGTCACACTGAGTTTATCTTCTCTAAAAAAACTGCATTACCTGCGCTTAGAGTTAATTGTATCTGGTGAGTTTGACTGAATAATAAACAAATTACAGTTGTCATGCTGCGTGAAAAGTAAAGAATGTGTGAACTGGTTAGGAATAAAGATTCAGTGATTAGATGCATTTTCTGAACATACATCCGTGTTGTATTTTTTAAAAAAGCCTATTTTACACACTAAATGCAACTTTTACCATAGGGTCTATGTCTGACTGAAAGTCTGATTCTTATTGTACCCCCTAACTCATGATCAGCCCCAAACACAGATGCAGGCCTTAGGCAAAAGTAGTTAATGTGCAATCTTTTATTGAGAAAGCTGCAACTTAATGCACATATAAACTGAGGTATTTCAGATTGAAGTTGGTAGAGCAACACTCTCAAGTCCAAAAAATAAGTAGAAAAAAACTAGAAGTGTACAATAACAAGAAACAGTGCCTCAGTTATCTCCTTCCTCCTTATATGGAAATGGTGAAATAAAAAAGTTGTGAAAATGAATATCAGGAGACTGCCATTTTGCTTCTTAACTCAGTTCCCCCTTAGCCTGTGAAATAGTGAGAAAATCTCCTTTTTCTCCTATTTGGTAAATGACAAATTAGACTTTGCCAATACTTAATTGAAATCCAAGGCTAAATGCACCCACGCTGCTAGCCTCGTGCTGTTGTGCGAGTAATTATTTAACTAGTTCAGGGATGTACAGAGAGGGTTAAACATGATAATTTATATTCATTTATAGAGTTGTGGGGATATTGCTCTGGGGGTCAAATTAATTCCTCTGTAGAGTTAAACAGAAAATTCTCGCGCTTTAATACCAATAAAATACATTTTTTTTCAAAGTCAGTGTTCAAACTCTTAATATCTTCATCTTTTTTATTAAACATGATCATTTAGTACCTTTGTCCGCTCTGACGGTAGGGATCATCTTTCTTGCTGCTCATGTTCTAGTAATACTGGGTTTATGTTTTATTTTTGCTTTCAAAGAACATGAATACTATAGAATGCATGGCTAGGAGGGGTAGACTCAGAGGGGCATCAGATCTCTTTGATCTCTCCCCTTGCTGCTTTGACATGGAGTCAGGTGTTGATGCCTAATAAGAGTCCTTTAATTTATTATCAAGTTTTCATTGTGTATATTAACGGTTACTTGTTGATCTTTCTAGAGAGTGTGAAACTCATCCTGTTTCTCCATAACTGAATACATTTTAGATCATTTATTCAACAAGGTTGTCAGGCTCTACTTACCTTGTTGAAAAAAAAAAAAGCATCCCAACTGTAAATAATATACTATATCTAAAACACAACAATCTGGCTAGTGGCTGGCAGAAACAAATTTGTCTCAAGCCAAAATCTTAACATCAAAATTTGTTCTCAAACACACATAGTAATATGTATTCCAAGCCTTGTTTTATCTTGCTGCAGCAATTTTGTAGTTTCTACTTTTTAACTTCTCATCCATCCCATTTTCAAAATCTAAACATACCCATGCACATACACGTTTATTTCTGTGCTCCCAATGCCTTACTATACCTTCAAGGTCTGTGACATTGTTCTACAGTTCCAAATGAAATTGAAATAGTTTCCAGCGCTCATAGATTATAGATGGTCTGAAAAAAAAAGAAAAGAAGGATTTGTCTTTTATTTCCCTTTGTACATCCTGGAAGATGTAATAAATCTCAGGATGATAAAACTTGGCCTACTAATCTTGGTCCATTTCCATCTTTAACTTGAGAACTAAAGGGACTTTGAGCCACTGATAATGTTTCTTTCCATCTCCCCGGTTTCTTCCTAACCTTTTCTGTTTCTCTGGGGTAGCTATTGTCTGGAATCTTCACAGGACAAAAAAAAGAAAAAAAGAAGTGCCCCTAAGTGCCGTTCACAGCACTTAAATGCAGAGCCGAAATTAGTTTTGGGCAATCATTTCAATATATGAAAGAATCTTAGAGTTTTTACCACCCACTTTTACCTTATATCTAAATTAAATTGTAAATAAATTATTTGTCCCTTCCTTGTTTATGTTTGTATTGCTGCTTTTAAAGTTCTTAATTGACGCAAACATAACCTGCTATTAAAATACTGAAGAAGTTAAAACTTAAAAGTCATTTTATCTGAAAAATTGACTCTGATTTTCCAATATTCTATAAACATTTATCCATTTTATTCACCTGTATTAGAGGGTTGTGCTCATCTACAGTGGTCAGTGGGGGAAAAGATTGGGTACACTCTGAACAGGTTGCTAATCTATCAAAGGGGGAATCAGAGGACTAACAAAGAGTCAGGCAGTCACACAATCATACACACTTAAGGTTAATTTGGAGTAACCAGTTAAATAAACATGCTGGATGTTTTGGCTATAGGACCAGACTGGGCCCCAGGGAGAACCTGCTAACTCCATTCATGAAGGTTCATTTTGAAAATTTTAACCACGAAACTTCTTGCTACAAGGCAATTGTGCTAACAACTGACAATGTGCATCCCTCCCATATTTTCAGCTATTAAAAGTATTATTAAACTTTTCTTAATATTGATCCAAAAACATTGCACTAAATGCACAACTGCTTGATTATAGACTGTATACTCTTGTTTAACCGCACCATATTTATGTTAACTAAAAATAAAAGAAAAAGAGAATAAGAATTTATGATTTTTAACCCACCTTAACTGAACCATGTAATCCTTCCCAATACAAAATACAAAAATTCATAGGCAAATTGCAAACTGCTCTAATTTATTTGTGTCATTTCAGGACAAATAAGGGAGGTGATTTAATGCTTTCTTAGCTCCGGCAGGATAATCTACACACCAAAAGTTATACTCCTTCATTTCCCTCTTCTTGTGTTTCTGTGGGTGTGCCAACCACCTGGTACCCTCTAGGGAAATTATACGCCTCCATTTTATGGATCTATGTTGTTTCAATTTCCGCATGAAAAGAGGTTATGCAGGAATAATTATTTGGGCAAATAGTTTTGCCAATCTACAAGAAAAATAATTGACTTTTAGCTGCACGGGGAGATTTTCTTGGCTTTCTGTACATGGATACAACTCTGGAGTCACTTGGCGTGCTTACAGCATTAGCAGGGGATCGGCAGTATGCAGAGGCCCCAATGACAAGGAGAAATAATTATGAACGGAAGCAATGTTCAAGCCAAGAAGCCAATTTGTAATTGTCTCCTGGTTGCTGCTGCCGTTGCTGCTATAAAATGTGTGTTTCCTCAAGAGTTTGTACAATATTTAGGCATCTCTGGATTTCCACTAGCAGCGTGTGTCTGCTTGAGCTAAAGTAGATGCTGTGACATTCCTCTTATCTCTTTCTGAGACCTTTACTCAAGAAGTCTTAGCTTGTTTATTAAAACACCAAGAGAGCATTAACATGTCATAAACGTACAAATTAAGACAATCCGATGAAACAACTGTGTAAAGCTGTTTTGTATAAGAAGTGCATGATGAATATTATCACTAAGCTTTTTAGGTTTTTAATATCTTCAAGTACAGTACAGACCAAAAGTTTGGACACACCTTCTCATTCAGTGCGTTTTCTCTATTTTCATGACTATTTACATTGTAGATTCTCACTGAAGGCATCAAAACTATGAATAAACACATATGGAATTATGTAGTACTTTTCCAAAAATTGTGAAATAACCTGGCCTCCAAAGTCACCGGACCTGAACCCAGTCGAGATGATTTTGGGTGAGCTGAACCGCAGAGTGAAGGCAAAAGGGCCAACAAGTATTAAGCATCTCTGGGAACTCCTTCAAGACTGTTGGAAAACCGTTTTGGGTGACTATTTCTTTAAGCTGAGAATGCAAAGCAGTAATCAGAGCAAAGGGTGGCTATCTTGAGGAATCTAACATATGACACATGTATTCAGTTATTTCACCCTTTTTGTTTAAGTACATACAGTCCAGTTGTGGCACAAATTTTTGAGAATGACACAAATATTAGTTTTCACAAAGTTCGCTGCTAAACTGCTTTTAGATCTTTGTTTCAGTTGTTTCTCTGATGTACTGAAATATAATTACAAGCAATTCATACGTTTCAAAGGCTTTTATCCATAATTATATGGCATTTATGCACAGAGTCAGTATTTGCAGTACTGGCCCTTCTTTTTCAGGACCTCTGCAATTTGACTGGGCATATTCTCAATCAACTTCTGGACCAAATCCTGACTGATAGCAACCCATTCTTTCATAATCACTACTTGGAGTTTGTCAGAAGTAGTGGCTTTTTTTGTCCACCCACCTCTTGAGGATTGACCACAAATTCTCAATGGGATTAGGATCTGGGGAGTTTCCAGACCATGGACCAAAGATTTCAAAGTTTTTGAGCCACTTAGTTATCACGCTGCTCCATTGTGCTGGGAAATACATTGTTCTTTACCAAACTTTTGTTGGATTGTTGGAAGACGTTGCTGTTGGAGAGTGTTTTGGCACCATTCTTTATTCATGGCTGTATTTTTGGGCAAAATTGTAAGTGAGCCCACTCCCTTGGATGAGAAGCAACCCCACACATGAATGGTGTCAGGATGCTTTAGTGTTGGCATGACACAGGACTGATGGTAGCGCTCACCTTTTCTTCTCCGGACAAGCCTTTTTCCAGATGCCCCAGACAATAGGAATGAGGCTTCATTGGAGAATATGACTTTGCCCCAGTCCTCAGTAGTCCATTCACCATACTTTCTGCAGAAGATCAATCTGTCCCTCATGGGTTTTTTTTTTGGAGAGAATTGGCTTCGTTGCTGCCCTTCTTGACACCAGGCCATCTTTCAAAAGTTTTCGCCTCACTGTGCGTGCAGATGCGCTTACTCCTGCCTGCTGCCATTCCTGACCAAGCTCTGCACTGGTGGTACTCCGATCCCGCAGCTGAATCCTCTTTAGGAGACGATCCTGGCGCTTGCTGGACTTTCTTGGACGCCCTGAAGCCTTCTTAACAAGAAATGAACCTCTTTCCTTCAAATTCTTGATAATCCTATAAATTGTTGATTTAGGTGCAATCTTAGTAGGCACAATATCCTTCCCTGTGAAGCCATTTTATGCAATGCAATGCAATGATGGCTGCACACGCTTCTTTGTAGGTCACCATGGTTAACAATGGAAGAACAATGATTTCAAGCATAGCCCTCGTTTTAACATGTCAAGTCTGCCATTCTAACCCAATCAGCCTGACATAATGATCCCCAGTCTTGTGCTCGTCAAGATTCTCACCTGAGTTAACAAGACGATTACTGAAATGATTTCAGCAGGTCCTTTATTGAAAGCAATGAAATGCATTGGAATTTTTGTGGCAAAGATGGACTATGCAATTCATCTGATCACTGTTCATAACATTCTGGAGTATATGCAAATTGTTATAACAACTTAAGCTGCAACTTTTCCAATTTCCAATATTTATGTAATTCTAAAAACCTTTGGCCACGACTGTAATTCCATAAATCTGCTGCTGTATTTCTGCCTCTGTATGCACAGGAAAGTCTCCGGCTCTCTCCTTCCCTCTCAGTGAATGTCCGCACCCCGCATGTGTACAACCGCCATACAAGCACGCCATTAGCCACAGCTGAGAGTGTAAGCAAGGATCTCATTCCGAGGTGGAACTCTTCGTCCATTGTATGGAACTGGTTGGGTTTTTTCCCAAAGGAGAACTAGCAAGCAAAGATCATTTGTAAAGTTTGACAGCATTAAGGCAAGTCATTGTAATACCACAAACTTGTTTAGTCAATTCAAAATAACAGCAAACTTATATAGTACTTTTTTGGACTCTCAAAGATGCTTTACAAATTCCATTATTCATTCACTTTCACATTCACACACTGGTGGAAGCAAGCTACGATTGTAGCCAAAGCTGCCCTGGGGCAGACTTACAGAAACGAGGCTGCCATATTGAGCCATCGGCCCCTCTGGCCAACACCAGTAGGCATTAGGTGAAGTGTCTTCCTCTGGACGCAACAACTGAGATAGATGGATCTGGGGCTCAAACCATCAACTCTGTGATTGCAAGGTGACCTCTGAACCCCTGAGCCACAGTCAGAAAGCATCACCAGCAAACATTAGCAGCAGCAATCACAAAACTCACTCCATACAACAAGGATAGCAAACGATCCGCGCTACAAGTTTCCCAACTGCAAGGATGTTTGTTTGTTTGTTTTCGGACACCACCATTCCATGCATGTACGCTGATTGCATAGAGAGTTGCAGAAAATAGCAAGGTTGCATTTGGAAGAATAATATTTTTTTTTCCACAATATTACTGCAGTCTTAGAACTTCCAGCGCTACACTCTACCTTCGTTGCAGCACTATGAATAAATTTGTGTTGTACACTACGTTGTTAACTCTTTCACATTTTTATTAGGCAGCTTTATGTGTGCCTGTTCATGACATCAGCGTTTTGGGCAAGTTAATATTTCGTCATTTGAACTAGTGAAAGCTGTATTTACCTCCTTGTATGAGGATGATCAATTTGCATATTATAGATTGCACAATACATCTTACAATATAATTGCAATTGTAATATAATTGTAATTGCATATTAGTTTTTATTTTAAAAGATTTTATATTTTATTCTATTTGTTCAAGATCAAATTTTTAAATTAATGTAAGCTCATGTGAGCTCTCTATTTTCTGTTGCTTTATTAGTAAAGTCGAGATAAAAAATTTACATGATTGCACTTAAATGCGTTTATGATTTTTATGTATTTTTCACCTAGGTTATTTGAAAAACAAAAATATTCTGACTTTTGTAAATGTTTCACTTAGATCTTTTATTGCATTTTTATCATCGGTGGTATGCGTTAATATAAGCGTGTTAGCACTGTGATTATCCCTAATTTGAATAAATGTGTTTTTTTTAATTCAATATTTCTCTTTTTTTAGTATGTAATATAAGTCATGATGGTAATCATATAAAAAAAAAACATGATAAAATAAAAATTGTGATATTTAATTTTTGCTATGTTGCCCAGCCCTAGCATGGCCTGTTTGATTTTGACAGTTTTAATGTTAAAGCTGTAGCCCAGAGTTTTTGAGGGAGATAGATTTTTGAATCCAAACTTCCAAGGCCCCTCCGAAAACAACCTGGCTGGTGGGGTGCAGTTTTGGGCCATTGTTAAGCTAACACAGTGCAACCAGCTGCAACACATAAGTGTTGATTCACCTTTATCTACTCTACTCAAATCCTGAGTGGTTGTTTGGAGTGGAGCAGGAGCTTGTGGTCTGCCTAATGGAATTTCTATGTCACAAAAGCATTTTGTTTTACACTACATTATAGGGTCTGCTACAGATTCACAGAGATTTGAATGCATAAATACTCAAAAATGCAATTGTGAGTTAAATTTTCTTAAGATATGTCCTCTAGCATTAGAGAAATGCCAAAAAAGCAGGGTTAACAACATGCAAACTCCCAATTTTCTAGGAGTGGGTCTTACAGTATAAGCAACCAACTGATGATTTGCCAAATCCAGGAGAAAAAGAAAAGGTGGTGGATTCTTCACATGGAGAGACATGGACACATACACAAACAGAGACAACAAATAAAACCGAACAATCCCACACCCATTTGACAGGGTACCCATTACTAACTCCACAAGGAGTCAAAAGCCATAAGTGCAAAGTCAGGTATTTTAGACTGAACAATGATAAGTCATGATGGTAATCATATAAAAAAAAAACATGATAAAATAAAAATTGTGATATTCAATTTTTGCTATGTTGCCCAGCCCTAGCATGGTACCCATTACTAACTCCACAAGGAGTCAAAAGCCATAAGTGCAAAGTCAGGTCTTTTAGACTGAACAATGATAAGTCATGATGGTAATCATATAAAAATCCAATAATCAACTCAAACTCAGCCTGTCACCCAGAAAATATCAACAAAAATATGGATAAAGTTCTAACCTACTCCCTTTTGGTGACCTCAGGATCGGGTCGCTGCTTTTCGCAGAGGATGTGGTCCTGTTGGCTGAATCTGAACATGATCTACAGCTTTCGCTGGAACGGTTCACAGCCGAGTGTGAAGCGGCTGGGATGAGGATCAGCACCTCCAAATCCGAGACCATGGTCTTGAGCTGGAAAAGGGTTGGGTGCCTTCTTCGGGTCGGGGATGGGGTCCTTCCTCAAGTGGAGGAGTTCAAGTATCTGGGGGTCTTGTTCACGAATAAGGGAAAATGGAGCGGGAGATTGATAGGCGAATTGGTAAGGGGTCTGCAGTTATGCGGGCGCTGTACCAGTCTGTCCTGGTAAAGAGAGAGCTGAGCCAAAAGGCAAATCTATCGATTTACCAGTCGATCTACGTTCCTACCCTCATCTATGGTCTTGAACTTTGGGTGGTGACCGAAAGAACAAGATCACGGATACAGGCGGCTGAAATGAGTTTCCTCCGCAGAGTGTCTGGGCTCTCCCTTAGAGATAGGGTGAGGAGCTCGGTCATCCGTAGGGGACTCAAAGTAGAGTCGCTGCTCCTCCAAATAAAGAGGAGCCAGTTGAGGTGGCTCGGGCATCTGGTCAGGAATCCTCCTGGACGCCTCCCTGGCGAGGTGTTCCGGGCACGTCCCACCGGGAGGAGGCCCAGGTGAAGACCCAGGACTCGCTGGAGGGACTATGTCTCCCGGCTGGTCTGGGAACGCCTCGGGATTCCTCCCCGAGGAGCTGGCCCAAATGGCCGGGGAAAGGAAAGTCTGGGTCTCTCTGCTTAGGCTACTGCCCCCGCGACCCGACCTTGGATAAAGCGGAAGAAGATGGATGGATATGGATAAATAGGCAGCAGGACACAAAAGTATAAATATGGCAGGTCACCAAGTAACCTAAAAGTCAGTGATGGAGAGTCACTGCAAGGCAGGGTTGAAGCATGTGCAGCAGGCTGCGTCACTTGAGCTGCCGATGTATTCACTAACTTGGGGTTTAGTATGCATCTTGAATGTGAAATAAATCAAACTAATGGTAATTTAATTAAAAAAATATATATGTGTATCCATGTGTAGTTTAGGAGCACTGGAAAACTATTAAAATTCGTTTTGCAGGAGTGCTGAGAGAATACATCGCACTCCATCAGTCACTTAGCAGGTAGTCCTAAAAATTAATTTGAACCACATTGAGAGTGCAATAGTCAAATATGTTTAAACCAAAAGTCTTAACCTAGTCCTGAAAGTGTTTCAGGACTGGGCCAAATGTCCTTTTTAGGAAATCAAAATAGGGTCATTCTAAGTGCAGTATACTGTTCACCCCATAAGACACTTATACATGTTGAAGTACTCTGTCTTTTAATATTAATGATCTTCTCCAAAACAACTTGATTTTGTGCGCTGATGTTTCTTTCATCATTTTTTTTTTCCTCTTTAACAACAAAACGTACAACTTTCTTTTTTTTTTAAAGTTAGTACGTTAGTTTCCAATGGAAATGTGGCCTATTGAATAGTGAATAAGAATGGGTGGTGGGGCGAGAAAATGAATATGCATGTGCATATTTATCTGGAAAATGATTACTTGCTGGAGCATTCATTAATCGTTTTTTCATAATTCATTCTGCACATATTTCCTTTTTTATTGAATTTAAACAAACCCATTAACGGGGATTAACTTCCCTGAATGAGACTCTGCTTCTCTTCCCAATTGCCTCCAAAAAGGGCCCCTTGTTTCGTCAAGTGGAATTACTTGCGAGCGTCTACAATCTCCTCTGAAAAGAATTATAGAACACAAGGGTGTACTACACCGTCCTTCCATCCCATTTTTGCCACTCTCTCTCCAGTCAATTTATAATCACTTTTCAAAGGATATATTCCCCCATTGTTTGTTTCTTTTTTTCTTCTTCGTTTTGCTTAGTGGAGGGTCGTGCAGGGAGTGTTTTCACAATAATGATAGCATTATTGCTTGTTGTTTTTAATACCTGATAATTTGTGCTTGACCGTCATCACCATCTCTACCATGGTTGTTGTCGATTTTTACCCCTTGGCCTTTGTTGCTGCCTTTTACATGGCACTAATTACTGCCTGAAGAGAATTGCTTTTCTGGACCCTGACCTATTCTTTCTACTTAAGGCCATGTGAAGGATAAAAAGGGGGCTGAGAAATGAATGGAAGAGTTGAAGGAGGACACGAGAAGCTTTGTAGTTGATTAACCATAAGGCATACATGAATGATAATTGGATGAGAGGATGTGAGTGGAGCCGTGAGCACTCCTTTGCTTCCTTTTCATCTGTGGTATACTCAGGAATCTGTTCATCACAGTTCTTTTTTTTCTTTTCCTGTCTTCTGAAAAATACAAGTGAGCCAACAAAGAGTAGCATGAAGTCTGAGTGGAAGATGTGACTACCTTGAAGGGGGGGATATTGAAAAGAATGCATTGTATTCTAGTGTGTAGTGCTGCCCTAGATCTGTAATTACGGTGCACATTGCTTACAAGACTGAGTAGGTCGACTAATGTGCACTTCAAATTAGACTTAAAGAAGCTGTATTTTTGGGCATTCTAATTTGAATATTGTGTATTTCAAATGTAACTTATTGTTTTATTTAGGTAGGAAAAATACATAAACTGAAAAAAAAAATCAGCATTAATCAATAAACATTTATTATTTAATATATCATTGTCACACTAAAAAGTTACAAAGAGATTCAGAAATTATTTTAAATCATTGTGAAACATCTCATTTCAATAAAAAGAAATGTAATTGATAAAAGCCGATAACCAGTCTATAAGAAAATAAACCCTAAATGACTTACAAACAATGAAGAAATAACTTTAATTTAATTGGCTCTTGGTCATTTCCCCATCTCATCATTTCATACATTTCCAGTTAATTTTGTTTTTCAGATTGAATGTTGCCCTCCAATGCTAACATATCTAACATAAGTCGTTTCATTCTTACAACTTATTTTTTTTAATACCTTTATATATTATATTCAAAGTATACTTTAAGGGAATGTGTTTGAGCTGGAGACATTTTAAATAAAGTGTAACCTCAACTACATTGATTAGAAATATGACTATTACCTGTAAGTTATTACCTAAATAACACCATGGCAGCTACTTATACTGTACCTGCTTTGTATGGCACTGGTCAATGCGGTTCTGTGTACTATTTTTTTTGTGTTTCCACTGTAAAAGTGGCCCATAAAACCAACACATTCGACACCATTTCTAGGCCCCCTTTACTTTTAGGTCCCTCGGACAATGGTATGGTAAAGTTAGGGGGGAGGTACTAACATCACACTGCACAGTTCATTGACTGGGTGACAGAAAAACTTGCCTTCTATGCCAACCTCTTCTTTTTTTTCAAATTCAGACAATCAGCAGTATTGATTACCAACAAAACATATCCTGACAGCTTAGGAACGTTGTTTTTTTTTCCAAGGGAGAATGAGAGGGAATTGCAGTGACTCCTTAAATAGAAGCACACGAGTCTTAGCTTGGTGTTGTTACATGGCAAATTGCTGCATACACTGCAACCATGCAATGATTATAGGTTATTGTTAACCAAGTATAAATAACATATATGCAGCTAAGAAGAAGGTTAATATTTGAGTCAAAGGAACAAGAATGGTTTACATTTTTTTTGGCTTACACCAAAAGATCATGATTTATTTTTTTATTTTTTTGCATTTTAAATGAAAGATTTCACAAATTCATGTTTTAACACATTTTCAGCATTTTTGAAATCTTTCTCCTGGATACTGAACCAAGATTATTTAAGATTTTTTTTTGTTAAATCTCTGTAGAATATTGAAATATTCAGTTCAAGTTTCACCATGGTTTAAAATGCTGGAGGCTTCCTCAAAGAAGTCTTTATTAATTCACTAAGACAACACAACAAGGTAGCTCGATAACTTATTTTCCTACTTCACATTAAGAGTCTCAAACAGGGTGTAAAAATTGAAACTCTCACTTTGAAATTCATATGAAGTAATGCTGACTGAAACTTAAGTGTTATGTGAGACAAACTTCACTTTTACATTGTGACTTTTTAATATCTCAAAACATTGGGATTACATTAACAGAAATGTATTTCTTTAATATTTTCCCTTAGACTCCATTGCTTTAGTGTTTTTTGGAATTTGCCACTATGCATCTTTTTCCACGCCTTTACCACAAGTGTCAAAGAAAATCTATGGATTTTTGGCCTATATGAAGTTGGTGTAGCCTACCAGAAGAAACAAATTATTTTCTACTGATTTATTTAACTTTGTCACTGTATTATATCTCTTTTAAACAACATCAAAATGTTTGCTTTGGATAATTAATTTAGTATACCATAGGATGTTCACTGTGTATATATTGGCTTGGCATTCCCTCATTATATTTTAAAGCTGCATTCCGAAGGATTTATTTATTAAAGTTTTATATATCCTTTAAATTATGTTAGGTTCAACACTATGATAAAAGGGTAGTTCTCCACAACATTTGTTATTTTTCTTGAGTCCCTCCTTCCTCCCATAGACCGCTGTGCAATTCAGATTGACCGGCATTTATTTTATCCAATAGAATTCAAGTTTCTGCCATGTCGACTGTGAATCAATGTGCATGCCCATCACAAAAACATGTGGAGATGAAGCCGTGCAGACCGGCCGCTCCATTTCTTCCTGTTTACAGTCCCCATAATGGCAGAGAGCGGTCATGGAGAAGTCACAGCTAACTTCTGCTTAATAGTTAGCCATTCTCATCAACTTCTGAAAGAAAAACGATGAGAAGTACAGTGAGAAACTAGAAAAAGTAATTCATAAAAGCAAATCAATATATTTTATTGTTAAAATACAGAATGACATCATGTAAAATTACAGGTGATGTGCATGCCCAATTGTATATGGGGGGTAGAGGGAGCAAAAAGCTCACAGGAGTGGGGGATAAGGGATGTTTTGGGAGGGGCCTACGTTGGATTAAAAAAAAGAACTCTCTCCCAGAAATGATCCGAACTGCGGCTTTAACCTCAAATATACTATTCACCACAATAGGCAATATATTTTTTCTATTTTCCTTATAATGATAAAATTATGGCTCATACTTTTTTAACATCACAAAATAATATTTCCTACTCAATTCTGAAATTTTTTTTGCACCACAAAAGATGCCACATTTTAACAGTAGAAGAATACCAAGTAAAGAAGCTGGAATGTCATGCTTTTTGGATTTATGCTTTATTCAGTAGTGTTCACACCACCTTAATAGTGCAGGCTAAAAAAAGACCACTGAGCATACGAAACCAAACTCACTCTCATGATGCTGCTTTGAGGTATGGAAGATTCATATTAGGTTAAACTCTTTCTGTCTCTCTGTGTGTCTGTGTTATACCCCTCTGTCTTACTGATATGAACGAAACTCAGAAAGACATCAAGGCTGTGTCAACTCCACCACAGTGCTGTTAATATTTGAAGAATATAGTATACATACAACATATTTGAAGTTACTTAACATGTTATAAGGAACTGCATTGCATAATTGTAAATAAACCCCACTGTAAAACCTGAAACATGACTACTCAGGCAGGCCAGTTTGTATTGTTACCATATGCTTTTTGCTGAATGAATTTGAAAAATTACTGAAGATATAGTGTACTTGTTGGATTATTGAGCATAGTTGGTGTGGTGGAAATAATTTAATGTTATTTACTTTCTGTACTTTGTAATCAACTGTAACCTAGTTCACTTAATGTTGTAGTATCAGTTTGAATGACTAGTCTTATTTAGTGACAGTTTTACCCAGGACAGGGACAGAGAGTTTTTGATAATGATAGTTCATATCCATTGTTACCATGGAGATGATCCTTCAACTGGGCATCCTTAAAGATACACAAACTTTTCAGCTTTCTAATCTAAGAGAAAGGCGCCACAAAGTCTTTGATTTTCATATTGAGAGTTGTACTTCGTTGAGTAGAGTAGATAGACCAAGATTACTGGTAATAATATAAGCTTGTTGTTGTAAGACGGAGACAGGTCAGTATTCCACATTTGCTGTGATGTGTTGCTGTCCTCCTGTACGATCAAATCAAATCATATTAAACCTCCAAACGCTTAAAGCAATCTCTCTCATTTATTAAGAGTCTCAAGAATCCGATTACAGTTGGCAACACTATCTTGTAATAGATTCTCCAATTTAAGTACATTTTTGGTTAAAGCTTTCTGATTATTTGCAAGGTCAAGAATGGCAGATTGGCACATTTATGAGGTTAATAATTGGGTCAGGTAGGTTTCTCCCGAGTCACAAATCTGAAATGAGCTAATTAAGGCATATTGCTGGGGTATTACATTCAGGAGCTTTCGTGATTTCCATCCATCCATCCATCCTGGTGCCTATATACAGCAGTCATACCGCGAAGGTCATCAGTTCAACGGCATATGTTACCATATAAACATTTTTTGCATACACATACATAAATACATGTTCATAATATTGAGCTATGACTTTAACCTAAAAGTACTTGGCGATTATGATCAGTACAATATGTACATGTAAGTGATGTCAGCCAAGCACATTTGTTTTTATAAAGAAATGAGACAAGAGGTTTCATACAAAGATTGATATCAAAAGAGCTTCATATGATACCCAAACTAACACTCTGAGTAAAAAAAAAAAAAAATACATGTAGGTTTAAAAGGGATCTTATAAAGGAGAGTCTCTCTGCACCAATTTCTTCATCATTCAGTTTTTCATCTTTCTCCCTTTCCCCCTGGAGCCCTTTGGTAGAGAAATGCCAAATGATCACGCTTCTGTGAGCACCATCTGGCAGCTTGTACTCTTACAGCAACCATCACATCTCTCACTTTTCTGCCAACCTACAACACCACCGTCTTATTCTCAAACCCTTAGCTCAAAAAGATAATAATGAAACTAAACATAAGTTTATAATAGCCTTGTTATGTCTTTTAGTACACCAATGCCATTTCTATATTAACTACTGATGCTTTGCAGTTTTTTTCTTGATTCATGTTGTTAGTACCGCAGTTACAAATAATTTTGCAATGTAATATACTCATTGCCAGCTTTTGGAAAATAATGGCAGTTATTTCAGCAACACCTGACACTAGACATTAAGGGACAAGTAATTTTTACTGGTTTGGCTAGCTCTCCTATTTCATTCAATTGTCACTATAAAATTGATGTTTGTATCTACTTTGTAACAACTTTGTGACTAAGGGCGTTTTTACATGCCAGAAAACGGCAAGAGAAATATGCTAATTTTTTTTTTTTTTCTTTAACGTGTCCTGTCTAGCAGTATGCTACTCAGAATTGGTGTCTGAGTACCAAGTACAAGCCCAACAGTTTTACTTTCCCAAGCAGAGTATTACAGCTTCGCTGTAGTACGCCACTTGATGTATATGTATGAAAAATCTTTATTAGTGATTACTGTGGGTTCAATTTCCTGACGTCATGGACACTAAACCGAGACAATAAGGGAGAAAGGAAGAAGGTGAAGAAAAGAAACCGGACCAGCAGAGGCGCGAACCGACGACACAAGACAGGGAGGCAAACAAAGAACACAAGAAAACAACCCAGTCCTCCACCTCTGCCGGACGGTAGAGAAACAGTAATACAAAACAAAAACAACAAACTGTACAGAACCAAACCAATAGTTCGGATCTAGTAGAATAAACTAAGAATTACACATTCACTACACACAAGCATGGATTAATGAACATAATACAAATGTTTCTGGTAAGTTCCTGTGAACAACTAACTAATGATGATAACCTCAGCTTAAGATATGGCCGTCCACACCAATGTCCCCACACCTATGTGTGTGCGAGCATGCAGGTCTGAATAAGGTTTCCCCATGCGAGTGATTGATAGCTGGTGTAAGGAACCGTCAATCCGTCACAGACATGGAGGGGGCAAGAGATGTATGCATCCAGGGTCCCACAGAGTACAGAGGCCACAGGCGGATCAGTGCAGGGTCGATTACCCACCAAGAGAGGAACAGATGGAAGCCCCAGGGGAACACCCACCAGCCGCAATGCTGGGGCCCGAGAGATCGCAGTGACGAGCCCACGGGCTCTGCTGGAAACCGGCTACGCCAGGGCGGGCCCGGATCGGGACCCGGAGGCCACGGGGACCAGGGGCACCCCGCACCCCAGCGGGGCCCCAACCAGGGACCAGCCGACAAGGGCCCCCCGCCGCCGCCGCAGGCAAGGGCGATCCGCAGCCAACCGACGGACAACACACGCCGCTGCCACCCCGGACCAATACCCACCGCCAACAACCCGGCCCGCCCCCACACACCCACACGCCAGGGAGCCACAGCAAGAGCCACAGCGGATGTACGCCCTCCCCAGGCCGCGCCCAGCCGGAACCTGGACATCCAGATCTTCCAGCTCCTGGATCCAGATCCCGCCCCACGCAGGGCGCCAAGATCAGGGGCCCAGCCAATGCCGGACAGCCCCCCCCAGATGAACCGACCAGCCAGCAGAAGTCCTGGAACCGGCAGGAGGCCTGGGCGCCAGGCACGGTCCCCACCGATCCACCGGACGGCACCAACCTACTCTACAACCCCGGCACCCCCATAAGAGGTGCCCCAGTCAATCCAAGGAGGACGTCGGCCCGAAATAGCGGCCGCCCGACACACCGGACCACCCAGGACCCGCCAGACATGCACCAGGACCGAGCCGGGCCACAACCGGGACCCCCGGCCCCAGGCATCGAGAGCCATCATCAACCAGCGGGCAGGAGCATCCATCACCGACGGGGAGTAACTGAGGGGAAGAAGACGCATCAGGCCAGAGGGAAGCCAAACACCCAACCTGACAGGTAGACATAGACAGACCGAGACACTCATACGTACCCTCCCTCTCATGCGTACACATTCTTACAAATACAGGACATACGAAGAAAGGACTCTGTACACTCATTCATACCCCCCATACGTACACTATACTCCCAGGCCCAGGGACAGACGCCCCGATAGAGCACCCTGCCCCTGCACCCGGGAGACAGACCCCTTTGCCCACCAGGATGGGGACAAGCAGACCGCCAAGGCCCCCACACCGGCAAGAGCAGCCCACCAGCCCAGGACCCCGACCAGACGGTCTTATGTTCTACCCGGGCTCCGACCCCTGATGGTCCAACGAACAGGGGTGTGGAAAGACCCCCCCAGCCTCTCTCCCCCCGCTCAATGTGGTGTTGTTGCGTGTTGTTCTAATGTGCACTTAAAACAGAGAGGTGGGACATGGGAATACTGCCGCGTACCCCCATCTCCCCCCCCGGGCCCTCAGTGTCTAGATGCATTTAAACAGTGGATGCCGGCACCACAGGCAAGGCCCCCCACAACGGGCCCCCTAAATATGCAAATTTTTTATGTTCACATGGTGTGGGTCACAGCCCGTGCTGGAGTCCATTGTTTTACATGACGGACTACACCAAAAAAGCATGTGGTGGTATTTTCTGTAGCTATCCAACAAACAAGGAAATGAGAAGTACCGATGTCATAAAATGAGCGATGGCTTAGAATGACTGTTTCTGAATATTGTCCAATAGTACCGCAGACTCTTCATCAGTCTAGATGGAAACTTTTATACTAGCCATCTTCTTCCTGGTGTGTTGCTGTGGGATGCTTGAACAGTGTTGTTTTGGTCTCTTTATGGTCACATGGTGATTCGGTATCTTCCGTTAGTGGTGTCTGCACTTCCTTCTGGAGCATGTGTACCGTCTCAGGTACGGCCAGGGTATGGCTTGTGTTCACATGATCCGTATCCACCCATACCTGGAGTCCGATATGACCACCAAGGAAGGTTTCTTGCTCCAGATTGTTTTCATATGGTACGAAATAAGAGGATTTTCAGCAAATACGGTTCCCGAATACGGATTCGAGTTCCATGTAAAAAAAAACCCAAAGCCTAGTTTATGCTTCTTCGTCAGCAAGTTTACAATCAGACACAGATGTATTGACGGACATGTTTCTCATTTATAGATCTCCGTTTATGTCATTGTTGTAAACCAATTCCCCACCAGGACAGCAGGGGGTGCTAACTTTTCATGGTGATCACTGCGGAGACCCCGCTCTTTGATTACCTCCAGCTGACATCTCGTCCTCAGACTTGCCTGCTGTTTGAGTCGCTTCATCCTCCATCTTCCCAGACCTTACTGCCAGCATCCGGACGCTGATTAGCTGACACCCCGGGTTTGCTGCGCCAAAATTCAGTTTTCCCAACTTCATGCAGCTGCTGTCTGCTGACCTGACGCATAGGACTTACTACATAGTTACCATAGACTGCATGTAATTATGAGGTTGACTATTTCTCTCTACCCCCTGCAGAGCAAAGAGAAGAAAGGGAGGAAGTTTCTGTGGAGGTGGCGAGTGGCTCTGAGCCATATCATATGTCAGTCAATGGCTCGTGAGTTGCCAAATCCAACTCGCAACGAAGGTATGGCCAAGATTGAGGTTCTTTTATACTGCTTGGTGGCAGGCTGATGACATCAGAAGTTCAGGCTTAGGGAGTAGCACTGTACTTACTTAAACAAAAAGGGTGAAATAACTGAATACATGTGTTATATTTTACATTCCTCAAATTAGCCACCCTTTGTTTTGAATACTGCTTTGCATTCTCTTGAGCTTCAACAGGAAGTCACCGGAAATGGTTTTCCAACAGCAATGAAGGAGTACCCAGAGATGCTTAGTACTTGTTGGCCCTTTTGCCTTAACTCTCTAATATATATATATATATATATATATATATATATATATATATGAGAAATGCAACTTTAGTATAGCAATAATGGTTGTGCCTTTTTTTGTTGTACATATAAGCACTGTATACTAAAACATTTTTTTTCTAAACGCCTATTATTAGAATACCAACCAAAAGCAGTGTCTTTGCAAAATCTACCGTTTCCTGTCTTTGATATTATATATATTACAAGCATGAGATGAAAACTTCTGTTTCTATTCCCTTTTTGTGAGTAGATTGCCATATGTATTTACAACACCCTATCAAGTGACTTACAACCTGTGAAAAACACAACAACTACGGTAAGTATTTTCAATCTTGATATCAAAGACTGTAATTTCACTGCATACTGTATTGGGCAGACAGTGTTCTGAAGCCGTTAATCTAGTTTTCTGTGACCCCACCTCTTCCTTGCCAAAAGCAATTGGACAGCTGAAATGGATTGTGTCACCAGACAGAAATAAGATCTGTATAATTCCACAGCATTATGGCAGCCAAATACTTATGTCACATTATGCTTTAGTTTGACTTTGCCTTAAATGTAGTGTAGGAATGTGCCAAAGCAATCCTAACTACTATTTAGTTTGCATCCAACTAACCAGCACCCGTGTGAAAATATCATTATTACAAGATGCCACTTTTTACTATTTATTTCTTACAATTGGTAAAATAATTAGACTGCGTGGTATGAATTTCTACAATTATGCCAGTGATACACAAGTATATTTATCCATAAATCCAGATGAATCCAATACGTTTGGTAGATTACAGGCACGTCTCAGACAGTAAAACCTGAATGACTCTAAACTTTCTGCTTTTAAATTCAGACAAGATGGAAGTTGTTGTCTTAGGACCAGAAGTTTTACATAGAAAACTGATCTAGATGGCATTAAATTGGCCTCTGATAATAGTGTAAAAAACCACGATGTAATTTTTGACCCAGACTTAACATTTAAATCCCATATTAAACAGGTTTCCATTAATTATTTCTTTAACCCCTGGAATATTGCTGAGGCAAAGCAACACAGGGCATTTTAATTTGTATAGCAAATATTCAACACAAGGTAATTCAAGGGGCTTTACATGATTTGGTAGTAAAGAAACCAAATATTTGATAAAAGCAGAGAAAGTAAAAACAGCCAAAACATATGAGTGAGACAAAAAAATAAAAATAAAAAATATATAGAAACAACCTGTCCAGGAGTGATGCTGAGACATTAGTCCATGCATTTGTTACGTCAAGGATGGACTATGGGTGGATTATCAGGCCGTCTGGTCGGGGACCTGGGCTGGTGGGCCACTCTTGCCGGGGTGGGGGCCTTGGTGGTCTGCTTGTGCCCGTCCTGGTGGGCAGGTGGTCCTTCTCCCGGGTGCAGGGGCAGGGTGCTCTATCGGGGCGTCTGTCCCTTGGCCTGGGAGTATAGAGTATGTATGGGGTGTATGAATGAGTGTACAGAGTCCTTTCTTCGTATGTCCTGTATATGTAAGAATGTGTGCGCATGAGAGGGAGGGTACGTATGAGTGTCTCTGTCTGTCTATGTCTACTTGTCAGGTTGGGTGTTTCGCTGCCCTCTGGCCGGGTGCATCTTTTTCCCCTCCGTCACTCCCCGTCGATGATGGATGCTCCTACCCACTGGTCGATGATGGGTCTCGATGCCTGGGGCCGGGGGTCCCGGTTTCGGCCCGGCTCGGTCCTGGTGCATGTCTGGCTGGTCCTGGGTGAGCCGGTGTGTCGGGCAGCCGCTGTTTTGGGCCGACATCCTCCATTGGATTGAGTGGGGCACCTCTTATGGGGGTGCCAGGGTTGTAAAGTAGGTTGGTACCGTCCGGTGGATCGGTGGGGCCCGTGCCCGGCGCCCAAGCTCCTGCCAGTTCCATGAGTTGTACTGCCTGGTTGGTTCATCTGGGGGGGCTGTCCGGCATTGGCTGGGCCCCAGATCTTGGCACTCTGCATGGGGTGGGATCTGGACCCGGGAGCTGGTAGATCTGGATGTCCAGGTGCTGGCTGGACGCGGGCTGGGGAGGGCATACATCCGCTGTGGCCATTCGGCAGAGGCGGAGGACTGGGATGTTTTCTTGTTGTTCTTTGTTTGCCTCCCTGTCTTGTGTCGTCAGTTCGCGCCTCTGCTGGTGCGGTTTCTTTTCTTCACCTTCTTACTTTCTTCCTTCTTGTCTCGGTTTCGTGTCCATGACTTCAGGAAATTGAACCCTCAGTAATCACTAATAAAGATTTTTTCATACATATACATCAAGTGGAGTATTACAGCGAAGCTTTAATACTGTACTTGGGAAAGTAAATCTGTTGGGCTTGTACTTGGTATTCAGACACCAATTCTGAGTGGCAAACTGCTAGACAGGACACTTTAAAAAAAAAAGAAGAAAAAGAAATAAAAAAAGGATGGACTACTGTAATTCCTTATTATCAGGAAGTCCACAAAATGCAATTAAAAGTCTTCAGTTGATCCAAAATGCTGCAGCAAGAATTCTGATGAATGTTAAAAGGAGAGATAACATTTATTATGTTTTAGCTTCTCTCAATTGGATCCCAGTGAAGTCCAGAATAGATTGTAAGATCCTCCTCCTTATGTGTAAAGCCCTTAATAATCAAGCTGCATCATATATCAACGATCTGATGTTTCTATATTTTCCTAACAGAGCACTTCACTCTCTGATTGAAGGTTTAATGGTAGTTCCTAGGTTTTTTAAAACTAGAATTGGAGCCACATATTTTAGTTATCAGGCTCCTCTGCTGTGGAGCCAGCTCACAGTTTTAGTCCATAAGGCAGACACTGCCTATTTTAAAGACTAGGCTTAAAATCTTCCTTTTTGATAAAGCTTGTAGTTAGAATAGCTTAGGTTATCCTGAAGTATCTCAGCAGTTATGCTGCTATAGGCTTAAGGTGCATTCACACCGGCCAACGCTTCCTGGTAACAGGGTATGGAGCACTAAACTGCTTAAAATGTAATAAATAAATAAAACCTTAATATATACATTTTACATGATTAAATATTAGATACATATATTATGTGACGATGAAATTATGAAAAAACTCAATTCATATAAACGTTTAAAGTCAATATTATGAAACAATTTTATTTTTTCTTTAAAAATGCATTTATTAATATAAAAATGTTTAACTGTAAAAATATTTAATAATATATTTTATTTTTCTGTCATTTTTATTTAATTTCATTAGTTTTTATTCCAAAATGTCTTTTTCACAAAATCTGCTTTTATTTCATAATAACGTTTTCCCCAATGGTTTATATTTATCTAAAGAGCATTTCTCCATTTAATGAGATCCTCAACCAATCAGAGTCACTGTGTGAGACATGCATGCTCGTTGGCTCATATCTATGTGTCAGCTTGTATGTATATACCTCCACACATATACTTACATATGTACAGTTATGTGTGGGTGTACATTTCTTTATGTATTATTATAGGTGTGGGTAGAACGTCTAGGTATTAATAGACTCACCAGTCTGAGTCTATGCAAATATATATCTTTTTTTTTTTTTCTCACATCTGTCACACTGGTAAATGCTCCATCATATAAACATAATTCCATTTTACAATTTAGGTAAATACATAAATAAAATTAATTTTGGTTTGTAATCTTTGTGTAACCCAGATACAGGTTAAAACGTGACTATATTGTGTCAGTGCGTAGGTTGGGATAATGGGTTAGTGAAGCATGAGAAAATATAATTTACAACACATACACACATAAAACAAAGAGAAATGAGCCCAAAATACTTTTAAGTTAGAATGTATTGCTTGAGGTTACAAAAAATATACGAAGGAGTTCATCAACAAATTGCAACGTACTCTATTTAGAACATTGGAGAATTACTTAGTAAATGGTATAAGCAAACACAATCCGCAATTGAATTGAATGAAGTTTGACCTATGTCCTAAAAAGCATACAACACGTGGAGTTTAACCATTTGCTCCAGCAGCTAACGACACGGGCAATAACTACGTGGAGAAAAGATTTGATAACTTACCCGACACCCCGATCTCTTCAGCGATCTTCATCCAAGCAATTTCCTTTACATTCCTGTCTCTATACAAAGACGAGGACGGATCATAAAGTTCTCTCCGATTGCAGACGGCCACAATCAGCTTGTCTTCCATTGTTGAAAATGTTTTTTCTTATCCCGCTTCATTCAAGATAGGTGATTAGTGACATTACTACAGTGAGAGGCTCTGATTGGTTGCCGCACAGCGTTAACTGGGTTGGGTCCATCAAAAGTTCAGCTTGCTGAACTTCTGTGTTGTTTGTGTTGCTACGTTGCCCTATGAAATGCAAGTAAAGTTGATGGCGCCAACGTACACAACGCACCCCAGAGCCCCGGACAGACCTCTGATGTACTCGACCATAGACTTTATATGTAATCTTGCCGCAACTGACGCTGACGTTTGGGGCGGTGTGAATGAAGCATTACTCTGCTCTACCAATCACAATTCTGCTTTACCTGATTAAGCCAATCATGTACTCTGTTGTGTGAAACAGACTTTAAAGACATTTGTTAAACCCAATAGGAGGTCATTAAGGTCAACTCTGTACAAAACTCACTTGAAATAGAAACATTTTTAACCACAATAATACTTTAGCAATTAAGCAGACAGTAAAGAGAACTTTAATATATAGCTCTGTTTTTCTAGTGGGTTACATTTGTCTTTCCAGTAGAATGTACACTTGGACCTACGTATTCTCCTGCACTGTTTTGTATTCCCTTAATCTCATTTCAACGTTCTTTAAAGGAATACTTCACCCCTGGAAAGATAAATGTGTATTTAATGTGGGTCAGATATGTAGTAGAAATTTGATTTTTTTTTTTGTATTTGGAGCATTCTAGACTGAGAAAAGCCAGAAAATGTATTTTTTACTCATGTGGCTGAAATACAGCAATTCCCAGAATGCACTTGGTTTGCTGCCCTGAGGCCACTCACAAACCACTCCTACCTGTTACAGGATTGATTTCTGAGGAGGTAATGCGCTAAGTAGTTTGCAACGCCGTTAAACACTAAAAGAACATTGCACCTTTGCCTAAACCATCAAAGGAGATTGCCACAACTTCTTTCAAAGCCGATTCTACAGCCTGCTGCACACGAGAGCTATCTGCTTAGCAAACGGTCTCGAATGACTGTTAGCTCTGTTAGCTCAGCAGATAGCTCTCGTGTGCGGCAGGCTTAAGACCAACACCGATAGAAGCTTATCATACCTCAAATTCACTCTGCTACTATTCCCTGAGTTTTCTTACTGTGTCAAATGAGAATCATTACCTGGCTTATTTCCGTTCTTTAGAATTTATTTTTGGATAAAAAAAGTGAGCATAATATTACACAACTTAGTCTTTCTCATTAAAAAGATGTCAAAAAGAGTCGCGTGGTAGCTCTGCATATGATTTTTTTCCTCCAATTGAAATCACTATTTCTCTAAGCCGATACATTCTTTAGGTTAATATATACTCCAGTATAGCAACACTAAAGGTTTATAACAAACAACACAACAAATGTGATTTATAACTTTTATTTAAAAAGTAAATAAAATAATATTAATACTTTTAACACCTAAAGCTCTTCGATAGCTTCAGCAGTTTCCTGATATAACCACAGTGTTGACCGTCAGGAGCGGGGCATCTTCGTCTAATGTCCAAAACAACACAGGTAGGCAAAACTAGACGATGGCTTTTGCCAAGTCTCTCGCCTTGCAGGACCCACTCAAGGTGACAGTAGGCTGTTAGACGATACTGTCTACAAAACAGTAAGCTCAACGTTAGCAGTGCAAACTATTTCCACCTACAGTATGCTAGAATATATGTTAATGTAACAATAATAGCTCAGCTGACTTCGTGGGAAGAACGCAATGATAATGCCGGGTGTACAAACTGACGTCTTAGTAACAAAAAGAAAAACAAACAAAATACTAACTTTACACTAAGCCGTCCGTTTGTCCCTGCGGGCTTTGGCTCACGTTTCCAGTTGATCTTCGGGATCTTGAAGTAGGTTTCTAGGACTCCCCTATCCATGTGTGGTTCATCCGCAACTGTTCATCGGTGTACTGCGGCTCATATAGGTAGCCGCGAGCATCCGATTCTCGCAACACATCTTCAAAATGCCCTTCTGCCATTTCAACTTCAAAACTACCTTCCATCGTGATTAGCCTACTATTCAAACTTTCTCCAGTAAGAGGCTGTTAGCTTAGCTTCTACAGAAAGACGGCGGACATGACGCCTTTACTTTCTGTGAGTGAGATCCCTCCCTATATGGGCGTGGTGAAAACATGCGGAAGTAGCACTCGATACTGGCTGTAGTTTAATGCCTCTGGCCAAAAAATCCTCAGATGACGCAAAATGACGAGTTTTGCGTCATCAGAGGACATCTGAGAGCACAAATCTCTCCTCTCAGGTGGATATGGGGGGGGCAACGGTCATTTGAAAATACTACTGGTTTTCTACTGATACAAATCTTAATGCTAAATGCTGAAGTATCCCTTATATAGTATATACTGAAACTGGTTCTAACAGAGAATACTTCTCGCTGATTGTCAGTTTTTGGAGGCAGTGGTTTCCCTCCACTTCTGCCACATGTTTACCCAGGATGGGTATAGTGGACCTGAATACCCAGGGCCCGAGAAGGGAGAGGGGCCCATGATTTTTTCTTTCCCCCTAATTTTTTTATTTCTACATTATTGTCCCCGGGTGTCAGTTTATTTAAATATGTTGTTAACTACAAACGAGACAATTAGACCAATCTTCATGTCAGTGTTAGTTCTCCGCAAATTAGGAGTTCCCCCTCTAGCAGGAGTAAAATGGTATAGTCCACTCAATAACCTGAGCTTGCTGTCACCATTGAGAAAAACAGACAGAGTGACAGAGGCCCTGCCCTGGCCAGCCAGATCATAATAGCCTTGACACAAGTCATCATGTTGCCCAAAAAGCACATAACAGGTTATCAGAAGAAAACATAGAGAGAAGAAAAGGAAACAAGAAGTCTTTAGCTTTGCTAGTTGCCAACCAAGCTTTGTAGCTGTAAGCATAACGACAACTAAACTATAGGCTAGCTAATCTTTAGTTGCCAAGTTTAACCAGTTTCAGGAACTCACTGTAGTGAGCCTAGTGCAGCCACGGGAGTTGCGCCAGCAGCAGAGGCAGCAGCTGGCGGTCTTGGCGGTTCGTCTGAAGGTGAAGAAATAAAGACTAAAGATGAGGTGACTGTGAGGTTGTTTAAGTTTTAACAGCGATCTCCTCTGGCTAGCAAACTTATGTGCTGTAATTCAATATATTGTAGTACGATAAAACATGTATATCTAACAATTCAATCCTCTACTAATTTAATAGTTTTAATGTGTGGCTGTTGATCTGCTGATTCATAGACATGAATATAGATAGCTGTGTTGGTTCTACAGCTGCCACCCGTTGAGTTCTATTAGACCAGTGTTTCTCAATTATTTTCTGCCATGCCCCCCCCCTAGAGAACATATTTCTTTTTCACACAACCCATTGATATTTAAAAATATTTAATTATTTATTGATACAAACTGGCACCAACACACTCCATATACTATATAGTGATTATGAAAAAAGATTAATTAAATAAGATGCAACTACTTCAAATGGTTGCAGCTCATTTTATTTTTTTAGGTCTTTACACTATTTCCAAGTTCAGTTTATTAACTCAGTTGGTAACATTTAATCCAGACTGCTTGGTCTGTGTGATGCTCAGAACAGAAACAGTTCAAATGATTCACTGGGATGTGAATTTTTAAACTAATATGGAATATTAAAGCTTTTTTAAACTGTGTTCATTGATAACCTGTCAGCTTCATCAGTTGATTACTTTTCAAGCTACATAACTTCACCTTCAATGTTTTTCTTTTCAGCTCTACAACCCTAGGAAACCCATTTATTATGTTAGAAATGCTTTATTTCTCAAGTTCCACGTTTTTCCCATTTAGATTTTTCTGAATTCTGCTTTTTTTCCATTCTAGTCATATTTATTAAACCAAAAAAAGTGTAATTGTGGTGACTGAAAACAATTGACCACATCAATAACGAAATACCACATCTTACTGTTATTCACAACTATTTTCACAAATCTAACAGTGCTGTGGTTCAAGTATTTTCCTGTCATTTTTAAAGAACAAAAGCATCCTATGTGCAAAATGAATAATCTCATTTTATTAACAATGCATGTTAGCCATGGAATTAGCCTGCTAGTAGGTAAAACTTTTGCTAACTAATAACCATGAGACAAATGCAGAGACACGTGTTATGATCACAATTCTGTCCTATTTTAATAATTTGTGACCCTGTCTATTTTAGAAATTGGCAATGATTGTCCATATCGTTTTTCAAAATTGTGGGAAAATATTATCTATTCAATCTAGTTTGTAGGATTTGTAGGTTTGTCTAAGTCAGGGGATGCGTAAATGGAATATTCTCGTTATTTGACTGGTTTTTGGAACTGTCGTAGAAAAATCTGAAGGTTGTCCGTCATTTTTACAGATTCGTTTTCACACCTCCCTCTGACCGCTCTGATGCACAGATTTATTTATTTATTTCATCTCTATGCATGGAGTCCAGGTAAATACATATCATCCATTATTTATCTCGCTTCTCCTTGTAGGGTCGAGGGGGTCTGGTGCCTTTCTACAGCAGTTATCAGGTGAGAGGTGCAATGCACCTTGGACAGGTCGCCAGTCCATCCATCCAAGTGGCCTGCTGCAGTTTTAACCGCAGCCACTCCTCCGGTAGTTTACGGGTAAGAAAACGGCTTGGTCTCAGAATCTTCGGCTTATGGTCGCTACAGTGGGAGAAATGCTTCTTCATGTTAAACTATGAGTCTGGAGTGAATAACGTAACTGCAGTCTCCAGTCTTCAATGTAGGGAAACGCGGTTTTTGCGTGCAGATGCAACAGATACCCTTAACTATCGGAGTATTCTGTCCACGGAAAAAAATCCAAAACCTCATGTCAATAACTTTTGCAACAATACGACTATTAGATTATGAAAAAGATGCTGTTCAGGAACTGAATCAGGTATTCCAATAATAGCGCAATCATTTAATTCATTTTCATGTGTAGTTCTATGGTCAGGTTGTTTTGGTTGAATACTACATAATAAATACTATTGAATAGGTATTAACTCGTCAGACGATTGCTGGAGATAGGCATATATAAAAATTTATTGTGACCGGATTTTTTTACTTTTCAGGTCAAAATCACAGACAAAAATAAATGTCTAGCCCAACCTCTAGTCTAAGTCTATCATAATTACCTTGTTTAGTAGTTTAGATAATAACAGCTGCCTTGAACTTAAAATGTTGCAAACTACAGATTCGGTTTGTAGTTTACTCCTCATCATTTTTGGGAGATAATCCATATTATAGCAATCTTGAAAATAGAGCCACAAAAAGAAAATATGTTAAGTTCATGTATTAGGTTTAACATTTTTTTTTAAAACTTTAAAACAAAACATATATAGTCTGGTTGGGCGAACTCCCACGAACCCTCCAGGACCCTGATGAGGGTGTAGAGCTGGTCCAGTGTTCCACGGCCAGGACGAAAACTGCATTGCTTCTCCTGAATCCGAGGTTCGAATATCTTTTAGATTAGCTTAAAAATATATATTTTAATGGGAACAAGTAGCATTTCAATTCACCTGTCAATTGGTGAATGGATTTGATTGATTGGATTCATTAATTGAGTGTGAATGTGTTAATAGATTTAGATTGTGTTGAAAGGAGTTAGATTGTCTTGTGAGATGCCTTGAGATGATATTTGTTGTGAACTGGCACAAATGAAATGGACTGAGCTGAACTAGAAATATAACTTATTTTTCCATGACTCACACATGGTATTTAACTGAAAAACAATGAGATAAACATAAAATAAATCAAAGTGCTTTCTGGACCAGTTTTGTTAGCTGCAGAGCCATTTGCTGGACTGACGTGAAGGGGCGAGTAAGGGAAATACTGCGAAAGTGGAAGATGGAAATGGAGGGTAGAGGTGTTGAAGTGGAGGTATGCGAGGCAGGGCAGGAGCGATGGAGAGGCAGAAAAGAGTGACAAATGAGTGAGCAAGTAAGACAAATTAAGGGGGTGCAGCCAAATATGAAAAAAACCCTGAAATTTTCCCTCTGCCTTGGTGTAACAGATGTAATTTACAGACTTAAGACCTTTATCTTTACCCTGATGAAAAAAGAAAAAAAAAAACCTGACAGCTAAGCCATCAGAAATAATTTGTGCTCTTTGATCGCAATGGGTCAAGCCTTAGATCTCCAGTATTTACTCTACAGACATTTTAAAAGATGAACATAGCCACTGGGTCAGAAAAGGGTCCAGTGCAATGTCCTATTGAAAGTAACACATAGCTCAGCAAGTCGTTCAGTATTTTTTCCTTCATTTTGGTGCAGTCGGTTACATCCTGCTGAGAAATGTCTGTGGGTTTGAGTGGCTTTGGTGACCAAAAGAGAGGCTGACATTTCTTATGATGTTTATGTCAGGCTTTGTGCTTTCTCTGAATCTAAACATCAACCTTTACTTACCTTTCAATATTTTTAAAGACAGAAGAAGAGGCTATAGGATACAGCTTTTGTGTAAAATCTGTGTTAATAAACACGTGGTATTTGTTTCATTCTTTGTGTGCTGCTTCATTATTCAGATTTCTCTGTGGAATGTAACACAAAACTGTTTTGTTAAAGAAAATCCACTTACTCGCTGATTGCTCTGTAGAGCATATCTAACATTCTAAACAAAATGCAGCTTGGATAACTAGAGCCATTGCTACTTGATACGCTGTTGGCTGGTGTTTGCAAAGCCATCAATCCAGGAGATCCATTCATTTTTTGATTGGGTGTACCCTCAAAAGTGGCGCTAAAGATAATTTTTGGATGTCTAGGTTTCAGTGGCTGTGTGCTGGTAGTGATGGGTGTTACAGGCTGGCTCAAGGCCCGCAACAAACAGTGAGAGACAACCAAGGTGGTATTATAAATGAAAAGTTATTTATTTAACTTAACAAAAAAAAACATTTTTAATCAGTAATGTAAGAGTGCCTGGATGAGTGGACCTGTAAAACAAGCAAACAAACAAACATCAGAGGTGTCTACAGGGGCCTGTACCATGAAGCCGGATTAGGTGGCTAGCCAGCTATGCATCAGCTTAGTTTCCGCCAACCCTGGGTTTTAGGTACTATGAAAGTAGCTCGGCTTTAATCGGTGTTCGTTGCCATGGTATTTTACGCTGCACGTCTAACCTGCTCCAGGGCAGGTTATGTTCTGGATTTAAGATCTCAGACTGAAGTTTGACCAATCAGCTGTGAGCAAAGAAACATATAGGTGACCTAACTAATTCCCAGCGTCTGTTCTCTGTTGCAATGGCTTCACCTTTTCTCCCAAATCCTGTGGACATCTCCGCCCAAATTGTTAGACGAGCACTTCGTAGAGAAAGAGTTTTTAGGGACTGACAAAATCCAATTGACTTTCCTGATGCTTACTTGTATGAAAGATACAGATTTTCCGCGGAAGGAATGTCTTATCTTTGTGGACTTCTTGAGCCGCACATAACAAATGTGACTCGTCGAAGCCATGCCCTTACTGTACCACATCCATAATCGGCCGCCCCTTATTGTTGCTCAGAGCCAACTCCTCCGCCACAGTGTAATCTTGAGGAGGTGGCCCTCCCCCAGTTTTCCTCATTTCACATTTTTTTCTGTTTTCTGCAAACAAGTGTTTGTGATTAAATGTTCAAAAAAATATTAAAAGGTTATGGTAAATACTCACCACTTTGAATTATATTTTTATATTTTGTCTTGATCTGATGCCAAGAACGTTTGGAGTTGGGGTTGCATCTAAAAATTAATGAATATCAATCGTTCTTAGGATGTAATAGCCTATACATTCAAAATGTACATACATCTACACACATATACTATATGCATATATATATATATATACACACTGTATATATATCAACACGAATACATTTTCATTTTAGCATTTAATATAATTAGCCTACATAAATGTACATTAATTGTTTAACCTATGCATTAACGCAATCAGCAATCTTCCTCCAAGATTATTCTCTTGCTTGGCAGCAGATACAGTGTTACTGCGTGCTTGAAAAATACTTCTATATTCTTCATATTTCTGAAGAATTATCTCTTGCTCCTCCGCTGAAAAGTATATACCTCGCTCTATCCACATCGAACGCGATTGGTTGTTCAGTGTCGACGTCACTCTTTTATGTGCACGCGCGTGTGGATTAATCATAGTTTAAGGATCAAAGCCTGAGATGAAAGAGAAAGTTGATGAGCTGCGTCATGGTACCAATAAAGCCTGATTGCATCGGTTTGGTTTTGTCGACTCAAAACCAATCCTATAACCTCGTGTTTGTTCAGCTACCTTCATGGTACAGGCCCCAGGGTGTACTCCTCATTGAAAAGAGGAGTCACCACAGTAAACAAGCAGGAGCACCCTTTTGAAGGGGCAGGAACACATCAGGCTCAAGTGCTCCTGATTGGAATCAATGGCAGACAGACCTGAAAAAAAACAAAACAAATACAGATACCCCTAGTGTGCAATAGTAACCCACAGGCCCCAGGAAACTCATTAGTTCCTTTATAGTAGTAGGATGTGGGTAATGTTCAATGGCAAAAACTTTGGCCTGAACTGGTTGCACAGGACCCTGACCAACTACTTTCCCCAGATAGGTTAGCCATAGCCTTGGCAAACTCACACTTTGCCAGATTTATTGTCAGATGTGCCCCTTTCAGACCATCAAATCGTTTTTTGATTCTCGAAATATGATCTTCCCAGGTGTCACTCTAAACCACAACAACATCTAGATATACTGCCACACCTTCCAGTTTAGACACCACAAGGTTCATGAGCCGTTGAAAAGTGGCAGGGGCATTCCGAAACCCAAAACTCATTACAGCATAAGAGTAAAACCCAAAAGGTGTAGTGAAAACATATATTTATTTTGCTCTGAGTTAATGGAACCTGCCAATAGCCTTTCAATAAATCCAGCTTGCTCATGAACTGTGCAGAGCCCACTTGGTCAGTACAGTCTTCAATGCGGGGATGGGAAAAGCGTCAGGCTTCGTGACAGAGTCAACTCTGCGGTAATCCGTACAAAAACGCATTGTTTTATCAGATTTTTCCACCAACAAGCAAGGAAGGCCCAAATGGAACAAGATGGTTCAGCAATGCCATTATCAAGCATATATTTTATCTCACTCTCCATCAACTTTCGTTTTTCCACAGAAAGTATATAGAAATGTTGGATGATGGGATTAGCCTCATCTATATCAATGTTGTGTTTCAAAAGAGTTGTCTGACATGGAACATCTCTAAACAGACACCTATACCCTTGAATGAGTTTATGCAGGTCAGCACGACTCTCTGGTGGCAAATGTACAAACACCAAGTCCAGATTGCACAAAGTTTCTGAGTTCTTTAATCTTCGCTGTAGAACACAATCATCTGGAGGATGAACACCATAATCTTCATAACCAGACACCAGCTTAAAACCCACAGTATCTGAAGCAAGCACAGGTTTAAGGTCATGCCGATGCTAAATTCTGTTAATTTCAGACCCTGTACATAAGGGGGTACAGCACACGTGTCAAAGTCAAGGCCCGGGGGCCAAATCTGGCCCCCCAAAGCCATTTTGTGGCGCACTAAAATCTAGAGGATCCTTTAAATCAGGGGTGGGGAACCCTGGTCCTTGAGGGCCGCATTCCTCTAAGTTTTCCAGGCAACCCTGCTTCAAAACACCTGACTCAAATCAAATGGATCCAACAGCCAATGAAGTTTTGCACAATTACTAGTTAATGTTATTCTGTGTGTTTGTGCAGGGAAACATGGGAACCTTGCAGGATGAGGGCCAAGGTTCCCCACCCCTGCTTTAAGTAGAACCCTTAAGTTCTGTTAATGTGCATCTAAAACTATTTTATCAGTCAAACAGTGTTTATTTGAACATTCCTAAATCACATCATTGTGAAAAGATGTTCAGTATCATCCATCCATTTTCTGAACCGTTTTATTCCTCAAGGGATCGCGGGGGGGCTGGTGCCTATCTCCAGCTGTCAACGGGCGAGAGGCGGGGTACACCCTGGGCAGGTTTCCAGTCCATCACAGATGTTCAGTATCTTTTATTTTTAATGAGTACTTGTCAAACTACATATTTCTTTTATATCTAGTGATTTGTTAAAGGTCCCATATTATGCTACATTTAGAAAAAAATAATATTTCAATGAGGCCCCCAGAGTATATATTTGCCGTGTGTGCAGGAAAATTCCTCTCAGATTAGGCATACAGCATGTATCTGAAACCTCCTGATTCTGGACAAGCTGTTTTGGTTGCACTGTGGCTTTAATGCAATGAGCTGCTGCTTTCCACGCCCCCTCCCTCCCGAAGGCCGTGCCCCCACCAACCCGCAACCATGACAACTCAGTCAGAGTTTGTAATGATGGGCGCTAGCAGGAGCGCGATATTCCAAACTGATATATTTGACCCATAAATATGTTACAGTATGTTTTCCATGTAGTAAAGTACACAAAAGGCTTTAGTTGGCATAGTAGTCTTGCACACTGTCTGTGCTTTTATCGGTTGAAGCTCCAGAACAGGCAAACTGTATCGTGTGCACTCTTTTTTGAGCCTACAGCTCTCCCCCATTAATGATCATTGATTAGCAGCAGCTGTTGTAGCGTGAAAGTCGTTATCTTGGCATTACAAGCTGCAACCAAGTGTGCGGACCAGCCGCTAATGTAGTCTAGTCTCTCCGTCAAAACCCCCGCAACACCCACCGCTCCTCCTCCGTTCTCAGGAGCAAATCTAACGTCAACATATAAACATTAAAAGCCTTTTCACTAATGCCCAATAGTAACAGCATTCATGTAAAAAGGCTACAGCTGCTGTGACCGTTCTATACTACGCGTCAGTGGTATAATGAGACAGAAAGTTTCGTTTCACATACAGCTACATAGCTAACAGCTACAGCTGACGTTACACAGCTAATCGCTACAGCTACACAACTAACCTTACACAGCTAAGAGCTACAGCTACACAGCTAACAGCTACACAGCTAACACTCGGTCTATATTGCCAACACATCACTCACATTGATTAAACATGGTAAAACATGACATCTTACCTCCTCTGATGTTGAAGGCGGCTCACGGAGAGTTGGTATGGCTCCAACATTCAGCCACAGTTTAGTGGCAAAGCCTGACTGGAACTGAAACAGGTTACTGAAAGACTCCGGTGTAAAATGCTTAGCACATACATGTAGTATTTTCGGGACCGTTCCAGGAGAGTTTCCCTCAAAAATAAAAGATATCCACTGGGTCCTCACATCTTCTTGTGTTGGAACTGCAAAAAGACTTTTGTCTTGGTTGTTGCAGCTTGCAACAGAGCAGCTGGCGTGTCGTCCTTTCCCACTGGGCATTGTCGGTGGCGTGTTGCTCAATGTGGCAGACGGCAGTAGCTTAGAGGAGGGCTTATCTTCACAGGTGAAAGTGGGACGGCCTAGTGGGATGGGCCAGGTCCTCTACATACGTATGTAGAGGACCCAAATAGAAACAGCTTGTGGGAGGCTCTTTCACAGAAATGCAGGGAAGGAGAGATACTGAGAGCACAGACTTGCACACACTTCAGGGGGTCTCCACAGACACCGGTAACTTATAATTATGTGTCAAAAACATGAAAAAGTGCATTTTGCATAATATGGGACCTTTAAATTAGTTTTATCAATACTTTCTGCCACAAACTGCTATTTAAGGACATTAATTTTTCCAAACTGGAACTGAGTTTGACACCCCTGGGCTACAGTATATGACATAGCCTGTAATACATTTAATTATACAGCTGATGGCAGCGTTTTGAACCATTTAGGTTGGGCCTCCAGTGGCGAACCATTTAGTAAAGCAACATGTTGGAAAGCCTCTTTGGTTCATGGGGCTTCATTAGTCCCATCACTATGTATTTGGTGTTTGGGTGTGCTGTGTTTTGTTTTTCCTACCTTCCTATGCAGGGTGTGGCCAGCAGGTGCAGCAACAGGTGGGACATATCAAGCCTCATCAACTCCTCTGCTTAAATAAGAGTGGATCCTTGAGGCTGGCGCCAGATGGTTCTTGCTCCTAGCATGGTACAAAGGCCAACTTTTTGCATGCTTGCCATCCAAGTCATGTACTTGTCCTTCTTGCAGCTCCAGCTTAAGAGTACTTCCTCTCCAAGTTTGACATCTCCATCCTGGAGTCCAGCTTCAGTGTAATTAACTTCCCACTCCGGCAGCGATCCATTCTCTGTTCCCGTCAGCCTCTACACCACTTCTGACCCAGATATCTTAATCATACTCATCTATGTTGCTGTCCTCCTCCACTGCCTGCCTGTCCACCCTCTACCTGCATATAATTATAAAAAGATCACCATCTCACAAAGAAACCTATCCCCAAGCAACCTCAGTCCACTGTCTCCTGCGTACCTCTGCCAAACTGCTCCAAGAACTCAACCAGGTAAGCCAGTTCCAGATCCCTTTCAAGATTCAACCACAACATTATCTAATACTCATCTAACCACTGAAATGTTTTCTCTACAGTTCAGTTTCGTTCCCCAGAGATCTCCGTTGAAGTTGCTCTCACCATCTTTCTCATAATCCTTGTCAAAATAAAGATAACAAAAAGGAATCCGTTGTCTAGAATTCTGCCTGAATTTAGAATATTCTAATGTCAAACAGGAAAATGGTTGCAATATGCTTCTGAGATTTTCAATTTTGAAATAAATTTTGTAACTGTTCATAAACCAAGGCATTTTGCCTGTTGCCGTTTGAAATATATGTGGCACTTATTGGGTTTTATCTTGAATGACAAGTGTTGAGAAACTTTTGGGAGTTTTCCCCTTCTTACTAACAACCAGTGCTCTGACAAACCTGTTAAAGGAGAGGTGGCAAATTCTTCTCAGGCATACAGACCAATTCTGTGGTACAGTAGAGCTATAATATTACCCTAAATCGTGGAGCACGGCTGCAGGTGGGCTCTTGTCACAGAGTTGATCTCATGTGTTCTCAAGCGCAGCTGATACCCAGTGGCAGATTTAGCAGTTTGGGGGCCCCAGGCGAAAAAAAAGACATGGGGCCCTATGCAGCTCTTTAGAACCTTTTTCAATTCTAAGTTAGAAACATGTCCTTTATTTAACTTCTTCACTGGTTCAATCATTAAACGGCACAAATGTCCAGAATTTAGATGTTTGGAACTGAATCTAAATGAAAAACCAATTTAACAGTTTGAAAAATGTATTTTCCACACATAGTATTAATTTCTGTAAAAGTGTGTGCCAGGCAGCCATGTTTGTGAAAAGGCAAGATTAATTTGGATAACACACTTTCAGCAAAAAGACTATTCAAGTTGACCTGGTCAGCAGACCTTTCATGTTGTTTCAAATGGGCTGCAAGTAGTGACAGCTGGTGAAAAATATTCTTGTTTGGGCTGATATAATAGATTTACCTTCCTAGTATTAACAATTAAATTGGGAAAATGACTACAGTAACTTAACATTCTTAATGCAGAAATCAATAAGGTAAAATTATTAAAAGGGAAATGTAATAAGTTGCATACTGTTCAGTACTTAATTTAATTAGTAACTTTGCATTATACTAAAAAAAATGCCATATTAATGTATGATTGTGTAGCACTCGCCTTTTAGCAACATAAAAATTGTTGTGTAAATAACCTAATTGAAATGCAGATAGCTAGAACGATCAGAAGACTAAATTCGCTCAGGGAGGATGTAGGTTGGGTTGTGCTTAATAAACCAAAAGAACCAGATTTCTGTGCAACCAAAAGTGTTGTATTATGTTTCTTTCAGTTATTTACAATATTTACAGTAGCGCACTTCAAAGTTCATTAAGTTAATTGGAAATACAGAGAGTCTTAAAACCTGTACTCATATCTGTCCAAGAAGTTCATTCCAGTTGAGCCAGTAACATTGGCCGTTACAGAGTTAATTAGATATGAAGTAGTCCAAAAAGATCAAACTGGTTCCATGTTAGGTCTCCAAAGCAGTTGGCTTGTAGCAACAGCTTGCAGTAGCTCCTACCACACCAGCAGGAGATGGTTAGGTTCTCTAGGCCTGGGCTCGGCCTACTGGTAGCTCGCCATAAAGTGGAAAAAGAAACAGCTTCTGGTCATCTAATCGATGATCGCAGCCAAAGGACCTGGCCTGCATAACAGGACCACATATTAACATTCATGCTAACCTTTTCATACAGAAATCTACGTAGTCAAATAAATCCCAATCTAATTCAAACAATCTACATGTACATGATTAACTTTGTTCTCCTTAACTGATAAGGTAAAACAAATCCAAAAACCTAAAGATATTAAACAAAACAGAAAAAAATAGTAAACCAACAGAACTGTTAGCCAGCTTTAGCTTATGGCTAAGAGCTGAACAGCTACTCACCAGTTCCCAGAATACAATCACATATAAATCATGATCCTGTCCAAAGCACATCCCTCAGCTGCAAAACATATCAGCATATGAGATGGCAACAAAAGAAAGGAATGACATTGAAATACTAAAGATGAAAACTAAGGCAAATACCTGCAGAAACCGTGAACTTCTTTGTTCACAAACATTTGGGTTTTACCCCCTTTTTATACTCTCTGAAATCTCATGGGACTTCCCCAAATCTTGCAAGAGTTGCAAAATCTCATGAGATTTACAAAACAGACATGAAACTAGGAGTAAAAATAACTGGGGAAAAACTACCCAGGGCAACTTATAAATAGGAAAAAATGGTTAAAATAACCATGGGTTACAATTGGCTAAAAGTCTGAACAACTTTTAAAAACTGAACCTTTAACAACCAACTAAAGAAAGAGCGGACGCCTTCCTACCAAGAAGAATTAAATCACACTTGTATAGAATTTAATAATAATGGCTACAAACATAAAATTAAGAAATCAGAAGGATTTCAGCAGGTTCTGCTAGAACTGCAACACTATACAATTCACCTGGATTTAAATGACAATGAAGCGCACAGCCACATTTTACAGAAGTGAAAGCAGAGCTGTATGTTATGTATCAATTTGTTGCTTTTAACATTCATTGCTGCCCAGAGTTTGCTGGTTCTGTAGCACAAAATAAAAAGTTGCAGCATCTGCACAAAATGTGTTTTAAAATCTCTGAAAAGCTTGTCTTCAGAAGATGCCATACCTGAAATATACTATTGAGAGAAAGGAACTGGTACGAAATCGACAAGATATCATATAACAACCGGAAATCCAAAACCTTTCAAACAAAATTTGTAAGTCTGGAAAAAAAAAATCGGAGATATGTTAAAACACAATTAATAAAAATAATATAGTTTGGGTTATATTTTAGTATTTGGTCAAAAAATAGGGCATATTTAGTATGCGCCAAATGTTGCTAGCAATTCACCAGGTATTTGGCTTATATTATTTTTATGCAATGATTTTGTTATAAGTTTTAAAAGTCCTATGTTGTTGAACTCACCGTTTCGAACACTCTTTGAAAGCAGCACAGATGTGCGACAGAGTAGTCAGGACAAGTGTCTCCTTTATATTTGTGAGTTGCGTATAAAAGATCGGTACTACATACTTGAAGATTTCTTTCCTTCTCTTTTAAGGTTTTGAATTAATTTTATATAGAAAACTTTGTTTCTGACTGTGTTAAATGATCTGAGAAAGGTTTACGGTTGGTCAGTGGATGGAGTGAGATAATTCTGCATGCATGTTCAGCCGCAGTGGAGTGGAATAGTCCATTTTAGCGTGGGAGGTTAGGGGACATTGAAACACACCTGTTGGCAGCCTGATGGCATTATAGCATATATGTTTTGGGTTGTTTTTTTTTAATGACGGTGTGGAATAATTTTGAAGGAAAAAATATCTTAAAGACCTTTGTTAAGTGTTCATTATGTGGCCCTTAAAGTGTTTGGGGCCCTAGGCATTTGCCTACCTTTGCCTAATGGTAAGTCCGCCACTGCTGATACCGCTACAGCGGGGATTCAGGGGGATCCATAGACAGCGGCCTCTCGCTGCTTGTGCGAGCCCAGTTTGAGGAGCTTGTTTCCCGCGTTGGTCCAAGCTTCGCTCATCTGTCTGCAGATAGTAAAAATGTACATGAGCAGCACGCGGTGGAGCCATTACCAAGCCGGGGTCGTGTTTACTCCTCCATAGAGGCTGTCGGGGTGAGGAAGCTGTTCATGGCTCACTTTTTGGCGGTGCAGCGGTGAGAGAGCGGTGCCTTTTGCGGCCACAGCAGCTATTTTAAGAGCCAGCAACAAACCTCTTAAGAGCTTTCCTGTCTAAATTATTTAACCTCTTAATAATCCTTTTTTTTTATCAATGTGTCTGTAAAGAAAACAGCTGGTGTCTCTTAGCTCAGGGTGATTAGCCATGGTTTTTATCAGTATTTCCTCCATGTTGTATGGATGCCATGACTTCTTGTCAGTCACAGGGAGCGAGGGAGGGAGGGCTAATTAAAGTGTAGGGGCGTTGCTGAGAGGTGAGGGCGTAGCTAGGAGGACTCAGGTATTCAGAGCTCAACATTGCGGCGGTTAGAGTTTTAAAAGATTACTCAAGCATACATAAAGTAATCTTATAAACACTTTAGGCATGTTTTTAAGGACGGAATGACATAAGAATGTGATAAAAAGCTTTAAAAAGTGGATTTTACATGCCACCAACTCCTTTAAATTAGCCTGGGTGCCAGCCGAACGTAGTCCCGCCCACAACATGGTCTGGAAGTTCGGTCTGGCATTCCTCCATTGAGGAGCAATTATGTCAGAACAAGATCCGTTCGGACCAATCAAATCGGGCATACGATGATTGACAGATGAACAACAGTAACATAATCAACCACATCACCAAAGAGCGCCTGGGTTGAATTTGTCTACAACAACGATGGCTGCCGCTGGAGAACTGAGATGTGTAGATTCTGCCATCGAATCTGTTCTAGAAGATATCGAAAGCGCATTCATTTTAAAAGAGGAATTTTAAGAGAGGAACAGATAACGTCCATTGCTTTGCAGAGCAACATCACACAATTCCGTTGCTCTGGTTGGTTATAGGTCTATCCAATTGAGTGCAGAGGCATGTTTTTTCCTTGCTAGGTTAAAACATGCCCCATAATCACAGCCCAATGGAGCAGTATCAGACTCACATTCTGATTAGAATTGAGTATGGCTATGTCAGGCTACCTTTAAATACAAATATTAGAAGAATTAGTTTAATTGGATAAATAGAATATAGTTTCACGAGTCCATGTTAACAGCTCCTATTGTTTACATTTTCTTATGAGCTTCAATAAAACTTTTCAACATCTTCACTATTAATATCAAGACCGCAGCCAGCACATCTGACAACACAGCCAGTGAAATTGTCCCAGTGTATGTTTTTCCCAGTATCTTTTGAACTTTTTTGAAATATGAATACCGGTATTAATGAAGCAAGTGAGGTCTAAGCAGCTTTAGGTGTTGCTCTGTGTACTTCTGGATGAGTTTGTGATGCACTCTGTGTCTGTTTTTTCTGAGAAGACTTTTATGTTTTCTGCATTTTTGGAAGATAAATCTCAATATGGTTTGCTGAGATTCCACAGTCTTTGATAAGCCTTTGTGACCCTTTTGAACTTTATTCATGTGATTTTTTTTCATCACTTTGTGAAATTATCTACATCAGTACAAAACATATTTTTCGTTTAATCCTATTAATCATTGTCAGAGAGGTTCTTACTTAATTCTTACTTTAACAGGTCAGGTAGTACTCAGGACTGAGTTAGACTGTAAAATTGATTTAACATGGGGTATTTTATGTTTTGACATATGATCTATTGTTTCAGATAGCATTTTTACCTGAAATGAAATTTGAAAATAACTTTGTTTTTGTTTAGATTAATTTTATCTGTTTTCAATACAGTAATTGTATCTGACAAAGTAAGTTGTCCAAAACAAATTTATATCATATAGTTTATTTTTTTAATCAATAATTCTAAAAATAGTGTTCATATATATAGAAACAGGTAATTACACTGACATACTTAAATATTTTTTAAACCCATTAAAATATTGTTTTGACCATATTACTTCCATTTTTGAATTATTAGAGAATTATAAACAGTAAATTAGAAAAAATGTAATCAACAAAATATTTTTTTTGCATAGTGCTATGTTAATAGTTTTATTTCAGACTGCATAAAAGTATGAATACCAAACAAACCATTTTCTATTATTTTATTAGAAAAAGGATCTTTCTTGGGATTTTAGTTTACAACATTATCATTGTGGTTGCTACATTTTTATTAGTTATTGACTATTTTTACAGTTTATTTTTACCATTTTGGGATCAACGACACCAACAAGTATGAGTCAGTGCCTTGATTTTCTAGTTGTGGAAGCCAAGTGGAACTTTGTTTGTCTGGGCCTGCAGCCAATACTTCCATTAGGCCTTTGGCCTAGGTGAACAGTAATTAAACAAGGCTGTGCTGACTCTGCACCTTACATTCCCAGTGCCTCTGCTTTCAACTTGTGTTTGTTTATGTTGATCCCCAGTGGTTTTATTTTTCCTCTGTGGAGGTCAAAGCCATATGCCTCCATGCGTACCTATCGTGATTAATGGATGTGTTGCTTTAGAGCAAATGGTTTAGATATCTGGCCCAGTGAGATAGAGTTTAAAGTATAACAGTTGTAAAAAAAAGTAATGTGGTGAAAAGGACACAGCTACTTTATATTGATATGGAAATTACATGATCTGGTCAGGCTGTCGCCATGATTTGGTCAACTCTCCAGCAAGTTGTTCTGAGACCTATAGAGTACATTGTAGTTGACAAGTGAATATACAGGATATTGGAGCGATGAACCATTTGTATTAGGAACAAGAAAAACTGTCCCATAACTACATGACTTTTGTTAAATCAGGCTCTGGCACAAAACAGGTCAAGTTAGATACCTGGATGTCTCCACATGCTTACTGAAAGGACCACGGTGCACTAAAATGAACCTGCCACTGGAAGTCCTTTTGTGACGACAAGTAGGATATCGAAAGTAGCATGATCAGTTAATGCAGCAGCAAGCAGGCTTTGTGGTACAAGAGCCTAATATGGTGATGATAGATGTTCATAAAGGTGATAACAAGGTCAGCCTTCTATTACCTTGAACACTTCTATGATTAAAATACTAATTTTGCAATGGGAACTTAAAAATCTCAGCCATGCATTTATGTTTGGTAGGATTTATTACTGCAATAGAGTCCTCAAAGGTCAGCTGCAGCTGATTTAAAACGCTTCTGCTCGCATCCTCACTAGAACCAGGAAAGCAGAGCAAATCACCCTAGTTCTAAAGTCCTTACACCGAGAATAGACTTCAAAATACTTTTAATTGAATGGCTTAGCACCAAAGTATGTTGAAGATCTGTGGTGGCTATAAGAATGCCCCAGACCAATCAGGTCTTCCAACTCTAGTCTAACCCAAACATAGAGACACAGCTTTCAGTTTCTATCATCCCTTTATGTGAAACAAACTTCTAGACATTTACAAAGCTGCTGAAACACAAGTTCATTTGAATTAAAGCTAGATACCCATCTGTTTAGAGTTGCCTTTGATTAAGTATTAATTAATTTTTAATAATAATTTGTAATAATTGTTTAATGTGTCATATGCATGTCTCTAATAGTGTGTTCAATTATTTTACTGTTAATTCATTGCTTCTTTTATTTTATCCCCTATTGATATTAAGCACCTTTAATTACTTTCTTGTTGAAAGTGTGCTATAAAAATAAAACTGCCTTGCCTCGTAAGGATTAGAAGATTTAAGACGGTAACACACCAGAACCACCACAGCATGAACTCTGACTCACATTGGACGGGCTGTACTGAAATATGCAAACATACAACTGATCACTGGATTTGACGGAGTCTTTTGAGCTGTTGTTGGTCAGTGGCCAAACATTTTCTTTATTATAACTGCAATGTGAGTTTTGAGCGATGCCATAAGACTTTTTTAAGGCAGTGTAATTGCCAGAAAACACCAATCAGTGGTCTGAAAACGGAATAGACGAAAGTAAAGACATAAAGAAGGTAATTCAAAACAGTGAGCAGTATTTCTACAAAAGAAATCAATAAGACCAAGGAGGGTATTAACTAAGAATACCGAAAAGGCAGGTGGACACTATAAAGACAGTAAGAGCTGGTAGTTTGTGGTAGGAACAATAGCACAGGATTCCACGCTAACCTCTCCCTGTACATCATTGCTTTTTAGTTATCCTGCACTTATCCTTCACTATGAGCTCCATATTGGTTTGAGAGCAGTCCCCGTTGAAGAGAAAAGAGGGAGACTTGAGTGTAGGATAGTGCTGAGGCTGCATTCATGGGAGAGATTACAGTGAAGTGTTGGCTGCTGAGGCTCTCTACCATTTTCTTTCCTCCGCACAGAGATGGTGCTGTCTGCCTTTGATCCCACTCTCAACCAGAAAGATCCCTCTCCCAGAGAAAATAATGAGGAGCTATCCACCACACACCCCTAGACACGACACTGTAACCGAACTGGGAAATAGGATTGCATGCGTAGAGTGTGAAGACACAATATTCATATCCCATCCAGGTTGTCACGCTGGAGTGAAAGGAAAAGCACACTTGATTTAAGTTGGCTATGTGTTTGTGTGTGTCTGAAATACAGAGGAGGCTAATAAAATTAAAAGAAGAATGTCCGACTCTGTTGATTCACCCCCAGCAGGAAGAAGGATCGATTCCTCTTTATGAAAGGATTTAGCAAACTAATTAGGCTGCTCAACGCTGTGCATTTAAAATGAGCTGACCGTGCGCACAATGAGAATTAAGAGGCGGATGTGCACCAGCAAACTAAAGGCGACTTAATTTACGAAGGTCCCCATGATCCATTATCTGAGCGTCGTTGCTCAGATAAGCGTATATTACCAGGAGCTCAGGTGTGTGTGCACAAAGGCGTGTATATTTTTGTCTCACCATCAGAGCAGTTATTGTTCTGTGCAGATGTTGCGCTTGTTAGGCTGTTGATTCCCATCACATTTGTGTTTGGCGTCGTGACGAAAAGTTAAGCATGAAACATCGAAACTAAAGGCTGGAAAATGGAAACCAGGAGGTTATGAGACAGGAATTACAATTAAGGCTAATCTCATTCAGCATTACTTTGCACTCCAGGCAAAACAGTTCCTGGGAAACTACACTCGGTGTTCTGATAACTCGGCACAGAGAGAGGGGAGCAAGATCTGCTTTCTAGGATGTAGAATAATTTCTTGTATCAGGCGCTTAACATTATATCTACATTGCATTTACTGACTTCTTTAGGAACACTACCATTTGCTGCGTTTATAAAAGATGATTTTTGAATACTTTTGGCTCAGAATTTAATTTAAATTTAATAGATAGATTTAATGTATTTTGCTTGGTTTTGTGTGTGATTTCTAGAAGACCATATTGTGACCAATTTAATTTAAAATTCAATTCGCACAATTAAAAACAATTAAGCCTGCATTCACACCTGATAGTCTGGTATAATTGGTTCTATTGAAGACTAAAGTTGCAATATTGTTGCTGTTTTTAGCTGGTGCAGTTGGCATTCACACTGGCTTTTTATTATCAGAAAGTCCAGAGCTTTGAACAGCAATTTGCCCTCTCCGCCCACCACAAGAACAGTAAATCTAATAAAGTGGGTAGTGTAAACTTAGTTTAGCAAAATGATAGAATAACCACTTACGATGAAGGTTTAGTAGTTTGAAGTATTAATTATGCAAAATAAAATTTGTTCTGTTCATTATAGATTAACGCTGTGAATATAACTAACTTATATCGGTAGGGTTGTATGCCTAAAGCTTGCATTATAGAAATACCACTGGTAAGTTGCCAGCTATATTTTCTAAAACAGTGTCCCTTTTATGAGAGTAAAAGATGGTGTTCATTTAGTCTGTTCAAGTGGTAGATGGGCAAGACTGTTATATTTTTAGATTTCTGACAGCAGAAGTGAAAATCTAGGAATGCCTTTGCACAGGTAACTGCCTGACGGTTAAATAGAAAAAAATATATATTTTGGTACTTATTTATTGATGCAACATAAATCCACTTTAAGCATGAAGCTGATTACTAAATCAGATTTGTGACCATATACTTTGCCAATTATTTTAGCTCTAAAATAAAGTCACAATGATTTGGCTTTTGCCAGTGATTTAGGGAGTACAGAGCTTACTAAATTAACTTACAGAATTAACTTTACATGTATTTTTTCTAATATTTATGCAATGAAAATAAAACTTTAGATACACGCAGAACACGTCTAAGAGATTACTGATATTATACCTTTATTCTTCTCATTTAGCACTGCACCTGGATGATAAATGCAGTCACTAAAATCTGCAAAAAAGAAAGAAGGACTTCGATGACGGATAATAAATCATTGTCAATATGCCAAAAAAAAACACACAAAAAAACTCATCAGGTTTAGGAAATATTGTTGCATTTTTACAGAGATGTATTAAATTCAGGGGAATGTGCATTTGAGGAGGTGAATAGTTTGAGCGTCGCTGGGGATAAATCACATAATTTGTTTAAGACAATGACTAAATTGGAGACCAACTGTCTGTTTTGTTAAAAAAGGTACAAAGCAGACGTTCATCTTTGTCGATCCGGGCTTTTTATGGTCACATTTTCCAAATGCACGGTTTATATTTATTTCCCTGTGGAATCTGCTCTTTTCTTCTCTCCTTCATGCATTTTCCTAGTAAAGGCTGCAATTATCTTACATACCTTGTAGCAGGAAAGTATTCAACATATTTCTTACTCTCCTCTAAAGCTTGAGAAATGGTATGTAATTATATTAGAGGAGCTTTAGATCTGGTTAATTTGTATGTAAGCAGTTGCACTGATGGACCATAGGAGCACAATTAATCAATAAGACTTCCCCACATTGCATTGAGCCTCATGGCTAAAGTGATCAACTGCACTTCAATAACTTTAAAATAATTTTAAAATTTTACCCCTGTGAAGGGAAGGGCTGTCAAGTACAAAAACAAGTGCAACAAGTCTCAAACAGCCTTATTAGCTTGCTGGCTTAAGGGTGAATGCAGTCAAGCCAACTGTGGTTCACACCATAGAGTGTTGATAACTACAGGATAGACTGCACTTAGTTTCTGTGAAACTTTCACAGTACCCATAGGGTGAACTATTTTGACTCTTGCTTTGGTGCCTACTTTGGTCTGAAAAATTTAAGCATGAAGTCACAATAAAATAAGATTTATTAAATTGTTATGGTGAGCAGTAAATGGCCTGCATTTGTATAGCGCTTTTTCAGCCAGGGGACTATAAAGGGCTTTACACTACATTCAGTCATTCACCCATTCATGCAAAGCTTATGCAGCACTTGACTTATTTTAGCGCAGATACAGGTTTCTGTGACCTTCATGATGTCGGGGGGGATTCAGCTGCAGATCAGACAGTGAGTGCTGCTCTATGTGGGCCTTTGCAACCTTCAAGATGTTATGGGGGATTGCTCCTGCCTAGGACTTCCCTTGACAAATTAGTTTATTTTGGGATTCAGAGTTTTTTAAAGTTTTTTTTCTTTCTTCCAGTTCTTGAGGCCCAGTTTCACTCCTTTGTTCTCCATCTAGCTGGGGGTAAGCCCCAACACATTCAGCATTATATACTGTAGTTTGTTCTTTCTACTGTATTTTAAGGCTACAGATTATATTAAATTGCTTTAAAGTTCCTCTAATTTTCACTCAAAATTGTTTTAAAAAGTATATCCAAATTAAAAGTACGGATGTTCTTAAACCATTTGTAAAGGCAAAACTGTTTTGTTTCTCCTACAGTTATGCTTTTTTTTTAATACACTCTTTAAAACTGGTTTTGTTGTGTAGGGGTGGAGTGGATTTTTGTATACTGTCAGCTGCTCATTTTGTTTTCACCTGCATTTTTAGTAGGTTTTGATCACAATTAGTGAGTGGTATAAAACCCTTAATATGCAATGAAATCGTAATTTTTCTTGTTTCTTAAGCCTTGTCAAAAATTTCTAGGCAATTCACTTTTTTTCTTTTCTTTAGAAGCTTCTGGCAAAAGAGAGATGTTAACTAGCTTACTGATTACTGAGTGTTAAAAATGTAATTTAATTACAATTTAATTACAACACATACAAACAGGTTGTAGTTTGATAAAATATGTTGTTGTTTTTTAAGTGTGAAATTTAAGTTTTACCCTATTTACATGTTAGTTCATGTTCATTGTAAATATGTTTTTAAATAGAAAAAAAAGTTTAATGTTTTATTCTTAAAGTATTATTTAGCAATTCAGCTTTTTTCATAATACAACTTGTACTGAAAATCTCAGATTCTTAACAAAAATAAAAAGGCTTCCTGCCACAAATCCCTCTGAGCCAGCCCTTATCATCAAGCTGTGGCAGAGAAAGATCGAGCACAGTGATTGAAGGGTTCCAGTCACTTGGCAGGATTACTGGTTTTGAGATGATAGCAAGATTTAATAGACTTTCGAATCAGAATGCAATTCACCCTTTGAGGAAGAGAAGGAACCTTTGCCCCTCCTGTTGACCATCTTCTGCTCACTTACGGACCTTTTAACCTTCATCTTGAATTGGCACTACCCATGTCTCTTTGAGGTAAAGGCATCTTTCCAGTTTAGTGAATCCTATGCTGTTTTCCTATTGCTTAAATCTTCAAAATCTGTCAAATTGCTCAATCTAAAAAGTTTGGTTCTGCTCAGCCCAAATCCTTTACTATGCCATCACCTATCAAAATCCTTTGGATAAACAGGTTTAGGATATGCAAATGAACTTATAATATATTCAAGGAACATCCCTGATATGTTTATAATGTAACAGCTCACATTTATTGGGTCATCTTTTACTTTATACTTAGCAAAGCTATTCCTAGTATTGCCCTTTTATTTAAGTCATCAGTTTAAACTTAATCTTCCCCTCTGACCTTAATCCTTTTAACCCAACTTCCCTTCTCTTTAATCTTCTCATTTTGCCTTGGTTGCTGCCATGTTCAAATATCCAGGGTGACCATAAAGGACATCTCTGGACTGCCTTGACAGATACTCTGACTCTCCATTGTACAGCATCCCTCTCTGTTTCTTTGCACAGAATTATCATTAACATTTATTAGCCCCTTAAATGGAAATCACTGTAAACTGAAAAAAAAGAAAAGCGAAGTATTGACATTTTGCAGAGTAAAACTATACATTTCATTGTAGATTTAATTTAATCAGTTAGCTAATAGTATTCAACACAATTAGCAACAATAAAGATTTTTCCCTGGAAAGTGATTTTCTGCTCAAAGGTTACCATGGTAATCAAAAAGCACAAAAATTTAAATAATTTAATTTACAAACGTTACTATAATAGTAAAATTAGTTTGTATTAGGACTACTTTTTAACAAGTGGATATTTATTTTGAGAGCTACAAATGAAGGCAATTGGACTTTGCTTGTTATGTTGAAGAAGTTTCATTTCTTATCCAAAAGTATTCTTCAGTTCTGAAACTTAGGTTATAAGTATCACAATTATAAATTGGAATCAGCAGTATAAGCCTAATACTTGAAGAACTAACCTGAACTGAAAACGCCTTTTTGATGAGAGGTGAAACATCCTCAGGATAACAAGTGAAATGCAGTGGCCTTTATTTATTAAACTTCACACGTCTTGCATGACTGTCTACACCAACGAAGTTTGTATTGTGTCGTATTTATAGGCATATCTCAAAAAAACACACAAAAACCCATTATCTATCTTTCACCACTCATTTTAGAAAGTGAACCTCATATATTAAAGTGATTCAATACACATTGTTAAATATTCAAACCTCTTTTTCTTCTAATTTTGATGATTATGGCTTACAGATAGTTGAACCCCAATATTGCCTCATGAAATGTAAATATTGTGAAATAGTTAAATATTGGAAACCCTTGGAACTCATTAAATTCAACTTCAAACATCTGCAAATGTTTCATGAACCTTTAAATTGTCACCAGTCTAAATCACTAAACAACCCAATCATGGAGTGGACTGCTGATGTCTAGAAGACAATCACTGACACCCTACACAAGGAGGCCAAGCCACAAACTGTCAATTCTAAAGATGATGGAGGTTCACAAAATGTATTGCTGAGAATACAAAAGTTTAGTGGAAGGAAGAAAAAATATTTGCAAAAGGTATACAAGCAACGGGGATAACTGCAGTCCTGAAAGGGTTGTCAAGCAAAATCCATTCAAGGGGTGAGGCTGTAATCAGTAAATCAAGAGCCACTATGTAGATGAATCCTAAACATGGACTACAAGCATCTTAGCTGAACTAAGCTGAGAACAAACTGGACTGTTGTAGTACTATTTTCAGGAATAAGTAAAGTTTGCATTTCATTTGGGGAAGGTTCTAAGAATCGGGAGAAACTGGAGAAGCACCCAATCCATCTTCCTTGAATCCTGTGCGAAGTTTCCTCAGTCAGTGATGATTAGGTGGTACCATGTTATCTGCTGGTGTTGGTCCACTGTGTTGTCTAGACTCATGAGTCAATGCAATAATCTTCCAGGAAATGTTAAAGCACTTCATGCCTACTTCTGCTTTCAAGCTTCATTGAGATGCTGATTTAATTTTCCAACAGGACATGTTACCGGCCTATACTGCCAAAGGTATCAAAACCCGCTTCAGGAAACTGGCCTGGCAGTAACCTCATTGAAACTCTGTGGGGTATTGTCAAGAGGAAGATGAGAGACTCCACATCCAACAATGCAGATGACCTTAAGGGCACAATCAAAGCGTCCTAAGCTTTTATTTCTCCTCAGCAATTAATGCGTTTACATGTAACAAGAACAATGAATTATTGCCTCAGTCAAACAAAAATTTGACTTTTGAAATGCATGCATGCAGTTTAGCTTGACTTAAGTTGAACTGAACCAGAGTTATTTCCGACAATTTGATTAGAAAATTTAATTTCTCAGCATGTAAACAGAGTCAGGAGAAGCAGAACTTTTGGCAGCCTGTGTGCTCCCCCTTGAGGAAGTAATGAGACCGTGGAAGCGGGGACAGCAACAAGAGCAGCAACGAGTGAATCAAAATCAGACAGTACAGTACTCACAAAATGTGCTGCAGCATTACTGTCCATTTCTTTGCACACTGGAGATATTCTGCTTTTACACCATCTGCTTAACTGACTTTAGCATTTGTTTACTATCTGTATGTCAGTCAGAGGGCGTATGTAAGCACTTAGCGGTGCGGATTAAAACGCACTTCAATCAATAATACAATTTTCTGAGTGACATGTAAACTGGGACACAACTCTCAACTCTGGCTGAGCCATTAGTCCAATTACACCAAAGGTTTAATTTACATGCACATGGGAATGTACTGAGTGCCATGACTGCATGGTGAACAGGTAATTGAGACATTTGATTCCGGTATGTTAGAACAGGGACACATTTAAAGCTTGCAGGACACTTACCCTTGAGGACTGAATTTTAACCTGTGTTGTAAACTGAGATTCACTCCCCTTAGCGTGCCAAATGCTTGAAATTTTGCCAAGAGTTGGATGACCGAGCTAATTTCTTATTATTTTAAATAAAACATTTTGAGCACTTGTAAGCCGTAATAGTCTGTGCATAGAACATTGAAGCTCTATATTTTAGTGTGGATAAAAGAGGATCTGTTCTGAATTTGTGCAACACACTTTTACAAACAGCCCAGTACACATAAAAAGTACAAAGTGGGGAAAATCAAACGCAACGCCTATTCTGGAAAAAGGCAAATTGAATTCTAATAGCTGCTTTAGTCAGTGACAGAGCATTGGAGCTCCTCTCTTTTGCATTTTAACGAATAGTCCTCATCATAGTTCCACTAGTGGTCACTTTGGTAGCAGAAAGTAATAGTTTGCTGAAAGCCCCCATTAGTTGGTGTTTGTCAGTTTTTGTACATGATTGCGAAATAAAAACAAAAACACACATTCACACACTCCAGATGGCATTTCAGGTATGGAAATTCAAAGACTTTTACACTCTCTGTGGTGTCTTTTGAAAAAATGCAATTGGACTTGGCTCAATTTGACAACACAAAAAATGAGATATGCACTCAGCTGGTCATTTGAATTTGATAGAAAAATAACATTGATTTGACATTGTGGGATACAGTGATAATCTTTACTTCAGCTAAACAAATATTTCATGCTAATAACAACTGTTCAATTTTGGGGGAGTTTATGAGACAAGATGATGGTGCACTGGTCAGGCTCTTAATTTGAACCTTCTTGTTAAGTTTTATTGATCAGATTTATATTTATGATGTGGCTTATCAAAGCTGTTTTTATCACATCAGAACTTCAAACTTGTTCACCGTGCTCAGATGCAAGGGTTTTCTACAATCTACAAAATTACCAATCAATTATAATACTGTATAACTGCAATTAGGAAGGAACTGTGGTGGTTGATTTCTTATGTTGCTGAGAAACACTGCCTGAAATTCATTTTCTTTATCAGATAACACTTCACAACATCAGATGTCTGGCATGCCATGTGGGAGAGGCAGAGATAGGGATCCTGCAAAGGTTCCACAATTCTCTTCTGGGAGGAAATATGTGGCACAACTAAATAAATAAAAAAGATTGGGAACAAATAAACTTGCACTGCTGGGCAAAACATACTGTAGCCATAATGCAGTGTAGACTATCAGCTTGGTTAATTAGGCTCAATAAATGTGATAGCATTTTGATGTTGGAAAATCACAGCACATTGCTGTAAATTGTCTAAAATGGCATGGGTGTGATATCTTATTAATTAATCTTGTGCTTACAATTACCAAATAGCCTCAAGTTAAATTCATCTGAATTAAAATTAACAGGCCATGTTGCTGATGGATTTGTCAAGTTGGTAGATTAACATCTTTTTATGAACGGTTTGATCGTATTTCTAACTGGTGCATGTAAACCAAGTAACCATAAAACAAAATAATATTTTTTCAAGGATAAAACTTAGATATGTGTGCTGTTTATAAAAAATAAAATGTTAAAAACTGCTGTATTTCTTATTTCTCCCCCATTTAAATTATTTATACACCTCTAACCTGCATCCCGAAAAAGATTTTTGTATAGAGGCCAGGGTCAAACTGTTGTTAGTAATATGCTTTTGCCTGAAGTGGTTGTAGACAAGTGAATTTATATTGGGTTATGATGAACTAGCAGAAATTTAAATTAACAACATAAAAAGGGCATGTTGAAATAGTGTGCATGAGCTTGTTTTAATTATGATGATGCTTGATATAATTCCAAATATTTTTAAGATAAAACATTTTAATAAAGATAATAAATGTGACCAAGCTTTGTTTTTTATAAGAAAAATGTTCTCGTCGGCTTTGTTTATTGTTTATATAATCAATGGTTATGAATAGTATTGGTCGAACAGAATTACTAAACTTTGAATTTTAATGGCACTTAGTGACTCTTCGCTCTGCTGAAAGAAATCAATCTTTAGTTTAGCCTTTGAAGGCCAATAAAAATGAAGGTTTTTGTGACCTCCCAAAGAAGCTGATGTACATTACCTTTTTTGTATAAAAGGTCACCTGGACAAGTTCTGTCTCTCAAATGCTGTGAACAAAAAACCCCAAATATGGTGATTTAAAAAAAAAGCCATGGTGATATAACGCTTTCCTCCTCCAGCAACCTTGATCAGCATCTCAAGTCAAAGCTTTTTCCAGAACTGTGACAAATTGGAAGTCACAAACAGAGCCAAATGATACAGACTTGACCATGCTTTAAAGGGAACGTTTTATTTATTTTTTTTTTTTTTCGTTTTTAAACCTGGTTCCTATTTTTATCAAATATTACGTTCATTTATTCACCCACTCAAGTTTGGAGCTACTTGGAGCAATTCAGTAGGAGTTAATATGGAGTCGCGATCAGTGTATATCCATGCAATTGGAGTCACTCAGGGCAGGAGTTTGCCGCTTGTAATAAAGAAATATCTGCCCCAAAACGCCTTCATTTATTAAATTGTTTTGTTATTAACCATTATTTTGTTATGAATAGTTAGCGACATTCCCCTTTGAGCTCAGAACGTCTTGGAGGTGCTAAGCTATTAGCTTCTGAGGTTTTTACAGGGTTTCAATGCAACCGATTCCAACTTACACTAACCTGGGTTTTCAATTATGTCACAGCCAACTGCCATTACAGTAGTAGTCTGCGTAGGTTGCAGAAAAGGAGCCTCAAGAAACTGAACTTAATCCAATTGGTCATTCTGTAAGTGCAATTTGGAAACATGAAAACGTGAACCATAACAATGTCTTCAGTAGCAAGTTCTATCTAATCGATTGCCGTAGAGCAAAGAGTGAAAATCCTGCTTAGACTACAATCAGGATGCAGCACAGCAGTGATTTAATTGTAATCCCGACATAGGTTTAGTTGTATTTTTGCCTCTAAAATCACGCCGGAACCAAACAAATAAATACTTCTGAGATGTTCTGATCTCCAATGGGAGTAGTGCTAATGTTTAATAACAAAACATGGCTAAATGAAGGCGTTTTGGGGCAGATAATGCCTTATTATAGTCAGCAAACTCCTGTCCCCATTGATTCCGATTATATGAATATACCTGATGGGGACTCGATATAAACTAATGCTGAATGGCTCCAAGTAGCTTCAAACTTGTCTGGGTGAGTAAATTAACAAAATATTTGCTAAAAATGAGGTCCAAGTTGAAAAAACACACAAAAAACAGAAACAACTTTTATTTTAAGCTATGGTAATTTTTTCTAGTTTTGCGTAAACATCTTTAAGATAGCCTTATCATGTCTTGGGCATGCGTTGTAGCTTTTAGAAGATGCTCGATGTACAGTAATGATCTAATAGCAAAAACTGTGTAGACCCTCCTGGCATCCATACTTGGAGCAAAGCATATTGTTTTCGCTCTTCTATCTCAGAGTGATCTATATACGCATTTGTCACAGTTCTGGAAAAAGCTTTGACTTGAGATGCTGATCAAGGTTGCTGGAGGAGGAAAGCGTTATATCACCATGGCTTTTTTTTTAAATCACCATATTTGGGGTTTTTTGTTTACAGCATTTGAGAGACAGAACTTGTCCAGGTGACCTTTTATACAAAAAAGGTAATGTACATCAGCTTCTTTGGGAGGTCACAAAAACCTTCATTTTTATTGGCCTTCAAAGGCTAAACTAAAGATTGATTTCTTTCAGCAGAGCGAAGAGTCACTAAGTGCCATTAAAATTCAAAGTTTAGTAATTCTGTTCGACCAATACTATTCATAACCATTGATTATATAAACAATAAACAAAGCCGACGAGAACATTTTTCTTATAAAAACAAAGCTTGGTCACATTTATTATCTTTATTATTTTTGGCTATAATCTGGACATAATCCTTTATTGACAATAATACCTTATTTTTTTTAAACACTGCAATCCATGCTGAAAAGTTTCTGTGCTTTATATACATAGCTAACTGAATTTGAGTGTTATTTTTTTTTTTTTTCACAAAAAATAACATGTAGAAATAACTACAATGTATCCAATGCCAAAGGAGAAGGCTGAATTTAAAATTGACCATGGATAACATTTTATTCTGACACCATGCAGTTATTCAAAAAAGTAAAAAAAAATCTTAACCAATGTTTTCTTCTTCCACTGCCACTCACTAAGCACCGGCTGTGACAATTTTCTCTGGCAGACTTATCTACAGTTCTGCCAATCCTCAATATAACTTTCACCGCTACTGTATCTTGATTCCCGCCACATGACTTCAATTTGCAGTTGTGTCTTCTGTATGGATAAGAATAAACATTCAGCAGGTTGCCAGACTGACATGCGGCTCTGTAAAGAAAATAAAAAAAATGTTGGCATTTAATATTCACAGTGAGAACTAATACATTTGTTTACAGCATTATAACTGCAATACTTTTGTTCACGTCTAAATGTGTGCTTGTTTGATCTTGTGCCTAGTCTGCTAACAAATAACACACAAGTAGGTAAAGTAAGCACACCAGAAAGAGAAGGTTCCTGCCTCTGAAAATATCAAGGATAGGTCAAAATTGAACCTTAATACATTTTCCTGCAGTTTTGTTGATAGCTACCCGGTGAGTGAAAACCTCAGCTGTTAAATGCAGTTAATTTTCTTCCATGGTTACAGGTTCACATAACTCATCTAAAACAGGTGTCCAATATGTTGTCAGAGAATCACTGTTGTAAAATCCTGGCCATTGGATGCTTCTATTTAGTTATTTATACACTACTGGGTGTAGACTTTAGTTAAAAGTAAATATTAGTCATTAGACTTGATAGTGATTGCCATCTAGTTCTTTCAGGAGACATCATTCGCATTTTTTTCAAGTGAATTGTCTTTTTTGAGTGTTATATCTCCGCTCATAAATAGTACTGTTACGGACACTGTTACGAAATACACTACTCACTAGGAAGAGGTGCTCGGTCATCCTAATTCTCATTCTCTTGATAGTAAAATACTGGTTATTATAAAAAAGAGATGTTCACACAGTAGAACTACAAATAAAAAAGCAGTACAGAATTTAAAAATAATACCATGCAAAGATTATCTCTCATTCACTGAAAGAAATCAGAATATAACACCATGCAAACATAATTTTTCAATCTTTCAAAGAAATATTGACGCAGCTATACAAATCATAAGATCACTATCAGGAAAATCACTTCTAATCAATAATTACATCATCACACGTGATATACATGCTCTATTTCTCTCAGAAACTTGGCTAGATGAAAATACTGAACAAACCAACACCTCAAAATTGTATCGCTAGGCAAATTCAGCACCTTTGAATATTTAGCTACTGAAACAAATGAACCAAACAAAGTCCTATTTGTATTTTGTAAACATATATAGACCACCAAAACCTAACACAAACTTATTTAAGGACTTCAACGACCTTCGCTCTTCAATATTTCTAGACTATGACCGGATAGCAATGGTGGGAGATTTCAACAGTCATACTGAAAAACCCCAAGACAGTGGAACAGAAGCACTAAATGACGCCCTTCATAACTTTGACCTAACCCAACACAAATTTGCTTCAGCATGAGCCAACGCACAAGCGAGGACACACTCTGGACCTACTTATTAGCAAAGACTTAAATATCTCTAGCATTACCATAACTGATATTGCATTATCTGATCATTTCTTCATCTCATTTATAAGCACCATCCAAGCCAACATACCTAATCAGAGTAAAAGCACTGTTAAAAAAATGCCTCATTAAAGAATACTCTATTTTCTATCAAAAATCTCAGACACGATGGATAAGATTTCGCCACTTAAGGTTGAAACTTTCTCTAGTAAAATGAAGTCTCCATGGAGAAGCGATCCACTGGTATGTAATGAAAAAAGGGAGTGGCGGCGCGCTGAGACGAAATGGCTAAAAACTCAACTCCAGGTTCATTACGAGATACATATGAAGAGAAACTGAACAAGTATAAAGTAACCTTAAAAGGTGCAAGGGAATCGTTCTTTACTGAGAAACAATAATGCTAGGACATTATTTGCTACGGTGGAGAAACGAACTACTCCTCCACTCCCCCTGAACTAAACTCCACCAGGGCCTGTAATGAATTTGCCAGCTTCTTTACTGAAAAGATCTTGAACATCAGAAGGTCAATCAGTACATCAGCTCCAACCCCAATACCAAATATGAGCCCAATTAACACCCATGCAGAGAAATTGACTAATTACCAAATAATAAATAAATCGAGCTGTGATGAAATTATTGACAAACTAAGCTCTGCGACCTGCTGCTTGGATATCTTTCCAACAAGTTTTCTAAGAAAAGGTCCTCCCAGCTAAAATAATTAACACATCCCTTCTATCAGGTGTCTTCCCCATAGCATTAAATGGTAGATGGCCTGCATTTGTATAGCACTTTACTCAATCCATACAGACCCCAAGGCGCTTTACACTTCATTCAGTCATCCACCTGTTCACACAGTGATGATGGCAAGCTACGTTGTAGCCACAGCTGCCCTGGGGCGCACTGACAGAGGCCAGGCTGCTGGACACTGGCGCCACTAGGCCATCTGACCACCACCAGTAGATAATGGGTGAAGTGTCTTGCCCAAGGACACAACGACTGAGACTGTCAAAGCCGGAGCTTGAACCCGGCAACCTTCTGATTACAAGGCAAACGTCCAACTCCTGAGCCACAGTTATTAAACCAATACTAAAGAAGAAGAACCTAGACAGCAAATTGATGCAAAACTACAGACCAATCTGTAATCTCCCATTTATCTGTAAAATTGTTGAAAAAGCTGTGTTCCAACAATCAACTAGCTTCCTAGCAATTAACAACCACTTTGATATTTACCAGTCTGGTTTTCAAAGGTACCACAGCCTGCCCTCGTCAAAGTCTTCAATGACATCCGTACAAATACTGACCATGGTAAAACCCCAGTACTGGTACTATTACAGTACGTACACACCAAAACTGAATAAAGGCAGCAAGCTCGCCTATTGTCCGGCTATTTAACTATTATTTTCCCGCTGATGATCAAAGACTTTTCCGCTAACTAAATAACGTGATTATTCAGAGGACTACAGCAGTGTAAGAACTGTGAGCTTTTCAGGGAGATCAGTTATGGAATAAAATCTGTGAGCTTTTTCAGAAAGATCAGTTAGTGGAAGGAAGAACTGTGAGCTTTTCAGCAAGATCAGTTATGGAATAAAAACTGAGCTTTTTCAGCAAGATCAGTTAGTGGAAGGAAGAACTGTGAATTTTTCAGCAGATCAGTTAGTGAATAAAAACTGTGAGCTTTTTCAGCAAGGTCAGTTGGTGAAACGAAGAACTATGAGCTCTTCAGCGAGATCAGTTATGGAATAAAAACTGTGAGCTTTTTCGTCAATATCAGTTAGTGGAAGGACGAACTGTGAGCTTTTCAGCAAGGTCAGTTAGTGAATTAAAACTGTGAGCTTTTCCTGCAAGATCAGTTAGTGGAAGGAAGAACTGTGAGATTTACAGCGAGATCAGTTAGTGAATACAAACTGTGTTTTTACCTGCTTGTTCTTACATTGTCATGTCTTGACTATTGTCTTATTGTATTTGCTTTCTTGTATTTTAATCATCAAATTGATTTATGCTGTGTTCCAATTTTAATCATGTAAAGCACCTTGAATTGCCTTGTGTTGAAAGTGTGCTATACAAATAAAATTACCTTGCCTGGCCTTGCCTAAAAGAAACTTAGTAAATTTAAATTAGGAACCTCCTACCAGATTAAGACCATACTACAATGGAAAATTCAAACCGAATGGTGTTAACCTCTGTTACATCAAAGAAAAGCAGAATGCAAACAGTGAGCACCCCATTTTTGTATGAGTTCCTTACCTGTTCTGAGCATTATGTAAGTTTCCAGTAGAAACATCCTGTAGGTCTAATATTATTATGGTCTAATATTATTATGGTGGCAGCAAGAAAGTTATATAGGTGGGTAATGGATGAGAGTGATGCCTGTTGTATGCAAATAGGCAAAATAAACATATTAAGGCATTATTCCATCTGCTATATGATGGACAAGTGCTCCCAATACCAACCTTAGTTTGTGTGAAATATGCATCAACAGGCATTAGTATGTGCAGCACTAGGGTTGCCAACTTTCATAAATTAAAATAAGGGACACAGGGCGTTCTTTACCACGGGCCGAGCCGTACATCTTACTCACGGGGAAGTGTGGTTGTTTTAGTGAGGGGATCATCCAGAATGGTCATATGTTAAGTTTGAAATGCTTTATTCACAATAAACACATTAATGCATAATTTCTATAAGTTAGGCTAATCTTCAAAGTGATTAATACTCTCTTTTCTGTTTTCTAATTTTAATCATGTAAAGCACCTTGAATTGCCCTGTGTTGAAAGTGTGCTATACAATAAAATTACCTTGCCGTGACTTAACAAGATGCAGTATGATCTAACACAATGACGATGCTGAGAACAACAGGTCTGGTTGTTGAGCTTCCAACAATGTGTTTTCAATATTTTCTTTCTAAAGTGACTAAATGGGGATATTGCAGATGAACCCTAAACACCTTTACACTACTATCTGCTCACTTAAATACAGATTTAGGAGTGGGATGACAAATAGTTAATTGAATTGGCTGGCATGGCTTGTCTGAACAACAATAAAAACCACACTAAGAGATTTAATGCAGCGTTCACTTACAATTTATTGGCTATTTCTCTGAAATATAAAATTTCAAAAGCCAGTAACCTATCCAAACATGTTTAATCTATTTATTAGCATAACAATGAATCAGTTACTATGATTTTTTCTTAAAGTTGTAATTTATATTGATTGATTTATATTGATTGTACAACAAAATCCTCTACAATTAATCCAACAAAAAGTAAATTGCACATGGACGAGACATCTTTGAAAAAGCACAGTACATGTTATCTATTCTTGATATTTTAGCCTAAATGTCGAATAAGCCTCACAGACGTGTTTTTTCTGCGTTCTTGTATGCCTGGTGTGCTGTTTAGCCAGTGTTCTCAGTGCGCCACTGAGAACACTGGCTGCATTCATCTATATTGATATTTTCCAGCCAAGGATGGACCTCTTCCCACCCACCTAAATCTCTGTAAGCGTTTTTGGGACATTTTTAAAGGTGCTGCATGGAAGCGCCAGTGTGTTTGTGTCTACCTGATCAATCCTGAGCGCGCATCACTCGTGAGTCGCAAACAAACAATTTGCAGTCCCGTTTGATCCCACCGTTAGAACAGTTTTGCTGAATGTAGGGTGATTTTATGTTTATATAGGCTACATAGATAGATTAAAGCAGCATGAAGCCTATGATGGACACACATGATAGACATTTATGAAAATACGGAACAAAAAGCTTCCCTTATTAGTTCAAAACGGGACGGCACATTTAATAGTCAAATACGGGACGATTCCGTATTTTAAGGGACCGTTGGCACCGCGGTGAAGTTAGTTTTAAGTTGGATATTCGACAGACATTCGTTTCATTAAAGCGGAGACTCCCTCCAATGTCTCACCGACAGCTGCACTCATGGAGTGTATACATCGCAGCCAAAGGCTCGCTCCTGAAGGCGGTGGTTTCGGTTAGGGACCGTCGTTAAATTTCTCTACATCAAATAAAATAAATCAGTAGGCCGATCTGCTGACAAAATAAGCCCAAAATATTGCTAAGTTTTTGATCGACACCCAAGGAACATGACAGATCAATTTATAAAAAAATTAAAATGTATTATATTTCATTTTAATATTTTACTGTAATATTATTTTCTTCAATACCTTCCAAGTCGTGTGGACAAGTGACACACTAATAGGTCTTAAAGTATCCTAATACATCTAAAGAACCAGACACAACAATTTATTAACAATTTGAACACGTAATATTTTATATTATTATTTTACATTAATATTTGGGAGTTTTCTTCAATAGCTTCTACATTATGGGACCAAGTGACACCAAATGGGTCTTAAAGTGTCTTAGTACATCTAAAGAACCAGACACAACATATGATTTCTAATTTGAACACACATCATATTTTGTATTCATATTTCACAGTAATATTTGGGGGGTTTCTTCAATAGTTTCTACATCATGTGACAAAGTGACACAAAATAAGTCTTAAAGTGTCTTAGGACATCTAAAAAACCAGACACAACAACTAATTTCCAATTTTAGTACATATAATCGTTTATATTAATATTTTACAATAATATTTGGGGTTATTCTTCCATAGCTTCCTGGTCTGAAAGAAATTAATTAAACCAGGAATTTTGGTATTTGGTGTATTATATGTTAAGTAGTAAAAAAGTAAGCCAAATCAAAAATGCAAATAACAAACAAGAACTCCATATTGGATCGGTCGACGCCTGGGTTAACAACAACTGCCACCGGTGCTGTGTATGCTAGGTTGGATAGTATGGAGGGAGAGAATGATTTGTATAGGTTGGTGAGGCAGAGAGACAGAGAAGGAAAGGATGCGCAACAGGTAAGGGTGATCAAGGATTGGGATGGAAATGTGCTGATATGTGCCAAGAGTGTGATAGGAAGATGGAAAGAGTACTTTGAAGAGCTGATGAATGAGGAAAATCAGAGAGAATGTAAAGTAGAAGTAGAGTTTTTGACTATGTTCTTTAACAAGACCTTGGAGACTGAGAAGATGCCTGAGCAAAGGAGGAAATGTTTTCTAGTGCCGATCTTTAAGAACTAGGAAGATGTACAGAAATGTGGCAACTATAGAGGAATAAAGTTAATTAGTCATACAATGAAGCTGTGGGAAAGAGTGGTGGAAGCTAGGAGTCAGCATTTGTGACCAGCAGTACGGATTCATTGCAAAAAAGAGTACTACAGATGCAACCTTTGCTTTAATGATGCTGATGGAAGAGTACAGACAAGGTCAGAGGTAGATGCATTGTGTCTTTGTAGATTAAGAGAAGGCATATGACAGGGTGCCAAGAGAAGAGCTGTGGTTTTGCATGAGGAAGTCTGGAGTGGCAGAGAAGTATGTTAGAGTGGTGCAGGACATGTATGAGAGCTTTGAGACGGCAGTGAGGTGTGCTGTAGGAGCGACAGAGGAGTAAAAGGTGGAGGTGGGACTGCCTCTAGGATCGGCTCTGAGGCCGTTCTTGTCTACTTTGGTGATGGACAGGCTGACGGATGATGTTAGACAGGAGTCTCAATGGATTCTGATGTTGCAGATGACATTGTGATCTGCATTGAGAGCAGGATGGAGGTGGAGGAGTCTAAACTGTGAAAAAATACGGGGTGTGTTCAACTATGAATCATCTTGTTTTGTGCTTCAATAAAAGAGTGCTCCCCTGTCAAGAATTTAGTCAGACTTTGGTCTGGCTCCATCTGACTCAGGTGTGTCGCCTAAAACAGAATTATGTTATGTGCGTTGTTTCTTCTCTCTGTTCTGGGCAAAGACTGTTCAAAGATCTTGCTGAGGACAGTTGGGGTCCTTTAAAGATTAGCAGTCAGTAGTCCAGATTGGAAAGCAAGGTTTATCCTGAAATACATGATATAAAGAGAATAAATCCCAATAATACGTGTGTAAATGAGAAAGACAAGTGTAATGGTGAAGTTACAGGGAGTGGAAGTGAAGAAAGTAGGACTTTTAAGTAATTAGGGTCGACGTTATAAAGCAATGGATAGTGTGGAAACGAAAGTGAAGAAGCATGTGCAATGTGGTTGGAATGGGTGGAGAAAAGTGTCAGGGGTGATGTGTAATAAAAGGGTTTCAGCAAGAATGAAGAGGAAGGTGTAGAAGACAGTATTGAGACCAGCGATGTTGTACAGTCTAGAGACAGTATCAATAAGGAAAAGTTAGGAAGCAGAACTGGAGGTTGCAGAATTCAAGACGTTGAGATTCTCTCGGGGAGTGATGAGAATAGATAGGATCAATAATGAGTACATCAGAGGGAAAGCTCATGTTAAATGTTTCAGGATAAAGTCAGGGAGGCCAGACAGAGATGGTTTGGACATTTTCATAGGAGAGATTGTGAATATATCGGTAGAAGGACGCTGAGGATTGAGCCACCAGGCAGATGGAAGAGAGGAAGACCAAAAATTTGATTTATGGATGTGGTGAAAGAGGACATGAAGTTAGTTGGTGTGAGTGCAAAGGATGCAGAGAATAGGACTAAATGGAGACATGATTGGCTGTGGTGACCTCTGAAGGGAAAAGCCGAAAAATAAAGGAAAAGGAGACTTGTTAAGAATCAGCTGGAGAGAAAATGTACTAATGGCACTATTGTGTGTTTTTTTGTAAGCTGTAAAGGTATCTTATGCAATTATTTGGTGTCAATTGGTCACCTAACCTAGAAGCTATTGAAGAAAAACCTAAAAAAACAAAACATTTTAATAGAAAATATGATGTGCATTCTAATTGAACATCAACTGTTTTTTGTCTTGTTCTTTAGATATAGGAAGACATTTTAGAATTGATTTGGTGTCCCTTTGTCATATGACCTAAAAGTTATGGAAGGAAAACCTAAAACATTACAGTTAAATATTAATAGAAAATAGCACGAGAAGTCAAATTTAAAATAAATTGTTGTATATGGTTCCTTAGATGTATTAAGACATTTTAAGACCTATTTGTTGTCATTTGGTCACACAACCGGTAAGATATTGAAGAAACACCCTAAATATTACTGTAAAATATTAATAGAAAATATTCTATCCACTAAAATTAGGAATCGATTGTTGTGTCTGGTTCCCTGGATGTATTGAGACATTTTCAATCTTATTTTGTGTTACTTGGTCACATGATGTAGAAGCTATTGAACCCCCCCCCCCCCCCAAATATTGCTGTAAAATATTGATGTAAAATATGATCTGTGTTCAAATTGTTAATAAATTGTTGTGTCTGGTTCTTTAGATGACCTAAAACACTTTAAGAACTATTTGGTGTCACTTGGTCACATGAATGGGAAGCTATTGAAGAAAACCCCAAAATATTACTGTAAAATTTGAATATAAAATATGATTTTTGTTCAAATTGGAAATCAATTGTTGTATCTGGTTCTTTAGATGTACTAAGATACTTTAAGAGCCATTTGGTGTCAGTTGGTCACATAATGTAGAAGCTATTGAAGAAAACTCACAAATATTACTGTAAAATATTGATGTAAAATATGATCTGTGTTCAAATTGTTAATAAATTGTTGTGTCTGGTTCTTTAGATGACCTAAAACACTTTAAGAACTATTTGGTGTCACTTGGTCACATGAATGGGAAGCTATTGAAGAAAACCCCAAAATATTACTGTAAAATTTGAATATAAAATATGATTTTTGTTCAAATTGGAAATCAATTGTTGTATCTGGTTCTTTAGATGTACTAAGATACTTTAAGAGCCATTTGGTGTCAGTTGGTCACATAATGTAGAAGCTATTGAAGAAAACTCACAAATATTACTGTAAAATATTGATGTAAAATATGATCTGTGTTCAAATTGTTAATAAATTGTTGTGTCTGGTTCTTTAGATGACCTAAGACACTTTAAGAACTATTTGGTGTCACTTGGTCACATGAATGGGAAGCTATTGAAGAAAACCCCAAAATATTACTGTAAAATATTAACATAAAATATGATGTGTGTTCAAATTGGAAATCAATTGTCGTGTCTGGATCTTTAGATGTACTGAGACACTTCAAGACCTAGTTGGTGTCGCTTGGTTACATGACCTGGAAGCTATTGAAGAAAACTCCCAAATATTACTGTAAAATATTAATATAAAATATGATGTGTGTTCAAATTGTTAATAAAGTGTTGTGTCAGGTTCTTTAGATGACCTAGAACACTTTAAGAACTATTTGGTGTCACTTGGTCACATAATAAGCTATTGAAGGAAAATCCCCAAAATTACTGTAAAATATGAATATAAAATATAATGTGTGTTCGAATTGGAAATCAATTGTTGTGTCTGGTTCTTTAGATGTACTAAGACACTATAAGACCCTATTGGTGTCACTTGGTCACATGACCTGGAAGCTATTGAAGAAAACTCAAAAATATTACTGTAAAATATTAATATAAAATATGATGTGTGTTCAAATTGTTAATAAATTGTTGTGTCTGGTTCTTTAGATGACCTAAGACACTTTAAGAACTATTTGGTGTCACTTGGTCACATAATGTAGAAGCTATTGAAGAAAAATCCCAAAAATTACTGTAAAATATGAATATAAAATATGAGGTGTGTTCAAATTTGGAATCAATTGTTGTGTCTGGTTCTTTAGATGTCCTAAGACACTTTTAAGAACTATTTGGTGTCACTTGTTCACATGACCTGGATGCTATTGAAGAAAACCCCCAACTATTACTCTAAAATATGAATATAAAATATGATGTATGTTCAAATTGGAAATAAATTGTTGTGTCTGGTTCTTTAGATGTCCTGAGACATTTTAAGACTTATTTTGTGTCACTTGGTCACATAATGTAGAAGCTATTGAAGAAAACCCCCAATTATTACTGTAAATAAAGAACATAAAATATTACGTTTGTTCAAATTGCAAATCAATTGTTGTCTGGTTCTTTAGTTTTATTGGGACATTTTAAGACCTATTAGAATCAGAATCAGAATCAGCTTTAATGGCCAAGTATGACACATACAAGGAATTTGACTCCGGCAACTTTTTCTCTCCAGTACAGAATAAGTGAAATTAAAACGGAAATAAAAATAAATACAAATAAATAGTAAAGGATAATATATACACCAAACCATGGTTATTGTACAGTAAGTATATACAGCAGTGCAGAGTTTTAGTTTATTGTTCATGTGAATGGACTCAGACTCTGTGACTATTCAGAGTTCATCAGAGCGACAGCCTGGGGGAAAAAACTGTTCTTATGTCGGGTGGTTTTTAGGTGTAACTTGGTTACATAATGTAGAAGCTATTGAAGATATACCCAAATTATCACTGTAAATATGGAACATAAAATATTACCCTTGTTCAAATTGGAAATCAATTGTTGTGTCTGGTTCTTTAGTTTTATTAGGACATTTTAAGACCTATTAGGTGTAACTTGGTCACACAACCTGGAAGCTATTGAAGAAAATAACATAGTAAAATATTCAAATGAAATATAATACATTTTAATTTTTTTTATAAATCGATGTGTCATGTTCCTCGGGTGTCGATCAACAACTTAGCAATATTTTGGGGTTACTTTGTCAGCAGATCGGCCTATTGATTTATTTGATTTGATGTAGAGAAATTTAACATCAGTCCCTAACCGAAACCAGAAAATCGAATGACTCGAATGTCTGTCGAATATCCAACTTAAAACTAACTTCACCGCGGTACGGTTGGCAACCCTATGCACCACCTTGGCTGCATAAAAGGGTTAGTTTGGATTCTGTGAATTATTTTTATCTACAAGATTTCAATTTCCTTAAGTAAAAAATCTTCCAAAATACTACAATTAAATTAAAATCAAATTGTAAAATAGAAATTAAAAGTAAACTGTTATATAGGCGACAATTTACCTGCAGAGAAAACATGTACGGTCCACAAAATTAAATTACTTTAAATAGAAATACATTGATATCATTTTCCTTTTCATGACCCTAAACGAAACATAGAATGGTTACAGTACAAGCTGTTTTTGAGACAAAACATTTCCGTACCAATGCTTAAAATTTGGAAGAATCTGCTGTATGCATACATTTATACTAGACTTTTTCTTCCCGGTAAAATGTCTTGTCTTTTTTATTTTTTTATTTATTTTTTTAGCCATTGTTAGTTTGTTAAACTCAATGTTCATGACCAAGCTTGTGAATCAGGACATATATAATTATATTTATATTTGCCAACAAACACACATACACCTCCATTAGACCCAAAGAGTCAGTCACTTGCCATAAGGTGAAGCACAGATAATAGATTTAGGCAACTGTAAGCAGATTTAAGCGTGCAGCTCACTTAGAGGCAGATCATTCGGTGGCTGTAAACAGGCTTTGGAGAAATCAAACCGTTAAATGGAAAATACATTTATTAATTCAATCCGCTTAGTTCAGGTTCAGCTCCTTTCCCTCAAATTAAGTTTGCTGGATTTCACAGGATATTAACAGGCATGAAGAAAAAGGAGAGCATCAGGATGGCTGCCGTGTTGCTGCAGTCATGTTAGGTGACCTGATGCCGAGCTAACCAGGGATTGGATATGCATTCAGAATGCAAAAACAGTCGTGTCAACATTTAACAAAGACTTCTGCTGATGAAAAATGTTAATATTACTTCCACAGTGAAGCAGATAATGTCATTAGAGAAAGTAGAAAAGACTTGTGTGTCATGTAAAACAAAAAAATAAATTGTTAATCTTGTGTTCTCTAAATAGTTTTTAAAAGGCTTTTAAACATTTCACCATGCAAAGTAGAAAATAATATTAAACACAAAAGTAATTAAATTTTTTTGAAAATAGAACTCAGTAAAGTCTTGGAGAGCTGATTTAACAATGAACTAATGAGCCATCACAGTGACTGACTAAATGAATTAATGTAAATGGTTTAAAAAAAAAAAAAAGATATACACTCAAGTTTGGCAGAAAGATGTCAGTGTGATGACCATTACATCTGAAATTAGTGTTTCATCTTAACAACAGATAAAAATGGAACAGTGTCACTATTTAGCTACCCCTCTAAATTTCACTGCTAGCTTGAACATGTTGCATAAGTAAGTGACTTCTTAAGGCTTAAATATAGCTGCTTTTAATCATGCCTACACATTTTTATCAAAGCTGCCTTGCGTAACTTGCGTCTGTTTGATGCATAATTTGTGCGCGTCCTCTGACAGGTTCGTAAGCAGCAATATGTTAGTAACCGGTAGGGAGACTGTAGAGCGCTATTTGACCAGATGTAGGTACACAGGGTCAACAGGGCAAAAGCAGTAGGAAAACAAGCAGCAATAGCTGCAAAATTGTCTTACATACTACATGTTGAATATTATAGGAGATATTGTATAGTAGCAGGAGAGTTCATACTTGTATTACATTGCATTAGAAAGTAAAATTATGTGCACTGAGGGGGAGAACAGGGGGGAGGCCTAGAAGAATCTGGAAAAAACTTACTAGAGGGAAGCGAGCCATTAGGTGCTAGAAAGCAACATGATTGGAGCAAATTAGGTCTTTTTAGTATGGTGTAATATTTCTGCCACCTACTTGATGGCGCACTGATCAATATGTGCAGTGAGACTAATCTAACAGCACATATCTGTGTGAACAAACAATAACGCCTGTTCTGTGCTTGCACACAGCTCTGTCTCTGCTTGTTCAACTCTGTCTGCTGGCGCACAGCTCTGGGCTTACAACTTGACATTACTTTAAAAAAACGGGATAGTATAATAAGATAAACACTTGAATTTTAAAGCGCAGATTGACAGCCTTTATGTGACGACTTCTTAAAATAATATTTCAACTATTTCTATATTTTCTTATTTTATGTGTAGTAGTCTTCTTGTATTCTTATTCAACAATAGTTGTTAGATGGGATAAAAGAGGTCATTTGAACCCGACATTTTCTTCTGGGACTTCATTTAAAAATCTACAGTAAATTTATGAATTATTGATGGAAAAAACTCAATTTCTTGTCATTTCCATTCAGGAGAAATAGACTCCTAAAAAGAGAGAAAAGCATTTTTTACAAATCACAAAGTTGCTTAAGAAATATGTAAATATAAAAAAAATGCACAAAGTAAGCCATCATCATTATAAACTTAAATAAATATTTTAGTTTACAAACTTCAAATGTTATTTTATTACGTTCTCCCGTTTTGCTTTGGAATGTCAGTTGTTTGTTTGGTATTTTGATTGGCTGGTTGTGGATTTTAATAACGGCAAATGCAGTATTTCCACAGATTACTCTGCATGAAAAAGACCTGTCTGTGACTGGCTGGTGGTGGGGTTAATTTACATATTTTGCGAGCAAAGATTGGGAGCAAGCGTTATTGTTCGTTCACATAGATATGAGCTCTCAGATCGGTCTCACTGCGCACTCAAGTTGATAGCACATATATAACGCCATATTTGAGACAGGCTGTTCATTTATAGGATACGGCAAAAGCCAATGGCTTTTCCTCTCTCTTGCTTCACTGGTTTTTAGAACTTTTGTACTAGGGCAGGATCTTTTATTAAATGTACAAATAAAGTATTTTCTTCAATAGTTTTTTGAATACTTCCATGTGACTGTATAAAATAAATGAGTTGTCATAGTTAAGTAAGGAAGCACATGTCTCCTCATAATTGGGAAAGAGGAGACCGCTACAGAATTCTTACCCCTAATTCCCGATGCATGCGCTCCGCTCTGGCACCCATTCCACAGCAAAAACGCTCCAATTTTATAGTCAAAGAGAGCATCTCCACTGCCGCTGCCGAGAAGCGCAGGGCGCCGGCCGCTGTTTCACCATCTGGCAAAAATAGGAATGATTCTAATTTTGCCGGACCCCGGAGCAAGTCCACAGTCAGTTCCAAAATAAATCAGTAAAGACAGATTAAACCTAGACAATTGCACATTAATGTGCTAAAACAAGCAGTAAATAAAGCTTCTTAAGAATCAATGTACTCACTCAATGTTGAACAAAATATGTGAAAATATCTTGGCAGAGAATAACAAAGAGATGTAGATTTAAACTGTTGTTTTTTGTTTATCTTCTATTGAAAGAATGATTTTGGTAACTTCTCCATTTATTACTGGCTTTTACAGCGAGATCTCGCATTTCTCATGCATGTTTCTATGAGCATCTCTTGGCTTCGGACCGGAGTAGAGCGGATGTAGACAGCATGCAGTAGAAATTAGGGACGTGAGCGAACCAAGTGTATCTGTCTGCTGCCTGCAAGACGGAGGCGTGTCGTGAAGTAGCTAGCCGTGAAGTGACGTCTTACTTCACGGCTAACGCCTACTTCACTTCACGGAGTGGGCGTGTCTTGAAGTGACGTCACTTCACGACACGCCTACTGCGCTTTTCTTAAAGGGGTATGAGCCCAAGTAACCACTAATACAATTGATAGTTGGATTCATCGGTTTGCTGCACATTCTTTGCCCAGTAATGATTTTTACGGGGTATGTCCTTGTTATAATTAATTAAGTGGAAAAAAAAAATATGAATACTATATATATATATGAAAACATTAATATTTACATTAACAATCAAAGCAATAAACGTAATGCACAATAACAAATCATAAACAAGGGAACATAAGGTAAGGTATCCACAAATAAGGAACAATAAAATAAACAAAAGGATATACTGCAACTCACAATAATTGTTCGTATTTAATAAACCACACATAATTATTTGTAAACCTTTTTAAAATGTACCAGGTTTTTACATATTTTTATGCTTTCATCTAAATTTGTCCATATTTCTACAGTACATTTTTCATTGTTAGTTTTCCTATTTTTTAGGATATACAGAACAAAAACAGGTAAGTGATAACTTATCTGATAACATTTGTAAATATATTATCAATTAGTGAGCAACTATGTGGAGTTATTCATTTATTTATTAACTTTGTGCATATCTCCCTCCTTTGGCATCTTGTGACAAGCAGACATTCATTACTATTGTGTTTTGTGTCTCTCAAATATGTATGGAGTGAAGGGGGAGATCTTATGACATTAAATTGTTATCTGGGATTTTATGTAAATGCTCTTTCATGAATTCATGTTATGTGAATGGCTCTGTGAAATCTAGACATTGAATATGTTCTAAACAAAATAACTGGAAAAAATAGAAACAAATACAAAACATTTTATTTAAAAAAATAATAAATGCTGGCTTTGCGGCCATTACAGCCTGGAGAAAAAGGCTTCAGAGGAGAGCGCTTTTCTTTCCACCAAGACCTTCAGGTGGATATACAGATGTGGCATCATCCCCAGTGCTCTGTTCATCTTGTCCATCTTTCTCAAAAACATCAAACACATCGGAATCAGTTGACCTAACTTTTCGAAAAAGTTGTGGATGTGCTTGGTTCAAGTGCCATTTTGCTATCGACTTGTGTGGACAGCTGTTCTTCTGCTTTGAACAAGGGCAGTGCCAAGAATTTTTTTTTCGGTCAAAATACACTACCACTCTGCCTAGCCTTGAGTAGTATGCCGTTTCCCTGTCCTTCACAGACACATACAGTTTGGATCTTCCCTCTTCAAGAGTGATCTCTTCACTGAGCAGGCATCCCTCAGACTCAGCAGCTTTTTGTTGTGAGAGACAAATATTCTTGGTGTTCTCAGAAATCCACCTTTTATCAACCATGTCTGTCAGAACCTCTTCTTTAAGGATTACATGTGTTCCTGAAGACATGGGACAAAAAGGAATGGATTTCTGATGCATGCACTGAAATCCCATTAGGCCACATCTTATGGCAAACTCCCCTGCCCGCCTACATTGCTCCACCTCACACAACATTTGGTGTTTCTCTCCCCAAGTGCAATACTGGACATGAATTGGTGGAAGCGGCCCAGAAAATGTCCTCCTGACAGCAAATATACCATTTTTTGCGTCTATGCACTGTGATGGCAGGTGGTGACTTGATGTTATGTCTGGGATTGTTGAGGGGTGGCGTCTTTGTATATGTACTTTAATATTCTTTTTATTAACAGTCAGATTACAAATGGTGCAGGTGGTTTTCTTTGGCCTTGATTTCACTAACTTACTTCTGCTTTGAAAGGTGGAAATTGTTGGATAGTAAAGAGAGGGGGCTCTAGGTGCAGGGCCTTCAGACACAGAGGACTGTAAGGCAGGAGGGCCTTCAGACACAGAGGACACTAAGGCAGGAGGGCCTTCAGACGCAGAGGACTCTAAGGCAGGAGGGCCTTCAGACACAGAGGACACTAAGGCAGGAGGGCTTCCAGACGCAGAGGACTCAAAGGCAGGAGGGCCTTCAGACACAGAGGACGCTGATGAGACAGGGGAGTCTCCGCGGGTACACATAGCATCAGGGACAGACGAGGCTGCAGTATTGATGGGGGGGGAGACAAAGCAATCATATTGAAAGTGAAAACTGAGAAATTAAGGTGCATGTATGCTAAACCATTTAAAAACAAAAATAAAATAAAAAATAGAATCAAAGGAATACCTAAAGTAACATTGCAGGTGTTAAGATGCTGAATGAATAGGTCCCGTCTGGTGACTGTGCGGCCACAATAGCAGCAATGATGGTGTGGCGATGTCACACAGCCACGAAGGCACCTAAACATTTTGTACCCTGCAAACATGTATAAATTGCATTAACAAACAATTTGTGCATAAAATTCCTATACATGTTCACCAATACGACATTCATACAGCCATTGGTATAAATTTGTGACCTTAAATAAAGAACAAATTTACAACAATGCACAACACCTGGATTTAAAATTAAAACATACCTCCATGACGAACAGCTGCCCTTTCGTGGGTTTGCACGTGGGATAAAATGTGTGCTTCTTCACCATTTCTTAAACAAATAACACACTTGAATGTGTTCCCCTCGAACAACACTGGAGCTCTACTGACACCTACAACAATCGTAGGATGTAGCTGAAACCAGACATAAAATAATAACAATATAATAATAATAATAATTTTTGTCCAGTTAAAAAAAGATGTTGATGACTCTCAGGAGAAACCCACACAAATAGCTTTCTCTGCAATGTATTAGTTGACTTCTTTAAACATTTCGTGGCCTATTCATCGGTTCAGGGTGATGCGCATGTATTCATTAATACTCTAACTCGTGTGACTACGGAAGAGTTGAGCTGTCATAGCCATGGAATAAATGCTGGAGCTGAATCTGTTATAACGAGTTATAATGAGTATCTCATTATAACGAGCACGCTTGTCGCTATAACAAGAAGCGTGCTCGTTATAACGAGAACGCTTCTCGTTATACATACCTTATACATCCAGCAGTGCAAAGATGGTTGCCTTTGTGGCTTCACATAATTATTTTTGTTTTAGACATTATGTGAGAGATGACAACTTCTTATTAGTTCTACTACGGCTTGAATGTAAGCAGGACACCACTCCAGGCCTTTGCTGTGCAGCGCTGCTTATGACATGAAATGGCCTCTTATAACGACCTAAAGCTTGGTTTATGCTTCCCGCAATGTGATTCAATTGGTCACTTTGTATTTCTGATCATTTCTTGCTGTGATAAGGTTTTTTTGGTCACTAATATCTATGGGTATAATTCAAAATCCGAAAACTCTCAACTCCTCTCATTAGAAAATCATATTGACCAGGGTCTCTCCAAATTCCCTAATGCTATTCTAATAATAGGGGGAGATTTTAATATGGTTGTCAATGATCAATTAGATCGTTGGCCACCTAGACAATCTTCCTCAAATAATGATATTAAGCAATTTATGCAGAAATATAACTTAACTGATGTCTGGAGAAAAAAATATCCGAATGACATGAGTTATACCTGGAAAAACAAGAATGGCTCCAGACAATCCCGTATAGATTTCTGGCTTGTTTCTGATAATATTAATTTAGACCAAATTATTTATCAAAACTAATCTGTATAATGATCTCTCCCTTAAATGGGAAACTATTATTTTGTTTTTTTTTTAAAGAATTGACTGTGATGTATTTTACATTATAAATCTTATAATATTCTTAGCCAAATTTCACATTCACAAATGTAAATTCCTACACAGTGAGCCATGCTTTCTAGTTTTGGTCAAAGAAGTAAAATCATACATTTCGACTATTTCCAAAAGCGATAACCCCAAAGCAATTAGATCCTATAACGCATTTTTAACCTGCAATTTTTTTCTTTGAACTGTAGCTGTGTTCACCCCCTGGTATATTTGTTCTGATGTGTATTTGTTGGCACTTTGTCTCTGCATTTTTTTATTTTTATTATTATTTTTGTTTTATTATGTTACTTGTTCCTTGTCCAAATCCACACCATTCATGATGAAGTATATTTTTTGTCGGGACATACTATCTGTACCATTCTGCATACACATAAATAAAGTTAAAAAAAAAAAAAAAGGACCTCGCGGACGCGGCAAGCATAAACCATTAAAACGAGAAGCGTTCTTGTTATAACAAGCAAGTTTCTCATTATAACGAGATTCAGCTCCAGCATGTATTCCATGGCTATGACAGCTCAACGCTTCGTATTTAACTGATTAAAAATAGAAATAAAAACCCGTTGTCACTTACCGTTTGCCTACGGTCGACCATTTTTTCTTCCGGTTATGAACAGCCTAATCTCGCGTGAGGTTTTAAAGTAATTGTGAAGAAGGCGTGTCGTGAAGTGACGTCACTGTCACGACACGCCTTCTTCACAACGAAAGAAATCCGCCAGATCCAAATCCGTCAGACAGACCCTTCTCGAGCGAACGGCTGCGGAGTGTGTGGAGGAACGCATGCATGTGTAAATTAGGGGTGACACATACCATCTACGATACTGCTGCCAATATTTTTTCTATTGTAATCTGAACATTAGGACAGAGCTCCTTTCTGTTCGCCATGTTGGTTTTGTTTCTACCCTATAAATATCTGTTCTGTTTTTTGCCCCCTAGCTGAATTCTCCAGTACTACATGCTGCACAAGACAAGACGCAGACCTGACGTAACCTGCTCGAGGTGAGGTTAAAAAGCATAGTATATGCTTAGTATATTCTTGGCCTTAGTAGTCATCAACTTGACAAAACAAAACAATACAATTAAATAAATAGGTTTATCCTGAAATGATCTCTGCCCAGACACAACCTTTTACTGTGAACTGCTCTGATAAACAGAAAAGCATGTTGAGTTCAGTAGATCAGCCAGTCTGACCTGGCAGCCACTTTTAGTCTAGAAGCTGGGGCTATTATCTGCTTTGACTGATGGATATCTTTGCTCCATTTTTTGGTGTCTGTATTTCATTTAGTTCAATGATGACAATAGTTTTTTTTTTTGTAAATAACTTTCTTCCAAATGCATACAGATCTTTTTCCTTCAGTGAAAACAGAAAACTCAATGAATGATAAATCTTAAATTCCTACAGGCTTATAAATCCAGTACTGCTCTGGAAGATGTTCTGTGTTGAAGTCTACCAAAGCAAAAGTTGTGTGAAATTTATCGGCTACTGCAGAAAGTTTTGATTGAGATCTTTGGACTGTGCTCTCAGTGTGTGGAGGTCAAACACAAAGGGTGAATTTTAAACAGCTGTGGGCCTCAAGGAACATGAAGAACCCCACACTTTTGCTTTACCATTTCTCTTTGGTCATCTCACTTTCACCCCTGTGGCACCTCTCTGCTTGTGAAGACTACTTTTAAGGCAATCCTTGATACAGAGAGAAATTTTGTAAACAATAAAATCTGCAGTCTGTAATATTGGAAATTGAAATCTACAAAATAATTAATGATGCTAGATCTGCTACATCACCTAAAAAAATTCTGTATGCCAAAATTGGCACAGCTAAGTTTTGATGAAATATCTAACAGCGATATTGACCAGGACTGCAGCATTCATTCATGAATATATCTTGAGTCATGTAGTGGAGAAACATGATAACCCAGCAGGTTGCTCATGACTTGCACTAAATATCTGAAAAAATATATAAATAAAGTAATTTTTAAATTCAGAAGCTGGAAGTATTTATTTTATTTTTCATGTTACACTTGAAGAGAAATTCCGTGTTTCACTTCAATTGTTAGTGGAACTGAAGTGAAACAGGAAGATCCAGGTATCTTAACATTAAAAGCAGGGTATACGATTGTGGGAGCGCTCCTCAACAAGGCGTTATTGCAAGATAAAAAGTCCCACCCCTTGTTTCATGCTCTCCCCCTAAGCCACTCCTCAATAACACAGGCACGCGCAGCCAGCATGGTCTTGTTGGGTCTCTGCCACAGTCAACAACTCGCAGGACACAAGCCATTTCAACCAAAGTCCCAAAATATAACGTGATCTTCCCTGTCCAGGAGAAAATCAGCAACCAATGCATCGATTAGCAAGCCCTTAGCTTCCTTGAGTTGATGCCACCGTGTAAATACAGCAGCTCCGATGCAGATTTGGCTTTTGGCACGCTCTTCGACGGCTTTCTTCTTTCTCGTTGCTATTCCCACAACAGCTTTGTGTTTTGGATTCATTTTAGGAACCGAATCTGCACTAACTTCAAACTTAATGCTTCACCAAACAAAGACGTTGGCTACTGCAGCTGGCACAATCAATGTATCTTTTGGTAAGGTAGCGCAAGCTCACTTCCTGTTTACAGTGTAGTAATTTAGTATCACTGGTATATGAAGAGCATTTTTTGCAGTTTTAAAAAAAGTGTTTTAAAATGAAATTGTATACCCTGCCTTTAAATAATATTGTATTTATTAATGAAAAACCATTAATTATGCTGTCCACAGCATTCACGTACATGCCACTTCCTCTTTATGATGAGGGAATTATCTGTCTTTATCAATGATTTTGTTGGTGAGTTTGGGAATAAAAATGCTAAAGTCTGGGTTGCTTAGCTAATGGCTTCCAAAGGTTGCATCACAATTTATATTGGTTGTCAACTAGGAGATTGTCTCAGGAAATGAGAAAAATGATTGTGAGTAGCAAAAAATGACGCTAAAGATAAATAAAAAAATAAATCAAGTAATGGTTTATTTTTTTAACCCAAATACTGGGTTTATGCTTCTGGGACAGAAATAGAGCAGAATGACCAAAAAGTGGCCAAACATTGTTACCCAGCTGGCTTTGTTAAAGAGACTGAAAAACAAAATAGTTTTTAAACATTGGCCTTTTTAAAGTTCTTTAATAAATGTATTAGACTTTACTGAACCTCTTCCAAAGGGTAAAATTACAAATGGTAAGATCATATAATTATGCCTTATAATAATGGCAATGTTGTTCTAGGTCATTTTAAAAAATAATTTTGCTTTGTAATCTATAGAATTGGTTATTCATTTTGATAGCTAAAGAAAGATAATTTAATCACTTTTAACCATTTTTTTGTTGAAATGGTAATAAAAACTAAACCCTGTTCTTCTCGATATTTAACTCAAAATAAGTCAAATGTGGTTGGTGTACCGCTGTTTTTTTCCAGTGTAACATAATAGTTATTGTGGTTGTTTATTCTTACTTCATTTGAGTTCATTTTGATTCATTACCACACGTTGTGGTGGTAACTTTTGACCTTTAGTATCTTGTTCACTGGTATATGTGTATAGTGTGGGCATCTACTGCTGTGAGACTCAATCCAACATGTACATAAGACTAGATAAATAAAAGACTAAATAAATAAAATTCATACCAATATACACAGATTAGATTGAACATGACACAATCCACTCTGAACCTATACCTAATGTTAGACTAGACAAGGTCTGATTCAGATAATAATGTCTATTGAGCTAAAGTTACTTTTTTAATGAAGTTCAGTCATGGTAACAAGTCAGTTTCTAATTAGGGATGGTTATCGTTTAGGTTTTATCCAATACCAGTGCAAAACCGGTATATTTGAAAATGTGCCAGTGCTTAAACTGTGCTCGAAACGGTGCTTAAAGAATGGAAAGCATACAAACTTCATCCAAAAACCCTCTTGTTTTTTTTTATTTTTAGTGGGGCTGTTAAACGAAGAAAAAAAATTATCTAATTAATCACAGAGTAGTGGCCCCTCCCATAGGTGGTGAGCTCTTGGGAAAGGGGGCCCATGTTGCGTCTTTGGGCTGAGCCCGACCAGGCCCAATGGGTAAAGGCCCAGCCACATGCCCAACCTCCAGGCCTGGCTCCAAAAGGGGGCCCTGGTGACCTGCATCTGCATCCTGGATGCCTCATGGGTGAGGTGTTTACAGGCATGTCCCAATGGGACAAGGCCCAGGGGAAGACCTAGGACATGCTGGAGGGACTATGTCTCTCAGCTGTCCTGGGAACGCCTTGGGATTCCCGAGGATATTGCTCTAGTAGCCAGGGAGAGGGAAGTCTGGGTCTCTCTGCTTAAGCTGCTTGCCATGCGACCTGGCCCTGGACAAGCAGAGGATGGATGGATGGATGGACGGATGGATGGAACTCCACCATCACATTCACAATGTATATGTGGTCTCATTTAAAAAATAATAACAAATTCAGGTAGAACTAACCACAATGTAATATGGACTTACTGACGTGGACAAAATTGTTGGTAGCCTACATTAGATCAAAGAAAAACTCATAATGGTCACAGAAATAACTTTAATCTGACAAAAGTAATAATAAATAAAAATTATATAAATGTTGACCAATGAAAGTCAGACATTGCTTTTCATCCATGCTTGAACGGAATTATTTAAAAAATAAATGCATGAAACAGGCCTGGACAAAAATGATGGTACCCACAACTTAATATTTAGTTGCACAACCTTTTGAGGCAATCACTGAAATCAAATGATTCCTGTAACTGTCAATGAGACTTCTGCACCTCTCAGCAGGTATTTTGGCCCACTCCTCATGAGCAAACTGTTCTAGTTGTTTCCGGTTTGAAGGGCGCCTTTTCCAGACAGCACGTTTCAGCTCCTTCCAAAGATGCTCAATAGGATTGAGATCAGGGCTCATAGAAGGCCAGTGTTTTCCTCTTAGCCCTTCTTGGGTGTTTTTAGCTGTGTGTTTTGGGTCATTTTCCTGTTGTAAGACCCGTGACCTGCGACTGAGACCATGCTTTCTGACACTGGCCAGCACATTTCTCTCTAGAATCCCCTGATAGTCTTGAGATTTCATTGTACCCTGCACAGATTCAAGACACCCTGTGTCAGATGCAGCAAATCAGCCCCAGAACATAACCGAGCCTCCCCCATGTTTCACAGTAGGGACCGTGTTCTTTTCTAGATATGCTTCATTTTTCCGTCTGTGAACATAGAGCTGATGTGCCTTGGCAAAAAGTTAAATTTTTGTCTCATCTGTCCACAGGACATTCTCCCAGAAGCTTTGTGGCTCGTCAGCATGTAGTTTCGCATACTCCAGTCTGTTTTTTTTAATGATTTGTCCTCTCCTTGTTCGTCTCCCATGTAGCCCTCTTTGGCTCAAACAGCGAAGGATGTTCCGATCTGACACTGATGTTCCTTGAGCATAAATTTCATCTTGGATCTATTTTGAAGTCTTTCTAGGCTCTTTTGTTACCATTTGGATTATCCGTCTCTTTGATCTGTCATCAATTTTCCTCCTGCAGCCAGATCCAGGGAGGTTGGCTACAGTCCCATGGATCGTACATTACTGAATGACATGTGCAGCTGTAGTCACAGAAACATCTAGCTGCTTGGAGATGGTCTTATAGCCTTTACAGTTAACATGCCTGTCTATGATTTTCTTTCTCATCTCCTGAGACAACTCTTTCCTTTGCTTCCTCTGGTTTATATTGAGTGTGGTACACACCACGTCACCAAACAACACAGTGACTACCTGGAGTCCTATATATAGGCCCACTGAGTGATTACAGGATTGTAGACACCTGGGATGCTGATTAGTGGACATACCTTGGATTAACATGTCCCTTTGGTCACATTATTTTCATTCTTTTCTAGGGGTACCATCATTTTTGTCCAGGCCTGTTTCATGCATTTATTTTTTAAATGATTCCGTTGAAGCATGGATGAAAAGCAATGTCTGACTTTCATTGGTCAACATTTATATAATTTTTATTTATTATTACTTTTGTCAGATTAAAGTAATTTCTGTGACCATTATGAGTTTTTCTTTTATTTAATGAAGGGTACCAACAATTTTGTCCACGTCTGTAGTAATCGAAAGTCACAGTTTCTGTTTTCAAATAAAGAAACACTCAGCAGATTCTCCAGTTTATCCCATCAGGAAATGTATGCTCTTATTGTGAGGATGTACACGGCTACTTCTGCCAATGAGTTAGCACTATTTTAAGTCAGAAAAAATCACTACACCAGAGTAATGCACATTTTTAACGCAGCAATGACTCACTATGAAATGTACTGAAGCTTACCTCACACAGCAAGCTCACATCCCAAGCAGACAGTAAAGAAAATTCCCTCTGACAATTTATAATCATATCAACCCGACGGCAATAATAATATACTTATATGTCATTTAGGCACACACACACATCCTGTTCGACAACAATCTGCAGTTTGGCTGGTTAGGAAGGAGAACTGGGCCCTCATTTATCAAACGTTTGTAGAAACTATCCTATATTCTATCCTACGAATGAAATTTAAAATGTCCATACGAACTGTCAAAAGTCTGATTCACGAAATGTGTGGTGGCCACTTGTATGCACGCTCCTCCGCAGTCATGTGTTGATAAATTCCACTTCACCCAGTAACAGTCATTTGCATACAGAAACGCCCTCAATTCATCATATTTGGTAAAAACATGTCTTCTGACACATGCATGATATTGTTGCGTTCTTCCCTAAAAAATGGCCAAGAGAGCAAAAAAATGAATAACTGTGACACAGAGATCGAGGTTAAACATATGTGGGGGCAATAAAATAAGTATTCGTGATGAACAGACTTTAAAAAAGAAATGTCAGTTATTACAAATTCATTAGTTTCATAGTTTTTGCCTTTAATAGTTTCTCTGCCTAATTCCCTTCAGCACGTAGACGTTAGATTTCAGCCATGAAAAAAATGGGCTGAATAATCTAATTTGCTGATATTAACTTCTGTGGAAAACCTTAACTTATTTGAACAAATTAAATAAGTTAATACACATTGCTGTTTGGTTCTATCAGCTCAGGGGTCACCAAAAGAAAGAAAACAAAAAAACTCTGCCTTGGAGAAAGTGAGAGGAAGTAAATGTAGTCAGGACAGTGGAAACGTTCCTGTTGGAAATAAAGGAAGAAAATGTTTCGAAATCAAACCGAATACAATAAAACGTCCCTCAGCACCACAGTAAACTGATGCTCTTGGTGTAACAAATAAAAAAAATTAACAGAAGGTGGGGTGGTCTGCGCACAGAGCGCAGCTTGCGAGTGACATGATCTCCATGCATGATCACCCTCAACATTAAATTATGTATTTCTTAGCACATTTAAACATTTCCTGAAAGTTTATTGCTAATCCATGCTTAACTTTTTGAGTTATTTTGCTAAAAGACACACAGACACCAACATATGCTCCTTGGTGGAGGCAATAAACTGCTGAGAGAAAAATTCTGTCAAAGTAAAACTACTTCAGTGTTACAGTTCCTCCTTTCTAACAGTAGAAAGTGTGAGTATGAATGATCAGAACCTTACTTATATTAAGGAACATTTTTCCGCACAAGTACAAATTGCTAAATACCACTCTATGATTGGAATTGTTCATAGCACGAAAACTATGCACGGATCTGTGGGTAAGTACGGTTGATAAATAAGGGCCCTGATGTGTTGCGGGCTGAATTATAAACAGGGCAGTATTCTGTCATAAAACATAGCCATGCCTTTTATGTTGATATAGGGCATCACTCTGAAATAAGAAATAATAAGAACCGAATTAAGACACCAAATGGTGCTTTCCTTTTCGGTCTGGTTACTGCCGTTTATGTCAGAACCAGTACAATTATGGCACCGGATATCGGTACCCAACCCTAGTTTCAATATTCCGTTGTTTCATGTGCATGTCTGTTTATGTACTCTAAGCAGCAACAAATGGTGGATTAACATCTGAGAAGTTTGGCATCCATTGATCTGGGCAAAAATGTCCTCACTCTTCCAGTAAAACATAGGTAACAACAGATTTCTTCATGGATTGTAGGGAGTTTGTAAATGGTGAGCCTTGTAGTCATACCAATATTATAAGTCTTCTTTTTTTGATCCTCCCAAAAAGCAATTAATTCCGGTTTAAGATTAAATTAAAGGAAACCCAAACAAATACACAATTTCTTACAGAATCAACCTTCATTGCCCTCTTATTAGTATGAAATTTGTTTCAAATACCCTAAATCTGAACTGGGACAGAAGTGTCCATTTGTGAATATGAACAATGTTAATTAATTGCCATATGCCTTTCTGAAACCTTCCCATTTAGGTTATCAAATGAAAAGAAGGAAGAAAAAAAAACAATGTCTGAAGAGAAAATGCAAAACTGTAAGAGCCTTTACATATTAAGCAGCCATACATATTGACTGACACAACACAAATGTCTTTCTGACTGCAGTTTACCCAAGCTAATTTAACCTTTTAAAACTCACTTACAGCAATTTGGAATTGCATTTACATAATTAACACATGCTTTATTTTATCACATAAATTACTGGGCCATTATGATTCAGAATTACTTTCTCTGTCACAGTTTTCTTGGGCTCTTGGAAACCCCCTCAAGAAGTGTTTTCTACAGGAATTGTGAGATAACATGTATCAACTAGCACAATGTTATAGAACGAGGTGTTGGAGGCAAACCTGCTAAGCCCACTCTGGCGGATGTTGTGTACACTGGAGAAATAGACTGAAGGATAATATCAAGCAGAGAACAGCTCCAGAGGTATAACCCCCCTCTTAGAGCAAAACATTTACCCATTGAGCAAAAGCTGTTTTTGAAAACTAATTTAGTTGTATTTTATTCAATGATTGTGTTTACTTATATTAAGGCAAACTCCTCCTTAACACATATTCTGGTATCTGCAGAACATATACACTACCAAAATGATCTGCCTAAATTACCATATGTACATAGACATGCCCATAATGAGCTCATAAATCCACATCATCTGACACAATGGTGCAAACTTCCAGACTGCTGTAGAGCTGCTGAAATAATACGTTTCTTTAAAACAAAGCTAAAACGTATCTGTTTAGAGCTCCATTTGAGTAACCTATTAATAATAGCTGGAATGTCACTTTATCAGGTAATAAGTTATGTGTCTCTAATGTTATGTTTAATGCTTTTACTGTTGGTTTGTTGCTGCTTTTATTTTATACCCTAATCATCCGAGGGACCTTGAGATGCCTTTTTGTTAAAAGTGCTACAGAAATTAAGTAGCCTTGCCTTGCTTTGTCATAGAGCATGAAGGGTTAGGACTTATGCACAAAACTTAGATGCATATCCCAAAGGTGCAAGGGTAAATTTAACGAATAAGTGCAATGTATATTTGTACCAAAGCCTTTCAAGCTCATGCATAAATGTGTAATACCTATAACATTTGGAGCATATCTTGTCATATCTAATATCAATAACTTGATGACTGCTGAGTTTCCTTAACCAATTTGAACAATAAAATTGAACTTGACTGCAGTGTATTGGATTAAAATGACTGTAGAGTGCTAAGAAGTGATAACGTGTTTTGAATTTGTACTATGAAAATATACAACTTAATTTAATTTTGTATCGGTCTACAGATTAGCTTCGATGGCTAGCTGTTTTTTTTGTTTGTTTGATGTTGTTTGTTTGATGTTGCTCCACCCATCCATTTTCTTAACTGCTTTATCCTTAATGGGTCATGGGGGGGCTGGTGCCAGCTGTCAATGGGCGAGAGGCGGGGTACACCCTGGACAGGTCGCCAGTCCATCACAGGGCAGGACAAACAACTATGCACACACTCACACCTAAGGACAATTGAAAAAATTACATTAGGACAGTCATGTTTTTGGACTGTGGGAGGAAGCTGGAGTACCCAGGATACAAACCCACAACCTTCTTGCTCCAAAGCAACAGTGCTAACCACTGCGCCACCGTGCAGCCCTAGACATGGGCTCAACTTGTGGAATTAGTTTTCTTACCTATTGTATAATGATAAATAAACTGTCTTTCAATATTAACGCTTTAATTACCCAAAATGGCTTTTTACTTCTTCTTACTTGAGAAACCCAGGTTTATGATGAATATGTTGTACCAGAATACAGTAAGTGAACACAGAGGGAATGGCTGTAAAGGGCTTATGAACAGTTGGTTGAGCTTGTCCAACAATGGAGAACAAAAGAAGACATGTCATTCCATTTTTTTATTTTTTTTATTTGCATTCCTTTTAGGCCGAGTATTCACTGAGGAGATGTGTGTATAGATACTGCTGTGTGGAAAATGTCTGCTGGTCCACAGAGTCTAGAGTGGTCTTTATGAACTGTAATGTAAAAGGCATAGTTAATGTTTTTTACACCTTTTCCTCATCAAACGAGTCCAGGCTTTTTTCTCACAATAGTTATAATCACATTCATGGTGAAAGTTGAGAAACAATTGAAAAGGTGCATGATAAAGAAACTGAGCAACTCTGAGCTCAGCTCACAGTCAAAAGTTGTTTTACCATGAAAAGATTACATTAGGAACTGCAACCTGTCTATAAGTGCTTAACATAAAGCATATCTCTAGAGCTCTTTGCCAGCCTAATTGTTTAATCCATAAGAAGCCTATACACTGTCCTCCACCCTTTTACACTGTCCCTTAAATTCTTTTGATAAATCAATTATTTCATATACCGGTGGAAATCAGTCTTTCTGTAAGAGAGACTATTTTTGGTAGGACAGGAAAGGTGTCTTCATCTGCTTACTTTCATGACTTTTATTTCACTTCTCCTGCACAGAGGATCTCTGAGGAAGAATTCCCCACTAAATCATTTTCTGTGTGTGGTATAGTCAGTTTATTCAAAAAATAAAAAATAAAAAAACAGTGGAAGGGATTTCCCATAATTATTTCAATACTGTCAATATTTGCAGAGAAATGTTATGAAATACTCTCCTTCAAGATTAAATTAACACCTCTGGTTTTAAACCAGATGGGGAGTTGTGTTTATGCTCGAGTCTGATTTTTTTATTTGGATTGTATTTTTGTTTTCATTTCTTTGTTTGAATTTTTATTTACAAAATCTTAACTTGCTTTGAGCTTCACCCGGTTTTATATTTGCAAATGTCTGTATCAGATCAAACAATGCCAAATTACTTAATGTATTATAAATTATTAATAAAGGAAAAAGTTATCTAAACCAACCTGGCCTCATGTGATAAAGTGATCACCACCCCTTCTTAAATCATGGTTTCGCTGGCCTGATGAATCAAGAAGCTCCTTAACAAGAGAAATAAAATCACAGACAGGAATTTGTAAATGGTCAAAAACCAATTTATTAGATGTTTTGCTTATATACCAAAATCAACTAAATTACTGCAAGGCATCTTAAAGGAGAATGTTCAGATATCACTTCATGATCATAACCTCAATAGCACTTGGCTTATGCATCAGGACAATAATCCAAAGCTCACCTCCACAACTAGTTTCAAAACAAGAAATAAAGTTTTAGTTGCCATTAACCCTTGGAACCCTCCAAAATGTATTAAGACATTTCTGCAAAGACTGTGTAAAAGTCTGTATAAGTACTGTAAAGTCTGTGAAAAAGTTTAACAATTTGCCCAAAATCATAAAAGCTTTTTGGCAGGTTTAGCAACCAAGAACCTCAAAACCAGATGTTAGGTTTATGGTAGGGTGACTTACCATCCTCTTTACCTGGACACGCTCACGTTCCATCTGGGGGAATTTAATAGATGATGTTCTCCCTGAGCTTCTATTCATAGATGGAACAGAGAGTGGGCTATGATGCGCTGCACTGTGTTGCAGCTGTTTACAGGATATTAAAGCAGAAGAGTATCTTTACAGATGAACAGAGCTGGCATGTGTTTCTGTGGGTAACAACAATCCAGTAGGTCACATGGACACAAATACTAAAATAATACTGTGAAAAGTGAGATTTTATCTACAGTATAAATCGACTGAGGAAGATAAAGATGAAAACTGAAAACTAGACTATGTAGTTTTTGCTGTGATTTCGAGACCGGTACTTTTTACTGTTAATACTGATGTTAATACAGATCATTTTCTCAGAATATTATTTCAGATTTTCAGCATAATTTTGTCCAGTGTGACCTTAAAAGTATTACTGTTACTGGAAAATGTTCTAATTAGGAAGCGTAATTACTGCTATTATTAATTAAAGGGATACCAGGCAAGTCTGAGTGTTTTCTTTACGATGCCCCCCCTAGCGTCCGTTAGTAAATTTTGCTTTCAAACACACTGTCGTAAAAACGAACTACTATCCGCATCTCTGCTTTATCTATTTAGCCAATTTATTTGTTTGTGATTGCCACAAGTAATGACGAGACCACTGGCATTTGCCAACATTGCCCAGTCAGAAATGTTTTTGTAGCTCGATCATGATATGTGAAACGTGTTTATTATTCCCTATTATCATAGGTGTTGACTTAGTGACATAAATAAAAGTGTAGGCCATCGTAATTCAACTCATATCTGTAAAGTAAGTGAAATATTGCGAGGTCTGTATCCGACTTGGAGCCTTCGGTGTCTTTTAGCTCTCGCCATTCGGTAAAAGCTTGACCAATATTGATTCGTGTGCGAGCTCTCGCTCGGTCTGAAGCTCTTTTTCTTTTCTTGGCATCTTCTGTCAAGGGTTTTCGCTGCTTAGCCGGCTCTGCCACTCGCTAGCCGGGTTTCGTTAGCCTGCCTCAGTGTTGGGGATGCGTGCTGAAAACTGATCGTGCTTCTCGCGATGTCTGAGACTTCGCGAGACTGAAGGACACCGGGTATGGTACACTGAACTTGCAAGTGGGATATTCTTCCTACAGGCAGTAGGGGCGGGCGAGAGAGTCTTCATTCGCCCTGTAATGAGTCATTTAACCATATACCGACTTATACCAAGCATTTCCTTGCAATTCCTGTTTGACCCAATGCCATATATAGAGAGATAAAGGGTGTTTCTCAGTACCCAGGAACCTTGCCTTGGTCCAGCCCCGATTGCCTAGGAGATACGTCATCGGGGACCGCCAAGGCGTGTTCCAATCTTCATGTTCTACCGAGGAATTTGTCCTCCGTTTGTTAGCCGTTTAGCTAACTAACCAAGGATACATCAGACGTGCCTTGATGGCTTCTCTCGGTCAAACATTTCCTAGAAAACAGCGCGGTAGGAACCGGCAGCACCTACTTCGGGGGTAAATTTCTATATTAAATGTAAGACACTTAATTTTAACCATCGGGCTTATAACTAAAATGTTTGTTTTATTTTTTTTTATTATTATTTTTCAGATCCAAAGAAGTTATATATGGTTCGTTAGTTGCTTAGTAGTTGCAGCTTCGGTGGCTACCAGGTACTAATACGTTTGCACATTTGATTTAACGGACATATAAAAAAGTAAAACTCTCGTTACACATTTCCAGTTCCATGGTTGAAGTAATATTACTACGCTACAATGCTACTACGATGGGCTGGACGTAAACAGAGCACGTAAGCCGGCAGCCGCGGTCACGTAAGGCAAGTCTGTTCCAAACCGTTTTTTTGACCAAGGAAGGACAGTGTCCTCGTAAGCAAGACGCCAACACCTCAAAATTGTATCGCTAGGCAAATTCAGCACCTTTGAATATTTAGCTACTGAAACAAATGAACCAAACAAAGTCCTATTTGTATTTTGTAAACATATATAGAACTAAAACAACTATTTTATAATTTTCTCCACTGTTTTTGATAATTGATAAAAAAGTGCTCTGGTCACTTGACTATACATTTTATGGAAGCGTTTTTAGGCGCAGCAGATACATTTATTACTGTTGTAAATGTTAGAGGAAACACAAGCATATGTTCAGTAGTTTATAATAATGCCATGCATGTAGTTAAAACCAAAACATTTCAAAGCTTTTTCTGATGTTCTCTGCATGCTAGCCTGGGAATGCTGTACTTTGTCCTACTTAAAGATGCCTGTGGTTAAGAGCGGTGCTCCATCTTACCTTCAGATTTACATTATTCAACAAAACATGCTTTATTACTATTTCCGGGATAGTCATTAGTCTGAAACTAACCTTGTGTAGCATATTTCATTCAGTCTGTCAGCTCTCTGGCTATTGTTAGATGGAAAACTAGCTGAATGGCAGAGTTGATCTAAATCACATTAAAAATTTTTTAAATAACTTGGCAAATAATATGTCCAAAGATGTCTAGACTAATGACTTTGAATACACTATTTACTGTTAAATAATTAATTGTTCTATTTTTCATTTTGTTTCTTTTTCCTATGATAGGAGTAAATGAATGTAAAATGTTAAACAAGCTTCAATAAAGATGCACTTTCACAACCATTCATACTGTTTAGTCATTATCATAATTTAGTTATGTACCAATAAACTGGACAAGGCGGAAATGTTCTGAAATTTTAATGATGGATCATCCTTCGTATTAGTGAAAACAGCTTTCTTTAATATTATCTTACATATGTTGTGAGATGCTAGATTTTTCCTGGGGCTTCTTCACACAGCCCATATCTGGGATCTTGCCTGGTGTTGTATATCTAGGCTTCAATTGCTCTGGTGCTCCAGGCATGCTCCTGTGATGCCATTATCAGTGCTTCTCTGCTGTCCTTCAGTCTAGTCTGGATTTGAGTCAATGGAATAGAGAGAGCGTAGGACGGCAGACAGGTCTGATCGTGGGAGGAAGATGACGAGAAAGAGGATCGCAAGGTTGCCAGCCATGGAAAATGGTGGATTATTTATTTTTGTTGATTGGGGTCCTTATAAGCTAGCCTGGGTCCCAGCCAAACTTAAACCCGCCCACAACATGGTCTGGAAGTTCGGTCTGGCATTCCTCTGTTGAGGAGCAATTATGCTCGAACAAGATCTGTTCGGACCAATCAAATCGGGCTTACGATGATTGACAGGTGAACAACAGCAAGGTAATCAACCACGTCACCAAAGAGCGCCTGGGTTGAATTGGTTTAAAACAACGATGGCTGCCGCTGGTGAACTGAGATCTGTAGATTCTGGGAGCAGCGACCTACCTCCAATTTGATAACAGCCTGGTTTCTGGAGCAGGTGAAACACTGGTTTTGATTTTGTTTCCTCTTGCCACCATGTGATGGCACTATGAATCAACAAGTAGGAAGAGTACAACATTACATTCCCCCACAGTGCTCATTCTCCATTGGGAATTGAAATTGGGAAACCGTCAGAAGGAGGAAAGCAGTCTTCTCGCAGAGTTGCATGACATTAAGGTGACATTTCCTATTCCTGACCTCAGGGTGGACCAGCTCACCAGTTTATCTCACCAACAGTGAAACTTATGTTCTCCATCATCTTACAGGATACATTGTAAATAAGTTCACCAAACATTTCAACATATCTGATGGATGGTGTAGTTCAATAAAGCAGAATTATGCCAGTCTAGAAGGAGAGCATGGTACTCTACTATTCAAACTAGGAGTGCTGTGTTCACCATCAGATGAGACCTTCAGTCTGGTCTCGAAAACCGAGAAGCTTCTCCGAACAAGGTCTGATGCATCTTTCATTGAGTTCCCAAATGTCATTCTAGAGAGAGAAACAAGCATGTCATGATGTGCAAATAATAATAACGACCAGATTTATCAGCTTCGGACTCAAAATTGCAGCAAAACAGATATTTCATGAAAGTAAAAACGTTTGGTGCAGTGCTGGTCATCTTGAAAGAAAATGTAAAAAAAACAACATATGAACAGCAATGCAAAACTCTATCTGGTAGCACAGCAAACAAGCCCACCCAACACCTTGATGGTTTCCATGGAGGAACGTCTATTTTTCAAGCAGCACCACTTTTTCGGTTTTTTGCCTTTTATTTTAATTTCACTGATTCTACGCAACTTTTTAAAATCCACATGGTATTGGCATGTTCTGGAAATTTGAGAAATAATTATAATGCTTACTAGGCCTTTGGCACATGATAAAGTAATTTATGATTATTTTGACTTTTTATTTTCAACTTGACTGCCTCCCAATCACCCAGCTAGCTCTAGCTTTGCACTATCCCAGAAAGATGCCAGAAAGATGGAGACTGCCAGAAAGATGGAGAGAAATATTGATGTGACCTCTTTTACCTCAGAGCGACCTTTAGAGATGGATTTCTTCCACTTCCTTCACCAGAGAAAAAAGAGGGAGGTTCTGCTGTGGAGACATGTGCGAATAATGGGCTTCTGTTATACCCAATGTTGGGCAAGTTACAAAGAAATTGTAATATATTTCACATTACTAGTTACAATGTCAAAAATGTAAAATGTTTGAATTACATATTACTGTCTTAAAAATGTAACTGAGTTACACTACTTTAATTTACTTTTGGCAAAACATCTTAAATATCTAACACGACTTCTAACCACTGTAACTTCAGTGTACATTTTACACAAGTGTCACACCACAAATACTGTATTTTAAACACGATTTTATTCAAATTAAGTCTCTAGTTTCTTTGCATGCCTTCTATTTCATGGTAATGTTTGTTAAATCTAATCCAAAGAAGGTGCTGAAAGTACTCATCACAAAGATGGTTGACAAAGATTAGATGTCTGAAGTCTTACATCAGATGGTTAGGAAAAAACAATGTGAATAATGTTTAAGTGTACAGTCAGATCTTTTCCTCAGCCGTCCTGATTCTCTGATGTTTTAGTTTTGAGCAACAGGAAGTGGATCTTGTTCTACCGTATCCAACTTGATTTGGTCTGTTTCATTAGTTGGCCAGAATTTTTTTTAAACGCATTAGTAACTTGAGTTACTGACATTGTAACTAGTAATATATTGCTGTATATTTTGTAAGTAATGCATTGCTCTACTCAGTTACTGAAAAAAGTAATATATTCCTGTAACTAACTAATTTTGTAATGCATTACTCCCAACACTGGTTATACCCCACAGTGGCAGCTAGGGTTGCTGAAGTCATACTGCCCTTAGATTAGCCCTTGCTGCAAAGCGAAAAATACAATACTGGTAAGTTTCAGGCACAAATCCTAATCATGTAAAAACATAAAGACATGAATATAATGCAGCCAATAAGTTAAAACCCCATTCATGCAATTTCCGCCCACAATATTTTTAAAACGCATACCCATATTCAAATTAAAGCTGTTCTTGAACTGTTTGGAGTAGAGATATGGCTGGGTTCTCTTTGTAAAGAAAATACTGTGAAATATTTTACAGAACAGTGAAAATATGCCTGAGTGCAATTGTTGCCCACTTATATAATTTTTAATACAAAGGAAAAGATAACATTTTTGTTTGCTTATTAAATTTTATTAAATATATGCTCAAAAAATAGTTATATATGGTTCTGTGGTAACCATAAAAACATTGTGGGTCTAAAGTCTGATTTATTACCTTTATCCAGAAATGATATGAGAAATGATAGCAATAAACCATAAATTAATCATTTTACATCATATATGATAAACTAAAGGTCAAATGTGCCCAAAAAAGGTTCAGTTTGTGCCAAATCTGCTATTTCCTTCTGATCAGCAAAACATCCCAAAATGACCACTGTCTTTACTCAAACAAAGCTCCACACCTTCCAGCATGTTGTATATAGCGTGTTTTGACCCAGCACTCAAAGGGTTACTTACTATGAGTAATGGTGCAAAATCCTTTCCTTTTCCTTTTTCAATGCAGAGATAAAGTCAAACCCCTCAAGCGACCTATTGCTGTTTTCAGCATTCCATTGGCTATTCGATGTGTTGATCACCATTGTTCTCAGCCGCGACCAGTTTGAAGCACGTAGGAGAGAATAGGGACTCTACTTTTCAGCTATCAGGAAACCTTCCTTGGCCTTCACTCATAGCTCTCATTTTTTTCTTTCTCTCTGTCTGAATATTAATAACTATTAATTATTTAAAAATCGTGAATGTGATTTCCTGCTTTGTTTAATGCTGTGTCTCAAAGTGGAAATGCACCTACAATGTGAATTTGAGACCCCTCCATCATTTTTAAGCGGAAAAACTTGCAATATCACAGGGTGTTCATATACTAATGTTTCTCACTGTAAAATAATTTAAGAAATAAAAAAATGTGAGGGGTTGCTTGGGAGATGAAAGAGTCAGGTTTTTTTTTTTTTTTTTGAGCAGAACTGTAAGAAACCGGCTTTCCTAACAATGGACGGAATTCCCATTACTAAGAAAGAGTGAGGGTGGCATGAAGAAGGCTAGAAATGAGGCAGAGGGGGGCTTTCGAAACAGACTCCGATAAATGTGCAAAGATGGGCAAATTCTGTGCTAAAACAAGCTCAGTTTAAAACATCAAATGAGGACGAAGTAGGAGGAAAGGCAAGATTCTGCACTTAATTTGACCACAAACCAACGTGATTAATTATCATATCTTCTTTCTTTCAGAAAGGATGAGGCTGGAGTCTTGATCAGCATTTTCTTATACGGACCATGCTTGATTCTCTTGCACCCCTCTCATTTCTGCCTCTATGTTAGGAGCTTGTGCCTCACCTCCAACCATGTTATGGCTTTATCACAAGGTTAATGCAAATCACTTCCCACTGTAGCTAGAAGAAACAAGGTGAAAGGCTCCCCTAACTGACATCTGATGATCTCTCATTGTTCCCTATCCCCTGGATGCATTTATCAATATGTAATTAATCAATTAATTCACATAAACTTGAAATATTCCTGTAACATTGTCGATGAAACAACACAACTGAGGCTGCGACAAAAAAATGGTTATGTTACACAGGTGATTTTCTTAATGTTACTTACGGGGAAAGAGTGTTTAAAAAATAGTCCTACCCCTATATTATTAGAAGTACAAGTAAAGGTAAAATATACTGTAGTTACACGTACCAACATCCTGTGAACTCTAAGTCCAGTCCAATAGAAGTCTAAAAGAGTGTCAGAACTCCCTCTCTGGACCCCACTGGGTTGACTTATAGAGGTTTATATACTTGATACTGAATTATTCAATTTGCAAGGAGATAAAAATATCTTTTTAAAATTTTTAACTGTTATTAGGTCTATCTTATGTGTTTAGTGCTTACTTTTATTGGTTTCTCTTTAGATATCCATGTTTTTGCCTGAAACTATTTTTAAATCCCATTCTTTGTTTTATTTCCTATCTAGCTTATTAGTCTGTTTCCCTTACGTTCTTATTTTTCCCAGCCTTGCTAGAAGGCTTAGCCAAAACAGCAATCTGTCTGGGAGATAGGTTACATTTTGCCATCTGTTGTAAGAATAAATCATGGGAGGTTGTGTATCTCATTGTTTGAGAAGTCTCTGCCCTCAACAATATTTCCTCTCTCATCGGGCATGACATGCTGAGAGAGTTTAAAAGAGAGAGGGAGCAAAAACAGACAGGGAGAGATGACCTGGATGGCAACCAAAGTCAAGATACGCATTGCTGCCCAATGTGTCCAACAGTGAGATTAGTTGGCATTTCATCGTGGCACTTTGTTTCATTGCTTCAGTGCTGTACTAGAAAACAGTCAAGCCCACACCTCAACATTGAATTAGTCACAATTAATTTAGTTCACAAAACAAGGCCTTGAAAAAACAAGGTTAGTGGTTTCAGGATTGAACAAGGTTGCATATCTTACTGGAACGCATTGGCTATCTCCAAAAGGCTTCTCTCCAAATAAATGCCCTGGGATGTATCTGCACTTTGGAGAGGATTTCTTCCAAAGATCAGTCTTCATTAACTTTACCTTCCTAGGTCTGAGCAAGTGATGCAGCAAGTTGCAGATCTTCTCGTGCAAACCTGATACTAATGTGTGCTTGTACAGTAGAACACAGATAAAAACAGCTGTTTGTAGAGTTTCACAGTCTTCATCTGCAGAGAACACAAGCTCTCCACAACAACCAGTCAGCATTACTTCTGCAGTCTGATCTGTTAAGTATCCCACCACTTTAATCTAATCAGTCTTTATTATTGTGAGTCTGCTTTGTTCAACCTCTTATGGTCATGTCATGTAAGTGCTTACCTAGCATTGCTAGTGCAGCAATTTTGTTGCTAGACAGTATTTAAATCTTAATAGTGACTGTTTCCAAAAGCTGACTGGCAGTGAACCATTGTTTTAGAAGACTATGACATGAAAGTATACAGTGTTATCCCTTTTCTCATTGAAAAATGTATACTGTACGGTGTTCATTTTAGGACATCCTCAGACTCAGGTGTCAGTCTTAGAAAAAACCCATGGATATTTTTCTGAGACTAACACCTGGGTGTTTCTTTTTGTTTGTTTGTTGTTTTTTTGTGTTTGTTTGGGTTTTTTCAGCTGTTTAATGTACCTCTAAACATATTCTGGGTGTTTATGCACAGTTTGTTCTTCTCCCAAATCATAATTTCTCTTTCCTATAGCATCCTTTGGTATTACAAGTGCATGGCTTATACAAACTAGATCACTGAGTAAATTCTGTCAACTTTCAGAACAGCAAGTACCTTACTTACCAGGGAGTTCTGTTTTGAAAGGTTTCACAAAGAAGACTTAGAAATATAGTATCCCTGTAAAAACTGTCTGGCTGAATAACAAACAGGGTAATGCCAAGATACATTATTTTATGGTTGTGGTCATGTCTTGTAAGAGCATTTTGCAATTTAACAAGTAGATAAACATGACTGTCATCTGTTACGGATACTGAAGAGAATATGTAATCAATTTACATGTGTACAACAATCATCAGTATAAAGCTAGGTATTCGTTTATAATGGCGTTGTTGCTGTGCATTTTTTAGTGATATACAGTACACACCAAAAGTTTGGACACACCTTCTCATTCAATAAGTTTCCTTTCTTTTCATGACTATTGACATCGTAGATTCACAATGAAGACATCAAAGCTATGAATTAACACATATGTAATTATGTACAACTTTTACAAAACAGTGTGAAATAATCAGGCCTCCAAAGTCACCGGACCTGAACCCAATCAAGATGATTTAGGGCTGAACCGCAGAGTGAAGGGAAAAGGGCCAACAAGTACTAAGCATCTCTGGGAACTCCTTCAAGACTGTTGGAAAACCACTTTGGGTGACTATTTCTTAAAGTATTCAGTAATTTCACCTTTTTTGTTTAAGTACATACAGTAATTCCAAACATTATGTGTTCATTCATAGTTTTGATGCCCTTAATTGAGAATCTATAATATAGTCATGAAAAGAAAGGAAACTCAGAAGGTGTGTCCAAACCTTTGGTCTGTACTGTACATCCCCAGACAGGAGCTCTTTCCAGCTGCACAATAGTAAGGTCAAAGTAAAACAGATGAACAATCACAGCAGAGTGTACAGGGCACCATTAGCACATCATAGGGCCTCAAAAAGCACAAGGGTTGTCATTTAACTGGGACCGTATATAATATGTATTTCCTTAGCTTCAACATTAATTCTTTTTTGCAGAATTAATTTGTTTCGCCAATTTGAATATTGATGTATTCCAGTGCAAAATGCTACTGCTAATGTTAAACGTCCTATATCATGCTATTTTACAGCTTTCAAGATGTTGAATAGGGGCATTTATGATCAAATGTTACCGTTGGAGTTATATAGTATTAATTTGTCATGAAATATAATTTATATCCCAGAGTTATTCTTCGACCCGGAACTATGACGCTATGTTTCTCCATAATCCCACAATGTCTCAATAATGTTAATACACCAGGTAGTTCTGACCAAGTAATTTGATTGGACAACAAACATTCCATGAGTGCGAAAATTAGGGTACTACAGTACTGGGACAGAAATCAATCTACTGTACCGGCGTTCTAATGTTTGTGTAGGAAATGTTTGTGTTGCCTTGCGACAACCTTATCTACCTTCCAGTTGGAGCTATTTTTGTTGGTGGAGCTAAATAAATGATTAAATAAACAAACAAATCATAATATGTTGTCTTTTATTATTAAATAAGAGAAAACATGTCAAAATAAAATGCGCTTGTAGAACTGTATAAAAGCAATATTACAATCAAGGTCACGATAATGCAGCCTCGTGCCAACGACCGAATCACACCAGTGCTGATATTCGGCACTATATCACTCCCTCTCGTGTGATATATTGAGAGATGTTAAATCTTAAATACCAACATTTTGATTTATTTTTTTAAAGTCAGAATGATCTTCTACATTTTCACCTTGGGAGACTCTTTTTTATTGTGTTATCAATTAAACAGAAATTACTATGATGTTACTTCATGTGTTCAAAGGATTTTCTAAGGAGTTTGATAGAAGTCAGCTGTAAATATTTGTAAGGCTATAACTGCAAGGATTAAAGGTTTAGTAAAAGTTGAAAACATTAATATTACAAAATATTATATTACAAAAAGAAATGAAGAAAATATTAAATGTTTGAAGTCACATTACTCTGAATTTAAAACTCGATTTACTACAGACACAGCAGTAGGGCAGCTATGCAGGAGAAATTGCATCTGAATATATTATATGTTGTAGTAATGAGTCTTCATTTACCCACTGAGCAAGCAACGTCCATGGACGTTGAAAAAAAGTTGATATCACGTCAGTCCGTTCAGAACCTAATCTGAACGTCGACATAACGTCGATATTTAGTTGAAACATAACGTAAATTATCTTGTTCAGCCTGGCCCAATTCTGAACGTCTAAAGACAGCCAGAACTAGTCCAGAATAAACGTTCAGATCGATCATAATAAAAACGTTGATATAACGTCAATATTTAGTTGAAACATAACGTAAATGATCTTGTTCAGCCAGGCCCAATTCTGAACGTCTATAGACAGCCAGAATTTGTCCAGAATAAATGTTCAGATCCATCATAATAAAAACGTCGATATACCATCTTGCTGAATTTACAAAGTTTGACAGAAGGCCTTCTCCTTAAATACGATTGCTGAGCTAGGATTGGATAATAGCCATTTGGGGGTGGAGTTTTTCTATTGGTCCAAGCGGTGAAGATATCATCAACCCTTCGAGACAGACCAGACCAATCAGAACACACGCAGACTGTATGGTCTTCTTCTGGGGTCTTATTGTCATTGGGTCAAGTACGTCAGTACGCCAAATACGTCAGTCTTACGGTAAGTACATATTATTTAATATTATTTATATTTGATAATGTGATTATCTTATGACCACTGTCTCTCCATATGACATGGTAGGCTTCGTCAACATAATGTGTGATGAATTTAGCACGCGTGGTAATGAATTTGCTATGCTCTAGCAAAGAACAAGTCATTAGCATATTGCTAACTTTGCTAGCAAACGTTAGGATGGGTTTTTGATATGTTTCATAGTGCCACGGATCTTACCTGTCGAACACTGAAGACATTAGATGATGCACTATTTTCAACATTATGCTGGGAAATAATTTGAGCACAGTCTTAATGTAAATTCTACATGTTGCAAAAAAACGATTATTATTCGCTGTATGCAAATCCATTATGCTCCACAATAGATGGTCGCTATAAATAGCTTCTTATCATATAAAATGATGTACTGTCAATGTTGTATGTGGGAAGAATGTTTAATTAGAAAGGAAAATGTTTGGTAAGTCTCCCCTCTCAAATCTCCCTCCGCTGAAATCTTGAAGGATGTGATGTCACACACTGTTTAATCCAGGCTTGAAAAATATGACTTCTGTCAAAATCAGCAGGAACAACATTCATCTCTGTCATTTCAGAACTCAAAATGCTAGATTGAAATAAATAGGTGTCTTTTTCTGGTGAAAAAGTTTCTTGTCGAAATATGTACGGCATTTTGTGACGTCACATCCGGTAAGATTTTTAGCCGAAATTCTCCTTTTTAAGGGAAAATATATTTGAAAATATAAAAATTTAATGTGGACTTCAACACAGTGCGATTATTTATACTGTAGGTTCGTCGACTGGCAAGAGTGGGAGGAAGGGACATAAAAGACTGTACCCACAAAGTACTGGACAGCAGGGTTGCCGCGGGGTAGTAAAAGGTAGTAAAAGGTAGTAAATTAAATTACTTCAAATTAAGGCCCTTAAAAGGTAGTAAAAGGTAAGGAGCACAACCTGACATGGTAGTAAATTTATTCTTATTCTTTGGTTATTCCTTCAATATATTGTAACTTTTCAGTTGATGAATATTTTTTGTTCGTGTATTTATTACTAACGTGCGGACAGGACCTGGGCCGTTGTCCGGTCCTTTGATCTCGATAGGTTCGGGTGATCTAAATTTTGTTGTACGCATGCGTAGTGTCGGGATAGCTTGGACCGGCCGGAAACTTGACCGCAAAGCTTGAACGTCATCACAAAATGGGTAAATGTAAATTTTCCGCGCTGTGGCTCAATGATCCGGCATTTAAAGACTGGCTTAAACCTGTCATGGGGAACGAGCGGGAAGCGTACTGTAAAGTATGCCGAAAAACCATTAGTCTAACCTGGAATGGTGTTACGGCGATAAAGTCTCACGGAGCATCCACCATTCATCAGCAACGGCTTCGCGCGCGGGGGGGGGGGGGGGG